>CM061245.1:10713333-11406666 GCA_030848705.1 Heracleum sosnowskyi
CTTTTAATTATTTAAAAAAACTTACCTATTTTAAGAAGTCAACGTATTTTTTTAATAAATTCAATTAATATGATTAAAACGCATCTAAAAATATTACGAGTAGTTACTTTTTTTTAATTAAAACATATTAGTTTTTCTATTTGTCCTTATTAAACAAACTTACTTATTTTAACATGTCAACGTATTTTTTTAATAAATACAATTAATATAATTAAAACACTTCTAAGAATATCACGGGCAATTACTTTTTTTAATAAAAATATGTTAGCTTTTCTATCTGTCCTTATTATTAATATTATTTTATTATAAAATAATATTAATAATACCTCATTTATCTTCCTCAGCCCCATATGTATTTTTTTTTTATATTTGTTTATGTTCCAATTAATATTTAAGTTTCTCATTTTATAATTTATCATATTAATTTTTATTTTATTTTAATATTTTCCGTTCACATTAAATTTTTTAGTTTATTATTTTTTAAGATCCGTGCCTTGCACGGGTTATAGGCTAGTATATGTTGTATTCGTTTATTAGAAAGTTCGCGTAAACACGGGTAATATTTAGATATTAGTAAATTGTTATCGATTTCATAATAATTTGTTGTTGCATAGTATATTTATTAACAAAAATGAATGACCATATTACATGTTAATAAAATTATAAAATTATTATTCGATATGATTTTGCATGCATATTTAAAATTATTTGGTGATTAATAACTATCTTTCATCACTCACTTGAAAAATAAGTAACATATTTCATGTCATATTAATAAGAAGTCCATGACACAAAATTATATCATATTTATAACTATTTCAACATCATTAACATTTTAATTATATATACTTTTTGTTTTTTTAAATAACTTAAAATAACACACACATACAATATATATATATATATATATATATATTACAAAATAATTAGTATACTTTAATGAAGATTAGTTATCAAATGGGTAGAGATATTAAGATGAACTAATAATAGAGATATTTATATGAGATAATTATAATATAGATTAAAATTTAATTTTGAAATTTGATAGTATGATTGTCATTTCGCATTGAATAAATTGACTCATTGAACTCCCTAGTTCATTGAAAAATTATTATATCCCCCCGAAATATCTCTCTGCTCTCCTCTCCCCGTTTTTCTCTCTCTCTCTCCCCCTCCCCCTCTTTCTCTCTCTCAAAACTTTAGTCTCATTCTCTTCCCCTCCTCTAGTCTCTCTCTCTCTCGGTTTCCGTGCCAAAACTTTAGCATCATTCTCTTTCCCTCCTCCGGTGTCTCTCACTCAATTTTTGTGCCAAAACTTTAACCTTATTCTCTTTCCCTCATCCGGTGATTTCTTCGGTGCCACTGTCCGGAGATCCCTCTATTATCCATCTTATCCTTCTTTTAGTCTCTTTAGCTTTTCTTTCCTTCCTCCCCCGTCCGCCCTTTCTCTTTTCTCCCCGTCTTCTCCACATTTTCTTCTCAACTTTTGTTTTGGATCTGTATTTTGATCGGTACATTCTAACTCTATATCTTCTAATTGATGTTCGCTCTAGGACTTTGTGGCAGATCCCTCGTACTTTTCATGGATGAAGACGGATTTCAAGACATGTTACGATTGTAGAATTATTTTTTAGATCTAGTTTAGATTTTGTTAGTTTCCCTGATAGTTGGTGTACTTAGTTCTTGCGTTCACTAACCAAGATTTCTGTTTTCTAAAAATTATATCGATTAGAAATCGACATCACTACATTGTTTCCCTCACTTGCGCCTTGGTGATTAATATATTCGATTCGATATATTTTTGGATTCTCATATGGTCTAATGCTTTGTATTGTTATATCCCAGTACTGTGGATTGATTTCTCTTTCATGTAATATCTAGTATGTAATTTTGTTTCCTCTTAATTTTGTATAAATACTTGATGCTGCATATTATATTTTTTAAGATACATGAATGATCATGTTACATGGTATCAAATTTATAAAAATATTACTCGATATGATTTTGCACGCGTACTCTAATTTAGTTGGTGATGAATAACTATATTTCCTCAATCCTTTAAAAAACAATTAACATGACATGAAATCATGTTATATTACTAAAAATTTGATATTACAAATTCATGTCATATTTATAATTATCTCAATATCACTATCTTTTTAATTATATTTTGTTAATATTTTAAATTATGTATATTACAAAAAATAACATGTGTACATTTATATGCAAATATTAAATACAAAATAATTAGTGTACTTAATAAAGATTAGTTATTAATTATTAGAGATATCAAGATGTATTAACAATAGAGATATTAATATGAAGTAAATAGAATAGGGGTTGAAAAGTAATTTTATACCTTTAAGGGTATAATTATCTTTTAATAGTGAATAAATTCGTCCAATAAACTCCTTAGTTGCGAGGCACGGGTATACTCTAAAAGATTATGTAATTTGTGATTAATTTTGGTGTATTTGTGAGATATTTTTAAGTTAGTGACAGTTGTTATGCGATTAACATTCCTATTTTTTCTATATTTTTGTATAATTTACCAGTAAATATTTGATGATGCATGGTATGTTCTTTAAAAAACACAAATACTTATACTATACATTGATAAACTTAAAAGAATTAATACTCGTTATGATTTTTCGTGTATATTCTAAATTAATTGATGATGAAAAATTTCCTTTCTTATAATTATATCACAGTTAACATGACATGAAATTATGTCACATTAATTATTAAGAATTAATGTCATGAAATCATGTTATTTTTATAATTGTTTCAATATCAATTTTTTTAATTACGACTCACAAACCTCTTAATTGCTATAGTAATTTTTATAATTGTCCTTTTATATTGAACTAAATGACTCACAAGCCTCCTACTTGTTATAGTAAATATGTATTAAATATGTAACAGATAAGGTTCAAAAACTCGAAAATTGGTTCCGCTTAATTTTGTCTTCAAAATCTGAGTACTCGTTTTCAACATCCAAGTACGAGCTCAAATTCAAATTGGTTGACAATCGAGTTCCGAGTACTCATCTGTGTACTTGGCCGAGTCAATCGATTTTTAAAATCACAGGTAATAGATTTACTTTCTTAACATGTATAATAAAAGCATACTTGTATAAATTCGGGTAGGCGCTATTTACGTTTACGAGTAATGAAAATAGTTTCATACAAGATTGTTTTATTTGAAAATTTTAGTATATTATGTGTTTAAAAATTAAATTATTATGTTATTTTTGCTCGATGATTAGTATAAAAATGCCAATGAATTGATTTAATTATAGACTATTGTGTAATAATGAGTAGACACAATTAATACAAGCATATTAAATAAAAAATCATTAATTACTACTCATTATTATGAAATAAAGATTGGAAACAATTAATGCTTACATATTAAATAAAAAAAATCATTAATATATAATAGAGGTAATTTGGTAATTATACATTGAATAAATTGTCTCATCCAACTACCTAGCTAGTTGCTCTATTATATATATAATAGATAATAGATTTTAATATGTTGTTGGTAGAAATTGAACTTTAAACTTATGTATACAACAAATTTTAATATTGTATCGAATTGAGTTTAATAATGTATCAAATTTTAAGGTTATGTATAGAAATTTTTAATTTTTTTTGCAAAAATATGTATTTTTATTTTTATTGTTTTGCAAAAATGGGGGTTTTCAGTTTTTTTTTAAATACGATTTTTCAATCTAATACAACTGGATGGAACCTCAAATGCAATCAAAAGCAAATGCAATTATTTTTCAGAAAAATGTAAAAAGAAGTTGCATATGTTTGTTTCTGTTTACAAATCATAAAAAAAAGTTGCATTTGGTTGCTTCTGTTTACAAACCGTATTTCTGCAATAATAAATAAATTAAAAGATAGTAGAATCGCAAATAAGTTAAGAGAAGATAGGTTTTTTAATAAGAGTTTAACTCAAGTAAGTTATATGAGTATAACGAGTTTTTCATATAAATACATACAACTACTTTGATAATTACAGGATTTTATTAAACATTTACAATTATGTCAGTAAAATATATTCTATACTCACGTAATCTCTAATTTCCCCTAAATACGTAAATAGGAACATTTTCACTTTTAATAAAATCTATAAATAATTCTAAGGAGAGATGTCTAATATTGATATTTAGGGAAGTTTTGGTTTAAGGTCTAACTGAACAAAAGATTTTAAAAACAACACATACGTAATACGTTAACATATATATTGACTGCATGAACTTGGTATGAAGGATACCCAACTTTGGTTAAGGTATTCTCAAGCATAAATAGTACAAGAGGGTTCTCACTAATTGCAAGAGGACTAGTGACGAAACAAATTGAGAAGATAAGGGCTAGTTGGAACTCACATGAAACTTTGCCTGTAAAAATGAAGATCTCACACAATGGACAAAAGATTCATCTCCAACCCTATTGGATGATGGAATTCAGGGATGAAGATGGTTGCAGAAGGTTTTTCAGATTGGAGGACCAACTATCTAAGGCAAGCTCTAAGTACCTTAGATGGTTGCAATCCAAACTAAATCCAAAGATTGTTGAAGAGGACAACTTCTACAACCAATTGCAACAGCAAATAAAGGCCAACTATGCCAGGCAAGGGAAAACAAAAATACTGCCTTCTAGAGAGAAGAAAATGAACTAAAGTTGCTCAGTATAAAGGAGCACTCTCTCTGTAATGTTTCTAAAAATTCAACTCTTTCATTTTATCACATTAATGCAGCTCAATACAAATTTTATCTTTTTCTGTATATTTCTCTTAGGAGTGTTTTGTTATTATCAAGCCCTGAATTTATGTCTGATTCTCAACCAGACATAAATTGGAGGAGATTGTTAGGAATTATGTTGATTCTTGATGATAACCAAATTAACTTAGTAAAATTTGTATAAGTGAAAATGTAACTTTCAACGGATATGAGGTTGTTACAGTATCCGTTGAAAGGTAGTTTATCTCTTGATAAGTCTAAATGTAACATACTCTTTCTTGTTCAAGTACTAGCAGTTGAAATGTAATAGTGTAGGTTAAACAAGTTTTTTTTATTAACTTACAAATAGATATGTAGAATAGGGAGGCTAATTGTAAATACTATGTGCCTTGTAATTTTACATAAGTGAAATTGTATTTCAACGGATAGCCATTCAGCTTTCAACGGATGCACTTTGGAAAGCTTCAACGGATGCAACCACAATTAGCATTCTATTTCCATATTGTCAAAAGAGATGATTCTTCAAGGATAATTAGCTAAAAGGCAAATCATTGCAAGGACCATTGGACTTAGAGTGAAAAAGTAAGCTTTTGGACTTTACTTAGTGTACACTTTTATGTAGTTCAATTAAGTTTGTAAACTTGGAGTATATAACCAAGTGTAGCAATGTTTTTGTAGGTAAGAAATCAAATTTAGGTTTAAGAGCTTAAGCAATATTCATTTGTAAATTGTTGAAGAAAAAACATTGTAACTGCAGCTGTGAGTTTGTTCAAAAACTACATAGAGATTTCTTCAAATAAAATCTCTCAGGTGGAACCATCAATCCATCTGAATTTTTAATTCTTGTGTTATTAGTTTTCTACAATTTCACATTTCTGTTCTAAAGTTTAGCTTTGTCAGTGAAAAAGAATTGGAAATTTAAAGGATTGTATTCAACCCCCCCTTCTTCAATCCCGTGATTTCATTGTTAGGGAATAACAATTTAAAGTAAGCAAATAAGGAAATATCAAAAAATTTGAATAATATGAAAATCACATCATTCTTCATGTACCTGAACATGTATGTATTGTACAGTGAAATCTTGATGGTGTATGAAAGCACATCATTCTTTATAACATGAATACGTATGTATTGCACAAAATTAAAGGAAATCTGAATTACCTTACCTTTGGTGAAGCTTTGATGGTGTGAGCTTGAGAGTGATAGTTTCAATGGAGAGAATCCAACTTTGACATAATACTTCTTTATTATTCATCTTACTTTTATTATATAATAGAATATAATAAAATTTGTACAAATATAAATAAATATTAGTTCTAAAAATATAAATAAAGGTAAACTTCCATTAAATAAATCATATTATATTATATTTTCTTTACTATATTATACATTGTACCCCTATATAAATTCACAAAACAAAAAAAATACTAAAATTTAAATTATAAAATATTTAAAAATAACAATGTTTTGCACGAAATATAAGTTAGTAATAGATGTATACAGAATCACAAACACATAATTTTAAACTCAATATACGAATATTGTATTGTATTATATTCATTTAAATATATTTATAATATATATCTTAAATCAAAATTTTCATATTTTTTCTATTCATGACCATCCAAACCCTATATTTTTCTTCTTGTATAATTCTTCCTTTTTATATGTGTTAATAACATTTGTAGTTTTAATTTACTTATAAGATTTGTTTACGCATCAAGAGCATCATCTTTAATTTCTTGGCAGAATTGAATTTGGAGAAAAGCTTTCCACGTTGTCGCTGTCATCCCCAAAATTGAAATGATTTTCCTTTTTCCTAATATTTACGTATATTGATTTTCATATCTTTTTCTTTTCTTTCGAGGGTTAGGTTCACACTTCACTTGTTGTCACTTTTAACTGGAGGCTGCAGGTGCTTGCGTGCATTCTTAATAGCTTTTAGGTGGGAGAAATTTAGCTAGTATACATATCAACTTCTTTTATATTGTAAACATTAAAGTAGAGTTATGTTCTATATTATATTATGTATCATAAAATATTTTTGAAAGTGTTTAAATAATAGTCTTCGTACTCTTATTGAATTTAAATAGTTTATAACCGTGCAATGCATAGTTTTTTTTTTAAATATTAACATATAACCTGTGCACTGCATGACTCTTTTTAAATATTTATAATTATATTAATTTTATGTTATTAGTTTTTAGATTTTAGTTATTGCGTTTTATACGCTCAATACGTAATTTATGTTGTATCTTGAGTTCTAAAAATTAGATTTAAAAACATATGTACAGCCCACATAAAACTCACAAATTAATTTTTAGTGATAGTTTAACAAAAAAAATCCAATTAAAACTACCATGAAATTGAAGAAAGAACAAAGTAACGATTTGTTTACACTAATTCTATTTAACTTAGGAATAGAATTAAAATAAAGAAAACCAACTGAACTTAAAATTAAAATATAGACCAAAAATCAAATAAACCTACTCAATTTAGAATTTGAAATTACGAAATTTTATATTGAGAATTCTAGTAACTTAGAAAATCTACTCATATTTAGTTTATATTATTAAAATAAATATTTTTAATATTATATCTAACGGTTCTCATGCATATATTTTAAAATCAACGGTCCTTATTAATTTGGCGGTACATGACCAAAGTTTTGGATAAAATCGCTCTTACGCTTATTATATATAAGAATTTAATGATAACTCATCATAGACATGATTGCAGATTTCGAAAATTGAAACAAATCGATTGAGTTACCTAATATCGATTAATTGGTAAATTGAGAATTTATTAAGGTGATAAATTAGAATAAAATTTGGATAAATTTTAATGTTTAATACTCCCTCCGTCCCCCTCAATTCTTTACATTGAGGGGACGACACGGAGGTTAAGAAAAAGTGTAAATTAACAGAGAAAAGTAAGAAAAATGAGTAAAGTGGTGGGACCAATTAATATTTAATGTATAAAGTGGGTATAAAGTAGGTATAGTGGAGAAAAATAGTGAATATGATTGGATTTTATATTATAAATTGTTACTATTTTTGGTATGTAAAGAAATGAGAGGGACGTACCAAAAAGAAAAGGGTAAAGAAATGAGAGGGACAGAGGGAGTAATATTTAATATAGAGAATACAGGGCCTAAAGTCACCCCCACTCTACCCTCGCGGTTAGGAGAGTTGCGTGAGAACATCCTCGGACCAGTTTCGCTTTAATACATTAGCCTTATTTATAATAAAAAATATTATTTAAAAATAATTCATAACGATAAATCAAATTTTATAAACTGAATTAATCAAATATTTTTCAACTATAAATCTGAAATTGATCGATAATTTTTGAAAAAAGCAGACAAGTTTTTAAGCACTAAGGCTCCGTTCACTTCGCATGAATGGAATGATGAGGGAATGGAATGCATTAAAGAATGGAATGAGGATGAAATGGAATGTGAAAGGAAAGGAATGATCATTCCATTCTTGCGTTCACTTGTCAAATTTTTTTGGGCGAAATGGAATGAAAAATAGAAATAATAATTTTATAATTTCAACCGATTGAGTAAAATTTATTTTAATTGGAAATAACAAATTTCCATTTTGTATAGCTTATTCAGTTTTGTACTAATTTTTAGCTTTAGGAGATGACACATTGCTACCTTTTCATTACTCAAATTATTTTAATAAGTTTAACCGATTTTTTGTTTTTTTAATTGAAAAATTAAAAAGAAATTGCTTATTCGGAAAAATAATTTCAATTAACTAGAAGCAAGATAGAACAAATGGTAAGCCTCAAATGGAAATTCATCATTTTAAACATGTAAATAAGACTAGTAATATTTGGGGGACAGCAAGCAACAATTGTAACAAGTATAAAAAACAAGTCTAAAGTTTCATGATTTAAAATGATAAAAAGAGAGCTCCATCGAGGTCAAATCATCTTTCATTACTGAAACAAAATGCCATGTCAGATTGGCACAAAATCTGCAAAGAAAATTGACATTTTTATTATTAGTTTTGATGTTGAACAATAAAGTTAAATGATATTTTCAAGAAAAAGTGCAGGGTAGTACTCACTTGTGTTGGCATCAGTAGATTTTTTAATTTGATTTTTTTTTTGAATTTGAAAGAGATTAAAACATATATGCCTGATTATATTTCACCAGCAAGTATGGCATCAACAAGCTGTTTCTTCTCTCCATCTGATGCTCCAAAAACTAATACATTAAGTTCTCGTTATCCGCTATTTTTTTCGCAGCCTTGAACTTCTGTATAATATCTATGCTGGAGATCTTTGATAACTCTTCCATAAGCTTTTCTTTTTTCTCCAACCTATCTGTCTCGGCAGCAATTAACAACTTGCAAACTCAGCTGCCATCATCTTCGTTGAGTTTGCAAATTCAGCTGCTATCATTTTAGAAGCATTATACATTACCTCGGCCATTTGATCAACATCAACTTTTCTTTTCTTCGAGCTCCTTTTGGAAGTAGACTCACCAGAATTTTGTAGACTCGAGTCATCCGGCCCTCCTTCAGCAAATACACCTTCCTCCCTATCAATATTCACTTCTGCCTCAACTGCAGATTCAACATTATGACCGGTTGCCCTATCTTTGCCGAAGATTATTGAAAGATCATCAAAATGTGGAAATGGCGTGCTTCTCCAATTTAAAACCCCAATATGAGCCTACAACAATTAGAATTTAACTTATAAACATATCAAGGTACCAGTCTAACTAATGCAGGTTTTTCTAAACTTATAAACTAGTTGTGAAGAAAAATATGAGGTTTTTCTGGTTGTCATGTATTAGGTACCTTAGGTCCTAGTTTCGGTCAGTGGCATGGTACCTTAAATTAGATGATACAAATTTGGCTATACCCAGGCATACCAAATTTGTTTGTTAGTTGCATATAAAAGTTTGTAGACAATTAGGTCTAAGCAGAAAGGAAGATAATGTTTTGTAATGAAGTTAATTATTGCTACCAACAAAATAATGGTATAGTCCCTTGGCAGAATAGCTACCACAAAAAGAGAACTCTGCAAAGGGAGTCTTTATGTGTAGCGGTGTTTTGACAATTCTCTATAGTGTGTGATTGAATACAATTCTTTACTGACATTACCATTGTCAAGTTGTAAGTAAGACCTTCACACACACATTAAATTCATTATTAAATTATTGTTGTTCATTATTGTTGTTCATTATTGTTGTTCTTTGTTTGGACAATAAATTCTTTGTTTGTATGAGACTGATCATACATTGTGTTTGAATACTAAGACATGTCGAAAAACAGAGTTTATTTAACATTACTTTATCCGGGTCGTAAAATTAGGTTTCTCAGAAAAATTGCAGTTTGTGTGAATAACTCCTTCCTAACGCAAGTAAAAAATTGATACCATTGATAGGACCTGTAGTGCTGCAGATTTTAGTTTATACTATACTAGACAGATGCATTAGCAGAATTAGTAAATTTACCTTGGCATAATCAGCCCATACATCTCTTGACGCTGTGACAAGTTGATTTTCAGAATTCCATCCAAAACCAGATGTATTTCCGTATCTCAAGTCATAAACCGTGGTAAAATCCACTTCAGTCCACTTTCTTTTATTTCTCCCTGCACCTCTTTCCACGGTATTCTCAGTACCTTTTTCTGCGGCATTATCAAAACTTGCATAATCAATTTCTCGCTGAAGTGAATAATCCGCCCCGTTCTGAGAGAGAAGAGGGAGAGATATGGATATATATATATTCGATGTATATAAACTCGACTCAATTGAGATCTAGTCGCACCCCATTTTCTTTCAATATTGCAGAGGGAAGGAATGATTGTATACCATGTGTTTTTAACTGAATGAATTTTAATTATTTTGGATCAAACGGAATGGGCCGGGAATGAGCCATTCCATTCAGCTGACCCAACCAAACAAGTCATTTTTTCATTCAGCCCGGAATGAAGATTCTATTCCCCAAAATTGATTTCATTCTGTCAAGTGAACAGAGAGCCTAACAGTAGATACAATTAGAGCTGGCGATTTGATACACGACACGTGAACACGGTACGAACACGACACGGATAATTAGTGTTTGAGTGCAAAAATTTGGTACACGAACACGAAAGTACACGAACACGAAAAAACACGAATATAATTAGTGTCGGGTTTGGGTTTTCACAATAGGTACACGACACGAAACGAAAGTACACGAATTAATGAAGTAAATAAATAATTTTAAAAAATATATATTATTTATAGTATTACATATTTAGAAAATATATAAAGAATTACATATGAACAATAAATAAAAGTTTCATGACTAATTAACAGTAAGTTATACATTTATATATAAGAAGTATACATTTATATATATAAGTTATATTTACAAATTTTTGTAAAATTGTATGTATTACATATTTAATACATATTTCATAAAAATTTACATAATTAAAATAGTTTTATAATATATATATTTTAATTTAATTAAATTTATATTTTTGTTTAATGTACACGAATACGACACGTAAAGTACACGACACGTTTTGAATTGGATATGTGTTTCAAATTTAGTACACGAATCCAAAACGGGTCGGATATGAGTTTTACATTAAATACACGAAAACACGAAAGTACACGACACGGTCCAATTGCCAGGTCCAGATACAATACAATATAAAACATGATTATAAACTTTTCTAAAAGTTTTAAAATATTTTCTCCTACATGAAACTATATATTACTAAGTTACCTGAAGCATAACAAAAAAATAAACACAACATATCTTGGTTACTTTGTACACCCCCAGATAGATAACAACACCATCATTCACTCCTTCTCTTTACAGCATCCTTGGTCTTTCTTTTCACACACACAGATAGATACATAAAAATTAATCTTGGGTATTTTTGTAGTTGGATCATCATCATATTAATCTTGGATCATTATTAAAGGGGATGGATTGGGGAAACGTGAGTGGAGAAGATCTGATTGAAGCCTTAAGAGAAGTGGATTGGTCATCACCACCTCGACCCATCAATGAATTCTTCTCAAGATTCACTATTCCAAGATCTTATGCTAAGTGGTCTAGTCGTCTCAAGTGTAATCTCTATTAGTATGTCCTCCCCCTCCCCCCCCCCCCCCTTTTTAAATCAACCCTTTTCTTTGTTCTCTCTCTCTCTCTCTCTCTCTCAGCACACACACACAAGAATTTGTGTATTGGGTTTTCTTGATTGTTGTAAAAATTTGATCTTGGGTATGTTATGTGTTGATTCTTGGATTGTTACTGTAAAAATCTTGAGTTTTATATGGATTGTAGGTGGTTGAATTGTATATAAAAGGGTTTCTTGATTGTTGTAAAAATCTTTTCTTGGGTATGATTTATAGTGATTCTTGAATTATAGTGATTTTTTCTTGATTCTTGAATTGGGTAGGTATGATTGTTAAATTGTAGATGTTTGTGTATAAGGTTTTCTTGTTTTTTGTGGAAATATTTGCTTCTGTATAGTAAATGATGATTCTTGATTGTTGAATTGTTTGTTTCTATGTTATATATTGATTCTTGAATTTTTATGGGCTATTGGTGTGAATAAATTGCAGATGGGTAAATGATTAATCTTTTGTTTTCTTGTGATGTTTCAGCTATAGGACCAATTATTTCATCATGGTTGTGCTGATTCTTGGTAAGTTCTGTTTCTCTGGTGTTGGGATTTTTGGTTTTTCTTGGACATGGATGTATGTAATTTTTTATTATTAATTGCAGGTATGGGATTTCTGAGGAGGCCAGTTGCTATTCTTGCTGCCCTATTGACCTCTTTAACTATTGCCTTGTTGAATGATAGGTGTGATATTTTGTATTTCGTAGTTTAATGTTACGATATTTATCAGTTAACAATCCTTTAGGCTCTTTAGCAATGCATAAAGATATGTTAAGAATGGTTCGGATACTTTAATGCTCTATGTAAATTGTAAAGTCTCTGGGCTGGGCAGTTTTGTCCTAGAAATTTGTGCTGGGGTGTTTCTTGCCGGTTAGATTTGTTAATTGCCAGGATGTGGCGGGAATGTTATATAGGCCATCAATTGTTTGGAAGTGAAATTATATTCCGTATTAAAGAGTTGTTCTATGTGTGTGGGGTATATATTCTCTATTTGTACAAGTTATATAGCACCACATGACACACCTTAATGTATAAAATCTATTATTAATTGGAGATGAGTATTTCATGCATGTGGTGGATGAATGAGAAAGAGAATCAGTTTGGATTTCATTTGAATGGCATTTTCGGTGTTTCGAAGATCTTCTTAGGCGGCCCATTAATCTGTGCCTAGGCGGAGAGAGAATTCTCTGATGTAATTTTGGGTTTATTAGGCGTTTTTTGGGAAAACAATATGAGAAAATTAGTAAATAAAAAGAATGTGTATATTATACATACATGTAAAAAAAGGGAACATGCAGGGATGGAATTGCAAAATTGCACAAAATGATCATGAAAATTATGTGAAAAATAAATTAATTGATTGTTCAGTTAATCCTTAGAAATTACCTTAAGCAAAGACCTGCCTAGCAATTTTCAGAACCTTGCATTTTCTTATGTGCATAACCAGCTATGACCTTATGTCCTAAACAAAGTTGTAACAAACTTTTTTATTATTTTCTTCCCGCCGCTCTTCCTAAGGCCTCGTCTTACAGCTTTGCAGGCACTTTTAGTGAAAAGGTAACAAGAACTGTGAGGCGGTTTTCTCCACATTTGGCTGCAAAGATGAGGCCTCCACTCACGTAAGTCAAGATCTTTTTTAGTATCCGGAAAGCATTTAATTATAATTCTTACATGATTTATGGCAATTTTCAGACCTGTTATTCGAGGCCGACCTTCCGCCAAAAGAGCAATATATATATGTGGACGACCTCGTCCAGTGTTTGTCTCTGCCTTCTCTGCTGGTATGGCTCGATTTTCAGCCATTTTATTCATGCCTTTCCAAATCGGATAATGTAAACATCTTATAGCTAACTTATTCTTATTTTCTTTATACAGCTAGTTTTATACTTTGGTTTGTGTCCTGTGGCCTTTTAACTGTTCTATGGGCTTTTCTCATTGGCCTTCTAGGTATAATTGCTCGCCCTATTCTATAAATTTTTTCTAATCATCTCTCTCTACATACTTCTGTGATTGTTTCTCTTTTGCTAACCCATTCCTCTCTGTCTGACAGCCACTGTGATCCATGCAAGTTTTAGGACACCGAATCTTAAAGCTCGTCTAAACACATTCCGTGAAGAGTTCCGGGCAGTTTGGCGCAATTATAGTGATATATAACTTGATGGATGCTAATGCGGTAAGTATCCCTAATTTTTGTTTGTATCATTGATATGTTTGTCTAAATTTCTTTACTTGGAATCTAGGAATATTTGGGATAAAAAAAAAGTGACATATTTAGACTGATAATATGCTTTCCTTATATTTTAAAATCACCATGATAGTAATTTGTTTGTTTGAGCTTTTGAATAAGTGTTTTACTTTAAATAGTTACTGTAACCAATAAGGTGCGAGTGCAACACGTACAATGCAAGGTACTAGAATTTTTTTTACGTAGTGCAGTATGTGCATGATGGAATTTTTTTACATAGTTGTCAGGTTTGTCTCCTCTGTACTAATAACATAGCACTTTGTCATTGATCAACACATTTTAGTGAAGTATAGGCTCCAAAATGATTTTAAACTGACCAGTAATTCGTAAACCAGAAACAAGTTATGAGTGGGGGGATGGGCCATAATGTACCTGTAAGGAAGCAGTGGCTGTTATGTTTTAAGCAATGACATGAGACTGGACGTCCTTCTTATGAGTTGTCTATTACATTAGAGCGGATTTTTTTTTGTTGTTAGCCTATTTGGCGGTTGGAGGTTGGACCGAGTTAGTATGTTGTGAAATTATGGTCAACAATATAAGATGGCTTTCAAGAAAGGAAACTGGGGAATATCCGCTTATGCTCTGGTAGATACTGCCGGATATTTTTTAAACCTTTGAGCAGATCTTGAATTTATTGTGTTTGCTATCTGTGTTTGTGTAAGCCCCACACCATGACCTCATCTCAAACTTGAGCAAATCGTTACCTCGCTGTTTATATATTTCAAAATCAGTGATTTTTTTTAATAAAAAAATAGCATTATCATTAATTGATCAAATGTATCGCCAATGTAAAGTGACATTGTTGCCTTCTTGTAAAGTGACATTGTTGAAAAGCTTTACCCAGGAAAAAAGTATCGCCAATGTTGTAACTAACTGTGTCATATTAGATTATTAGCTTAAATTTCACAAACAAGGGATAGCCGGATGATAGGTTTGAGCTGTTGACCACATGGGGCAAATTATACCATGTTTCAATAGCAACTATATGTCTGCCTCTCTAATTGGCCGGACTCTGTACCTATGAAGGCTGGAACTTATAACGTTTGAACGTTATTATTATCTTTTGTAATATCTAATTTTGTTCAAATATAGATGATGGCTCCCTGATTTGAATATCCTGTGTTGTGAAGGTAGTGAGGGTTCGTGCTTGATGTCAATGCTTTAAGTGAATACCGTGCTCGTCTGGATGTTAAATTCTGGAGTAACAAACTGCCAGCAGGATGCAGATGTTGTTAACCTTCGAGAATTAAATTGCTCTAGAACATAGTTTTCATTTACATTTTATATTAGATGAATTTTTGGGCTGCAGTGGAAGTCCAGTAGCAGTTTCTCCAGACTCTTGTAGTACTCTTGCTTAGAAGTTATTTGTATGTGCTAGTGCCAGTCTTGTCAATACATAGCATATATAAAACACTTTGGTGCTGTTAGTTCAGTTGCTCATTTGCACGAGACGACACGATTCTCTTGCTATAAAGTTTATATACTCATAAAAGTTTCAACTCATGGAATCCTTAGAGATGAGAAGATGCTATAAAGTTTATACCTAGGATTTCTGGGTGTTTTAAACTCATTATTCATTTTTTTTGTTCCTTTGTATTCCTGATAATTTGATTAGTAAATCATATCTGGAATTATAAAAATGGAAAACTGGAATTAGCCTAGTTTTTGTTTTTTAAATTACTCTTACTATTTATTGCAAACTTAACAGGAGTCGTTTGTTTAGAATTCTGAATTTTATTACACAGAAAATGTTTAATGCAATAGAGCTTTACACACCAAGTTGATCCAGACCAGAAAGAGCAAAAAATAGAACACCAGTTGATATAATTTTATTGTACAAATACATCTGAATATTTGTTAAGAATTCGTCTAGGGACGAGCTATCTGCAGCCAACGAAAGTCTTTAACAAAATTGTGAGATTCATTACCATTTCAAAACTCATTCTTTTAATCCCTTCCCAAGTGATAAATTTTTCGTCAAATAATTTCTCATAATCACAAAATTATAATCCATTGTAAAAGATCTTCCTTGTATGGTAAAGGAATAAACACATACTTGTCTATGCGCTGCATGGAGCCTTGGTCTTCATTGATGACGATGGTGCAGAAGTTCGACAAACCAGTGAAACCTCTTTTTCTGGTGCTACAAGACATGAGCTTTTTCATTCAGGCAAATCATTCCAAAAGATTCATCTAACATTCTTTGGCAAAGTTTTTGATGTTCCAGTTCGTTTTAAACCTTATGAAAGGCAAGGGATTAATTTCAAGTTTCGAACGTGATCGAGTTTTGAGAATGGTGCAAGTTCCGGCGACCTGATATCCTCAAACTTGTAATGACCCAGTACTGAACCAAACTCAGATTGCGTTTCTAGCATATGAAAATAATATAGTACAACGTCTGATGACATGGGAGTCATAAAATTTTGATATAGTAAACTTTTGTTTGAAGTGATTTTGGGCTGACAAAACTGTCCGGAATGGAGGGTAAACAAGGTCAAATGTTGAATATTTCTTTTAGCTGGTAAAATAATGCAAGGAAAGTTTAGCAAAGATCAGGCAGCAACCTTGACTGATATAGGTTTGGCTTGTGTGGAGGAAGTTAGATGCAAGAGGGCTATCACGGACTCGCGATTTAAACACTATTACAGTGGAAACTAACCTCACAATGTACAGAACAAGATTACTTTTTTTGTAGACCATCCTTATATTATCACGCTACATACAATACAACAATACTTCGAGTATATTCAATGTTTTCACTCCCTTTTATCAAGTTTTCATATATATTCCAAGTCTATGGTTGATACAAGTCGTACTCAGGATCAAAACAATTTCATTGTTTTTCTATGGTACAGTCTAAAATCCTAAAAATTTAGAAGAATTTTATAGTAGACCTTTTCTATTGCTGATTCTCATTGATAAAAATTTGGGCCGGACTGAGAGTAATAAATCACCACAGGGTACGATCAAGTTACTTTATGTACCAAAGCTACGGTCTCCAGCATCTCCGAATCCGGGAATAATAAACCTGGAAAACAATGCAAATTTTAGTCTTCTTTAAAAATCATACTGATCAGTTAATCCATTTATAAATTTACGGACTAATTACCCTTTCTCATTTACATCCGGATCTATAATACCAGCATATACATGAATCCTGTAAATGACAAAGATAAACAAGATTAATTGCTGAGGGTGATTATTACAAACTACAGACTATATAAGTACATTACCCTTGGAAGTTCTCGCTAAGCTTCCTCAGGGCTGGAGGAGCAGCAACAGCACACACCTAAAGGCAGTTTGTAAAATTAGCGTGGCAATCACACAAAAAATTAGACATCCTATCAGCATCTTGATGTACTCTAATAGCAAGAAGTGCATTTTCAATGCAAGGACTACTAGAAACCTGCCTAAAATATGCGAGTAATAAGATCTTCATTCTATCTAGTTCCAAAATGGCTATCCCAATGTGAACAATGGTACTTAACTACTTATTCAAGTCGAGTTTTATCAAATATTGGATTTTCCAGGAGTAACACCACATTTTACAGAGAAACAGACAAAAAGCTGCAAAATGCAAGTTCTAACAGAAAGTATATGATGATGATTTCAGTATACAGCAAAGAGTTACTTGTCTACATACCACTTTGATTTGACTATTGTCAACTCCAAGCTTCTTTATAATATCAAGAGCTGCAACAATTGTACCTCCTACAAATCATATATGAAGTATTACAACAAAAGATGGCAGTAAATCGCATAAAATTGATCTTAAATAGCTCTAGATGTACAAGAAAAAATTCTTAGGTAAAGTCCTGGACAAGTCCTCTGCTATTTCCGAGCCTATGTTTTCAGCTGCCATAATAGTGTCAAAATGACTCAACATGGGACACGGTGCTTTTTGCATGTCTAATCTTTCAATTTCATAATAATTTTGAGTTACAAAACTAAACATAATAGGATTGAGCATAAAAAATGCAAATTAATTCTGACAGAAGTAAAATGAAGAATACCTGTTGCTAGCATAGGGTCCAAAATAATTACACGAGATTCATCGGTAAATTTTTCAGGCAGCCTGCGGATGGCGTGGAAAGGAAGGAAGATAAGCATACATAAACGCACACATATAGCAACACATGCACATGTACATAATTTATAAAATTATAACAAAGCCTGCGGTCTTCAGATCAGAAGATCCCATTGTAATAAAAGAAACAAAATAACAGCATTTGGTAACAATGAAAATCACACATGGACAAAAAAAACAGCACAGAAGATCTTACTTGTTCAAATACAAATACGGTTGGAGTGTTTCCTCATCTCTGCTCATCCCTTATTTCATAGCAGAAAATAAAATCAAAAACTACTTGAATTACCTTTATATAATATGATATTGATATATACACATTGGGATAGATCATTGTGTTGAAACAAGTTGATGCCCATAATTGAATTACTAGCATACAGATTCGTATAGAAGTTCCCTCCATTAGGCTTAATACAAAGATAAAATTGAAGATGTTCAGGAGACAAAAAAACCATTTCTTACCCAAGTGGTATGTCTTTGTTGCAGGCAAGATAGATGATGCGTGTTCTGCAAGAGCAAGACCTGCTCTCAAGATGGGAACAATCTGCAAAACGAAATTGATTAGTAGAGTGCTACACAATGTGAAAACTAACATATTGTAGAAGAAGAAGCATATATCGTAGAAGAAGAAGCAAGAAGCCATTAAATTAAGGACACCGCAAGTGAACAATGTTTGTAGTGCACAGAACTCTGTGTCAACATTATTAAAAACAGTAAGCCAAACATTAGTATACTAACCGCAACAGGTTCCCTTGGATCAACAAATTCTACTGCAGCTACACCCATTGGCGACTGAATCTCCCCTGTTACAGTAGGCTGGCAGATAAAAAAACCAAAACTTTATTAGAAAGACATCA
The DNA here is from genome assembly GCA_030848705.1 of Heracleum sosnowskyi. NCBI lineage: Eukaryota > Viridiplantae > Streptophyta > Magnoliopsida > Apiales > Apiaceae > Heracleum > Heracleum sosnowskyi. The sequence continues at coordinate 10,732,428 of CM061245.1, forward strand.
CTGAACTGAAAATACACTAAAAGACAGATATTTACAACAAAATACTACTAATAAGAAACTGAAAATTTTGACTTTAAACTGAATGATAAGAGTTAATATACGTATACAAATTTACCAGCCAGTCCCTTGATGCTTCATAGATAAGCAGTCTGCCCAACTCACCCATAGCACTCCCTAAAGTCAAAACGGCACAGAGTTACGATATGTTAATCATAAAAGTCACAACTTTTGGTCAAAAGACTTCTACAATCCTACGATTTTTCCACCAGGTCATCTGTGAAAAACGGAAACTTGAGCTACATAAGTACTAAACACATACAAATTGAACAAAGTAAGACAAATGTACTCATTCGACTTGAATTTATAGCCTCTTCTAATTAATATTAATATAAAACTGAAAAAAGAAAGAAAAGTCACTATTTATTTTCTCTTTTCCCCCATGTCAACTTACTGAATACAGGGCTAGGAGTATGCTCATTTCTAAGAATTGAAACCCAATGTTTGATTAACGGGTGTGGAGGAACAAACACCTGCAATAAAAGTATAAATCAAAATATAGTTACACAAATTCCTCAATAAAGTAGGATTCTTAATTCCAAATTTTCACACTCACTCAATCATGTCAATTTCTCATCATTCTAATTCATTGGAATTCAATAAAAATTTAATATATATGCTTAAAGGAATATCCCTTTAATAAACTAATCATATAAAACGATACACTAAATTTTAAATTTTTCTCTAGTACTAACGTCCGAGCTAAATCCCGAGTCATTGCTAAATATTGCCATCCCTACCTAAAATTGCATAATTTTCATACTACAATTTTCAACATCAAACAAAAAGAATTCAAGTAAACAAATACTCACCAGCATTCTACCTTCAGTAACAGGCATCTGCTCCATCGACGTTTGAGCATTTATCGAAAAACATCTACTATTCCTTCTACCATTATTACACAGCTTCTACAATCACATTAACCAAATCAACTTAAACAAACACACACACACACACATGTAAACATGTACATATCATTATTACACATCTTCTGTAATCATAAAGTACAAACCAAACCAACTTACTTGCATAAACACAAGCACATATAGATACAAATTAACATATATACTAATAATAAAAATATATAAATTTAAATTTAAAATTCAAGATTTGAAAAGATTGAGATATACCTGACTGAAATGAAGAGTGGAGCAGAGAGAAAGGTTGAGGGTGGCACCCAATGGGAAGGTGGGGCTGGGGCGGTGATGAACGCCGGCGAAAAGGGGTTGGCCGGAAAGATAGCCGACGGCCGGTGAGTTAATTCGGCAGCCCATTTTTATTCAGTCTTGAATTTTTTTTATGAGATTGGATAGCATTTACAATTATTTGCATCCTCTTTTGCTAACACAATTAAATTATTTACTTTTTACTTTCAAAAAGAAGTTTATTATTTTATACAGAAAAAATATACTAATTTTATTGCTTTGTCCCTCTCATTTCTTTACGTTTTCGTTTTTCCTTTTTGACCCTCTCATTTCTTTACATATAAAAAATAGTAACATTTTATAATATAAAATCCAATTACATTGACTATTTTTCTCAATTATATCTAATTTATAACCACTTTATACATTAAATATTGATTGATCCCACCATTTTATTTATTTTTCTTACTTTTTCATATTAATTTACACTTTTTCTTAACCTAATTTCATTTATTATATTAATTAATCGAGACTCAGTTTTGTTATATTTGCTCATTGCCAATGAATTTAACAAAGAAGTCACAATAGTACCAACCAAAAATCAATAAGTTGCAACATGCATGTTGTTAATTAAAATTAAAATAAAATATATTTAACAACTTTTAGTAAAATAGTTATTGATTATGTAATATATGAAAGTTTGCCACTTCGATTAAATTTTTGATAATATTAAATTATACCTACATATTTTTGATTTTTGGAACTTCTAAAAGAGGACGTTAATTCGAGCGAGATCTTTGCGAACAGCTTGATCTTGAATACATTTAGAGCCGTTTGGCTAAGTTTAAAATTATTGTTTATGAGTTAAAGTTGCTTAAAATAATAAGTAAAATGTAAAAATTTTAAGTCAATATTTATTTGATAATTTTATGTTACAAGTGACTTATGAGTTATTAAAATTGTAATAATAAAAATAAATTTGATAAATAATACATTTGAATGGTTATATTACTTTTATCAAATAAAATAATAAAAAAAAAAGTTATTCAAAAAAGTATATCCTACCAACTTTAACTTTAAACTGTTTTTTAACTTTAAAGTCATTTTCTGACTTATTACACAAACATATATTTTCCAGCTTAAAGTCAAAAATCACTTTAAAGAGCCAAACAGACTCTTAATTTTGTTTAATTCAAATGGCTCATCTTGATTTTGTATACGAGCCGATTCAAGTCGATTATATATCGAATTTGACTAGAGCGTTGCTCGAACTCGAAAATTTCATTCATACTCTATTGACGATACTAGCAAATCACATAAGGCTGCTACTATTTTGTCGCATATAAATAATTCACACATACAACAAAATGAAATGTATAATCACCCTATTATTTATAGAAATCATGAGTTAGTTAGAAATAGGTTTTTTGAAAAGTGTCCAGTTGTAAATTTGTGTACACAATAGCAATGTTAGTATATATTAGATTAGATAAAAATATCAGATAGTTAGTTACAGAAAAATTCAATATACTCTCTCCAGAGTGTAGATACAAATTTGTGTAAGTAAACTTCTTCTTCAATGGAGTGATGTGTAAATGATTGAAACTTCATGTTTACTGAGTTTTGTGGTTGATTAGATTACGTTTACCGAAAGTTAACATGGTATCAGAGCCAACAATCTCGATTGTAATCTTCGTTAATGGTTAATTGTGCAATCTCATCATTTTGTTCATCGAAATTTGCAGAAATTCAAGGTGTTTTCTAATCTGAATTCATCTTTTACAAATTGTTCGGTTAAATTGTTGAAAAATACATCATTTTAAGCTGAAAATCGTCTGAATTGCTTTGTTGTTTTTTCGATTAGAAGTTACGATCTGAAATATACTTTCATTGTTCTTACTGCGATTGTTAATTGATTGATCTTTTTTATTGTTGTATTGTTCACAACAAACTATTTCAATTGGCCAGTTTTTTCAGAATTATTATTTTTTGATTGCTATTTTGTTTGATAAATTACTGAATTGAAATGGCAACTACGGAAACAACGAATACTACTCAATCGAATCTTGATCCTTCGAGTGTGTATTATATTCATCCTTCTGATGCAAACACGACACAACTTATTTCAGTCAAATTTAATGGAAACAATTTTACTAACTGGAAAAGAACGATGATGTTGATTTTATCAGCCAAAAACAAGTTAGGATTCGTTAGTAGAACACTTATTGCACCTCCTACAACGTCTTCAGAATTTAGTGCTTGGGAACGATGTAATTCGTTGGTAATATCATGGATTTTATTCAATCTCGATGAGACTATTGCACGAAGTGTGTTATTTCTCAAAAGTGCATTATTTGGAAAGATTTGGAAAACAGATTTGGTTGCTCTTCCATCACTGAGTTCTATTCTTTGGAACATGAGCTGATAGAAATTTTTCAGAATACTCAGAATGTCTCTGAATACTATACAAAACTTAAAACTGTATAGGATAGCATTGATGATGTTAATCCAATTCCAACTTGCATCTGTCAGAACTGTACATGTGAATTGGGGTAGAAATTTCTCAAGAAACAGCAGGAACAAAGATTGTTACAATTTCTACTGAAGCTAAATGATAAGTTTAGTGATGTTATAGGACACATAATGATGATGCAGCATTTTCCTATTGTCTCCCAGGTCTACAAATTGGTAGCACAAGAGGAGAATCATAAGGACATTTCTCAAATTTATGTGAATATTGAAAATATGGTGTTCGTTGCAGAAAAGAGGAATTATGGAACATATTACTCTCAGAAGAATTTTGGCTCAAAAAATTCTCAGATTTATCAGAAGTCAATGACTAGAAATTACAATCCCAGACCAACATTTCCTCAAAATTCTGGGCCAAGGAGGCCATCTAAACCAGGAGCTAACTATTTCTGTACTAATTGTAAAGTACAAGGTCATAGTATTGATAGATGCTTCCAAATTAACGGCTTTGCCCCAGGCTTTAAAGGATTTAAAGATTGAAAAATGAGTCCTACTACATCAACTGTCATGTCTAGCCCTCCACTTGATGATTAACTTTCTTCTCAGTTTGTGCAGATTACAGATAACAGTGCTAATGTTCAAACCGTATCTCTTAATGCAGAACATTACTCTCAGCTTTTAGAGTTACTTAATAAACAATTTCCTTTAAGTGGTTCAACTGCAGATACTTCTTCTGGTCATGCACTATTAGCAGGCAACCTTTGTCTGATGAGCATATCAAAGTCTAACTGGATTGTGGACAGTGGTGCTACTGACCACATTTGTCCAAATCTGAGTTACTTTATGGATTATACACCAGTTACTGATTTTGCTATGCACATTACCATTCCAGATGGTAGTAAAATTCCTATATTACACAAAGGAACAGTAGTATTGAATGACAAGATTTGTAACACCTCAGTCTCACATCGAGGAGATTTGGGACTTCTGTTCAGTTTATAAGGCAAAGTACTACTACTAACTAGCACCAACAAATCATGATCTTTTGGGGGCCTGTGGTGGGCTAGTTATAACCCAAGTTGGCTGCATTTGGGCCAGTAGGCTTCGGCTTATTTCGGACTCGGAATCGGGACTTGACCCGAGTTTCGAAAAAGGCTCGGGATTTGACCCGGGTTGTCCCATATCGGCTCTGATACCATATGGAACAACACGGGTCAAATCCCGAGCCTTTTTCGAAACTCGGGTCAAGTCCCGATTCCGAGTCCGAAATAAGCCGAAGCCTACTGGCCCAAATGCAGCCAACTTGGGTTACAACTAGCCCACCACAGGCCCCCAAAAGATCATGATTTGTTGGTGCTAGTTAGTAGTAGTACTTTGCCTTATAAACTGAACAGAAGTCCCAAATCTCCTCGATGTGGGACTGGGGTGTTACAAGATTACTTTGACAGAAGTACTTCATGTGCTAGACTTTCAATTTCATCTAATCTCTGTTAGCAAACTTTGCAAGGATTTGTCATGTAAAGTCATATTTTCTACAGGTCCCTTTTCAGAAAGAACCTCTGATGCTTTTTGGTAGTTTGAGTGATGGACTATACACTGTCTCTACATTTGTTTCTACTACAACTGTCTCTTCAAGACCATGGACTACATGTAATGCTTTTCTTTCACACGATTCAGATGAAGTGAAGCTATGGCATATGCGACTTGGTCATTTGCCGCATTCTCGACTAAAAATTCTTAAACCTGAGTGTAACATTTCTGCTACTTTGAATTCTGTAATATGTCAAGTATGTCCAGCAGCTAGACAATGTAGGAAATCATTTCCTCATAGTTCTATCAAAACTTCTAGTGTTCTTGAATTGTTACATATTGACATTTGGGATCCGTATAGGACTAAGACTTATACAAATTGTAAGTTTTTTCTGACTATTGTGGATGACTTTAGTCATTATACTTGGATTCACTTGTTTCATTCAAAATCTGAGGTACCTGTTATTCTCGAAAATTTTGTCAACTATGCTGAGACACAATTTCGAACGAAGGTTCTCTGTATTCGTTCTGATAATGCCCTTGAGCTTACAGCAGGAGATTTGAAACAATTTTATTTACAGAAGGGCATAATTAACCAAACCAGTTGTGTTCATACTCCTCAACAGAATGGGGTTGTCGAACGAAAACATCGCCATTTACTAGAAACTGCTCAAGCCCTGTTCTTACAGTCTCAACTACCAGCTCAATATTGGGGTGACAATGTTTTTAGTGCAACAAATCTTGTGAATCAGATGCCTCTGCACTCCATTGGTAATGTTTCCCCTTACTCAGTTTTATATCATTATGATCTTTCTCTTGATAATCTTCGTACCTTTGGTTGTTTATGTTAAATTTCCACATCTCAAGTACAAAGGTCCAAATTTCATTCTCGAGATGTACCTGGTATTTTCTGGGTTATCCTTCCTCTCAGAAAGGTTATAAAATTCTAAACCTTACAACCAATCAAGTTCAAGTTTCCCGAGATGTAACTTTCCCGAGATGTAACATTTCATAAATTTCACTTTCCTTTTCATCTGATTTCCACAAATTCTACTCGTCAATCATATATTGTTTATATATTCCTACCATTTGTTACAACAATCCAATCTTTTGATACATTCCTTCCTGATTCACAGCAATTCAATTCACTTTCAGATATTCCCACCTCACATATATCGACACAATCACCTATACTTCATACTGATTCCACTACACCATCTACTTCCAACAGTTTTGATTTGAGTTCATCACCCTCACCACCCCTTCCACCTCTTATTCGTGTTTCTACTCGCACTTGTATTACACCTAATTACTTGAAAGATTTTCACTGTAACATTGTGTTAGGTTTTATGGGTAATTCCAGGTAGACAACTTAACTATGTAATCAGTCTTTAATTAGACTGAAAGAAACATATTGTCACAAGCCATAAAAAATGTTCCATGTAATGTTCAATATGTAGTTATGTACTATCATGAATACATGTAATAAAGAATGTAATCTGGAAGAAGTTCACTTTGTTCAAGCCCCACAAGATATTCTACATTTGATATGTACAAGGAATAAACATGTTGTTAAGATTCTCGAAGACATCAACTTTTCAAGGAACATCAAAACATGCAGTCAAGACAACACTCCTATGACAATAACTTTTAGTCTTGACAACAACTTTGGAAGAAGCCCGAAGACAACAACTTTGTACCACAATGACAACATCTTCTGCAAGGTCACGACAGTAAAGTTCTCTGTGACTCCCCAGTCCTAGGAAAATCTTACTGTCAATTTTAGAACATCCCATGACAGCAGAACTTGGCGAGCACGGTACTTTGTCTTACGGGAGGAACTTTTGATTCACCTACAAAGTCAAGAGCGTGGCAGATTATTTCAGTAGCAGGTGGTACAAAACTCACATGGTTATGTCACAATCCTGAAATACTACGGCAGGAGCTTGAGAGAGAACAAGACAAAGCTTACCACTTCAAGGGTATGCAATTTCTACATCAACTGAGATTGAGTCTGCTACAAAAGGAATGTATCTAGATTGATTTATAGTTTATGTTTAAACTATCTAGTATATATTTTAGGAAAGATCACATGTGAGCAAATTGTAAGGAGCTGTCACTTGAATATATAAACAGCCTCACACCTCACATGTAATCTAAGGAACATAATCAAACGGGCTTAGAAAGCTACTCCCACAACTCAGTTTTAATCTCTCTCGAGATAGAAGCTGGAAACATTGTTTTTCCAGGTTGTAGCAAAACCCTTCGCAAGATAAATAAATCAATTATTTTGTGAAGTCTCTATCCTGTTAGATAACTATTATTTGCATTTGTTTACTGATAATTGCTAATCTATTTCTTTGTTGTTGGAAAAAAGATTCTAAATTATCAGTATTGCATTCAACCCCCCTTCTGCAATACTCTTAGGGACTAACACATTGCTACTCTGTCTACACCCTCTCATCACTATAATTTTGTTTCTTCTGTCAATTTTACACCTGCCCACAAAGCTCATATTTATCAGTTATGTAATATCATTGAACCTACCTCATACAAAGAGGCTTCTATGAATCATATCTGGGTCGAATCAATGCAGAAAGAATTGTAAGCTCTCAAATCTAACAACACATGGGAATTGGCCCCCCTCCCATTCAGAAAAAAACCCATTAGGTGTAAATGGGTTTATAAGGTAAAGATTAAATATGATGGTTCTTTAGAACGTTGCAAGGCTCTTCTTGTCGCCAAGGGTTTCAATCAAAAATTGGGGATCGACTATGAGGAGACATTCTCACCCGTTGTCAAGATGGTTACAATTCTTTGCCTTATAGCTCTTGCTGCTAGTCGAAAATGGGATATGTTTCAACTTGACGTTAATAACGCATTTTTACACGGGGATTTAAAGGAAGAGGTTTATGTGCGACCTCCACCTGGTCTTGATGTTCCAGGTAATCTTGTTTGTCGTCTTGTGAAATCATTATACGGTCTTAAACAGGCTTCTCGTGAGTGGTTTTCAATGCGTGTGTCTAAACTCACCACTCAAGGTTTTATCCAATCAAAGAACGACTACAACCTATTCATCAAACAAACTGATTCTTTGATCAAAATAATGGATGTCTACGTTGATGACATTATTGTTACAGGTAATGATCCGGCCTCCATTTCTCATATCAAAGCACATTTACATAGTGTGTTTAGTATCAAGGATTTATGACTACTGCATTATTTTTTGGGAATTGAAGTGGGTTAAAATGCAAATGGTGTTGCTCTTAGTCAAAACAAATTCACTAAGGAATTGTTACATGATTGTCCGTATGACTTACCAAGTAAAGCTTCTACTCCTTTACCCTTACATCTCAAATTATCAAATGATGATGACACGTTTCTCTCTGAACCTGAATTGTATCAATTATTAGTTGGTAAACTTAATTACCTTACCAATACTAGGCCGAACTTGAATTATGTTGTTCAAGTACTTAGTCAGTTTATGCAGAATCCTCGTACATCACACCATACTGCTTTGCTTCACACTCTCAAATATATAGCCACCTCTCCCAATCAGGGTATTCTTCTTCAAGCTTCAGACACCTTGACACTTCAAACATATTCTGATAGCGATTGGGCTGCTTGTCCCATGACACGCCGTTTAGTTACTGGGTAGATACTATTATTTGGGAACTCACCTATCGCCTGGAAGTCCAAAAAACAGGCTACTATTTCTCGTTCTTCATCGGAGTCAGAATACCGAGCTATGGCTTCTACTGCAGCAGAGGTAACTTGGATTGTGCGCTTACTCGAGGAACTTGGTGTTACTAATCTCAAACCGGTTGCCTTACACTGTGATAATCAGTCAGCCATTCACATCGTCAAAAACCCAGTGTTTCACGAACGTATGAAACACATTGACATTGATTTTCATTTTACCCGTGATAAAGTTTTCGAAGGTCTTTTGCAGCTTACTTACTTACCTAGGCAGAACCAGCTTGCTGATGCATTTACCAAGATCTTGCCTTTGCCTTAATTTCAACAGCTTATCTCCAAGTTGGGCATGTATTCTACCCTTCCCAACTTGAGGGGGGGGGGGGGGGTATTGACGATACTAGCAAATCACATAAGGCTGCTAATATTTTGTCGCACATAAATAATTCACACATGCAACAAAATAAAATGTCTAATCAGCCTATTATTTATAGAAATCATGAGTTAGTTAGAAATAGGTTTTTTGAAAAGTGTTCAGCTGTAAATTTGTGTACACAATAGCAATGTTAATATATATTAGATTAGATAAAAATATCAGATAGTTAGTTACAGAAAAATTCAATATACTCTATCCAGAGTGTAGATACAAATTTGTGTAAGTAATCTTCTTCTTCAATAGAGTGATGTGTAAATGATTGAAGCTTCATGTTTATTGAGTTTTGTGGTTGATTAGATTACGTTTACTGAAAGTTAACATAGTCGAACCCCAACTCGATAAGATTTACATATAAATCTTTTAAAACTGTTTTTTTTATTATTTATCAATCAAAATTAATTAACAAATATCAAAATTTTACTTTTTTAATTGTTGAGCTCGCGAGCAAACTAATCTCACCTCGTATAACCCGGTTCGTATATCTCATAAGTAAATTCACTTGACTCATCTATTAAACGAGTCGAGTTCGCTCAGATGTATTTTTTAGATAAAATTTATAGATGAATTGTATCAATATACAATATTTATAATAGGGTTTCTTTCATTCAAAAATTTTGGTGCAAGATGTCTCTGAAAATTTAGATAATAAAGATCTTAATGCCGGAGTAAATAACACTCTTTAGAGAAAAAACTAGTGCTTTGAATTCGGAGAGGAGAACTCATTTGTAAGATAAACTTATTCCTAACAATATACCTACAATTACAGAAATCAAGATTATGAGTTCAAAAGTAATTAAATTCTTATATATAATAAGCGTAATGAGGTTCTTATCCAAAATTTTGGTAGTCTGGTGGTCCCTGTACGACCACTGTATGACCAAATTAATAAGGATCGTTAGATATTTAATAGATAGACGAGAACCGTTAGATCTAATTTTAAAATTATATTTGATTAATAGTAGGATTCTATTTAAATACTAAAAAGTGTACTATTTTGATAATTTATACCAAATATAATTGGGTTTTCTATTCGTAACTCTCTTTTCTCTTTCAATTTATGGGTACTTCCAATTAGATAAAAATTGTCAACCAAAAATCGAGATATCAATTCTACTAATAAAAAATTATTAATATAATGCTCATGTATATCATGGATAACAATAATACACGACGTAGGAGAAGTCCTGTACACGAATTTATGTTGCAAATTTTACTATATAAATTACAAGTAGAACGACTTAGTTAATTAGTATTAACATAAAACATTTTTAAAGGGACATAACGCTTATATTTTACAAATTATTTTATATCTTTTTACATTAACAAACGTAAAAGGGTAATATCAAAATATTATTAAAAACTGAGAGTTTCATATTCATTAACGATAATTTTGAACATATAATACTTATAGAAGATAAGGATTATGAGATAAATCTCAGCATAAATTTCCTAAGATCACAACTAATACATGTAAATAAATAAATCTAATCATCCATTGTTAAATATTTAATTAATGTACTATATATTTTAATTTATTTATAAATTTGGAAAATGAATAATTAGATAGTTAATGTAATACACTCAAATGATCACTTATTATCTCAAGAGTCGAGATCTTTATTCTCAAACTCTTAACATACTAACAAAAATTTAAGCTTCGAATTACCTCAATAACATATTAATATTACCTATTTCAAAAATTAACAAGGTATTTAAAGGTTAAATCATATAAATTTGAATAAACATACATAAAATATATATGTTTTGCACAAGGTAAACGCAACACGAAATAATTTATTCAAAAATATATCTTTATATATTTTATCCATAATTTTGGTCGTCACGGTACAATACTATAAAAAATATGAATCGTTAAACTTTAAATTAAATAGATGAGAATCGTGAGATGTTCGAAATCCATCAATAACGTATCAAATATAAAAAATAATATTTTTATCTCTAAATATATTAAAAAAAAAAGTCCAGAGTTTTGGTCGTTAATGGACGATAGTACTACAAAAAGTAAGAATCATTGGATCTACCATTAAATATAATGTCAAGTAATATTTTACATTTTATATTTTAATAGATAAATTATTTTTTTTCAAAAGTCTAACATTATAAATATTAATAAAATTAAACAATTACAAAAAATTATGAATATTAAGAAGAAAAATTGTGAATTAATATAATAGAAAATATTCGTGCATTGCACGAGTTATAAGCTAGTATTGATAATAATGTACAAAGGAACCTTTGGTTAGTTACATTGTTAACCAACACTTCACAATTTTTTTTAATATGTTTTGCATTGTACAAACAAATATTCTCAAATTTAAAATCAAAAATAGCTTTAAATTGAAACTATTTTAAGCACAGTCAACACAACCTTATAATCTTATTTCAAGCACAAGGATGTTCATTTATTGTACTAGTTTTATATCCGTGCGCACAAAATGATTTATCAGTATATTTATCTCTCATATTATATTAAGTTTGTTTTTTCATTTTTGTACTAGCTAGATTTTCTATTTTAGTCTGACTTAAAATTTTAATATTTTAACTCTGAGGACCAAAAAGACACTCGGTAACATCTAAATACTGTATTTTCCCTTTTCTTTCCTTTCACGTGTATGTTTGAGACACTGTTCTAAAATACGGGAATCAATGTTAGTCGATATAGGTACATTCTAGTGATTAATCGGATAATCGGTGATTAATCAGATTGATTAATCGGAGCATTAATCAGACATATTTTAATTTAATAAATAATAAAATATAATTTTATATTAGTACCATCAAGTTAGTCAAAAGATTTACAAAAAAGATAATATGTTATTAGTCCAATATTGATATTTAAGTATTGAAATTCATAAAAATAAATCATACATCAATATATTATTAGTGTATACCTAGTTTGAACAACGAAGAGAGTAATTCACTTTTAGGGAATAATCGGTGTATTAGCGATTTAATAAGGTATTTAGTCAATTAATCAATAACTCATACTCATATAATAGTCATCTATGTTTATGAACTCCTTTTTAAAAAAAAAAATTGATTTTTTTTTGAACTTTGACCAATTCGACCGATTAATCTTGTCTCGATCGACTTTTGATCGATTTTTTTAAAAACCGTTTTTTGACCCGATTTCCTCTTAATCGAGACAGGACCCGTCCGACTACCGATTAATCGACCGATTAATTGGTTAGTCGATCGACTTTTAGAACACTGGTCCCATAACATAATGTGATATAATTTGTTAATTGTTTTTTGAGGTTTATGCGTCTGCTTATCTCCCATGTTATATTAAGTTCATTTTTGTACTAATAGATAGATGGGTATTTACCAAATATACCATCTTTTCAAACTTTTTTTGCAATATTACGATAGTTTTGAAAAAAATTCAATTATACGGTTCAGTGTCATATTGTTCCTTCAGTTTATTTTATCTCATTTTTACTACTATCTACTATGCTCTTATTTTCTCATCTTCTTTCCTATGCTATTATCTTCTTTAATTATTCTCTATCAGTTATGTAACTTTATTTTATATTTTTATAATTATAATCATAAATTCATCAAATCTTTAGCAACACATATATACATACGTATCCGAAAAGTGATTTTCGATTCAATGATTGTCTATTTCGATTCAGGCAACATATATCTATATCAGTACATTATTACATAAAAAATTCAATTTCAATTCAATTCATGTGATTCCGATTCAATTTAAGTGGTGTTAATTTGATATTTTTGAAACTTCATTCTGATGCAAGTGAAGAATTGAGAATATTCTGGGGAGTTGATTTGGTGCAAAAAGTGATGTCAATTTGGGGATTCATCTCCGTTTTGATCCTAAAAAAAAGATAAAAGTGTGTTTATCGTATTTATATATGTAAATTTGGGGAAAAATTAGATCTAGTTGAAATAAGGTGATTTCGATTGATTTTGTAGAACAGGCCCTACATGGGCAAATTAGTTGCATATATTGTTGATTTTGTTTGATTTCAATTGCAAGTATGATTTGATCATGTTTTGGTTATTTTTTGTAATGATTTTAGTTGATTTTGCTGAATACAACTTGTTATGCAATGTTATGCAACTAAATAAAATTTTAATTATTTTTAAAATTTAAAGTTGCATGTACAGTTGTTTCTGGTTGCTCTTGGTTGCTTATTGTGAACAGGCCCCGCATGGGCACCTATAATCAGATTCAAAAATTAGTCAAAAGTTACAAACACGGTTGTAGAAGTTGTAACCACTATTTACATATTCAAATATTAATGTTTTAAAACTGAAAGTTACATACATGGTTGATTTTGGTTGATTTCAGTTGCAAGTATGGATCGATTGTGTTTTGATTATCTTTTGCTGAATGCAACTTGTTATGTAACCTGTTATGCATCTAAGATATTCGAATTATGAAATTTTAATTAGTTGCATTTGTGGTGGATTTTGGTTGATGTAGTTGCAGATATGGTTGCAAGAAGTTGCACCGTATTTTTGCAAATATGTTGATATTTTTACAAAATATTAAAAAAAAACATAGTATTTTTGCAAAATCTTAAAAAAAAACATAGTATTTTTGCAAAATATTCAAAAAAAAATAGTATTCTAGTATTGGGTATTTATGAAAAAAGTCCATGATAGATTTACTATTTTAATTTGACTTAGAAATTTACTATTTTAACCCGAATAATCAAATCATCTAAACTCATTTACATTAATTATATATGGGAAATAATTTGAATTTTCTTTTAAACTTCAAAAAAATCCAAAAAATACTTAGTTAATTTGGGTTTTGTCTGTACATAATAAAATTTTGAATTAAACTCAAAATTATTGTGCATTATTTATATTACCCATAGGCCATAATCTTTAACACCTTACTCCTGAATTTTAAATAGGGGAGAAAGTAAGTGATAAGTAAGTAAAATAGTTTTACTTTCACTCATATTTATATTCCCGAGTTTTTAATAAAAACAAAAACAAGTGAAAATGAATACATATTAATTGCACTTTCACTCCAAAACTTTCATCCCAAAAATGAAATGAAAGTACGAGTCTAATCAAAGATCCGTAGAGTAATAACAAACAAGGGCCGCGCTCCATTGAGAACCCTCACTATTGTGAGATATGAGATCTAATCATAGCCATTCATTTAAATACACTATATTAATCCCCCACCACTCATTAAATTTATTAATATTTTAATTCTTCACCATCCCCACCCATCCACCACCTCCGGCCACCGGGAACCTCCAGCTCCGACCACTAGTAACTTCGATCACCATCTCAGACGAACAATTCCGGCCAACCCAAAAAATCACCACCGGAAAACAAAAAATCACCACACTGTCGTCACCTTCGACCGCCACCGGAAAACAAAAAATCACCACCGAAAAACACAAATCACCACCTATTGTCAGCACAAATCACCATCTATTATCAAAAATCACCATGCCGCCACACAAATATTCCTCCACCCACTTCATCTCTCTCAAATCTTCACCTCTGGTGACCAATTCCGGTCTCCTTCAAATCACCAACATCTTGAAAAAATCACCACAATTAAACAGAAATTACCACCACAAAAAAATCCACGGGACCTACTCCAATTCCCACAACTTCCGGCATTACCAATATTTCAACAAATCACCAGATTCAAACATTTAAAAAAAAATTATTACACTACCATGCTTCATGCCATTATAAGTGCCTCCACAACCACAACTAACATCAATAGAAAATCACCGCCCTAAACCATCTCCCCACCACCATCTTTAAATCACCAAATTCATCACAAAATCACTACGTTTTGAATACAACAACCACTAATCACCACCATCGTCTCCAGTAATCACCATCGTCAGCATCAACAATCGCCACACCCTGCCACCATACTATCAACAACGCAAAATTAAAAAATTGTAAAAAACCACTAGAAATTGTAAATTAGGGTTTATATGAAATTTGGGGGATTTCGATTCAGATTGAAATGTTTGAAACTGATTACATGAATAGATTAAGGATGAGAAAGGGAGTATATTTATGTGTGGCTATTAAATGTTGGGTGGCCGGAGATGGGAACACCACCGCAGCCGATTGGTTGCCGGCGATGGTGGCGGCGTTTTGCAGCAGAGAGGAGAGAGGAGAGATGAGAGAGAGAGATACGGAGGAAGGAGGAGGGCGATGTGTGTATCTGTGTGTGAGTTGTGTGAATTGCGTGTGTGTGTTTGGCCGGAGAAAGACCTACCACTGTAGTGGTGGTGGTGGTGATGGGGACAGAAAAACGGAGGAAAAAGGTACATAGAGATGAAAAGAAAGACATAGAGAGTGGTGGCGGCGACGGGTGATAGTGGCGGCGGCGGCAGGTGGTGGTGGTTTTGGTAGGTGGAGGGTAGTGGTGGTGGATGGAGACAAGTAGTAGTGGTGGTGGTGTGGTGGGTGGGAATGATGGGTTGAGAGATAATGAGTTAGATGAGAGAAATGAAAGACTAAAAAATAAAATTTGAAATATTATTTGTATGGCTAGAATTTGATTTAGATATACTTTATAGGAAAAAAAATTATTTTTCATATTAAATGTTAATTTTGTAATTTTGTATGAACACCACTTTCATATTAAAAAAAATTACAAGACTAGTTATTTACAAGTGAGCCTTTAAGCCTTTTCCTATTACAATCTAAACTCTCGGGCGTAAATCAGTTCTTAACCAATAGTTTGAAGTTTAAACTCGTTTAACATACAAATGTTCTGTCTGTTTTTTCTTCATTCGTGGAACCCTAGCTAATTTTGTGTCTATTAGAGAAAAAATGGGAAGAAAAGCGCGAATGAAAAATTGTGAGAGTAAATCATCCTTTGATAATCTTCCTCCCGAAACAATCGTCGACATACTCTTGAAACTGCCGGTGAAATTCATAATCCGATCAACCCTAGTCTGCAAAACATGGTATAATTTAATCAGAAACCCTAATTTTATTTCTGCTCAGATTCAACATTCAGTTTCAAGTTGTGACGAGAATGCTGTGTTAATAGTCCCTCCTATTGTTTCTCATCAAAATTATTGCTCCTTAGTCTCAGCTGATACATCTTTACTTATCGAAAAATTTGAGATTCCATTTAATATTAATTGGATTGGAAGTTTAAAATTAGTTGCATCACTGAATGGACTTCTTCTATTATCTGTATTTAATGCATCGTGTTGTCGTGATGAATTTTATCTGTGGAATCCTTGTATTAGAAGACATAGAGCCCTTGTTTCGACGAACATTAATTTTGACATATGGAGTTCAAAATTATTTTTCGTAGTCGGTTTAGGTTTTCGTAAACCTACTAATGATTATAGAGTTGTTAGGATTATTTATGTAGTGGACAGCTCTGGGAAGGTGTTTGGAAACGTAGCTCCCAAGGTTGAGATTTACAGTTTGCGGGAACATACGTGGCAGGAGGTAAAAGACCCTAAAGTTCCTAGACTTTTTCCGGACGTAATTAACGGGACATGTTTCAATGGTAAGTTTTACTGGTTAGCTACAATACATGTCAATCCTAGTTTCTACTTGTCACCTATACAGCGTGGAACTTATGAAGATCGTAATGAAAATTGGATATTGTCTTTTGATTTTGATATTGAAGAGTTTGGGGAAACACTGAAATTGCCGGATGATGTTTCAAACTGTTCAGGAAAAACTGCCAAATTTAAGCTAATGGAGTTTGAGGGTTCACTTTGTATTTGTGTATTTGATAACTGTGATGTCCAGCCTTCTTGTATATGGACGATGAGGTCTGAAGATGGTGTTATCTCTTGGAGACTAAGTTTTCGAGTTCTGCTGAAGAAAAGTGGGTGGCCTATGAACATTACAAGGAGTGGATCACTTATAGTGGAGTCGTATTGTAACATTCAGGACTGGACTAGAAGCATTATGTCATGTAATCTCAAGAGCATGCATTATAAAGATCTTGGATCTTGTCAATGTGACGAACATGTATCTGAATCTATAACGTCTGCTACACACTCTACTGTTGACACTTCTTTCATGGAGAGTTTGGTCATGTACGATGGAGATCAGTCAGTACTGTTGTAGTTTGCAAATTGAGCAATCACGACTCTTCTGGTGGTAAGTAGATATAAAAAATCTACGGCTACTGATTTTAATTATTGATCCATATAAAAAATACGTATACTGTTTTGCGATAGAAGTTTGGTTATATTTTTTTTCAATGTCAAAGTTGAGAGCATTAATCAAGATTACGGTATCATGTACAACATTCTTTTATCTTCTTTCTACTAGTTATATACTAAGCTAACTCAGTTTGTAACATAATTAATTATGTATAACCTCTCCCTTGCTCCTGTTGTGTTTGCAAGTCACTAGCTATTATATGTACCTTGTCGAAAGACATAACAAATTTGTTAATTTGTTTGCTGCTGAAATCTTTGATATTTGTCCCATATAAAAGTAGCATTTGAAAAGAAATTTGTCTTCTGAGCTATTGACTCTGTCTCAAGTGAACTCCCTGATGTAACATTCTTGATCTCGTGGGTATGTCGAAGAAAGTTGTTTGAACGATACTAGCTTAGTAGCTGATCTGTTGCGATCTTGTGGAATACTCAAGTTTACTCTTCTTATATTTCTACTACTCTCCAACCAAACAATTAATTTTCTTTCTTTTAGCTTGACATGTTTGGATGTGTTCAATAATAATTTGTACTTCTAAAAGTAAAATTTGTTATTTCCTTTCTTTCCCTGATCAGCAATGAGGTTTGGACAAGTTTTCTAATAACATTTGGAATTTTGGTCTCCAAACGGAGTGCGTGCAGGTCTAGTTGATGATTTTGCTTTGGAAGTGCACGCTGCTAAATCCATTAGGTGCGGCATATGCGTTAAGTTGTTTAAGAGTGTTGGCTTTGCTGAGAGAAATGGAAGACTTTTTGAACTCTTCATCATGTAAATTTTTCATCAGTAGATCAGGAAATTAAAAGTGGAAATGCTTTGGTGCACTAAATTTTGTCGAATCCTTCATTTTCATACACACATCGATCTCCGGTTTTCCGGTAGAACTACTGGAGTTTAAAAGTTACTAGATTATTTGATGTTTACAATTAATAACATAACACTCTACTTAGCATCTCTTCCTGATTAGTGTTTTCTGTATTTCTCCTGTCAACAAAAGAAAAGCACGTTTTAAGACACATGCCGATGTGTTAGATGAGTTAAAACTGTGAAAAGAGAAGGTAATAAACTTTGCTCCAAAACTCAGACTTAAATTTAAAGAAACAACAGACAATAATGAACTTAAAACAAACTTTGCTCGCAATCAACCATCCTTATATACACACACAAAGCTTTCTTAGTTTCCACAACTTGATAATTAGGCTTCATATCTCCCACGCTAAGTACAAACAACATATTACAGAGCCTGTGGTCCTTTTGGTTATCCACCAGCTCGTTACATTATTTAAGATGCTGTAATGCACCTAGCTAGTTACTTACCATTCTGCTCATATCATCGAAACATAAATAGATGACAAATAATTATCTGTCCTAGGATTTCCTTAGGCGCAGAAATCACATTCTTTATCAAACTTGATCACATGATAATAACCGGACCTTGGATCCCCTGTTTCTCAACTCCGACGACAGGCTGTTTAGTGGCGTTGGAAGGTGATGAACACGAAGAAACACCCCGTTGATTGGACTGGAGAACTTGAAACCTTCCTGAATCACCGGGAAGTCTCATGTATGAAGCGGAAGGTGATTCATTAAGAAACATCCCCATTTCTCCACCATTTCTATATTGCACTATGGCCCTGTACACAAATGGAATCAAACCTTCCATTATTGTTTGTTTGCTAGAATCGAAAAGAGAAATACAAGACTATAAAAGGAGAAGAAGTGGTTAAATTGAGAGTACAAGGGAAGGTGTAATAGAGTTCAAGTCAAGATAATTACACTATTCCACATAGGCAAGATAATACTTGCACGAACACCCTGAAAAAGATTAGTCAATTATGATTGGTCCAGCTAAACTCTTGCATATCTCACTAAGTTCATTTTCTTTTCTTTTGTTTTTGCTTCTAATTGACATACATATTATATTCTTTAAAGTAATTCTTGGGTCACCCTTTTCTTGTTTGCTAAGTCTACCATTAATCATTTACATATACAGTATTTGGATTTAGTATAATAGTTTGTTGAATATATTAATGGGGACGGTATACAACAAACGATTGTTGCAGCAAACTATATCACGGAAAGTTTTCGCGATATGTGTACAGTAGAATTTTAGATGTGCTGGGCCCATCATTTATACGTATAACAATCGTTTGTTTTTTATCATCTGTCTATACTAATTTGATAAGTGTAAACTAGCTAGTAAGCTGCTGATCACATTTGTTGGAAGGTAAACCATCTTATCTGCACTTGAATCATTTTTCATTTCACCTTTTAAACTTGTTTGCATTCTTGTACTAACTGATTTTCAAGCCTTTGTACATATTTTTTAATACAAGTAAACAACTTTGTCAATTTTGACAAACTATCACGCATTCTCGTACGTCCTGATATTTTTTAGTGTGTGCGCGTATAATTTTATAATTTGTTTTTATAAATTTTCAATTATGAGAATGCGTCATATTTGTCATATATTTTTAGAGCGGGGATATACATGTACCCCGAACCATTCCTAAATCCGTTCCCCGATTTTGTCAAAAAAAAGGACTAATGCAGCAGTGAAATTGCTAGGCTGGGTAGCAATATATCAAGAAAACGTTAGTTCAAATGTAAGGGTATCGTGTGTGCACGACTAGATATATGTCCACCATATTCATTTAAAGAATAATTAGATAATGTATGAAGTTAGTTTGCTTAAAACTTGCCAGGCACATATTAAAGATATGTATATATCCGCATTAATAAAATGTGCGTGCTCAATCGACTGTCAATATAAAATGATATTCAGAAAGCTTTGCTGTTAACAGCTCTATGAATCCGTTTGATTATTTTGTTGAAACTTAAGGTGATCAGATAGCTATTGCATACTAGCTTCAAGGTGAAACTAATGCAAAGACAACGAGTTTCCACCAACATATGGCAATGTCAAATATGAAATGTCTATGCTGAACGTAGTGATTTAACCTGCAACTCTTGTTTGATTAGTTGCTGTGACGTGATTTATAGCACCAATGACCTCTTGATTCATTGGTATCACTTTCGTTCGCTTTATGAAACGTCGAGAGTTCGAATTTTGTGAATTTTTTGAATTAATGTATCTAATTCAAATAGGAAGATTTAACTTAAGGAATACTGCTTCTAACTACTAAATGTCTAGAATTCTTATACTGTATATTGATATTTGTATTTGTGGTAATAATCTTACCCTGCAATTAACTTGATACACTGCCATTAAGATAAAGAGCACTGCTGAAAATTCCAAACCCTTCCCCAAATTTCTTTTCAATTTTTTTTATTGCAAGGAAAAACGAGTAGAAGTCGGCACTACGTCATAGATGGTCGGATGCAACGCACACCTACTGTTGCATTATACACGAAAATTGTTGCATCAGGCCAAAGGTAACGCACTTTTACCATTTCATCCGTCAATGTTACCTTTAACATAAAATCTAACACTTTCGTTTTCAATGGTAACACATGGGAAAGTATTACATCAGAGCCCATAGAATAACACTAAATCAAACAAATGCAACACAAGAAGCGTGTTACCTCATCTTAACCAGAAACAAAAATGCAGAAACAAAAATGCAGGACACACAAAAAGGGACACGTCACTGATGGGTGCCACGTGTAGGCCACGTAACTGCTGGGTCCCACATGCGGGGCCACAGGAATCCCACATCACATGTGTGCCACGTCACTTCTGGGTGCCACATGTGGGCCCCACTAAAATTGCCACATCACATGTGGGGCCCACAAGAGGCCACGTCACTTATGGGTCCCACATGTGGGGCCCACAAGAATTTACCACGTCACCTATAGGACCCACAAAGGGCCACATCATAGGTGGGTCCCACGTGTGGGGCCCACAAGAAATGCCACGTCACCTGGGGGCTCACATGCGTGCCACATCACTGGTGGGACCCACTTTCTATTGCAACACTAAATCTTTAGTTAATGCAACACTAAATGTTATGATATAGCTAATGTAACACTAACTCTATCTATTAGGACAACAGAAAATGAAATATTGCAACATTAGTAACAATAGCAATTGCAACACTTACATTCAAAAATTTGCAAGACATGGTTGATACATATAACAATCCTTTTACAAATTAAATCAACCAATTCATAATACAAAATCTGTCACAACAATTTTTAACAGCAATCCCAAACAAAACCTGAGGCTGTGAGAGACTAAGGGTGGAGTGAAAGAGAGGCGACCAATAATTTAGTTCGGTTTGGGGGAAAAATTGCCGCCTTGTGAATTTTCTATCGTATGTAAAATATTATTTTTTATAATTTAAAATTAAATAAATATCATGTGCAATTACATAACATAATTAAAAAATATTAATATACTATTAATGATTTATAATGTAAAAATTAATTCAAAATTTGAATGTTATTACATCATTTTTTATCATTTCAAAAAAATTATTCAGTGAATTTGACACGCGTCTCGTTCCCGGAAGCACTGTTCCAACGTTTCTAAAAAAATGTAGCACATGCGGGCCTTTATATTTTTTGATAATTTTTTTCCAAAACTAAAATGAGTATCAATTATCATCCGTACGGTTGGATCGTCGAAAAAATCATTTAAAAAATTATTCAGAGAATCTAACACTCGCCCCATTCCCAAAAGTAGTACTATTCCAACGTTTCTGAAAAGATGTGGCACAACCGGACCTTTTTATTTTTTTAATTATTTTTTCCAACACTAAAATGAGTACCGATTAACATCCCTACGGTTGAATTGTCGAAAAAATCAATTAAAAAAATTATTCAGTGAATCTAACACGTGTCCCATTCCTAGAAACAGTATTATTCCAACGTTTCTGGAAAGATGCGGTACAACCAGACCTTTATATTTTTTGATTATTTTTCCCAACACTAGAATGAGTACCGATTAACATCCGTACGGTTGGATTGTCGAATAAATCAATTAAAAAATTATTCAGTGAATCTGACACGTGTCCCATTCCTAGAAGCAGTACTCTTCCAACATTTCTGGAAAGATGCGGCATAATCAAACCTTTATTATTTTTGATATTTTTTTCCCAACACTAGAATGATTACCGATTAACATCCGTATGGTTGGATCATCGAAGAAATTAATTAAAAAAATTATTCAGTAAATATTATTTTTGATATTAGTGGGGCCATTTTTTTCCATGGGGCCCACTTTTTTGAATATTATTTTTAATTCAAAATTAATTATTAATTATTTTTTAATTAAAAATTAAAAAAATTAGTTGGGCCCACTTTTTTTGTGGGGTCCAATTTTTTCTGTGGGATCCATTTTTTTAATATTATTTTTTAATTAAAAATTATTTATTTATTATTTTTTGATTAAAAATTAAAAAATAATAGTGGGGCTCACTTGTGGGACCCACTTTTTCTGTGGGGCCCACCTTGTTAATTCAAAATTAATTAGTAATTATTTTTTAATTCAAATAAAAAAAAATAGTCGGACCCACTTTTTTTTGTGGGACCCACTTTTTTCTGTGGGTCACACTTTTTTTAATATTATTTTTTAATTAAAATTTATTTATTAATTATTTATTAATTAAAATTTATTTATTAATTAATTATTTTTTAATTAAAAATAAAAAAAATTAGCGTGGCCCACATTTTTGGTAGGGCCCACATGTGGAACCCACTTTTTTAATATTATTTTTAATTCAAAATTAATTATTAATTATTTTTTAGTTATTTTTTAATTAAAAAATAAAAAATATAAGTGATGCCCACATGTGGGGCCCATTTTTTCTATGAGACCCACTTTTTTAATATTATTTTTTAATTCAAAATTAATTATTAATTATGTTTTAATTGAAAATTAAAAAAAATAGCGGGGCCCAAATGTGGGGCTCACTTTTTCTGTGGGGTCCACTTTTTTGTAATTAAAAAATAATTAATTAATATTTTTTACTTAAAAATTAAAAAAATAGTGTGGTCCACTTTTGTGGCCCGCATTTTAAATTATTGTTTATTTAATTTTTAATTAAAATCAAATACAACATTATCTCGATAGCGTAAAACAATGAGTTTTCTGCAACAAAATACGCTTATGTGTAATTTAACATTGTCTCCCAAATATTACAATAGTTCAAAAATAGTGTATCAATTATAACAAAAAAAATGAACGTTACAATTTAAAATATTACATTCGGCTGTCTATGACATAGTGTGGGGTGTTAATAATTAAATCAGATAAACTCCAACTTACACAGTCCAGAGAGTATTAGCCCAATAGGCTAGGGGTTTTGAATTAGTGGGCTATATAAGTACTTTTTCACAGATCAGACTGGGACGGTCCAGCTGGAACTAACAATTGCGGAGTGCTGGAGCTGTACTATTACCTACTATTAATTCTATTTACAAATTGATTCGAAAGATTTTAGAGTCATCTGTGCGAGAAAGTTACCAAGATGTCTACTTTTTTGTTTTCATCTACTAAAAGTTAATAATATTCTAATATTAAAATATTTATTTATAAGCGATCAAATATAACTGTGCACATTTAGAGATATTTTTGATCCCATAATTATAGAATATAATTTCATACTTATTATCAACATTAAAAAAAGTTTCCAACACAGTATAACACAAATATACAACCTAGGCAATAGATAGGATGCTATGAAGTAAAATATAAATTAAAAAATTAAAAAATAATCTCACAAAGGTATAACTTTTTTTCTTTTGAGAGACACAAAAGTATAACTTAAAATCCTAAACAAACTAAAAAAAACAACTTAAGAAAATATTTGTGCATTGTTTGGGTATTAAATTACTTCAATATATAGTTAGAAAAAATATGCGCGATATTGTATGATAAAATAACTCAAGTAAAGGGCAAGGATTCGATTCTCACTTTCCAAAAATTTGTTAAAAAATATACTCACTTGTAAGGGACATATATATCACATAAAAAAAACTACTTCAATAGTTGGAGGTTAAAATTTTTTGAGGTGTACTTGTTTTTCTTTGGAATTCTTTTAAGAAGCATTTACTTTTTTTGGCATTTTTTAAAAATAATGATCTAGTAGCAGAACTAGAATAAACTAAACCAAAACTGCATTTGTTCTGACTATTCAGAGAACTACTAATATGTAAGAACTACAATTATTCCACAAATGGGACCAAATTGCCTATTCTGGAACCCTGAACAACCCTGAATAGAGGCAAGTAAAACAACAAGACAAATAACATGAAGTGAGCTATATGTAAAGAAAACTGATGTTTCGAAAATGTGAAATATACATGTCAATGTATGTACAATGATAACAAGAAAGATAGTGGTAGTAATGTAGCTTTCTTCTTTTGATGCATTGCTTGAGTTGCACTCTACAAAACCTACCCACGATATATAGCTAGAGTGGCCACAACAAAAGAAACCCTAATTATGAAAGTTGCATGGTCCCAATCGTACACTACACCTACATTACCATCTGTCCCCCCAACTACTTATTTGGCTTTACGTATTTATTGGTGGATCTCATCACGGCTCTCGTAACAATGCACTGGATCAGTCTTTTCCGCTCATTCACTTTCTTGGTTTTCGTGATTGATCAGCAACTGTGTGAGTGTGTGTGAATTATGTATGTGTAGCTAGGTTCAGTATGTAGCTGTACCTTCTACTGTCGAGAATTAGGGTTGTAATATGCTAAAACAAGTTGCTGCAGGGGATCAAGAACTGGATCACTAAAATTGTGCTACTGTACGTATATATATATCAGTTACTGCAAGTAAATCAGTTGGTAATTTTTGGGAATTCGTCTTTGAATTGTATATTGTTAGAATATATATTCATTATATTAGTGATATTTTATATTTATATTATTTTGGTAATTTAGTTTATAAAGGCTGATTATAAAAATATTGAGATATGTATAACATTATGTCATTATAATAAAACTAGCTTTATAGCCCGTGCGAGGCACAGACATGTTCTAGAATATTGTGTAACTTTCATTAATTTCAACGTATTTTATGAGTTACAGATATATTGATATGAGATAATTATAATATAGATTAAAATGTCATTTCGAAATTTGAGAGTATAATTATCATTTCGCATTGAATAAATTGACTCATTAAAATTCTTAGTTCATTGAAAAATTATTGCATTCTCCACCCCACCCCGAAATCTCTCCCCCCCCCCTCTCTCATGCCCCCTCCTACGGTGATCTCTCTCTCTCTCTCTCATTCCCCCTCCTACGGTGGTGGCTGCTATTTTCGATATCACTCTTTGAAGACCCCTCTCTTATCCTTCTTTTACCTCTTTTATTGTCTCTTTGACTTGTATTTCCTTTCTCTCCGTCTCCTCCACTTTTTCTTCTCAACTTTTGTTTAGGATCTGTATTTTGATCTCTCTCTCCTTTCATGCCCCCTTCAATGGTGGTTGCCTTCTATTTTTGGTGTCACTCTCTAGAGATGCCTCTCTTATGTGATGATCCTCGGGAAGACATAATATATTCCAACACATTTACTGAAATGCATGTTATGCTTTGTTTATCTAGGCTGCGTCATAATTGTTTACTCAAATGCATTCTTTGACTGTTTAGTTTGTGTGTATTTAGAGTGTGTATTATATGTTTGATGGAATGCTTGAACCAAATTTGTAGGCTTTGTGCATGTAAATGCACTTGGGGTTGGTCTGCTCATTAAAGTAAATATTTGTCATGGGTTGTTGTTTGAGCTGACAGTGACAAATTGTTCTTTGAAAATCCGGCGCCGAAACAATTTTGGTCGAGTTTGTGCTTCTTTTGGGGTTAATTTATTTATGTTATTTGCCTCTTTCTCTCCTGCCTCCTCCTACGGTGGTGGTTGCCTTCTATTTTCGGCGTCACTCTTTGGAGATCCCTATCTTATCCTTCTTATCCCTCTTTTACTGTCTCTTTGGCTTTTCTTTCCTTTTTCCCCGTCTCCTCCACTTTTTCTTTTCAAATTTTGTTTTGGATCTATATTTTGATATATCTCTCTCTCTCATGCCCCCTCCTACGATAACTGCCTTATATTTTCGGCGTCACTCTCTAGAGACCCCTTTCTTATCCTTCTTATCCCTCTTTTATTGTCTTTTTGACTGTACATTGAGCCAATTTGTTCACCGTTAAAAGACAATTATATCCTTCAAAGTGTAAAATGACTTTTCACCCATTTACTCTATTTACTTCATATTTACTTCATATTAATATCTTCGTTATTAATACATTTTAATCTCTCTAATCATTAATAACTAATTTTCATTAACTATACTAATTATTTTGTACTCAATACTTGCATAATAATGAGTTAGATATAATTATAGATATTAATTATCTAATCATTTAAGTATTTGTAGATAGATAAATATAATTATAAATTATTAAATTTAATAATGATGGATTAATAAATATAGACGTGTTAATGATGATTAATGAATTAGATGTAATTAATATATGCATTCATTACAAAATTATTATTATATAATAAGTGAGGGTATTTTAGTAATTTCAGACTGAATAAATTGTATCAAGCAACCCCCTAGTTGCTCTATTATATATATATATATATATATATATATATATATATATAATAGATTCTACTTATTCTCTTTTATCTGTTAACGTGGTATTAGAGCTATGGAGTTTGATAATTTGATTGAGAAATTTTGGGTTCTTCTGGTTTTGAGTTAGATTGAATTTTAGGGCGTGCTTGACAATCACTTTAGCCCCCGTTTTTTTATTTTAAGTTGAAAAATGTCTGTTTGTGTAATAAGTCAGAAAATGATTTAAAGTTAAAAAAACAGCTTAAAGCAAAAGTTGCTTCGAGATACTTTTTTGAACAACTTGTTTTATTTTTGTAATTTTATTTAATAAAAGTTAATATTATCATTCAAATGTACTATTTATTAAATTTATTTTTTATTTTAATGTTTTTAATAACCCATAAGTTAGCCATAATGCAAAATTATCCAAACAGATAATTTTTATTTTTTGCTTATCACTTTAAGCAATTTTAAGTTATGAACAATAATTTTAAGTTTACCAAAACCGCATCTTAGTTAGTTAGTGCGTGTTTGGGGTATCACAAAAAAATTGACTTATAGCTTAAAATGAGTAAGTGTTATATAAGTGATAAGTTGATGAATTATTATAAGTTATACGGGTGTTTGGATAAATTTACTTATAAGTTAGTGAAGAATTTGCTAAATTAAATTTGAAAAAATAATTTTTAAATACAATGATTTCAACACTTGTATTTTAAATTAAAAAAATATTTAAAAACACAAATGTAAAAATATAAAATATTAGAAAAATAAAGAAATCAAAGAATAAGTTGATAAGTTAAGTAAAATGTTAGTGATTTCTAACATTCAACTTATCAATTTATAAGTTATAAGTTATCAAATAAGCTGAGTACACAAACACCCCCTCATAAGCTCTTACGAGTTTATAAGACATAAATCGGCTTATATTTCAAATGCCAAACAGGCCCTTAATTAGTATATTTATCCGGATTTGTTTATCTGGTCTGGTTCCAGGAGTAAACATACAATGTACTTAGTAAAATAAACAAACAAAACTATTCTCTCAATCCATCTAATTTTTTTACACTTTTCTTTTTGGTACGTCTTTCTCGTTTCTTTACATACCAAAAATAGTAACATTTTATAATATAAAATTCAATCACTACTTTCCTCCACTATACCTGTTTTATACCCACTTTATACATTAAATATTGATTGGTCTCACCACTTTACTCATTTTTCTTATTTTTATCTATTAATTTACACTTTTTTCTAACCTTGGTAACGTTCCAGTAAATAATTGAGAGAGACGGATGATTCTCTAAATTAGATTAGTCTATAAGCGTAGGGTGCTAGGTTGAATGGATATCCCACCTATAGTACAATTAGGAATTTGTGGCACAACACCCGGCGAACTATATGCGTGTTTGGGGTGTGACAAAAAAGTTAACTTATAACTTAAAATGAGTAATTGTTATATAAGTGATAAGTTGATAAATTCTTATAAGTTATTCGGGTGTTTGGATAAATTTATTTATAAGTTGAGGAATTTATTTATTTAAAAAATAATTATTAAATACAATGATTTCAACGCTTGCATTTTAAATTAAAAAAATATTTAAAAACACAAATATAAAAATATAAAATATTAAAAAAACAAAGAAATCAAGTAATAAGTCAATAAGTTCAGGAAAATTTACCACATTATTAACATTTAACTTATCAACATATAAGTTATAAGTTGAAGTATAAATTGAGTTGACAAACACCCCACATAAGTTTTTATTAACTTATAATATATAAGTAAGGTTATCCAAACATGCCCTATAATTAGAGTTCAATTTCACCCAAACAAATTAACGAAGAACTAGGAATTTAGGTTCCGTTTGGCATTGCTGTTGCAGACAGCAACAACAGTTTTTTTCTGAAAAACAGTTAAAAAAGTGTTTGGTAAAATTTAAAAGCTACTTTTCTGAAAAGCATTTTTGGCTGAAAAACTGCTTTTAAGATAAAGCAGGTCCCTCATGCTTTTGAAAAAAAGCTGTTTTTCAGCTTTTGTGGGAAGTAGCTACTGGTTTCAACATCAAAACTCATCAAAATTATTAATTTTAAATATTATACACTAAAACATGCACATTAACTCCTTATATATAATAAGCGTAAGGGAGATCTTATCCAAAACTTTGGTTGGTCACTGTACTACCAAAAATATATGATCCGTTGAATTATAAAACTATAAATATTCAAATAGATGAGGACTGTTAGATATAATATTAAAAATTGTAGGATAGTATTTAAATACTAAAAGGTGTATTTTGATAATTTAAACCAATTATAAATAGGTTTTCTATATTGAATAGAAATCTTATGTAAAAAATCGTAATTATCTTTTCTCTTTAGTTTATGGATAGTTTCAGTTAGATAATAATTATTAAACCATCATTAAATTAAAGATAATTTTGTTAGCTTCGCGTGGGCTGTAAAATTGTTAAAATATGTTGTCTAAAACTCAAGATAGAGCCCAAACAGTAAAGTGATTATCTAAATTTTAATATTTTTTTTAATTTAAACCAATTATAAATAGGTTTTCTATATTGAATAGAAATCTTTATGTAAAAAATCGTAATTATCTTTTCTCTTTAGTTTATGGATAGTTTCAGTTAGATAATAATTATTAAACCATCATTAAATTAAAGATAATTTTGTTAGCTTCGCGTGGGCTGTAAAATTGTTAAAATATGTTGTCTAAAACTCAAGATAGAGCCCAAATAGTAAAGTGATTATCTAAATTTTAATATTTTTTTTTAATTTAAACCAATTATAAATAGGTTTTCTATATTGAATAGAAATCTTTATGTAAAAAATCGTAATTATCTTTTCTCTTTAGTTTATGGATAGTTCCGGTTAGATAATAATTATTAAACCATCATTAAATTAAAGATAATTTTGTTAGCTTCGCGTGGGCGGTAAAATTGTTAAAATCTGTTGTCTAAAACTCAAGATAGAGCCCAACCAGTAAAGTGATTATCTAAATTTTAATATTTTTTTAATTTAAACCAATTATAAATAGGTTTTCTATATTGAATAGAAATTTTTATGTAAAAAATCGTAATTATCTTTTCTCTTTAGTTTATGGATAGTTCCGGTTAAATAATAATTATTAAACCATCATTAAATTAAAGATAATTTTGTTAGCTTCGCGTGGGCTGTAAAATTGTTAAAATATGTTGTCTAAAACTCAAGATAGAGCCCAAACAATAAAGTGATTATCTAAATTTTATTTTATTTTTTAATTTAAACCAATTATAAATAGGTTTTCTATATTGAATAGAAATCTTTATGTAAAAAATCGTAATTACATTTTCTCTTTACTTTATGGATAGTTCCAGTTAGATAATAATTATTAAACCATCATTAAATTAAAGATAATTTTGTTAGCTTCGCGTGGGCTGTAAAATTGTTAAAATCTGTTGTCTAAAACTCAAGATAGAGCCCAAACAGTAAAGTGATTATCTAAATTTTAATATTTTTTTTTATTATTGTAGCACCAATTTAATTGTTTTCCTAATTCTTTTAAATTTATAAATTCTATGTTTATTTCAATAAAATATTAAAATCAATTTAAGAAAAAATTAAAATCGATCTGGTCCGTGTAAGACCACTATACGACCAAATTAATTATTACAGTTAGATCTTAAATAGATCGATGAGAATTGTTTGATCTAATATTAAAAAGTTTATCTGATTAATAATAGAATTATATTTAAATACTAAAAAGTGTATTTTGATAATTTAAAATTTTTCTATGTAAAAATTCTTAAATATCTTTTCTCTTTAATTTATGTATAGTTCGAGTTAGATAATAATTGTTAAACCAAATATCATATAACAATTCATATCGATTACAATATTAAATAGTATCAATATAATGCTCATGTATATCATATAACAATGATACATGTGGACCCTGCGTGACTTAGGAGAACTCCTATACATGAATTAATTTAAACATTTTTTTTCTGAAGGAAAATAACAATTTGATTAATCCAAATTATAATTATATTATTTTACATATAACAAACATAAAAGGATAATATCAAAATATTATTAAAATATTGAGGGTTTCATATTCATAAACAATAATTTTGAATATAATACTTGATCATCTTTTCTTTTCGCTTTATGGGTAGGTCACTGGTCAAGTTATATAATAATTATTAAATCATCATTAAATTAAAAATAATTTCGTTACTTTCACATGGGTTGTAAAATCATCAAAATTCAATTTCTAAAACTCAGGATAGAACCCAAATAGTAAAGTGAGTATCTAAATTTTAATAAATATTTTTTTATAATTGTAGCACCAATTTATTTATTTTTCCACTAATTCTTTTAAATATAGAAATTTTATCTTTCTTTCAATAAAATATTAAAATAAATTAAAAACAAATTTAAAAAAACCGTATTTTGAAATTTTAGACTCGGCTATTCGAAACTTTAAAAGTTTGTTAATCAATTAGTATAGTACTTTTTTGAAAAATCTTACTTTATAAAAAATATTATCAAATAACCCATGTTTGCAAGAAAAAAAATGAAAAAAATTCTTATTTTTCAAAAAAACCTGTAAATTTTAATATGTTGTTGGTAGATTCAAACCTTATATCATTCTACGTGATAATTTTACTGTTATATCTAACGTTTCTCAACAATTTAATTTGAAAGATCCAACGATTATGGATTGAGTGATCAAGCGACCAGACTTATAAGAAAACTTTCATTATTTAGTCTTTAATATAATAATATAGATATTTACGGGATATACTATAAAAAAAATGAATTTTATACAGAATTTTGATCGTCACAGTGTACTACTTTAAAAGAAGAACTATTACAAAAATATATATATTTTAATTGATAATTTATTTTCTCAAAAGTTCAAAGTTCCCGCATCATTAACATATTACAAAAAAGAGTATATTATATTTTAGCAATAAATATTTAAAAAAATTAAAAAAATTAAAAATTTAAAAAATTTAAAAAAATTAATGATGTTATCCTGCTAGTTTGGTCCTAAATACCGCCAAAACATTCTCAACGTTAGATCCAATACTTTTAAAAATAGATTGGATTTTCCAAAAAGTCAAAACATAAAAATAGTTGTAAATTAAATAAGGAAACCCATTTATAACCAAAATAATAAAAATCGTTTAATCTTAAATAGATAGTGGAAAACCGTTAGATTTAACATTAAAACCTGTATTTGGTTAATAAATGTTATTCTAATAATCTAAACTACATAAAAGTTAGGTAGATTTCCTAAATCGAATAGAATTCTCAATATTAAATTTCGTCACTTTATTCTCTTTTTAGTTTTAGAATAGTTTTTAATTGAAAAAGAACTATTAAACCACAACTAAATTAAAAATTATTTTGTGAATTTAATGTGGACCGTAAAATTGGCCAAATCTAACTTTTATAACTCAATATAAACAAATATTAAATTGAGCGTGTAAAATATAATAAATATCAAATTTTTAACTATAATTTTTTTTGGCTAAATATTTTTTAACAATAATTTAATCATGTAAACTAATAACTTTTAAATATTAAAATATTCATAAATAAATATAATTATAAATATTAAAAAAACAATCGTGTGTTCCATGGGTAATTAAAATATAATTATGAACAAAATAATTATAAATAAAATTTAAGTAATCATGCATCGCACGGGCTATAAGCTAGTATCAAAAATATTACCAAACAGTCTGATTTTTATAACAGTAGTTATTTTAACAGCACTAACAATTTTTAACAGAAATCTCAAACAGAGCCTTAGAATGAAGATGACTCATTTATTGCTAGCTGATAGATTGATTATACACGTACCCGAACTGATCAGTGAACTTTGTTTTATAAGCCGTAGCGATCGATTTGCCAAAATAAAGTAAGAGTGTAAGCTAATCAGTCGTGCATACGTACGTACTTGAATCGACTTGAACAGTGCGAGTGTTGACACCATGCATATTTGTATATATATATTACGTAGTTGTTATCATGTAGGTTAAATGAAACTACTTGATCATCTGTTTTTTTTGGATAAATTATCTTTCTTTCACTTGTTGAGGTTTAAATAATTTTAACGATGCAATCAGAACTTCTTAAAATGTGTAAAAAGTAAATACATTAGAACCTCTAATAATAATATCTGTTATACCCGAAATTTGATTAATAATAACATCTGTTATACCCGAAATTTGATTAATGAAAGATTGGGCTCAACAACCCTGATGTCAGGATATTTCGGGAATTATTACCCATTTTGGGAGCATAAACAATATCAAGATTGAAGATGTGATGAAGACTTAGTATTGAAGAACTACTCTGTTAATTATCGCGCCAATATTCTTGGTGCGCCAACTCTATTCTACTACTATTGAAAGCCTTCATGGGTTTTTCCTGACTTGAAGAACATCAATCTGCTGAGTTAGCCTCATCAGGGAATCATCAATCTATATATTGAAGACCCGATTCTGTATTCCAGTAAGTTATTCTTATTGGGGGATCGTGGGTAATTAAGCTTGTCGATACGTTATTGGGATCTAATTCTGTATTCTAGCAAGTTATCCTTGTTGGGAAATTATGATACGCCCTGCGTGACATTAACTTTGGAGAACTTTTCATGTAGTCTGGTGGGTTATCCTCATCGGGGGGTAAGGATCAGCTTGTGTATTTGGAGTAAGTCATGACTTTTCCCTGCAACTAATGACTGATGTGGTAGTTGGTAGCGGTTGATGTTAGCTCCAATAGTTAGGGCTAATGTTGTATCCGTGAAGACACGGTCATAGTTGAGTCTTGGGGTCATTGGATAGGCTTCATTGCATGGGCCCTCTTTAGTGGGCTTTGCACTCGCCATGGGTTGGTATTTCGTACCACCAACTTAACTTTGTGGGCTTGGGCTTTGCAAACGCAACCCTAGTCCATGAGATTTCTTGTCCTCCATGAACTACGTGGACTTAATTCCCTATAAATAGGGATAAGTAGGCACATTGTGACTGGTTGGAAGCGAAGTGCTCATCGAGCCACCACCATAAAATCCTTGCAATCTCAGCCCCCAATTCAACACAACCACCATACTCCGGTGACTTTTTCGGCGAAGAACCACCATCATATATCTTGATTCCGGCTTGTAACCTCAAACTTTGTTATCACAAATTCCTCCGTTAACAATATCCTCAAAGGAAAAAAAATATTATTATAAGAGCATCTTTAACGGTGTTAACTAAAATGATTGACTAAAATAATATAATATACCAATTATGTAAAATTTGTTGAACCATGTGTTTCAACAGAGTTGACTATATTTTAAAAATAGTACTCCCTCCATCTCACCCATTTGTTTACATTTGGGTTGGACAATGAGGTTAAGAAAAACTAATAAAGTAGTGGAAACGATAGAAAAAGTGAGTTTAGTGGTGAGATCAATTAATATTTTATGTATAAAGTGAGTATAGTGGAGGAAAGTAGTGGAAGTAGTTGATATTTATATTGTAAAAGTTTACTATTTTTGGAAATTTTAGAAATGTAAAGAATTGGAATGAACATCGAAAAGGAAAAGTGTAAAGAATTGGTTGTAAGAGAGATACTATGTCTTTATAATTTCAAGTTGTTATAAATAAAATATATATTATCTCAATATGATAAGAGATGATGTGGAAGTTTGCTGCAGAGGTTTGACAAATATGACCAATATTATAAGATTGACTAAAATTTTACCTAAGGGATATGTTCTATTGGAGTACATTTTTGTTTTACATATTCTCTATAATTCTAATTATAATGTACCACGTAGATATTTAACAAAGAGTTCTATGAAGTTGGAAATATTATAAGGAGAATATTATTGTTGTTTATAATTTTGCACTCATACAATATCTGATAGTAATTCTGCAATACTACACATACACACATAGAACAGGAATAAAGACGTTTGATTTCTTATTGATAACAACTGACTAATACATGCTTTTAAACTGGAAAATACATGGAAAGAAAATAGCCTAAAAACTAGGGCACTTGCTACCAATTCTCTAAAAAACAACCACTACTGCTATTTTATTGGAGAGTCCTAAAAATACTCATAAGACTGAGTCTTGACAATGCAGATGCATATAATGTAAACCTCAGCAAAACCCCACGACTTGGTATAGTTTGAGATTAATAATCCAACAATGTCCCCCTAATCTCAAACTCATTTCATCAGCTCCTTGACTCCAAGAAGATTACGCATTTGCTCGAACTTAATAGTTGCCAGAGGCTTAGTTAAGCAATCAGCTCGCTGCTTATCACTACTGATATGTTTGACAACAACTTCCCCACGCTCAACACACTCTCTAATGAAGTGGTAGCGTATATCAATATGCTTGCTTCTACCGTGGAAAACAGGGTTCTTAGCCAAATCAATTGCTGACATATTATCAATAAACAAAATAACAGGACCAATAACACCAGCTGTGATTTGAGATAAAACATTACGCAACCATATACCTTGACAAGCTGCTGCTGTGGCAGCCATGAATTCAGCTTCGCAAGAGGACAAAGCAACACATCTTTGCTTCTGTGACACCCATAAAATCAAACTTTCGTTTAGATAATATGCCATCCCTCCGGTGCTTTTCCGATCATCGACAGCACCCCCTAAATCACTATCTGAATACCCAGTGATGAAATTATTTCCACTGTTACTTGAGTACACTAATCCGTAATGCATCGTCCCTTTTACATAACGCATAATCCTTTTGACTGCTGCCAAGTGCATAGTTGTAGGACGCTCCATATAGCGACTCACAAATCCAACCGAAAAAGCAATGTCAGGACGCGTGTTTACCAGATAACGCAGCCCTCCAACCATACTTTTGTACATCGTAGAATCAACAGCTCTTCCTTTCTCGTCCTTAGATATCTGCTCCTTAGGATCCATGGGATATTTCGTAGGATTACAATCTCCAAGACCAGCCTTCTCAAGAATCTTCTTAGCATAACTCGATTGTTTAAGTTCTATGTAATCACTACCTTGAACTACTTCAATTCCCAGATAATAGTTCAGTTTCCCAAGGTCTGTCATTTCGAAATTTTCTTCCATTTGCTGTTTAAATTCTGCAATCTTGTCAACACTAGTTCCTGTGATCAGTATGTCATCGACATAAACAGCAATTACCAAAATTTCGTCTCCCACAACCTTTGTGTAAACAACATTCTCATAAGGGCATCTCTTAAAACCAAGACTCACCAAGCATTGATTGAGTTTTGTGTACCAAGCACGAGGTGCTTGGCGTAAGCCGTAAAGTGCCTTCTTTAATTTATACACCAATTGCTCTTGACCACTCTTTTCAAAACCATCAGGCTGAGACACATATACATCTTCATCAATCTCGCCATTCAGAAACGCCGTCTTGACGTCTAAGTGATGAACTTGCCAAGAATTCTTTGCTGACAATGCAAGTAGCAAACGAACAGTCTCCAACCTAGTCACAGGCGCATATACCTCATCAAAATATATTCCACGTTCTTGTGCATACCCCTTCGCTACAAGCCTCGCCTTGTGCCTGATTACATTGCCCTCAGCATCCTTTTTTAATTTAAAAATCCACTTTAATCCAATTACCTTCTGACCTGGTGGCAACTCTGTCAGGCTCTACGTTCTATTCCTTTCAATAGATTCAAGTTCTGCTTCCATGGCTTTATTCCAATTTCGACTCTTTGATGCTTCCTTATAATTTGCAGGTTCTTCAACTCCCATTAATTACAGCTCTTCCTCTGTAACTGCTTCCTCCGTATCATTGTATAAATCAGTAATCGACCTCATTTTCCTGGGCTCCACATTATCATCATAATTGTCCGAGTCTAGTCTGTATGAAATTCTTTCACCATCTGATTGTGCTGGAGTAGCTGACTGGTGCACAGGAGTAGTAGATTGGAACCTCTCGCTGTCACTCATGCAATCAGTATCGGTTCCAGAAACCACAGATTCATTTTCTTCCTGTGTTTCCACCATGTCTGCACGAACATGAAAGGAACTTCCTTGTGGTACAATTTCTTCATTCTGGCTTTCCCATGACCATGGCTTGTTTTCCTCGAACACAACATCCTTGCTTACAAATACCCGCTTCGACCTTGGATCATAAAGGCGATATGCTTTAGAACCAGGCTCTTTCCCAAGGTTTACAACACATAGGCTTCGATCATCCAATTTCTGATGTATACCTGGAACTCTCATATGAACAGTACAGCCAAACACTCTAATGTGCCCGATATCCGGCTTCTTTTTCTCCACAGACCATGCTTCATAAGGGGTCACACCTGTTAAGGCCCGAGTTGGAAGTCTATTTAAAACATATATCGAATGCCTAACTGCCTCACCCCACAACATTGCTGGCAATTTCATTTCTTTCAAATAACTCCTAGCCATCTCCATGAGAGTCCTGTTTCTGCGTTTCACTACTCCGTTTTGTTGCGGAGTGTACGGGGCTGTATAATGTCTATTTATCCCCGTTTCTTCACAGTATCGAGCAAACTCCTTTGACATAAATTCGTCCCCTCTATCCGTTCTAAAAGTCTTAATCTTTCGATCATTTCCATCTTCAACTAACGCTCAAAAATTCTTGAATACAGTTAAAGCCTCTCCTTTTGTTCTAAGTAGATACACCCACATGACACGACTGAAGTCGTCTACTAACAAGAAAATGTATCTCTTTCCAGATGCTGTTTTAGGTGTCACAGGCCCACATAAATCTCCGTGTACTAGTTCAAGAACTTTGCTTGCACTGAAATTAGCACGAGCAGGAACATGTTTGCGACTTTTCTTCGACATAAGACATCCAGTGCATAGATCCTTTGGCTGAGCAACTCGTGGTAATCCCTTCACCATCTTCCCCTTGAACATCAAAGATAGGGCCTGATAATTGACATGACCCAACCGAGAATGCCACAATTTTGAAACCTCGTCCGTGTGCGATAACAAACATACAGGGTTTCCAGATTCAATTATTACCTTGTACAAACAATTCTGCGATCTTTTGATTTTCATAAGTAGTGTTTCTTCCTTGTCATAAACCCACATAAACTCACCTCTAATCACAACTTTATTACCATCTTCCGACAGCTGACCAATACTAATTATATTATTACGGAGACTCGGAATATAATATACCTCGTTTAGCACACGATCTTGTCCATCCTTGCATTTCATAGTAACAGATCCTTTTCCCTTTATTTCAACTGTCGAGCCATCTCCAAATCTCACACGTCCAGTGATGCCTTCATCGAGTACATTGAATTTATTTTTAATCCCCGTCATGTGATTGCTAGCGCCGTTATCAAGGTACCACAGGTTGGAATCATAATTTGTGACCTCATCACTTGACATTAATTTTGGTTTAACATTCGACTCATCCAGCAACATCAACTTTGGATCTTCCTTCTCATGTTTGGCAAGAAGTAGTGCAGGTTCATCATCTTCAATCTTCGCTAAATTTGCCTCTTGTTTCACTTCTTTGTTTCTTTTAGGCTTACAACATTCGGCGGCGAAATGCCCATATAAAAAACAATTA
The DNA here is from genome assembly GCA_030848705.1 of Heracleum sosnowskyi. Taxonomy (NCBI): domain Eukaryota; kingdom Viridiplantae; phylum Streptophyta; class Magnoliopsida; order Apiales; family Apiaceae; genus Heracleum; species Heracleum sosnowskyi. The sequence continues at coordinate 10,771,071 of CM061245.1, forward strand.
AAACATTTCACCCTGGTTTTATCTCGTACCATTCTGTTCTTAAATCCCGATGACTGACCTTCTGAAGTTCCTCTGTTGTTACGCTTCAGCCACTCCTCTCGTGTGAATAATAATTTCCCTTCAGTACTCTCCCGTTTCTGCCACTCATCCTCCGTAAGCATCAACTGGCCCTCATTCGACTCAACTTGTCCTTTAGTTCTTTCTTCATGGGCTTTTAACGCTCCCATGGCCTCCTCTACAATCATCGTTTCCAGATCACTAAATTGCTCCATCGTGGATGTGATCTGCAAGAACTTCCCAGGGACTGCTCGCAGCAACTTCTTTACCACGTATGATTCTTGCATCGTTTCACCCAATGCTCGTATGTTAGTAACAAGCCCATTTATCTTCATATAAAAATCATCGAGATTGTCTGAATCTTTCATACTCAATGCTTCAAACTCAGTTCTCAGAGTTTGGATTCGCGCCTTCTTCACTCTTTCTGCACCTTGGCAAGGAGTCTTAATCGCTTCCCAAGCTTCTCTAGCTGTCTTCTTTTCTGCAAATGATAGCAGAATCTCCTCAGGTATACCCTGATATATCATGGCTAACGCAACCTTATCCGTGTTTTCTTCAACCACAGTTTTCGCATCCGTCTTTTCCTCAGCCACAGCTTTCACATCGATGGGTTCAACAACGACCCACACCCCTTGAGCTTGCATAAAGACCTTCATTTTTAGGGCCCAGGCTGTATAATTACCCCTGGACATCATCGGATAAGTCAGCCCAAATGATCCTCCCTCTGCCTTGTTTATATCCATAACTGACGTCCTTGATTCACCACGTCCTGCTCTGATACCAAGTGTTGTTTATAATTTTGCACTCATACAATATCTGATAGTAATTCTGCAATACTACACATACACACATAGAACAGGAATAAAGACGTTGGATTTCTTATTGATAACAACTGACTAATACATGCTTTTAAACTGGAAAATACATGGAAAGAAAATAGCCTAAAAACTAGGAGCACTTGCTACCAATTCTCTAAAAAACAACCACTACTGCTATTTTATTGGAGAGTCCTAAAAATACTCATAAGACCGAGTCTTGACAATGCAGATGCAGATAATGTAAACCTCAGCAAAACCCCACGACTTGGTATAGTTTGAGATTAATAATCCAACAATTATTTGGCAGCACTATATTCTAGTAGCATGTAGTACAAACTCTTGAGTCTTGATCAGGTGTAGAAACTAAAACAAGATATGTGCAATCATCATATCTATTAGTGACGGAGCGGAAATTTAAATTTGTGTATATGCATGCGCGATCTTTTTGTTTTACCATTCCTTCCATTTTTTGTTAGGTAATCTACATGTGTGATGTATATATCAGTATGCGCGTAGTTACAGAATAATACACTCGATGCGGCAGTCGAACGTTGTTGTATCTGAATAAACTGAAATAGTAGTCACTGCATGCCTCTGAACGTTGTTTAGAAAGAGGAGACTGTGTTGTTGAAAGTTTGGCAAGCCACTATACCACAATATTCTAAATTGCAGTATCTTTTTCTAGGAAGTGCATAAGATTTTTTTTTGAGTTACAAAATTTGACTACGACCATCTACTTTAATCAGAAAAATTCTTGTTGGGCTGCATGATAGATATTTTTTTTTTCTCTCTATCTGAGAAAACCCTAGCCTCCTCCATCCTCCTCCTGGTTTCTTCTCTAGCCGACGGGGTTTTCACCGGTTTTTTCCGGTGGAAAGTCCCAAACCCTTTAATTTATTTTGTTTATTTTTGTTTCATTCAATAATCTTATTTTTTGGTAAGGACTTCTACCTATTTGATTTGTTTGGTTTGTTATTTAGATCTTAATTATCAGAGTTTTTGGTTTTCTTTCTTTTTCGATTCAAGCGGAGCTTATTGGATTTCAGAGTATACCGATGATCTCCTATTGTGGTTTCGTTTTTTAGATTTAAAATTTTTTGTTTCGAATTTCAGTTTGTTTCTCTTCTTGGTGAGAGGGTGTTTGTTTGATCTCCTTTATTGATTGTGAGTGTTGGTTTTGATTTAGTAACGGAAGTTTGTATGAAATTGCATTTATGATCGATAGCTCAAACGAATTATGGCGAAGAGGATTGTGGTGAAACGGGTACATGTAAATATATCATATTCAAAATATCGCTTAATTGTCTTTTCTTGAAGACAAGCGATTTGATCTATTTTATGTTTGTTCATCTCAATCATTTTTGTAGATGCCGTATGACTTTTTATTATTGAATTAACTCCATTTTTCTTCAAAAAAAAAAGAATCCCCTGTCTCATTTATAAACAAAGAAAAATAAAATTTAAGTAAATATTAAATAATAGTAAATTAAATTATTCACATATTTGTTTAAATTTATACCGAGGTTACCTTGACTTCTTCTCTCAAAAAAGACGCCGCCTTTTCTTCCTGTTAAAATTTGAAAACTAGTTTTTTCGAGAAATTCATGCTACTTTTTAAAAAATTGTTTTTGCGATTTTATCATTTTCTTAAAATATTCGCAAAAATAAGGTTACAACAAAAAACAATTGAATACAATTTCTATTTATGTTTTTCTATATAATAATGGGCTTTTTTCATAAAAACCTCATTCCAGAAATCATTTTTGCAAAAATACCTTTTCAAAAAAATATTTTTCGAAAATACCTTCCGCAACCAAATCAACCAAATGCAATCTGTTTACAACTACATATGTAACTGCATGTTGCTGCACAACCACACATGCAAATTCAATTTTTAATATTGCCATCAGTTTGCAATCACATAAAAATTTTCATGATTCACCTGTTTGCAACCACATATACAACTGGATGCAATGTTGGTTGCAGAACGTATTTTTGCAAATATTTTCCAAAAAACAGTATTTTCGCAAAACATTTTTTTTAAAATATATTTTTGTAAATATTTTGAGAAGATGGTAAAATTATAAAAAAAACTATGAAAAAGTGATATTTTTGATAAATCTCCTATAATAATTATTAACATATAACTCGTGTGATGCACGGATTGTTTAATAGTTGTTAACTTATTGTTTGTGTACGATATTTTTATTAGTTGGATATTAAATGAATTTGTTAAAAAAACTTTTTAGTATATCTCTAAATATATTTTTTATTGAAATTTATAATTATAATAATAAGATATGTTAAAAATAATAAATAACCTTTTAAAATAAATAAAACTATTTCAATAAGTTTTTAAAATAATTAGGCTTACTTTTAAAATAATTAGAGTAATTTGTGATAATTAATTATAATATATTATACAAATTAAAAACTATATACTTTATTAGTATATTATTTTAATTGATTTGTAATAATTATGCTTAAATAAATATCTTTAGAGATGTACTAAATTTTGTTTTAATAAATAAGCTCGTAAATTGGTCTAAGTATATTGACTTAAAAAGTATAAGGTCTTCACACAACCCAAATAACGTTATAATTAGCATAGTTAATTTTTTTTATATAAATATCTTAACTATTGAATTAACAAATTAAAAAACGGCTAACTAAACTACTAATAAAACTTTTTTTTGCAAGTGTTACTTTTAAATATTTTATTACTTAATTTTTAACTTTTTAATTTTTATTTTTGTTAGTTATATATAGGATATAGTTGATCTATTATATATTAAAGAAAAAAAAGTATAATACTACACATTTGACGAAATTTAATCTGTATTTACATTTTTTAAAATTAATATTATTAATATATATTTTTATTTTTTATTTGATTTATTTGATTTTATTTTTTTGATGATTAATTTATGCATTCATTTGCTATATTAAATTGTTTAAAAAAATTATAATGAATATTTATTTGACTTGACATGATTTAATAATTTATAGGTCTGTTCTTGTCTAATTTTCAGTATTTAGTGTCGCATTTGAGGTAACTGATAATTATATATATGTCGTCTGTGATAATTTTAGAAAAGGAAAAAATTTAGTTAGAAAATATAAAAAAAATATATGTTTTGGCTAATAAAGGTAATCGGTTAATTATTAGTATTTATAATATTATTATTTTATGCTACTAAATGGAATAGTCCGTTATATTTTTGGAAAATGAGAGGTTTTAGTTAGGAAAAATAGAAAAATGGAAATTTTAAATAGAAAATATAAAAAAGAATATACACATTGGCTAAAAAGGTAATGAGTTAGTTATTAGCAATTATAACTTTATTATGTTATTTTATTAAATAAAACTGTCTACGATATTTTTGGAAAATGATTTGTTTTCTTTAGGAAAAATAGAAAAGATATTCTATATAATAATTTTAATATTTTATCTAATGATTTTCATCGATTTGATCAGAAATATTGAGTACCAAACATTTGGAGAACCGTACTAAAAAAATGATATTTTTGAAAAAGGAGAGAGTTTAGTAAGAAAAAAATAGAAATATACATGTTTTAGTTGAAAAGGGTAATTGTTCGTGATATTTTTGGGAAAATAGGGAATTTTGTTAGAAAAAATAATGTATTTAGCTTAAATGGGTAATTAGTTATAAATATGTAATATTACTATTTAATAATATTTTCTATTGATAAGTAAAAGTAATTAAGTAAAACACGAATTACCAAAAAATTGTATCGACCGACCAAACTTTTAATATTTCATCTAGTCTATGATAAATGATAATATGGATTTTATTTTATTAAATGGAATTGCCCGTTATATTTTTGGAAAATGAGAGCTTATAGGTAGGAGAAATTTTAGTTATAAATTATAAAAAATAATATATGATTTGTCTAAAAAAGCTAATCGGTTAGTTATTAGTAATTATATTCTTTTATTAAATGGAACTGTCAGAGATATTTTTGGAAAATGAGAGATTTTAGTTAGGTAAAATAGAAAAGTACCCGTGATATTTTTGGAAAATGGGAGTTTTTAAGGAGAAATTTTTATTTAGAAAATAAAAAAATTAAGCTTTTGCTAAAAAAGCTAATCGATTACTTATTAGTAATTGTAATATTATTATTTTATTTTATTAAATGGAACTGCCCATGATATTTTTGAAATATGAGAGAGTTTAGTTAGGAAAAATAGAAAAGTAGAATTTTAGTTAGAAAATAGAAAGAAGAATATACACTTCGGCTAAAAAAGGTAAGTGGTTAGTTATTAGCAATTATAATATTATTATTTTATATTATTAAATAGAACTACCCGTGATATTTTTGGAAAATAAGATGTTTTAATTTGGAAAATAGAAAAGGTACTCTATATAATAATTTTTAGGATTTTATCCAACGGTTCTCATCGATTTTATCAAAAAGATCTAAGGATTGTGAATTGAGTGACCAAAATATGAGGACCATACTACAAATCGACTACAAACCGACGACAAAACTTTCAATGTTCCGTTTTTAATATGATAGTATAGATAGATAGATAGTTGTCGTTTGTCATAATTTTAGAAAATAGTATAGATATATAGATAGATGTCGTCTGTCACAATTTTAGAAAAGTAGAAATTTTAGTTAGAATATATAAAAAAAAATATACCGTTTGACTAATAAATGTAATCGATTAATTATTAGTATTTATAATATTAGTATTTTATGTTTCTAAATGAAATAGTCTGTGATATTTTTGAGATTTTAGTTTGAAGAAATATTAGTTAAAAATATAAAAAAAATATACGTTTTGGAAGAAAAAACTAATCGGTTAGTCATTAAAAATTATAATATTATTATTTTATCTTATTAAATAGAATTGTTCGTGATATTTTTGGAAAATGAGAGGTTTTATTTATGAAAAATAGAAAAGTAGAAAATTTAGTTAGAAAATATAAAAAAAATATACATCTTGGCTAAAAAGGTATTGTGTTAGTTATTAGCAATTATAACCTTATTATGTTATTTTATTAAATGAAACTGCGATAATTTTGGAAAATGAGATGTTTTAGTTAGGAAAAATAGAAAAGATATTCTATATAATAATTTTAATATTTTATTTAACGGTTCTCATCGATTTGATTAGAAATATCTAACGGCTATCAATAGAGTGATCATACTACAAAAACTTTCAGGATCAGACTACAAAACTTTCAATGTTTCGTATTTAATATAATAGTACTAGCTTAAAACTCGTGCGATGCACGGATTCTTATTAATAATTATTATTTTTATTGTTTATGTTTTAAATTCTATTAATTTGCATTTGCTAAAAAAAAGTAAGCGTGTTAAACTTTTTTAAATAATTAAAAGTATTAAAATAGATTTTAAAATAAATTAATAATTATTTGCCCGTGATATTTTTGAAAAAGGAGGGGTCTTAGTAAGGAAAAATAGAAAAAGTAACATGTTTTAGCTGAAAAAGTAAGTGTCCGTAATTATAAGTATTGAAATAGGTTTCAAAATAAATAAGTAAGTATTTGCCCCGGATATTTTTGGAAAATGAGGGGTTTTAGTAAGGAAAAATAGAAAAAGTAATACTCCCTCCACGGCACGGAGGTTAAGAAAAAGTGTAAATTAATAGGGAAAAGTGAGAAAAATGAGTAAAGTGATGGGACCAATCAATATTTAATATATAAAGTGAGTATAAAATAGGTATAGTGGAGAAAAATAGTGAATGTGATTGGATTTTATATTATAAAATGTTACTATTTTTGGTATGTAAAGAAATGAGAGAGACGTACCAAAAAGGAAAGTGTAAAGAAATGAGAGGACAGAGGGAGTATATTTTAGTTGAAAAAAGTAATTGCCCGTTATTTTTTTAGAAAAATAGAGGATTTTTTTTGAAAAAATAGAAAATGTAATGTATTTTATACTGAAAAGGTAATTGGTTATAAAAATGTTATTATTTAATAATAATTTCTTTAGAAAATGAAGAAATAGAAAAAATAGAAAAAGTAACACGTTTCAGCTGAAAAAGTGCTCATAATTAAAAGTATAAAAATAGATTTTAAAATAAATAAGTAAGGGTTTGCCCGTGATATTTTTGGAAAATGAGGGGTTTTAGTAAGGAAAAATAGAAAAAGTAACATGTTTTGTTAAAAAAGATAATCGCCCATGTTTTTTTTAGAAAAAGAGAGAATTTTGTTAGAAAAAAAAAGGCAATGTATTTTAGCTGAAAAGGTAATTGCTTATAAATAATGTTCTTATTTAGTGATAGTTTTTTAAAAAAAATAAGTAAGGGTAATTAAGTAAAATCACTAAGTACCGATCGTCCGTCCGACTACCAAACTTTTAATGTTTCGTCTTTAATAATATAGCTCAAAACCCATGCAATGCACAAATTGTTTTTAATAATTGTTAATTTTATTTTTTATATTTTATTAATTGCATTTATTAAAAAAAATAAGTAGGCGGGTTAAACATTTTTAAATAATTAAAAGTATTAAAATGGATTTTAAAATAAATAAGTAACGGTTTGCCCGTGATATTTTGGAAAAAGAGGGATTTTAGTAAGAAAAATAGAAAATAACATGTTTTCGTTGAATTTTAAAATATAAAAGTAACGATTTTCCCGTGATATTTTTGAAAAAAGAGGGTTTTAGTAAGAAAAATATAAAAAGTGACATGTTTCAGTTGAAAAAGGTAATTGTCAATTAAAAGAATTAAAATAGATTTTAAAGTAAATAAGTAAGGGTTTATTCGTGATATATTTGAAAAAGAAGGGATTTTAGTAAGGAAAATAGAAAATAGAACATGTTTTAGCTGAAAAAGATAATTACCCGTGATTTTTCTAGAAAAAGAGGAGAATGGTAATTGCCAATTAAAAATATTAAAATAGATTTTAAAATAAATAAGTAAGGGTTTGTTCGTGATATATTTGGAAAGTGAGTGATTTTAGCAAGGAAATAGAAAAAGTAACATGTTTTAGGTGAAAAGGAAATTGCCCGTGAATTTTTTTAGAAAAAAATGATAACGTATTTTAACTGAAAGGGTAACTGATTATATTAATTAAATAAACAATTAAATAAAGCAAGTGCCGTATCAAAAAATAGGTACCAAAAAACAGGTACTGATTATATTTTGTTGTAATATATATATATATATATATATATAAGGTTCGATGGAGACCCTCCTTATCAAGAGACCTAAGAGACTAGATCCTGACCATTCATTAAACATATTTTTAATAAATTATATAATACATAGCAAATGGCAATCTGGTAAATATGCACAATCATTAAGTATAGTTTCAGTGTATTTTTTTTTTTGCAATTGTACGGTTTTTATTATTTTAAACATGGGAAGAGAGTAATCAGCATATTTGATTGAAGATTTTAATTTTTCTATTTTTGGAAATGAATCTTTGGTTGAACTTTTACTCTTAATGAAATAACAAGTACAAAAATAAAAATGAAACGAAGGTTTCATTCAGCAAAACCTGGAAGACAGATGCAAGGTACTATTCCTTTATTTTACTTCTATACATTTTATATTTTAACAATGAAACACTTAATAGAATCGAATAACTAACAGAATCTATGTTTCAGAAATGAGGATTATGGATTCATTGGCAATACTAGTTTTGTCAGAGAATGTTGAAGGCAGTAACGAGAGAAGGTAGTATTCATTCATTTTCGATTTTTACATTGCAACTATAATAAACAAAAACACCTAGTAGAATCGGAACACTGAACAGAAGCTATGTTATCTCCATGCAGTAATTTTGTTGATTCAACATCAATACCAGATTTGTCAGATAAGGTGGGTGAAACAAGTTCAATAGTAACTTTACAACCAGGATTACTGTCTGGGATATTGAAGTCTTTGTCTGATGTTCAAAAGAAGTGGATTAACGATACTGGATTTGGTTCATTGTTGAAGTTTGGTACAAAAGAATATCCTTACGAGATATTAAGTTTCAGTTAACTACTCTCCAACTTGATTACTAATGATGTTAAGATTCATTAAGGTACTTTTTGTAAGATTCAGTAAGTTGTTCAATTAAGATTTATTAAAGTGTTCCATTAACGTGTTAAGTTTCAGTACCGTGTTTTATAGGATATAGAGTACGCTGATATCCTTAATTATGTTCTCATAAAATCTCCTTTGTGTTTTGTGAATGATACTATTTTAATTAAACCTAGATTCTTCCTACACGGAGGACTCTTATGGTGTGAGAATTCACTTGCTCAACTTCTGACATTTGTACTTTTATTTGTCTAAAAGTTTTTGTATGCTTTACAATAAGGTTCAATTAAGTGTTGTTTTAAGTATATAACTTATATGTTTGTGTGAGCATGTTATACTAACAAATCCTCTTGCATGTGTATACTGTTTATCTAGATCAGGAGTCACCCATTTACTATGAGCTTGTAACTTTTGACAAAGAGAAGGAATTATAGGATGAACATGGAGGAGAACATTAAACACCTCTAATAACAAAAAGAAGATGATAATGCATGCTTAAGGCTGATGAATATGCAAAGGCCTCAAAGTGCTATAATAATCATGTCAAGTATATAAAGTATGAAACCACGTTTGGAGAAGATGAGACAAAGCACGCCAAGACATTGAAGGTGACTTGCAATCTCAATAATGCATCTTGCAAACTGAAAAGGATCTTAAAGAAGCAGGGAATCTCCTACTTACATCAACCTTATTGATCTATATTTGGTAGAGTATGATATCAGAAAATTCTTGAAATTGATCTTACAAGTAGAGATGTGAAGCTTGAGTACAAGGTTTTGAAGGAGAATGTAAAAGTAATAAAAAAAAATGCCCAATTCTATTGGAATATGTTTAGCAACATGAAAGTTGGTGCATTTTGATACATATTAGATAGCTTCCAATGAAGCACAACTGCAGAACTGATAATAAGGACATCAAGGCATAAATGGATCGTATATTAGAGTTCTGTGATAAATGCGATTATGATGCATCTTATCATTTTCACGATTACGTGTCTTTGACATTAACTTTTGATCCATAAAAGACTAAAGGGAACTTGTAAGGGAGTTTCTTATTTTGATATGTTTTGTCTAAAATTTATTGGGTATTCCTAGAAAATAAAATTTATGGTTTTTTTGGGTTATGATAGGTGTTCTTATTGTAATTTAAAATTTTAATGTGTTAAGAAAATACAAAAAAATGAAAATTTTAAAAAAATGATAATTCTAAGTTTTTTATAAGAAAAAACAAATATGAAGACTGAACAATAATTTTTTTTTAAAAGTCCAAACTTTAAATATAATATTAAAAAATGAATACGCCAATTTTTATAAAAAAATTAAATATTTTAAACTATACATTATTCAGAATATTACTCTTAACCAGTTAAGAGAATCTGGTAAAAATTTAAATTTTTTACATATTTTGTCAAAAGTACAATAGTGAATTTTATTATATTAAAATAACATACAATTTTAAAATCTACTCTGAAACACTTAAACGCATATTAATAAAATCTTAATGTGTCTTTTGCTTAAGAACAATTGAAAAATAAAATCTCAATTTACTAAATAATATTAAAACAATATTAAAATGTTAAAAACCTCAAAATATTAAAATATTAAGATAAATTGTACTAAAACACTTAATAGAATCTCGTAGTTTTTTTTTGTTTTAGAAAGGAGTATACTGAATTTCATTTTTCCAAAATAAGATATTTTCTTAAAATTACTCTAAAACATTTAAACGAATCTTTAAGATATTGTTAGTACATATTTTTTTGTGATATATAAATTTTAGAAATTCATATACAATTGTAAAAAAAATTAAATTTTTATATATTTTGCAAAAATAGAATAGTGATTTTCATAAAATTATAATAAGATACATCCTCTCAAACACTTGAGAGAATCTCGCAAAAAATTAAAATTTTTACATATTTTGTAAAAAGGACAATAGTGAATTTCATTATATTAAAATAACATACAATTTTAAAATCTACTCTTAAACACTTAAGCGCATATTACAACATTTAAGAGAATCTTAATAAAATCTTAATGTGTCTTTTTCTTAAGAACAATTGAACTTTGTTAATAAAATAAAATCTCTATTTACTAAATAATATTAAAAAAACATAGTTAATTTGTTTAATGAATTGAAAGATTAAAAGTTCAAAATATTAAAATATTAAGATAAATTGTACTAAAACACTTAACAGAATCTCGTATTTTTATTTATTTTGTAAATGATCATATGAATTTCATTTTTTTTCAAAATAAGATATTTTTTTCAAAATTACTCTAAAACACTTAAGCAAAATTTTAAAATATTGTTAGGACATGTTTTTTATGATATCTAAATTTGAGAAATTCATATACAATAGTAAAATAATTAAATTTTTATATATTATGCAAAAACACAATAGCGTGTTTTATTTTATATTATAATAACATACATCCTCAAAATAATTAACGAAATCTTAGATAATCTTAATAAAATCTTAAAGTACCTTACATTTAAAAAGAATTGAAAACAAAATATAATCTTTATTTATTAAATAATCTTAGAAAGTAATATATGTTAACTTATTTAATAAATAAAAATAGTAAAAACCCCAAAGTATTAAAAATATTCTACTAAAAAAATTAAGAGAATCTCGTAAAAATACATGCATTTTTTTAATTATGTAAATGATCATATTGAATTTCATTTTTTTCAAAATAAGATACTTTCTCAAAATTGGTGTAATACACTTCGGCATATCTTTAAATACTTTTGATACGTCTTTAAATTTATCTCGGAATTGGTTCCTTTACCATGCATTCTGGCCTATGTAAAAAAGAATGAATCAACTTGAGTTTGCTGATAATTATCTTTTCAATCATATTCAATTCTTTAGTTTACTCTTTTTAAAAACAATTCATGTATTTTATTTCAAGATTTTACTTTCAAAAAAAATATGTACCATGTAATATTTAATTAATATTGTTCATTTGATAAACATAATCATATAAAGATTCAATTCTATTAACTGTTTTACAATTCTAAATTGAAAAATGTTAATAGAACCATCAATAAGATTCTCCAATAGTCCAATGTGTTATATTTATTTGATAAGATTCTTTATTGGAACAAGATTTTCTTACGTGTTTAACCTCAATATATTGGTTTTTTGGGTGCCCTTTTAGTTACTCTTGTAACCACTAAAATATCATATATATCTAAATATTAACTATTTTATTTTGTTTCATTTTTTTCGAAAAGAAACAAATTCCAAGATTGTTGTAAGTGTTGTATATGGATATATTTGTTATTTTAATGTTATTTGATAAGATAAAATTCTCTTGAATGTTGTAAATTTTTATATATATTGAAAAAAAAAAAATACTCCCTATTATTATATACTCCCTCCGTCCCACCCAATTCTTTGCATTGGGAGACGGGGACTCGACACGCATTTTAAGGCTCCTTTAATATATATTTCGATAAATTATTTTAAATTTTTTTTTCTTCTAAATAAAAATATAATGTTTAAATTTTTATTTAGAAAAAGAAAATTTTAAAAATTAGTTGTAGAACTATACTTTATAGGAGTCTTAAAATGCGTGCCAAGCAGTGTAAAAAAACTGTAAAGAAATGGATGGGACAGAGGGAGTAATAATTTCAGAATATGAATATTTTTTTTATATCGTGCATGAAAGTAAAAATTGTAGATATTTTTTAAATTCGTTGCAAGGAGATGTTTCTTACGTGTCTATATGCAATATATATATTAGTTGTTGTTGATTAAAAAACGTACTTGTGTATTAATTGCTAGGATTAATGAGCTTCGAGCTTTAATGGTTGCACTCGTGTATCCGGACTAAATTGGTTCTCACAAGATGCCTACGTATCTCAATTCGTTATTGAGAATCAAGCCAAAGACGTAGTTCTGATTGTAGGATCAGGGACCTTATATAGGCGTCTGGAGCCTAGTATTTATGGTATGTTTAGGAGTCTTAGCGAATAAGTCTCCTTTTCGATATTGGATAAACATTGTATTGCTTGCAAGATAAGTCTTTTCCTTGTCGATAAAGGTTATGACTCATTAATTGCCTTTAATTGGGATTCCGGATCCTTTTTTGACCAATTTGCCATACTTTGGGCTCTTTTAATGAGCTGTATGTTTTCCCTATTCATTAATTACGAAATTAATGAATAATTAGGGTGTCGGGCCTTAAATATCGACCTTTTGTTTGACCAGTCAATTATATTTCTATAATTACTTTTCTGACCATATCATTTGCCCCCCAACTTATGGGAAAATCTCCCTGGGGTTTTCGTAGAAGTTACAGCGTGTTTTTCCCAAAATTTTCCATTTTTCAGGGCACTTTTGACCTTAATTTAGGTCATTTTCGACCAGGAATTCGACCTGGAATCAGTACAAATTCGACCTGGAATTTCGACCAGGAATCAGTACAAATTCGACCTCGTTTCTGGTCCCAGGTCGATGGATTCGACCTCAGATTCTCGGTCATTTTCGACCAGGATCGTTCGACCTCGGGTATCCTTTTTTCGACCTCGTTTCTGGTCCCAAGTCGATGGATTCGACCTCAGATTCTCGGTCATTTTCGACCAGGATTGTTCGACCTCGGGTATCCTTTTTTCGACCTCGTTTCTGGTCCCAAGTCGATGGGTTCGACCTCGAATCATAGGTCTTTTTCGACCTCATGATTTCGACCTCGACCCAGTATGTTTTCGACCTGGAGCTGTCGACCTCGACTCGTAAGTCATTTTCGACCTCGTTTTGCCGATTTTGTTTCTAATATTCCTTCGACCTCGATTGGTCGTGAGGTCGTTGGTTTCGACCTCGACTCATAGGCCAATTTCGACCTGGATTTGTCGACTTCGTTTCCATGTGTTTTCGACCAGGATTCTATGATTTCCCGGTTTTATTTTGGAGCGAAGTCGATCAAAATGACTTCAATTCCCCATGTAATTTCGATCTCTTTTGCTCGATTTCAACTAGCCATTTTTTGATTAGGAATTTCTGATTTCCTGACTTTATTTTGGTACGAGGTCGTACAATACGACCTCGATTTCCCATGTATTTTCGATGTCACTCTCTCGACTTCGATCTAGGGTCTTTTCGACCTCGTTTTTCCAGTTTTTTTATTTGATTTTGATGCGAAGTCGATGGTCACGATCTCAATTCCAGGTGTATTTTCGACTTGGGTCGCACGACCTCGATTTAGGGCCTTTTCGACCTCAAATCTTTAATTATTTCCCTTTATTTGGGAGTGAGGTCGTTTGATACGACCTCGTTTTCCCATATATTTTCGACTTCAAGCCTTCGATGTCGATCAAGAGTCTTTTTCGACCTCAATTTTGTTTTTACCTTGGTTTTATTCCAAGATTCTTTCTTTAGGCTTTTGATTAGCCTAATTGGGCTTAAATATTTCTAGCCTTGGGCCTAATTGGGCCTTATTAATTTTGGGCTTTGAATTTGCCTGAGATTTAATTTATTTGGGCCTTTGCCTTTGTAATCCATAAATGGATTTATGGGCCTTACCGGCTATAGCCGGTTGCCATCCCTCAACCGGTTGATCTTCCAGTTATTCTCACTATAGAAGAGTGAGATTTCTCATTTCACTCTCACTTCTCACTTTTCACTTTCCAAAATTTCTCTTTAGTTATCATAGTTTTTTCTCTCTTTTATTCCGCGGTAAGGCGATTCCCGGCGAGATTTTCACGGTGGTGCCCTTGTTTTTCTGAGATAAATCTTCATCACTTGAAGATTTCTGGGGTTTTTGAAGATTTTCTGGGAATTTTCTTTGAAGTTTTGAAGATTTGAAGTTTCTTTGAAGATTTTTCTGGGGATTTTCCTTGAAGTTTTGAAGATTTGAAGTTTCTTTGAAGATTTTTCTGGGGATTTTCTTGAACGCTTGAAGATGTCTGACAAAGCTGCTCAACGCCTTCAAAGAATGAACAAAGCTTCTAAGAGAGGTATCATCGTCCGTTCTTCTCATATGTCACTTCAAGATATGATTTTAGAACGTAGTGATGAATATCCCTCTGTGTCCCACTTAGATTCTTTCGACTGCAGTAATAAATTTCATGAAATCGACTTAATTAGGGACTATAATAAAATGTATAGGATTAGGTCCCCCTATAGATTAGTCCCAGCTGGCCCAGGGGACCGTTCTTGCCATTGGCGTCCTGATGCACTCTGCATTTACAAGGATGCCATTGTCGCAGGACTCAGGTTTCCCTTTCATGAGTTCATCCCCAGGCTTTTGGCTGATGTTGGGATTAACCCTTGCCAACTTCCTCCAAACGCCTGGAGAATCATTATGTGTTTCATTGTTCTTTGTTTGAAGAACAATTTTCCTTTATCTGTAGCTTTGTTTAGGAAAATTTTTCAATTTAAGAATAGTTCATCCACTTCTTTGGGTTGGGTTTATATCAACCACCGTCCTTCCACTCCCCCCATATTTCACCCTAAATCCATTCCAGACAATAACCTCAAATGGAAGGAAGAGTTCATGTACTTGATTTGGGAAGGAGGGGATTGGGGCACCCTTTTTCGTAGTTCCTTTAGTAGGGTTTCGGATGGTAGCCCTAGTGATATCATCCTAACTGATGAAGAGGCCCATGCATATGCTGAGCTCACAAAGGATAATTATGCCACAATGGCTTGGGTGCTCCTGGATGAGTTTCAGCTTAGGTCCTTGGGACTCTCCAACGTTTCTGATAAGGGTAATTCTCACCTCATATCTTTCTTTATTTATTTAAGATTAACTTATACCAACTGTTTCTTTCCTTGTATCTTTTGCAGCTGCGGTCTTTATCAATAAGACCAACGAGCCTGAAGAGGGGGAAACAGCCAGGATGAAGAGGGCACGTTTGGCAGGGAAAGACCCTCGTGCTTCTAGTATTCCAGCTTTCATAAGGCCACATGTGGACCTTACTGAGGATGCTGAAGGCCCTCCCTCGGGCAAGAGTGCAGTTTGGCGCCCCAACTGGGGTCTTAGGAAGAAGGACACTGTGGTGGGAGTGTCCAAACATGCTGTGGAGTGGTCTTATCACTCTCTGACTCCTTGTGACTACAAGGATTTTGTTTCTAACTCCACCATCGAGGGGGTGGAGCACGCTGGATCTCAGGCTATGGCTGCTGTAAGTATTTCTCTCCTTCTTTTCTTTGTAGTCTTTGATTTATTTCAAGTTTAAGTATTAACCTATAACTTGCTTGCAGATGAATGCCAACTACCAAGGGGCTCTCTTTCAAGCTAAGTCTTGGCGCTCATCTTCTGAGGCCAACCAAGGCAAGTTTGAGAAGTCCCAGGAGGAAATGGCTTCAGTGAAGGCCACCCTGGCTAGGAAGGAGAAGGAGTTGGCTGACTCCCAGGCTGAACTGGTATCTTTGAGGAAGGCCAAAGATGATTTTATTGACGAGTACCTTGACTCTGAGGAGTACGGGGACTTGATTGATAAGCATGATGGGCTCCTCTTCCCTGTTCAGTACACTAAGGGATGGGATGACGCTCTTGCTGCTGTCTTGGAGAGGATGCCTGGATCCCTCACTATTTCCGATTTTCCAAGCCCTCACCTTCCTACTTCTTTGGAGATGGCTTTGGCTGGAGAGGACGAGATGGAGGAGGATGATAGGATCTTAGACCTGGATCACACTTCCCCACCTGGTCAGACTGCTGGAGCTGATGATGCTGTCTTTTCCTCTAGAGAGGAAGAGGAGGAGGACGTAGACAAGGAAGATTAGGTGTAGTTTCACTTTTGGCCATCATGGCTTGTACTTTTGTTTATGTACTTTTGGCCTACGGGCTTAACTTAACTCTTGTTTAAGTTTTTATTTATGTCTGGTGGCCATTCATGACTTGTGTTGCTTTTCTTGCTTTTTGAATGTTTATGAAGACTCATAATAGATAAGCTTTAAAACATGAAAATGCTGAATTCATTTATAATTTGAAGATGGGATCAACCCTTACATAGTATCCCAGTTTAAAACTTGGGTTGGTTTCATCGAACCTTATTTATAGTAGTGAGTCCACTTGGGAGACACTTTAAACATAATAAACTTTCAAATTGGAGGCATGCCAAGTCCTTGGCACCTCATGCCCTTCAAGGGTTTCTAGCTTGTATGAGCCTCGACCAAATACGTTCTTGACGTGATATGGTCGTTCCCAATTTGGGGCTAACTTCCCTTTTTGTCCAACTCCGGATGCTTCAATCTTTCTGAGAACCAAGTCTCCTTGACGAAAGAACCTTTCTTTAACCCTTAGGTTGTAGTAGAAAGATGCTTTCTTTTGATGTTCAACTATCTTGGCGTTTGCCTCATCTCTAACTTCGTCAATTAGATCTAAAGCCAGCCTCAAGCCTTCTTCATTTTCTTCTGATTCATAAGCCTCAACTCTTGGGGAGGTGTGAGTAATCTCCACCGGGACCACTGCCGCTGCTCCATAAGCCAATAGAAATGGAGTTGCCCCGGTGGTGACTTTGCAAGTAGTACGATATGCCCAAAGTATAGGGAGTAATTCGTCTACCCAAGTATTTATGGAGCGTTCAACTCTTTTCTTTAGTCCATCAAGGATGATTCGATTTGCAACCTCAGCTTGCCCATTTGCTTGAGGATGGGCGACAGAAGTGAAGCGCAATTTGATATCATTTTCATCACAATACTTCTTGAACTCATCGTTGTTAAACTGAGTTCCATTGTCCGTGACCAGGACTCGTGGAATTCCATATCTGCATATTACATTTTCCCAGAAGAATTGCATCACTTGCTTGGTGGTTATCTTGGCTAAGGGTTTAGCCTCAATCCACTTGGTGAAATAGTCAATTGCTACTATCAAGAACTTTCTTTGAGCACTTGCCATAGGAAATGGCCCGAGTATATCCATTCCCCACATAGCAAAGGGGATAGGTGAGTTAATGGATGTCATCATCTCTGGTGGTTGCCTAACCACTGGTGCATGTTTCTGGCACCGTTCACATTTCTTGACGTAGCTTTTAGCATCAGCAAGTATGCTTGGCCAATAGAAACCTAGACGAGTGACTTTATGAGCCAGGGCTCTGCCCCCCAAGTGTTGCCCACAAATCCCTTCATGCACTTCCTTTAGGGCCAATTCTGCCTCTTGAGGTCTCAAGCACTTTAAGTATGGAATAACAAAAGATTTCTTGTATAGGATTCCCTCAATTAGGGCATACCTTAGTGCTATGACGTATAGCTTCCGTGCTTCTGAAGTGTCGTTGGGCAGCCACCCAGTTTCCAGATGAGCTTTGATGGGATCAATCCAACAACTAGTGATACCAATAGGGGCTACCAACTTTCCATTGATGCTTGGGGTCTTCAAGACTTGGAAGTATACACTCCCGGCATAGTTTTCAATTTCAGAAGAGGCAAATTTAGACAAGGCATCAGCTTTCATATTTTCCTCCCTTGGAATGTGCTCCACATAGCATTCATCGAACTGAGTCATAATGGCCTTGACAAGTTTTAAGTACTTGGCCATGACTTCATCTCTGGCCTCAAACTCCCCATTTACTTGGGAAACCACTAGCCTCGAGTCTCCACATACTTTCAGAGTTTTGACTCTCAAGGCTCCAGCCAGCCCTAAGCCAGCTATCAGAGCTTCATACTCAGCCTCATTATTTGTCGTCGGGAAGTCAAGTTTTAGTGCATACTCTATTAGGAATCCATCAGGACTTTGTAGCACTAAACCAGCTCCACTTGATTTTGTTTTTGATGCTCCATCAAAATAGAGCACCCAACATTCTTTGAAGGTCATTTCCTCATCTTTCTTATCTTCCATAGTCACTTCCTGCCTCCCGACTTCTTGGTTGTCAATGGTGCATTCAACCATGAAGTCAGAAAGTGCTTGGGCTTTTATGGCCGTCCGAGACTTATACTTGATATCAAATTCTCCCAATTCAATGGCCCATTTGATCAATCTTCCACTAACTTGAGGGCTATGCAAGATGTTTCTTAGAGGTTGATCAGTCAAGACCTCTATCTTGTGAGCCTGGAAGTAGGGGCGTAGCTTTCTTGAGGCCATTATCAAGGCTAAGGCAAACTTCTCAACCATTGAGTAGTTTATTTCTGCCCCATGTAGAATCTTGCTCACATAGTAGATGGGTTTCTGAACCTTCACTTCTTCCTTTACCAAAACAGCTCCAAGGGCTGTGTTAGAAACCGCCAAGTATAAATAGAGAATTTCTCCTGGCTTGGGTTTTGCCAACAGTGGTGCTTCAGCCATATATTTCTTCAGGGCCTCAAAGGCCTCTTGACTTTCAATTGTCCATTCAAAATTCTTCACTTTTTTGAGTGCTTTGAAGAAGGGTAAACACTTCTCTCCAGACTTGGAGATGAATCTTCCCAAAGCAGCCACTCTTCCTGTCAGTTTCTGGACATCCTTGACAGTCTTTGGTGGTTCCATGTCTAGAATCGCTTTGATTTTGTCGGGATTAGCCTCGATTCCTCTCTTGGAAACCATCAGGCCTAAAAACTTTCCTGAGCCTACACCAAAGGCACACTTGGCTGGATTTAGCATCATCTTGTGGTGTCTTAGCACTTCAAAAGCCTCTCAGAGGTGCTCAATGTGATCGGCCTTATCAAGGCTCTTGACTAACATGTCATCTACGTAGACCTCCATGGTTTTTCCAATCAAGTGCTCAAAGATTTTGTTCACCAACCTTTGATAGGTTGCTCCAGCATTCTTAAGCCCAAAAGCCATGACTAAGAAACAGAAGACACCAAAGTCAGTAATGAACGACACTTTGGCGATGTCATCTTTGTGCATCTTGATTTGATTATATCCGTTGAAGCCATCCATGAAACTTAACATCTCATGCCCAGCGGTGGCATCTATCAAGGCATCAATCCTAGGTAAGGGGAAACAATCCTTAGGACATGCATCATTCAAGTCAGTGAAGTCGACGCACATTCTCCATTTCCCGTTAGCTTTTTTGACCATCACAGGGTTAGCTAACCATTCCGGGAATTGGATTTCTTCAATAAACCCAGCTTCTAAGAGCTTATTCACTTCTTGCTTAATGGCTTCAAGCCTCTCCGGAGCAAAACTTCTTTTCTTTTGTTTCACTGCCTTCCTTTCTGGATCCACATTCAATTTGTGAGATATTAGTTGGGGATCAATCCCTGGCATGTCAGCCGTTGTCCAAGCAAAAACGTCATTGTTCTCTTGAAGAAAAGATGCGAGCTTGCCTTTCAATGGTTCGGGCAGTAGTGCCCCAACATAAGTCACCTTCTCTGGTTCATCCGGGACTAAGGGAATTGGGATTAAATCCTCAGCTGGTTTCCCTCTTCGGTCCTCATTGTCACTAGTGTCCATATCTTCAATGGGGAGAACCTGCCCCCCAACTCCATCAGGCCTCAACGCGGCTACATAACAGCTTCTAGCCATCTTTTGGTCTCCCCGTTCTTCACCAATCCCATTCCTGGTGGGGAATTTGAGTTTCAGGTGGTAAGATGAGGCAACAGCCTTAAACGCTTGAAGACCCGTCCTTTCAAGGATCGCATTGTAGGTTGAGGTTGCCTTTATAACTATGAAGTTCAGCATCTGAGTGGATGTATTCGTTCCTTGCCCCATGGTCATTGGGAGTTGGATAGTGCCTTCCACCTTTGATTCCACTCCATTGAACCCATATATGGGCATATTAGAGGGTGTTAACTGAGAATCAGTGTAACTCATCTTGATAAAAGCATCGTGGAACAATATATCCACTAAGGCTCCATTGTCGACTAGGACTCTCTTTGTTTCGGAGTTGCCTATCACAGGTACTATGACAAGAGGATCATCGTGGGGGAACTTCACCCCTTCCAAGTCTGAATCATCAAAACCTATTGACACTTCTGTTCGTGCACGCTTCGGTGCTTCTCCAACAACGGTCAGTACCTCTCGGGCATAAGCTTTTCTTGAGTTTCGGGAGGACCCAACAGCAGTTGGTCCTCCAAATATCATGTTGATCACTGGCCCTCGGGGCTTGGGATTTCGATCTTGATCGTTGTCCCTTCTATCATAATCTTTTCTTTCATAGTTCCCCCCTTTGGCTCCCTTGGCTTCCATCCTTAGTGAACTTGCTGAGTTTTCCTCTTCGTATCAGAAACTCAATCTCATCTTTCAATTGCCTACAATCGTCGGTGTCATGACCGACTTCTTTGTGGAACTGACAAAACTGATTTTGGTTCCGTTTGGACAAATCAGCCCTCATTGGCTTTGGCCATTTGATATCTTCTTCCTTGGCTATCTCCATCAGAATTTGACTCCTGGGAGTATTCAATCGTGCATATTCTGTGAATTTTGGCCCAAAATTGCTTCTCTTGGGGGGAGAATCGGAGTTCTTTGATGTTCGGGGAAACTTTTCCTTGACGTCGTACTCCTGAGTTTCCTTTCTTTTCTTTGAGTTTCCACCGTCGCCAGCGGTGGGTTCATACTTTCTCATGCTTTCTTCAGCCTTGATGTACTTTCCGGCTCTATCTTGGAGCTTCAACATGCTCTCTGGTGGATGTTTAGCCAACGACCTCCTGAAGTGGTCATCAGTGGTTCCTTGTTGCAGGGCTATCATAGCCACTTTGTCATCTAAGTCCGGGACTTTTAAAGCCTCCCGAGTGAATCGATTGATGTAGTCCCTTAGGGCTTCATTCTTTCCTTGACGTATTGCCATGAGTGATGCAGAACTTTTCTCATGCACCCTTCCACTAATGAACTGATTGATGAAAGCCTTACTTAGTTCCTTAAAGGACCCAATAGAGTTGGGAGGTAGACGGCTATACCAACGTTGGGCCATGCCTGCCAAGGTTTGTGGAAACGCCCTACACTTGACCGCATCGTTGGCTGGCTGCAACAGCAGTGCATTGGAGAAGGTCCTTACATGATTTGCAGGATCTCCCGTTCCATCATAGGCTTTGATCGAAGGCATCTTAAACTTTCTGGATATAGCCGTTTTCATGATGTCTTGAGTAAACGGTGGTGTAGGATCATCAGGATCTCCTAGGGGCAACATAATACTAGGATCACCCCTTGGGGCTTCAGCCCTCTTGGTCCTTCTTGGTGGATCCAAGTTGATTATCGGGATTCCTTCAGTCGTTCGGCCCCGAGATTGAGCGGCCTCTTCTTCAGCAAGGAGTTTTTTGAGCCTTGCAGTCTCTGCCTCATGGGCTGCAAGTTTCTCCCTAGTAGTTTGGGGTGGCTCCCGATTTGTCTGTGAAGAACGTCTCCTCCTTGGGGCGACATCCTCCCCAGTTGTATAACCCTCATCCTCAGTGTATGGGCCAGAGTAATCTTGAATGAGAGGGGTCTGACGAGTTTGTTGATTTTGGGGTCCCAGACCTTGAATATAAGGAGGCACATATGCCTCATGGTAGATTGGATTAGTTCCACTACCGCCCGCCATGGGTCGAGGGGGCATGCCATAACTTGGCATCCCCAAAGTCTGATTCGCGTATTGAGGGAGATCAGTAGTATGGAGTTGAAGGCTCCTTGGTGCACTCATGAGCAGCGGGGAGGTCATGATTGGTTGCTGGTGAACGGTATCTTGTGGATTAGATCCATGAATGACCATCTGCAGGGGATTCGTCCCTTCAACCGAAATCGGGATTTCCGGTCCTTGAGTGTTTGTGGGGATATTCGCCCCTTGTATGCCAGTAGTCGGCGGTGGCTGATCAGCCTCAGAGGTGATAGGGCGATCATCGGGAGTTTGAGTATCCCGAGCTGTTCTTCGTGTGTTTGCCATGGTTGATGTTGTCTTCCCACAGACGGCGCCAAATGTTGTGGATTAAAAAACGTACTTGTGTATTAATTGCTAGGATTAATGAGCTTCGAGCTTTAATGGCTGCACTCGTGTATCCGGACTAAATTGATCCTCACAAGATGCCTACGTATCTCAATTCGTTATTGAGAATCAAGCCAAAGACGTAGTTCTGATTGTAGGATCAGGGACCTTATATAGGCGTCTGGAGCCTAGTATTTATGGTATGTTTAGGAGTCTTAGCGAATAAGTCTCCTTTTCGATATTGGATAAACATTGTATTGCTTGCAGGATAAGTCTTTTCCAGTATGATAAAGGTTATGACTCATTAATTGCCTTTAATTGGGATTCCGGATCCTTTTTTGACCAATTTGCCATACTTTGGGCTCTTTTAATGAGCTGTATGTTTTCCCTATTCATTAATTACGAAATTAATGAATAATTAGGGTGTCGGGCCTTAAATATCGACATTTTGTTTGACCAGTCAATTATATTTCTATAATTACTTTTCTGACCATATCATTAGTATATATTTTTTTTCTAAATTTGTGATTTTTAGGTATTCTCGAAATTAATTTTTAAATGGTCAGTTGGGATTCCATTAAATGTTTTATATCAAAATATTAACTATTTTTTTTTTGAAAATGATATAAATTGTAAGATTATCTTAAGTGTTGTACATCGATTTAATAATTATTCTAGTTTTAAAAATATTAAAAAAATATTATTTAAAAAGGATATAAGTTTCAAATACACTTCGGAATCTCAAAAATAATAATTGAAACAAAGTAATTTGTTATATTCTACAAAACACCTTAAAGAACCTCAAAAATTGTAAATTTTAAAATTATGCCTAAAAAGAAATAATACATTGAAAGAAATTTCGAAGAAAATCAATGAACATATGTTGGATACAAAATTCATAATATATAATTTGTCAAACAAAATAAAAAAATATAAAAAAAATATAACATAATAAATTAAGACTTTATTAATTTCCAAAACTACTTGATGAACCTAAAAGGTGTTGAATAAATATATCTTTACACCAATATTCTTTGCTAATATGTTGTTGACACTAGTTATGTATGAGATTTTTTTAGATATAACTCATTTCCATACTTGGAATCAATATTTTAAAATTTGAATTTTAAATATGTCAATCAATATTTGCATCTTTGAAAGATTCTGCTAAATGTTTTCAAAGTTCAATTGGAAAGATCATATAATCTTAAAAAAACATATTAAAAAACGTTACTTGCTTTAAGGATTATCTTTGTTTCTTTATTTTTAAAAGGAGATCATTTTAAGAATATGTAATAAGATCTTAGTCCTATTTACTAATACATTCTTTCTTGTAATATGCACCCGGAGTTTTTAAGGTGTTCCTGTTGGCTTATTGTTGTTGTATTAGCTCAATTTCCAAATCTAGAATACATGATGTAAATTTTGAATTTTAAATATATCCATCAATTTGGGAATTAGGTATAATATAACTTTCTCTATAAAAAATATGTCAGACAAAATATAATAAAATCAGCTCAAACTTTTGTTGTATGTCATTCTTACACCGTGTTGATCTGTATTCTTAACAATTATAAAAGACGTATATCTTGAAAGGTAAATGTGTTCAATCACGAGGCATGACCAGGTGTACTCAAAATTAATGTTTCCGAGTTCATAAGATGCTCTACTACTCGTTCTGCTATAAGAAATATTACCCAGGGGTACGAGGGTGTAATGACGTATGAATATGAATTAACAACCAGTATAACATAATTAGAATCTGCATGCCACTGTATACAGAATCTGCATGTTTAGAATCTGTATACTACGAAATCACACTACAGAGTGGAAAAGAAGTCCAAAATATAGTGAAATACGTTAATAACATGTTTAGAATCTGCATGCCACTTTTTGAAAATACAATAAATTTTATGATACGACATAAAGAACAATATACTACCTCCAGAACACCTCTCAGAACACCTTTCTGCATTATATACTGATAAGAATGTTTTAATCTGACTTTATTATAATACATAATCAAAATTATTAGAATTGATTACAAGAATTAAATTGATAACTGATAAATAAAAAGTGTAGAGTTGACCATAAATCATATCTCATCAAATCTTTACAAATATGGTAATAAATTAACAACATCTAATTAGATCATTACAAAAATGGTAATAAATTAAAAATAATACGTATGTTTTTTTTGTATTTTTTTAACCCAAATACTACCCTTATACTATTTATCAACTAATATACACTTATATTTGTACAAGATCCAGGCCGTTGGATTGAAAAATAATGGACGGTAATGATGAAGGGTCTCTCGGTCTCTCCCTAAGTAAGGGTCTCTTTTGAATCTCCTCCTATATATATATATATACAGCAGTAGATCTGATAACAATTGGATACACAAGAAACAATATACATAATAGTTAAATAACATGATAAAAACCGACCATATAGGCGGAAACAAGGTTTAGCAGTTTATAGTTACTAAAAATACTTTAATATAATATAATTGGAAGTTACTTACAAGATTAGCACTGCATATCTTGTATAGACTGGTTGGGTTCTCACTTAATTACAAGTAGTATAGTGGTAACTGGGTAGGCTTCAAGTAAACTCCGGGTGGATGGTTACAAGCATACACTTACTCTCTCTTCTTGAATGCTGGAATAACTTTGATCAAATAACTCTCTGAGCCTAAAACTTACAATGGAAGCTCATATTTATAGAGCGAAATACCGGAAAGGAATAATCTTTTAATTATTACAAAGTAAAAGTAAAAACATCTTACTTAAGTGAAAGTGATTCACTTGGGTTAAAGCAAAAGTAAAAGCAATTTACTTGGGTAACTGGTCGGTTGACTGTAATTAGGGATAAAATATTTTTACATCAAAACCAAAATTTTAGTCATTCCTGGTTTATCCAGTTTGATCATAAATTCAAAGGTCAAATTCCTTTATAGTTCACAATTTGGTGGTCTAGATTTGGGGCTTCATTTGTTATTATCCCTGATCAACTCAAGGACCAAGTTACTCATTTCAGTAAACGGAAATCAATTCCCAATTCAGAAGGTATCCCAATTTTAATCCAATTTTGCAGTAAATATAAAATCCCTTGGATTTTAAAATGGCAATATAACCTTAGAACCCCAGTCTAGTAAACAATTGTTTCTACCGGTTCTTGCGAGGCGGTTATTAGTCAACAGAGTCTGGTCAGTCATGTTTCAAGAATTTTCTTCATCAAATGGTGGGATAAATTCGATATTAATAGAATAATCGGCCAGGTCCAGAAAGAATTTCCCCCAATTATTCCTACTCAAAACTTCTCTAAAGAAAAAGAAACCATTGAAGGCCCATCTTCTTCTTCTTTGAGTATTTCTTCAGTCAGCAAGTTATCCACAACAGAATTAAAATCTTTAATGAAGGCTATTAATTCGAGAGTTGCAGATCTAGAAGAAGCTTCAGAAAAAGAATCCAATGATTCCAGTCAGAATTCTGTATCAAATACTGATCCTTATAATAGTCAACAATTTCAAGATGCTCAAGATCCTTTTGCCCTATAACTATTGCAAAACAAGAGCAGTGAAGATTCTCCAAAACAGTAAAAGATGCAGACAAGTTACTATGCATGAACAGTAAAAACTTTTGCTTTAACCCAAGTGAATCACTTTCACTTAAGTAAGATGTTTTTACTTTTACTTTGTAATAATTTAAAAGATTATTCCTTTCCGGTATTTCGCTCTATAAATATGAGCTTCCATTGTAAGTTTTAGGCAGGTTGTTTTAGAATTCAGAGAGTTATTTGATCAAAGTTATTCCAGCATTCAAGAAGAGAGAGTAAGTGTATGCTTGTAACCATCCACCCGGAGTTTACTAGAAGCCTACCCAATTACCACTATACTACTTGTAATTAAGTGAGAACCCAACCAGTCTATACAAGATATGCAGTGCTAATCTTGTAAGTAACTTCCAATTATATTATATTGAAGTATTTTTAGTAACTATAAACTGCTAAACCTTGTTTCCGCCTATATGGTCGGTTTTTATCATGTTATTTAACTATTATGTATATTGTTTCTTGTGTATCCAATTGTTATCAGATCTACTGCTGTTTTCCGTTTATATCTTATACTTTTATTACACTGTAATTGATCTTATTAATCCTGATCTTTCTGATCAATAAATCTTCCCCATTTCCGCCCCTTTTGTGGTATGATCTTATTAATCCTGATCTTTCTGATCAATAAATCTTCCCCATTTCCGCCCATTTTGGTATCAGAGACACCCGGTAATCATTGAGTTGTTGAGTAACTATTCCTGCTGTTTTCCGTTCATTACTATTGTTTTATAACTGTTTTCGGTTATCTTCTAGTTATTCTGCTAATTTAGTCACCACTCTTACTATAGACCACCTAGTGTCGTTGCCAGGTAATCCTTTTGTAAGTCTCAGGTTAGAGCAGTGTTGGATAAGGGCGTTAGACATATGTATGTGTAGACTTAAGGTAAGAAGGTATGAACTAATATTCCCAGAATCACTTTAGGTAATAAAAACAGTTAAAAAAAAGATTAATGAATAGACTCTTTAGGTCTAGTTCTTCAGTTAGCTCGAGGTTACCGATGACGTCGATCCCAGATTTCATAAACCAAGAAGAACATAGTTATGAAAATATTAGTCAAGATTTAGGTAATTGGAATATACCCAGTATAGATCCAAAACAAATCTATCAATCAACCTTTACAGATAATTTTAAAACCAATTATAATGTTAAAACAGTCGAAAAAATTTATGCTATCAACAAAGAACATGAAAATTGTTCTCTATTAACAAATGAAATTATAAGAAAATATAAAAAGAAAAATTATAATTTTATTCACATAGGATTAATACAAGTAGCAGTAAAATCATTATCAGTAAAAGGAATCAATTCTAGCATTCTTTTATGTTTAAGAGATGCAAGATATTTAAACTATGTCCCAAGTATATTAGGAATCGTGGAATCTAGCCTCCATAATGGACCAGTCCACTTTAACTGTTTCCTAGACTTTACTTTATGTCTGAATGACCCCAACCTATTAAAAGCATTAACATTAAATATTAAAACAGCTGGTGAAATCACTCATATGATTGAGGGATCCCAACCACTTGCATTGATTTATAGAATTTATTATAAAACAATGAAAACTAATTTAAATATTCATGCACTTAGTAAATGTCCAAAAGACAAAACTGTTTTAATTCAAAGTAGTACTAATGATGCTAATATCCAAGTACCAAAAACAATACTTTGGAAAGATATTAACCTTCCTAGCCAATGGGTCTTAGATAATGAAATACCTCAGACACCATTAACAAACAGTATAATGAATTTAGATAACATAAAACAATACTTAGATGGAACTGTTAGAATAAGTTTTGATAATTATAGAAAACCACTTATGTTAGAATAAATTGGTAACCAATCAGTAATATCATCTAGAAAAGATTCTGATTTACTTAGTAAAGTAATGGCATCTAGACAAGATTCTGAGCTACTCAGTAAAACAAATATTAAAGATATAAAATTAAAAGGTATTATCAATGAAGGACAAACTAGTCACCCCTATTATAATCAGTCTAGTAATCAATCTGAAGACGATAATGAACAATTATCCCCTACACAATCAGATTTTGAAACCAAACCTATTAATCACCAGTTAAGAACTATTAATAAAGAGGTTAAAAAGAGATCAATTTAGAGAAAATCATAGTCATAAAGACAGGGATAAGATAGTTGATAAATGGAAGATTTTCCTAACAAAAGAAAAAGTTAATATCACTTTTTATTCTTGGTATGAAAAATACTATGGTAAATGCAATATAATTACTAAGACACAGTGGATAAAAGAAGATAAGTCTAAAATCTAATCTAGTCATCCTCCAATAGAAACAATAATAATTCCAGTAAAAGATACGTTAGTTATAGCTTCGTCATTCAAAATATCTGATGGACAGAATGACGAAAAGAAATTAATTGAACAAAATAATTTCACCAATCAGTATCTAGCCTCTCTAGGTAAACAATTAGATAAAATTGAAGATAAGATTAAAGATCCGAATATTAAACAATATTTAAATCCAAACCCTATTAAAGAAAACAACCAAGATTGTGAATAAAAACCCTTAATAAATTTACCTAGTAAAAGAGAAAATTTAAGCTTACCTAGTAAAGACAAAGAACTAATTAAAACATTAGATAAACTATTTAAAAAACTAGACAAATCAGAATCCAGTAAAATTATAGAAGTCCTAGGCTTTTATGAAAGCTCTAACGACAGTGATGATTCTATTAGTCTTAATAAATTTAAAAAACTAAGTTTTAACCAACCTAATCCCACAACCCAAACAAAAAATTGGTATCCTAGACCAACTCCTCCAGATTTGAAATTTGAAGAAAGAAACCTAAATAATCAATTTTCTGTTTCAGCTAAAAAGATTTATGAATGGAATATTGATGGTCTTAGTGAACAAGAAATATTAAACAAATTAAACCATATGTCCATGGTAGCTAATAGCTATATAACAACACTTGACCATTTAAATCAAAGTGAAATTGTTGAAATTTTAGCTAGCGGTTTTACAGGAACCTTAAGATCTTGGTGGGAAAAACATCTCACTGAAGATACTAGATTTAGCATAATTAATGCCTATTAATTAGATAATGATGGTCAACCAATATTTGATGAAACGATAGGAATCCCATCAGATGGAGTCAATACTTTAATTTATACAATAATAAAATATTTTATTGGAACTCCCAGTAAAATTACTGAAAGAATCCATGACCAACTCAGTAACTTAACTTGTCCAACTCTAAGTGATTTTAGATGGTATAAAGACGTCTTTATGTCTAGAGTTATGATGAGAGACGATAGTAATAAATCATTCTGGAAAGAGAAATTTGTTAATGGATTACCTAATTTATTTGCATATAAAATTCCTGAAGAATTAAGTAAAAATTTAGGATTTATAAATTATGACGAATTAACTTATGGTGAAATAATAAGTGTCATACAAAAAATAGGATTAAAAATGTGTATTGATCACAAAATCACTAAACAAGTTAATAAAGATAAAAATAAAGCTAAATATGAGTTAGGAACTTTTTGTGAGCAATATGGGTTACCACCCATAGCCCCTTCCAGAAATAAACCTAAACACCATAATAAATATAATAAATTTAACAAATATGTTAAAAAAGAAAGTAAAGAAGAATATTATAAAAAACCACAAAAATTTAAAAAGAAAACATTTAACAATAACAGAAAATTTACTAAAATTTTTGATAAGAGTAAAGTTATTTGTCACAATTGTGGCAAACCAGGTCATTATAAAAATGAATGTAGAGTTAAAGATAAACTTAATCAACTACATATTTCCAATGAAGATACCGAGTTAATCCTTCAATTAATGAGAATTGAGAACGAATCTAGTGATAATAGCGAACATTATACAGATATACATTCTCAATCAACTAGTACTAATAACATAGATAGCGATAATAGTAAACCAAACATTACTATAGGATGTACAGATAATTGTAACAAAAATTGTTGCACCAAAACCCTAAATGTACTATCAAAGATCCAAGAGGAAGAAACCAATTTACTAATAGAATTAATTAGTAAAATAACAGATCCCCAACTAAAGACACAATATGTTAATAAACTAAAAACTTTATTAACACAAGATATCAAAACTGATAAGAAAAATGAAAAACCTAAATTTAGTCTTAATAAGACACTTGAAAGGTTTAAAAACCCAGTTAAAGAAATAACATTTATAGATTTAAATCAAGAAGTCAATATTTTAAAGAAAGAAATTTCTAATTTAAAACAAGAAATTCCAAAATTAAGAGAAGAAATTGAACAGATTAAAACTAATTCAAAATTATTAATCCATGATTCTTCTGAAGAAGAAGATCTGGAAGACAAAGCATCCGAAGTTATTGAACAACAAGGACTTTCACTAAATTTTTTAAAAGATATTACTATTCAAAAATGGTATACTAACATTAAATTAATAATTAATAAAACTTTTATCATTAAAACATCCGCCCTTATTGATACAGGAGCTGATTTAAATTGTATCCAGAAGGACTAGTTCCAACAACTTATTATGAAAAAACTAATGAAAGACTAAGTTCAGCCAATGGTAATCAAATGAATATAAAATACAAATTACCTAATGTTCATATTTGTCAAGACAATATTTGCTTTAATACCTCTTTTGTCTTAATAACAAACATGACTGATAAAATTATATTAGGGCTACCCTTTATCTATTTACTCTATCCTTTTACAACTTCAACTAAAGGATTAGTCAGAAAACATCTAGGTCAAACAGTAACATTCAATTTTATCCTAGAGCCAGAGGAAAAAGATTTAAAAACTATCCAAGAACAATCAGTTACTAAGACTCTTGCAATATTAGATAATAAAAAGAACCATTTAAGGCACTTAAAAAAATGAAATTAAATATAAAAGAATTGAAGAACAATTAACCGATAATAAACTCCAAAATAAAATTGAACAATTCAATAAGACTTTATTAAAAGAAGTATGTTCAGATGTTCCTCATGCCTTTTGGCATAGAAAGAAACATATAGTTAATTTACCTTATGCCAAGGAGTTTAAAGAACATTTAATTCCAACAAAATCTAGACCTATTCAAATGAATCATGAACAACTAGAATATTGTAAAAAAGAAATTAATGAATTATTAAGCAAATGATTAATTAGAAATAGTAAATCACCTTGGTCATGTGCAGCCTTTTATGTTAATAAAAACGCTGAAAAAGAAAGAGGAGCACCAAGAATAGTAATCAACTATAAACCATTAAACGAAGTACTTGAATGGATTCGATACCCTTTACCTAATAAAAAAGATTTAATAAACAGATTAAACCAAGCAGTTATATTCAGTAAATTTGATCTAAATAGTGGATTTTGGCAAATCCAAATCAGTAGAGAAGATAGGTATAAAACTGTCTTTACTATTCCCTTTGGACATTATGAATGGATTGTATTCCCATTTGGACTTAAGAATGGCCCTAGTGAGTTTCAGAATATTATGAACAACATATTCAACTCATTTAGTCAATTTATAATTGTTTATATTGACGATATTCTTGTTTATTCCAAATCAATTGAAGAACATTGGAAACATTTAAATTCTTTTTTCAAAACAGTCAAGACCAATGGATTGGTACTTTCACCTAGTAAGTGTTCATTATTTCAAACAAAAGTAAGATTTTTAGGTCATATCATTCAGTATGGTAAAATTAAACCAATAGATAGAGCCATTTAATTTGCCAATAAATTTCCTGACGAAATACTTGATAAAACTCAACTCCAAAGATTTTTAGGATCCCTTAACTATATAGGAGAATTCTATAAAGATCTTAGGAAACAATGTAAACCATTGTTTGAACGGTTACAGAGTAATCCCCCTCCTTGCACTTTTATTCATACTTCAATTGTCCAAGATATTAATATATATATATATATATATATATATTCTAAAAAAAGGTCGTGTTTTTGAATTCTAAGTAAAGTATAATTAAAAGAGTTTGTAGTTATGTTATATACCTGAGAAAATCAAAAATCAAAACTTTCAATGTTTCGTCTATTATATAATAGTACAGATAGATAGATTAAATAGAATAAATTACCGAAAATTGAAATCAAAACTTTCAATGTTTCAGCTATTATATAATAGTATAGTATAGATAGATATCGTCTGCGATAATTTTAGAAATGGAGAAATTTTATTTAAAAAATATAAAAAAGAATATACGCTTTGGCTAACAAAGATAATCGGTTAATTATTAGTATTTATAATATTACTATTTTATAATATTACTATTTTATGTTACTAAATGAAATTGCATATGATATTTTTTAAAAATGTGAGATTTTATTTCGGAAAAATTTTAGTTAGAAAATATAAAAAGAGAATATACGCTTTGGAAAAAAAAAAGCTAATTAGTTAGTTATTAGTAATTATAAATATTATTATTTTATTTCATTAAAAAGAAATGCCCGTAATATTTTTGGAAAATGAGAGGTTTTAGTTAGAAAAAATAGAAAAGTAAAAATTTTAGTTAGAAAATATAAAAAAGAATATACACTTTGGCTAAACTAGGTAATTGGTTAGTTATTAACAATTATTATTTTATTATTTTATTTTAATAAATGAAACTGTCTGTGATATTTTTGGAAAATGAGAGATTTTAGTAAGTAAAAATAAAAAACTTATATGTTTTAGTTAAAAAAAGTAATTGCCCGTGATATTTTTGAAAAAGTAAGAGAATTTTTCAGAAAAAATAAAAAAAGTAATATATTTTAGATGTAAACGGTAATTGGTTATAGATAGGTAATATTATTATTTAATAATATTTGTTTTATAAATAATAAGGGTAATTAAGTAAAAACACGAAGTACAATTAAGTAAGGGCAATTAAGTAAAATCACAACATACCAAAAAATATTTAGTATTATATCCAATTGCTCTCATTAATTGATTTTAAAATTGGCTAACAAAGGTAATCAGTTAATTATTAGTATTTATAATATTACTATTTTATGTTACTAAATGAAATTGCATGTGGTATTTTTGAAAAATGTGAAATTTTACTTAGGAAAAATTTTAGTTAGAAAATATAAAAATATAATATACGCTTTGGGAAAAAAAACTAATCAATTGGTTATTAGTAATTATAAATATTATTATTTTATTTCATTAAAAAGAAATGTCCGTGATATTTTTGGAAAATGAGAGGTTTTAGTTAGAAAAAATAGAAAAGTAAAAATTTTAGTTAGAAAATATAAAAAAGAATATACACTTTGGCTAAAATAGGTAATTGGTTAGTTAATAACAATTATTATTTTATTATTTTATTTTAATAAATGAAACTGTCTGTGATATTTTTCGAAAAGGAGAAATTTTAGTAAGCAAAAATAAAAAACTTATATGTTTTAGTTAAAAAGGTAATTGTCTGTGATATTTTTGAAAACGTAAGGGAATTTTTCAGAAAAAATAAAAAAAGTAATATATTTTAGGTGTAAAAGTTAATTGGTTGTAAATATGTAATATTATTATTTAATAATATTTTTTATAAATAAGTAAGGGTAATTAAGTAAAAACACGAAGTACAATTAAGTAAGGGCAATTAAGTAAAATCACAACATACCAAAAAATACTTAGTATTATATCCAACGATTCTCATTAATTTAATTTAAAAGATCTAGTGGTTAGAGATTGGATGACCAGACTACAAACGGACTACAAAAACTTTTAACGTTTCGTTTTTAATATAATAGTATAGATAGTATAGATAGTGATATAGATTTATAATATTAGTATTTTATGCTACTAAATGGAATAGCCCGTGATATTTTTGAGGTTTTAGTTAGGAGAAATATTAGTTAAAAAATATAAAAAAGATTATACATTTTGGGAAAAAAGCTAATCGGTTAGTCATTAATAATTATAATAATATTATTTTATTTTATTAAATAGAACTATTTGTAATATTTTTGGTAAATGAGAAGTTTTATTTAGGAAAAATAGAAAAGTAAAAATTTTAGTTAGAAAATATAAAAAGGAATATACACTTTCGCTAAAAATGATATTGAGTTAGTTATTAACAATTATAACCTTATTATGTTATTTTATTAAATGAATGTGCTTGCGATATTTTTGGAAAATGAGATGTTTTAGTTGGCAAAAATAGAAAAAATATTTTATATAATATTTTTAATATTTTTATCTAACGGTTCTCATCGATTTGATCAGAAATATCTAACGGCTATGAATGGAGTGACCAGACTACAAAAACTTTCAGACTACAAAACTTTCAATGTTTCGTCTTTAATATAATAATAACTATCCTATAACCCGTGCAAAGCACGGACGACTTTAATATTAATTTTGAAATTTACTTAAAAAAATTTAAGATTTTAATACTTCTGAAAATACTACCTTTTTAAAAAGAATTAAAAGTACAACTTTAATACTTCAAATCTAAAGAAACTTATAGATTTTATAAAAATTTATTACTTAGTCAGCATGTCAGTCAACGTAACCGTACAAATTATCAATATATTTTGTGATATAATGGAAGAGTTTGTAGTTGTGTAATATATATTTGAAAATTGAAAATCAAAACTTTCAATGTTTCGGCTATTATATAATAGTATAGTATAGATAGATGTCGTCTGCGATAATTTTAGAAAAGGAGAAATTTTAGTTAGGAAATATAAAAAAGAATATATGCTTTGGCTAACAAAGGTAATCGATTAATTATTAGTATTTGCAATATTACTATTTTATGTTACTAAATTGAATTGTTTGTGATATTTTTGAAAAATGTGAGGTTTTACTTAGGAAAAATTTTAGTTATAAAATATAAAAAAGAATATACGCTTTGGCAAAAAAAACTAATCGGTTAGTTATTAGTAATTATAAATATTACTATTTTATTTCATTAAATAGAACTGCCCGTGATATTTTTGGAAAATGAGAGGTTTTAGTTAGGAAAAAATAGAAAAGTAAAAATTTTAGTTAGAAAATATAAAAAAGAATATACACTTTGGCTAAAATATATAATTGGTTAGTTATTAACAATTATAATTTTATTATTTTATTTTAATAAATGAAACTATATGTGATATTTTTGGAAAAAGAGGGGTTTTAGTAAGTAAAAATAAAAAACTTATATGTTTTAGTTAAAAAAGGTAATTGCCCGTGATATTTTGGAAATGTAAGGGAATTTTTCAGGAAAAAAATAATAATGTATTTTAGGTGAAAAAGATAATTGGTTATAAATAGGTAATAATATTATTTAATAATATTTTTTTTATAAATAAGTAAGGGTAATTAAGTAAAAACTCGAAGTACAATTAAGTAAGGGCAATCAAGTAAAATCACAACATACAAAAAAATATTTAGTATTATATCCAATGGCTCTCATTAATTTAATTTAAAAGATCTAACGATTAGAGATTGGATGACCAAACTATGAAGGACCAGACTATAAACCGATTCCAAAAACTTTGATATAAAAAAATATATTAATTTAATTCCGTTAATAAATTCAATTTATTACAAAATTAATCCGTCAAACCATCTGAATCACTTTTTTTTTTACAAAACTCACTATAAAAGTGAAAAATAAATAACAAGTAATGTTCTGTAATCTCTCACCCTTAGGGCATCTCCAATTGTGATGCTTTAACTTCATATTTGAAGTTAAAGATGGACAAGTATGTCTCCGATGACATTCAACTTTATCTTCAAATATAAAGTCATACTCTATAACTTTATCTCCATCTTCAAATATCAAGCAACACTATTCATATAAAGTAATGATTTTACAATAAATGAGTGATGAAATATTTGAAAATAAAGTTGCTTTATTATAAAGTTGCTTTATTATAAAGTTATGGTTGAAGATGGTCTAAAGTTTGAAGAAATATTTAGAGTAATATGGTTGGAGATGAAATAGAGATTTAAAGTTAAAAATATGAAAATTTGAAGATAAAATTATTTTATAATAAAGTGATGATTGAAGATGATCTTAGCTATCTTTTATTAAAAAAAACACATTAAAACTACATCAAACGTAAATAAAAATTGAACAATTTCTATATGTAATCATAAAAGAAAACATCTGCAATTCTGCATGAACAAGTATAGATTCGCCACTTTCATGAAAGCTGAAAACATGAACTTTAAAACATAGAATTTTGGTATCTACAGATCACATACATATCACGTACTAGTAAAGAGTATAGTGTGTGTGTGTGAAAGATAAAAAGTAACAAGTGGGAGGTGAAAATAAAGCGAAGAGGGGCAGAGGACCTACACACATGGGAGAAACTGACATGAGTATGCCGCCGGACCAACATACTCCGTATAAGTTAATTCATAATTTTGTCGGTGCCATTACCGTCCGATTAAGATTCTTCCTCATCTTCCCTCCCCCTACGTGCCCAAATTTAAGCGGAGGAAGTTTCTAATATTTAAATTTATACATGATAGGCTATGTATAGCCCGGGCTTATTTCTGAGCCAGGAGTCACCGGGAACCCGGATTACCACTCCAGTCATGGCTCACCTCTTAGTCCAGACTCGTCGTGGAGTACTGACCTACGTACCAGTCCGGACTCAGTGACTCAAGCTTCAAGTCTAATTCTCCTGGCGGCCAAGACAATATCTTGGGGGAGACAAACTATGCTTCATTACGTGACGTGCCTAGGTCATCATTGATGGCCACGTTTAATAGTGACACATAAGGATACCTAATGATTGGGACAATCATTTCCTATTTAAGCCACACGCCAGCAGGAGCCGGGCACACATATACCACAATCCTTCGCCTGGACACGTGCAATCCATCAACATCACCCAGGTGTCCTACCTACCTAGGATTCAACGCTCATGATTGCAGGTACAACCCCAAAATCCTAATCATTGGCCTATAAATAGACCAAGGAGAAAAGGTTTGGGGTTACATTCTCTTTTACACACCTAACCTATACACACACCCTCCATATTTAGATTTCTCTATATTCCTATCTCCCTTTCCAAAGCCGTTACTTATTCTCACGCCGGAGGCGCCGCCAGGGTTCAAACCCCCCTCCGGTGTTGTTTTGCAGAGTCCCAACCGCAGCGACACCGTTTCCAGGCGTGGGATCGGCCGGGAAGGTCCTAGATCGGGATCCGGAGTTATCAATACATCTTACAAATAAATATTTATTCTCTTATCTCAGATAAACGAGGATCGAACCAAGAAAAAAGGACAGACTAAAAATTAATCCTGTTTTAATAGTAATCTGGAAGTTTTATAGTCACGGTCCTTAATTTGTAGTATTACAGCAAGTCACAATACAAGTTTATTTAGAACACAATGTTGACATGTTTTGATCTGGATTGATTTAACATGTGTACAACAGTTTCTTTTCAATTAGTGAAGAGAAAAACTAATGTGTGGCGATGTCAAAGCCTCATTTCTCTTCTAAGTAATCAATCAGTCACCTAATTATGTCGGTATTAATTTATATGACAATATTATCAGCTTATAAACTATGTCAAATCGCTTTAATTTTCCTTTAATTAAATAGACGTGTCTATTACTCAATCAAATGTCCAACAAATTAAAGTTATTTAAATGTCATTTATATTTTTAAACATTGTTGTTTAGCTGTTTATATATCAATTAACACCTTGCTCTCGAGTTTTAAATAGGAGAGAAAGCACCAGATTCTGAATTTTTTTGAGGGTCTAGGTAAAATAATAAATGTGGACTCCTGTTTAAAAAAATTGATAGTTATTTGTTAAAATAATTTATTACTTAAGCGATTATATGTTTACTAATAAAAAATATAAAATAAAAATTGTCATAGCAATTAATTTTCACAGTTAAATACATAATATAACATTTCAAAATAGAAAAAAGCTCTACAAACTTTTGGAGATCAAAACCTTCACTGATTCACTATTCAAATGTAATTGTCTCTATTTAAATTGCAAAATAAATAAATCATGTTGTCATATTTAAGAGGAGGTAAAATTTTAAATAAGATTGAATATAAAAAATGACTTAATTTTTGGGATGCATTGAAGTTTTTGATGTATTTAATGATAGATGGGGATAATTTTGTGAATAAAAAGAGTTTGGATCTAAGTAAAAAAATAGAACAAGTCTAAAAATTTAATTGTGGTAGGGTAAAAAGTGGTAATTGTAACACGAAGAAATCTTTGATTTTCTCGTATGTTTTATATTATTTTTATTCTCTATCGCTATAGTAGAATCTGAAAAAATGGGTCCCCTTCTAAGCATGGGAATCTTTGATTTTCTCGTATGTTTTATATTATTTTTATTCTCTATCGTTGTAGTAGAACCTGAAAAAATGGGCTCCGTTCTAAGTATGGACCCTTGATCACTCCCCTCCAAACTAGCCTCAAAGGAAGTAAAGAAAAGTTAAGTAAAATTTTTTTACTTTCATTAATGTTTGCAAATTTTTAATAAGAACAAAAGAAAGTGGCAATAAATACAAATTAAGTCCAATTTCACTCCAAAATTTTTATCCAAAAAATGAGATAAAAATTACTGTTCTCCTTCACAATTTACTTTCTTTTCTTTAAAAAAACTCAAGAACAAAGCCTAAGAATTTAACTTCAAACATACTTGATGCTTAATTTAATTGAGTCTTAGATCAAGGTTTGCAAGAAATTCTATTGTATACGGTCCAAATTTTGAAAGAGCTCAAAATTTAAATGGAAGTATATCATAAGCATATCAAATGCCCCCGACTATTTAGCATATTTTAATTTCGGCTCATTTTTATCTTTTTCCCATTTATTTTTAGAACAATCTTTAATTTACATTGAAGTTTCGGTGCATTTCATAAGATTAAAATTAATGTATTTTTAAAATCAATATACTTATATAAATAAAGGAGAAGACGATCGAGAGAGTAGGGAGAAATTATCATAAAACCGCTGCGAATCACGTTTTAGTAAACTAGTTTCCGCGTTTCGTAGCAAATTTATAATAATGTCGCATCAGCTTTAGTAATTTAGTTTATTTAGTAAACTAGTTATATTAAAATTAGATGTAATTTCGCCTCCAAAATTTTAAAAATTCTAGCACCGAAGAAATTTTAACAGGATGTTTTGTAAATTAAGCAGGTCAAGACGTATTTTACAAACCTGAATAGCCATTCGACTCATGCAATTAGTACTTAATATACTCATTAATCATTATAGATATGTCTAATTATGGTATTTTCTCTTTACTTTAGGACCTTTTGTACATCTTTTAAGCTGTTTCCCATTCAACTACTTGAAGAGTTGAAGTTAAAAAAAGCATTTGTTTATATTGTATTTTTTTTATCAAAACATTCACTGAATCCATCTCCTTACCGTCTCTTTCATTGTTATATAAAATTACAGTTAGTCTCCTTTATGATATATTTATTAAATGTTACATATGTATTATTCGTTGACTTTAATTTGGTGCTGTTACATGATGTTGATCTTTTAACATTTCAAATTGGAAACCCTTGTGACATAATTTTCAAATAAAATATACCGCCTCCTTTCCGGTTTTATTGTTTAATGTTTTCTATTTCGCTTGTCCCAAAATTATTGAACAAATTTAATTAATATGATAAAAAATGTATTAATTATATTATTTTTTATAAAAAATAATACAATTTTTTGGTGAATATCAATCTATTTCATATGATTGAATAAAAAGTGAATTTGTGATTGTGAACAATAAAAATGGGACGGAGTGAGTATAAATAATTCTATTAAAATGTATGGTATATTTGAAGACAATTATATTATATACCCAACAAGAGGAATCATTTTTAAGCCGGATGCATTCTTTGATCTTTGGATAAATTTACTTATAATTTAGTTACAAATTTGCTAATTTACATTTTAAAAATAATTATTAAATACAATGAGCTAAATACATACATTTTAAATTAAAAAAAACATTTAAAAACACAAATATAAAAATATTAAGTATTAAAAGACAAAGAATTCAAGCAATATGTCAATAAAATAAATTAAGAAAAATGTAACTTGTAACTAACATTCAACTTATAAAAATTGATTTATAAATTGGTTGACAAATATAAGCTAGTATAAGTTAGCTTATTATCAATTAGCCAAACAGGCGCATCATTTTTAACACATTTCTAGGTGAAGGTGATTAAAGTTTAAACTACTATTCAGTGTTTCATCATTTATTTAATTACACTTCTCTTTCTCTCAATTTTTTATATTAGAAATTTTCATAAATAAAAAATTTTACAACAAAAAAATTAATTATATTCATCATTTTTCTTCACTATACCCTATTTATACCTTAAATATAAATATTAATGGGTTCAATCACTTACTCACTTTTATTAATTTTCCACATTATCTTATTCATTTTCTTAACCTTCGTCCTCAACTCATTTATAAAAAAAAAACAAAATGAGCGGGATTAAGAGAGTATTTATTACCACTCCTATTAAGTATAATGGAATAAGTCTTTACATAATTTTATATTCACAATTTAGATATATAATGATTAAATACTTGCATTTTTTAGTGTTTTGCTATTTCTGTATATATTTAAGTGGTTAGGACTTTGGATTCCTAATCTTCAAGCTAGTGTTGGAACTGCGCCATTTAAGAATTCATAAGAGGACCACGCCACATTAGCCGCCTCAGTTGATCATTGTAATTTATGTCTTTTTTACTGACTGATCATTGTCATTTATTTGTAATGATAATTATCTACAAAAACTTATAGGAGATCAGAGAATGAGAATTCTGAACAATGATCTACTCGTGAGAAAAGATATACGCTTGTCACTTGATTTTTGACTCTTTAAATAATCAATTTATGTTCCTAATGATGTTAGCAAATTAAATATTAATCAAATTTAGCTTGAATAACTCTCCAAAATAAATAAAATAAGTTAAATAAATTCTCGTATATTTTGTTTGAAAGTTTTGATTCAAATCTTCTGAACCAAATATCGTGTATAACTGAATTTTTCCAAATATTTTACGCAAAACAGTTAAGAATTTTGTTTTAATACAAATTTTGTCTTTTCAAACTTGATTTTGATTTTCTTGTATTAGACTGAACCAAACTCGATAAAATTATTGGACAAAATATTACATTTTAACTCGAACTTATTCTCTTATCAAACCAATTAAGTCCAACAAAGTTAAATTTGTTTTACTGAACTGGAGCTAAAATTACAAAAATACTTAAAAAAAATATTTTATAAAAATACCATTTTCTGAAAATATTTTGCAAAGGTACATTATGCAACCAAATCAACACTGTTTGCAAAACATATATGCAACTCCATGCAATCATCCATGCAATCAACCACATGTCCACATGTCCAAATTCAATTTTAAAATTTTCACAATCCACCAATATCAACTAAATTCTACCAACATGTTGAAACGTATTTTTGCAAAATAATTTCAACAAATGGTATTTTTGCAAAA
This sequence comes from Heracleum sosnowskyi, assembly GCA_030848705.1. Taxonomy (NCBI): domain Eukaryota; kingdom Viridiplantae; phylum Streptophyta; class Magnoliopsida; order Apiales; family Apiaceae; genus Heracleum; species Heracleum sosnowskyi. The sequence goes on from CM061245.1 coordinate 10,812,814, forward strand.
AACTTTTAAAAAAAATGTATTTATGTAAATATTTTATTAAGATGGTTAAATCGCAAAAAATCTTAAAAAAAGTGATATTTTTATTAAGATTTAGCATTATTTGATTAACAAAAATAATATATATTTAGCATAAAGTAGAATGTGGGAAAAAAATAAAAGGGAGTGTGAAGAAATGACTTTAATAAAACCCTTTTTGTCTGAAAAATATGATTGGCTGTTTGGTTTTGTCAACCAAGGTTGTTAGTGGGCCCGGTATCTCACTTGTTCCGCCTCTTTCTCATCTCAATTAAATCCAACTTTGTACATTTTCAAATCCGACAAAATAATGTAATTAATAAAGACCCCCTCACTCCTATAAACCATTACATTCTCTACTCCACTTATTTTTTCAACAAAAAATTTGTAACTTTTTTTCTTGTCAAACTGATAAAGTTTTAATCTTTTTGTGTTTCTTCATCATATGAGCTAGATTTGAGCTTAATCTTTATACAATATGGAAGCAGGAAGCTCATGAATTGATCTTTTTTATCTTTAAAATTTTTCTGGATTTTTACAAGGTAATTTCAAGATTTCATTTTTCTTGAAAACCCATTAAGAAATTTGCTTTATTTTGCGTTTGATTGATGTGGAACTCTCAAAGATTGAATCTTTTTGTTGTTTTTGAATTTGGGTCATGCTCATTTTTGCACACACTTTGTTAAAAGAGTGTTTGTGTGTATAATTTCTATATAATAGTGGTGTTTAGTGTTCTTGAGGGCTAAAGAGAAAGGGGTTTTTTAAGAAATGAGGTTTATTTCAACTGGGCCACCAATAAAAAAGAGAGCTGGTTTGAGGATTAAACAAGCAGGGAGAGGTTCATACCGTGCAAGTTAGTTTAGATTGTTAGTTTTTAATTGGGTTGCAAAAATTATAATTTTTTAGAAGTTTTAAGATAGCCCTTGAAGAAGTTTTACAAGAATGGAGAGTTCAGTTTTGAGGCAGTTGTTGCAGAGCATTTGCTATGATTCTCCTTGGAAATATGCACTCTTTTGGAAGTTTCAGCAGCATAATCAAATGTAAGTTCTTTCTGAGATCTAAAATAAGCTTGATTTTAGTTAGGATTCCTAGTTTTTTTTCGACAAAAGCTTGATTTCTAGTTAGGACTGCTTGTTTGTACTTGATGTTTTATTGCTACATGAGGGTCTGTGTCTGATGATCTTTTCCTATGTGATTAGTATACAAGAATTATGGTTGTGTAATTTTCGTATTCTCATCGAAGCTGTATTAACTTGCATTCTTTTGTAAATTGTGATTATGTGTGGGTGTATTATATAGCTTTCTTTGATTTGTAATCCTTTACGGTTGAGATCCTTAAGCGCCTTTGTGTTTCTTGTTTTTTTTATTTTTAGGATGAGTTCAATTTTAACTTTACATCTCCCCACTTGAACAAATTGCGAACCTTTTGAATAACTGTTGTTGACATCTTTATTTTCTTCCGTGTCCTCCTGCAACTTTGAATAGTTGACTTGAGATTCTGATGGTGCTATAAAATAGATGGTCCTTCTGTTCTGGGAATGATATTTGATTGTAACATCAAAAGATCCCCCCTTTCCCTTTCTGCGTGTGTAAAAATTAATTAAAATCAACTGTTACCGTGTGATAATATAGCGGGATGATGGATTTGACCTTCTGTTCTATAGAGCATGGTCAAAGTGACTTAGGTGATGTAAGCTTTAAGATCACTTGCATCTGTTGTAATTGATGAAGATACCTTGCTGATTGAGCGAGCAAATTGTGGTTGTGGGAGATGCTTTTAACAAACTATGCAAAGCTCAGAAGTTAATTTGATTTTCTAGAAAAGAATATATATAGTTAATTTTATCATCGATTTCAATTTCAAGGGCATCTACTTAAGCTTATATTTGAATGTCGCAGTGAATCAATATGATAGATTTACCTTACCATGTTGTTGTTGCGTCTTTCAATAATTTTTAACGGCATCTGGTTGGTATCCAAGATATAGTAATATTCAAAGTTCTATCTGATGGCTAATGCCATGTTGTCAGTGACATTTGAGATTTAGTGCTATACAAATTACAGTTAACATGCTTAATGAAGTCATGCCACTTCCATTTGAGATTTTTTCAAGATAAGGCTTCATTATGATTTTAGAGGGTAATTCTAAATCAGATACAATCAGTTTTGTTTTAGAGGACCGTGTATTAGTTTGAAGACCCTATAGCCCGTACAGCTTTCACCAGAAAAAATGTAAAGGATAGTATAATTAATTAAGGTAAAACATCTTGTGACTGCTTAATGTATTAGTAGGGAAACTAACTTTTTTGACTTTATCATATTCTAATCACTGGATTATACTTCATGTCCATATCTGTTAAAAGAAATTCCATGACATTTCAGGCTTCTGACGCTAGAAGAAGGCTACTATCAGACTCCACAACAGAGGAATTCCGTGGAAGGCATTTCTGATAATATCCGCTCTAACGGGTCACACAGATTTTCTTCACACAAAGGTGAATCCAAATCCAACAATGAAGATACGGGTACAGATCCCGTGGAACTAGCTTTGGCTTACATGTCAAGTGCTCAACATACTTTGGCTGATAGGTAAGTTTGTGTTGTCTTGTTTTCAGTTGGATGCTTCTTTGGTCAATATTCTGTTTTAGCATATACGATGTACCACGGAGTTATTACTAATTGACAGTATATATTGATCTCCATGATCAAAGAAGTTGTCTGTCCTATTGTAGTCCCAAGCTTTTAGAGATAAGCTCTCTTAAGACGGTATGCTAGTTTAATGGTATGTCTATGCAGGGCTAGTGTCATATATTAGTTGTCCCTTTCTAGTAGCTAGCTTTCAGAGATGAGATCTCCTAAGATCATAACATATAGTGGAGTTCAACCTGAAATTTCTGCATAGAGGTATGATATGTTGATGGTAAGTTTGTGCCGCGCTAGGGTCACTAGAATAAATTCAGAAAGGTGATCAAGAGGGTAGAATTTAGTAATAGTAGTTATATAGGAGGGGCAGGGTATCTAATGCACAGGCTTCGTAGAAGTTTGTGCAAAAGCGTGGTGGCCAGATATGATTGCTTTGCTGATTATGAAGGCTAGTTTCGATGTCAATTTTGTGTAATTTAATGTTATTTGGCATGCTCGTGGACGTGGACCAGGACCAGTAATGGTTTTTTTGTACAAACTAAAAACTGCGATAAACATTAACATTTCTTCTGCAAGATATACAATTATTTGTTGTAGTTACATATAACGACAATATGAGCTAGTCGATACTTAGATCATGTGATATGAGGTCTGTGATGATCTACGCCATGAATTCCTATTGGAAGCTGCTCCACCCAAATTCTTGTAGGGATTAGTCATTCTATCTTTTTAGATAGTGACAATATTGACGTTTCTGCTGTCTTGTAATTAGTATAAATCAATTGTCAGTGCATATTTTCATGGAAAAACAAGAACATTGTAGGTTATGCATCTTACAATAAAAGTTATACTTTTATGCAGTATTGTTGGTGAGGTGGCACATAGCGGAAATTACTGCTGGGCTTCTGCTGATGGTATGTCAATTGGTGCATTAAGCTTCAAACCCAAGGTAAATTATTGACAGCTAAAAAAGGTTCAAACAGAAATATAACTGGTTTATAACTGTGCGCAAACTGAACAAACAAATGTACTTGGCAGTGTCCAGACGATTGGGTATTTCAATTTGCAGCAGGTATCAAGGTAATTAAATAGTGGTAAACTATTGTACCAGATACATTGGAAGCATTTTAATAGTTAGCATTTTTTCCCTATAAATTTAACTTCATAAATTATATGACACTGATATGCAGACTGTTCTACTGGTGCCTGTTGTTCCACATGGAGTGCTACAACTCGGTTCACTTGACACGGTACGTGTTATTAAGATCTTTTTGCCTGATACGTATTTAACAAATTATTTATGTACCTCTACAATTGTTTTCATGTTTTGTTTGTAAATTGTTGGAATTGACATTATGGTGCATGCAGTAGATTAGCTTGCAAGGAGTTGTTGTTACATTGAGAAAACCCTCACATTCCCTCTCGTGCACATGCGCGCACACACATAAATACGTCAATATGATGGTCTGTCTATTGTTTGTTCACCCCATGTGTTACACACTTTTCTTTTCATGTTTTCAGGTTGCTGAGGATCAGGCAGTAGTTGCTAATGTCAAAAATATGTTTTTTGATTTTCAAGAACTTGTGGGGCGTTTTGACCTTATCTCAGAGAATATGCATTTGCCTGTTTATTCAGCATCATCAATGATGTGTCCTCTGGTGGACAATATCATGTCAGACCTTACCATGAATCGTATAAAATCTGAAAAATCTAATGAGATTTCCAGTATCAGGAAGCCATGCCACATGGTCTCAACAACAAATCAAATCACACAATCAAATAGGGCTGAGATTTCAGGAGAAACACATCTGGAAGATATGCTGAAAGTATCAACCAACTATATTGGAAATGATGCCAGTGTCCTAACTGAAGGATCTGAAGGCCATGTCCCACTTTGTCAGCGACTTAATTCCAACACAATAGATATGGAGAACAGGTTCTTTGAGTTTTCTTGTGCCCAAGAACAATTTCACCCTGTCAATGACAATTTGGGTCCACTTGGCGAATTTGCTACAAATTCACTATCTAGTTCTGACAAAAATATTACCACACAGTCACCATTTAACAAGGATGCCGATAATTTTGGCACTTTCTTCAGCTTTCCAAAAGACTGTGAACTTCACAAAGCACTTGGTCCAACAAAAATGGGATCCCACAGTATATTCTCATGGGATAGCCCTCTTTTAGCAGAGGAAGATTACAATTTTTCAAATTTGACAAGCAGCGGTAATTTCAATTGTTACACTGATCCAGCTGTCTTGGAAACAAGTGGTCCTTTACTGAAAGATAATAATGAACATATGTTAGAGTTTCTACTTGGCGGTGTAGATTTTTGCTTGGATAAGAACGTATCAGATAGCTTTGACAATATCAAGTCATCTACAGCCACATTGCAACCTGCTTTTACTAAGCAACAATGTCAATCTGAAAGGCGTACCTTGGTTGTAGATGATGCAGAGCCACAAAGCTGTGTGACATTTTCGGTTATGGATAGAGTTAGAAAAGCTAGTGGTGTTTCTTCACCGTCAGCTTCTTCCTTCCAGAGTATGACAAGTGCATTGACTGGAGAAGACAATAAAAAAGAAGGGCGTCCTCACATACATCTTAGAAAGGGGTCAAAACTATCCAATGACAGCAAACGAAGATCCAAAGGTGCCGATAATCAGAAGGCTAGACCACGAGACAGGCAACTGATCCAGGATCGTCTCAAAGAGTTGCGTGATTTGGTTCCAGATGGTGTGAAGGTGAGAGTTTGTCAGGGTTAGACTTAATTGGTAATTATTATTGTTGATATTATGTTATTGTCTTACTTTCCTTGCATTACATGTACTCTATCCTTATTTCTTAAAATTCTGTATTTCATATTCAGTGTAGCATTGATGGTCTTCTAGATAGAACCATACATCACATGATGTTCTTGAGAAGCGTCACGGATCAGGCTGATAAGCTGAGACAAGTAATTCATCAAGAGGTAAAAACCTTTTAACCTGGCATTAGAATAAAAACTTTTATTTTGAAATTAATTATATATATATATCAGTTTCTATTTAGAGCTAAGAAGTTACAAAGCTATGTATCTGAGAACTAATATAAAAAATCAACATTCAGGCAGCTCAAGGAAAGAACGGGAAATCTGCTAACAGAAATGACAGTCAACAGAATGGGGCAAGCTGGGCTTATGATCTGGGAAGCGAGCAACAACTGTGCCCCATAATTGTTGAAGATCTTGAATTCCCCGGAACCATGCTAATTGAGGTCTGACAAGTTTATTCACAATCTGTATTATCGATTAAGTACTATACCTCCACTGCTCACTGGATAGCCATTGTAATAATATTTTCAATTGACAGATGCTATGCGGTGATCATGGAAACTTTCTGGATATTGCTGAGGTAATTCGTCGTTTGGAATTGACTATATTAAAAGGTGGAATGGAGAATCACTTGGGAAGCACATGGGCACGCTTCATTGTCGAGGTTTGCAGCTAACTTGCTTTCCACATGTCAAGTTATACTTTGATCTAAACCTCAATTGACTATGGAAAATTTGTACCTGAATATATTTCTCTGTGAAAACAGGTTCCAAGAGGCTTCCACAGATTAGATATCTTCTGGCCGTTGATGCAACTTCTACAGTAACATAGATCTCATCTCTGTAAAATTTGGTTCGTGCACTTAAAACACTCCCTTCTTTGGATCTAATTAGGTTTGAACTATTTGCTTGATCAGGAACTTGAATTTATGTTGATGCTTTCTTTGTATTTTAACTAGAGAATGCAGATTACAACAAGATATTCGGATTTTTTTATTTTGAGTTGTGTAAATATTATCAGTCTTCATTTGAATATGTTTGAATGCCAAGCAAATGATGCTGTTAGGTCTAATTCTCCAGATAAATTAATTTCCAAAGGAAAACAAACCCAATTTTGTTCTGATATCTAGACTCAATCAATTTTGTTAAAAAAAGGAAAAAAAGGGGACTTGCTATGATCTCTTAAAAATTGTAAAGAGAAGAAGCTGATCCATCAAAATTGCAAGCACACATTCATAGTCTTGTACATAAGCACATATGATAAGAAACAGAAGCCAGTCTTATGTAGATAGCACTCGCAAGCAGTAGCAAGAAAAGGAATATGCTGTTGCAAGATCTGAAATCATAAAGATCAACTGAGTTTAAAACCACCAGCTGTGTATCCACCATCAACAACAATTACTTGCCCAGTGACATATGAAGACGCAGGAAGGCAAAGGAATGTCGCCACAGATGAAACTTCATTAGGTTCTGCTATCATTCGGAGAGGAATTCTACTCATCAATGACCCTAGCGTTTCTCTAACTGATTTATCAAGTCCTTCCTGAGTTCAAATTTGAAATTTACCATAAATAAATTAATGAAGAAAAAAGAAATTATTTGCACCGTGACAACAGGTCGAGTTATTTGGAAGAACAGAGTTTTTATGTCTTAGAAGTAGATATTAGTTTTGAAAGTAGTACCGGTGCGCCCATTGTTGTTCTGACACCAAATGGCGCGACAGTGTTGACACGAATTTTGTCATTGGCCCATTCACAAGCCAAATTCTTGGTAAGTTGGTTGATTGCAGCTGCAGAATTTACGAGTCACACAGATAAAATTCATCAGACCATAAGCCTTATGATATCCCCAAAAACACTCAACTTTGGTACACAGTAAAGTTCCATTTTTCATTATTTTCTTACCTTTAGATGCCGCATAAACTGAAAGTGCAGGCAGGGCCACAACACCAGCTATTGATGAAATAAACACAATGCATCCATCCCCAGATGCCTTTAAGAGAGGATGTGCAAGCTGGCACATATGATAAGGGGATTCGAAGTTTGTTGCCATTGTAAGTGAGATATCTTCGGCTTCGTGATCATTAGCTCGTTTCATTGTTAATGTAGCTACATTGTTAATCTATATATGGGACATCAACATGTTACTAGTTGGCGAAACCTCATCATTTATATGGTTTGACAGTGAAATATAAGGAAACCATACACAATCTAGAAAAAGGATGTAGAGCAGAACTATAATTGGATACATGTGGGGAAAAAAATTAGTAGCAGCATAATGAAATACGGATTCGGACACCTATATGGGACTTAAAACCACTTCAAAACACAAGTAAGATTCCAATTATCGTACTCTTTCTAGACTCTACTCCCAGGTGAGACATACGCTTGTTATGGTTTTCTCCCGAAAATACATTTTTTCCTCCCTAACCTTTCCCCTTTTATCCAAGAAAAGCCACCAGACAATAATTTCCTCCCAAATCCCCAACATGAAGAAGATAATAAAAAAATTTATATTTACATAAAAGAAGGAATTAAATAGGATAAACTTACAAGGATATTGAGCTTGCCACTAAAAGTCGAAGACACAGATTCCATAAGCTCCTGTCTCTGTAGTCTTACAGACAGATCACAAACTGAACCACTTACTTTGTAGCCCTTGTCTCTCCATTCTTGCAACTTTTCATTAAGCTCTGATTGGCTTCTTGAACATGTATAAATTTCTGCACCAAACTCTGCTAATTCCTCCACTATTGCATACCTATTCTCAGTTCAAAATTATAAAACCAACCAAAAATCATGTTCAAAAATCGATTAGCTATATAAAATCAACAAAAGGTAAGATATAAAGAGAGTAACCCAATGCCTCTGGTACCACCAGTGACAAGAGCAGTCTTTCCAGCAAGAGACCATCTTTGAATTTTGGAACTTATGTGCTCACTTGCCATGTATCTATCTTTATGTAATTCTTGTTGAATCTAGTGATCATATGTTGCTGAAATTATCTACTTGTATGCAAGATCCTCCGGCCTTCCCACCTAACCTTTGAATGTAGTATTCCTTTTAATTAAAAATAGGCTTTTGACCTTTTATCTCTAACTTTGATAATTTATATCCATCAGTCCTAAAATTTTGAAATAGTACCTTTTAGTCCATGAGATACCCATTAAAGTCCAATTAACCCTTATACCGCGATTAAAAAAAAATTCAAACCGGTATAACTCGGATAGATAAAACAGACATTCGACATTTAGTAAAAGTACCGGTATAAGGGTTAATTGGATCTCTACGGGTACTTCAGGGGCTAGAAGGAATACTTTTGGTAACTTCAGGGGTTAAAAGGAATAATTTTGGTAAATGAATATTTTTGGTTACATCACAACCTACTCAACTCATTTAATGAACTTTAGAAAATCTTGCAAAGATTTAAAGATACGATTTGTTCTTTGGTATATTGACTCTATCTTTTCATTCCAAGAATCACAACATGAAACTTCAAATCACGATGTCCCCGACACTTCGTGTAAATGCACAAGAAACATCAAAAAATACAAGAAGATACATAATAGTTTCTTCCAATATGTTAGTATGTAGAGAGAATTAGATATACATGTACATCGTGTTAGAAAATGGAAAGTTTGAGGCATATTTTAAATATGTTCTTAATGGAATTTCCGGAAACTAACGATTGGAGGTTGTTTCTTGTTATGAGGACTTAAACTTTCATGTTTGGATCTAAGACATTTTCTTAGTGTAATCCATAAATAAATTGAGTTGAAATAGGTTGCTTGAAATGAGTTATGTGGGTTGGTTATAATAAAATAACTTGTATCCCACATAACATTGGTAATGAGAGGTTGGTGGGTTTATATAGAAACATGTGCAAGAGTAGTGTATAACTACTAAGGCATGTGGGTGTGCATGGTGTTAGTATGTGCCTCGCGCGCACACACACGCGCGCCGCCGCCGCCCGTCTCGCCTCGCCCCGCCACGTCACGACTCGACTCGACTCGACTCGACTCGAAGGGCGATTTGGGCGAATGTCTCGGCGTCTCGCGTACGCGAGGCGACCTGGGCGAGGAATTTTATTACCTGTTTATTTAATATTATTTATTGATTTAATTTAACAATATCAGTATTTATTTATAACAGCTAAACGAACTGGGTCAGGATTTATATTAAATCCTGATGGACCAGTTCTTGGATCAAATCCTGATGGACCAGGAAATCCTGACTGAGCTGTAACTGTTATTAAATCCTGATGACTACTGTTATGGTAATTAAATCAGAATATTTAGTATTAAATACCAGATCTTCAGTTACAATATTTTTGGTCCCTAGCAACTATTATCTTCTCTGGTTTTCTCTCAACACAAACAGATTACATAGTTCTTGGGTGAATTGAGGTGCTGTTCGCTGTTGATCATTGCCATTTCTGTGAGTGGATTGATCTGTGCTGTTTTATCCTGGGAGTGATATTGCTACAACCCAACACAGCGTAAGTGGGGCAATAATCTCTTCAAGAACAGTCAAGACTTCTCGAAGGCTTGGCGACTCAGCTGTTTCTTTATCTTTCAATATTTGTTAAAGCTCCTGAGAGATAAGTGTTCTTTCTTGTCTTGTTATTTTCAGTCTCTGATTATACTTTTGTTTCGACATTTGTGTTTGTTTCGTTATTTGGTATTTTTGCTTGTTCTTGTTAATACAAAATATATATAACTGCCCTATTGTTGTTGTGTATTTAGTAATTATACCCAACACATCGTACATGCATATAAGATATGGGATGAGTCTATAGTTTGATGATTTTGGTTTGAATAGATGGTAAGTGTAAAATTGCATATTTGTAAAGAGATAGATAGAAATCATGATTTACTCATTAGGCACCTACTATTTTAAATCATGAGTGATGAGTTAAAATATTGGTTATAAATTTGGTAACTCTTACTAGTTAGTAACGTTTAAACTTAAAACAGTGAAAATATGGAAATTTCGAAGATTTACTTGGAACAGAGACCTGCCGGATGGTACTCTCATTAACATGAGCCATATCAGTGAAAAGAAACTGCATATAATTGAATTTGACATGCCAAAAATCATGGCTGAACCATATAAAGGATGCATCGTATCAGGTACTAATTTTCTTGTCTGCAACACACAGAACAACTTTGTTCGTGTACTTGGAGGAATATGAGTTTTTAAATACCGATATACAATCAACAACTTAGATATCTTTTTTTGAAGCTTTGGAAGGCACAAAATAAAAACAGGCACGGTGGGTTTTAGAGATGCAACTAATGACTCTATAGAAAAATTACCATCTATAGTTTCGTTGAATATGTTTAGCGTGGGATGCTTGGGAAAAAATATCAAATCCTTCAATTTCTTCCATGAAAAATATATTTTGGAACAAACAGGTTGCAAAAACTTCGTCCAATCGAACACATAATCATTCTCAGTGATGACGATGATGAAATGATGAAGAGTAGATGATTAGAAAAATCAAATAATGATTTGATGTATTCATCACTACTATACATGAAAGAGACACGCGTAACTGCTTAAAAGGAAAATACTCACTAGTGTAACAAAAAATATTCCTTTACCAAAAGTATTTCTTTTAGCCCCTGAAGTTACCAAAAGTATTCCTTCTAGCTCCTGAAGTACCCGTAGATGTACAATTAACCCTTATACCGGTACCTTTACTAAATGTCAAATGTCTGTTTTACCCATTCGATTTATATCGGTTTGAATTTTTTTTAATCGATACCGGTATAAGGGTTAATTGGACTTTAATGGGTACTTCAGGAGCTAAAATGTACGATTTCAAAGTTTTAGGACTGATGAGTATAAATCGTCAAATTTTAAGGGCTAAAAGGTTAAAAAGCCTTAAAAATATTCACTTATAGTTGATTTTACAATGGGTCGGTCCCTACAATCGTTTTCCATTTAGATATTAGCTCATTATGAGTGTAATATGTTTCTATATTTAAGCTAAAATTGTTTTTTTTAATTGTATGTCGTTAATTTTACACTAGTTTCAAAATATTAAATAATCTTAACTTATTATTTTCTTTAATTGTAACAACATAGACCCTAATTTTGGAAAATAAAATTTACTTTGTCATACCTATTTAAAATATGTGTACCTTTTTTAGAATAAAAAGATCCAAAATTAAATATAAACTACAAATTTATAGAAAATGGCATTAATAATTTCAAATTTATTTATTAACAAAGTCTAAATAAATTCCTGCCAAAAAAATATAAATCTATATAAATTTCAATTTTTAATAAAGATTTGAATAACAAATTAATATTTGGTTTTTCATGTAGTTAGGATTTTGTAATTGTATACAAATTCTTGTGAATATACATTACAAATTTATTATTTTTTGATATTATTACATTATCTATGATATATATTTGTATGACCTATGTAATTGATTAGAGTCGAGTATACTAAAAAATGAGATTAAAAATGAGGACCACTAACTCAATAGTTACCTGTATTAAAATTTGATTCATTATCATATCTAAAATTTGTAGAATATGTAGTACTAATTTAAATATCATTCATTCATTTTATAAATATGTCATTATAATACAGTTTATTATCATTATTGAAATTTGAATTTTATGCTTGAAATTATTAAAACATAAAATGAAATTTTAGGTTTAAAAAAATTAAGAAAACATTTTTTAACTTGAATATAGAAGAAAAAATATAACTAAATATAAAATATATGAAAGCTTTTAACATTTAACTGAAATGAATAATAAAATTTGTGCGCCACGTGCTAAAGTTTAGAGTGAAACACTTTTCAGGTACGGTGGAAACTTTCTGCGATATGTCCCAGCTTTTTTTTTAAATCTTGTCCATCTATTTTTCAATGTAACAGTTTAAACACGGTTTATCGTAAAGAGATTCCTGACAAACGATTGCCAATGATAAAGTTTGTTAGAATTAAAAATTATATACCCTCCCCCAAACAAATTTGAAACAAATTTGAAATGAATGAGACTGTGAAAGCTCCGATTGTTAAAAATATGTTGCACATGTCATCGTTTAAATAAAGATATCTCGAAAGTTGAAAGTCTGTTTGCTCATTTTGATTACATTTCTTATTCGAAGTTCTCAGTGACATCTTTTCTGTTGGTGCTCTGCTTTGATTTTGAATGGCAAGCTGACTTTTTGAGAGAACCTTTACCATTTGCTTACCATTTTTATTTTATCTTCGCTATTACTCGAACCCTCGAACCTTGCCCTTTTCGTTGTGATAAGATGCTCTGCTTCAAGGATGGCTCGAACCCTCGGACCCTGCACTAATACTCAGGTTAAGTCGTTATATTATTTGTTTAGCTAAACTATGTCCACAAGTGTACCCAGATTACAAAGCTTAATGACATGAAACTTTGTCCCTTAAAATGATAGTATTTAGGTCACAAAGTTTCTTCCAATAATCATATGATCAAATATATAATTCTGCTAAAAACAAAAACATAAGTTAATAAGCTAAAAACATGGTACTATAATTATATATGTTTAAACCAAACTTACTCTGTGTATCCACAAAAGAAAAATAAAAAAATGCATCAATATTATTAGCACAGATTTTGCCATTCAGGTAATCAATTACCTATCAGTAAAACATGCTTGATCAAGACTCATATGTTAAGGGAATCTAAACATGATACTACAAACTAATTGCATACAAGTTCTTTAGTTGCCTCCTGTTTCAAAAGCTTTCAAACGGAAACTAAGAGCCAAATATGACCGCGTAATAACATTATCGACAAGACGAGTGTGGAAAGAAACATCAACCCAAGCTTATGCATATTCTATGACAAACTGCAATCAAGAGGCGGTAAATGTGCCATTTTATGGAAGAAACAACTATGAGTGAGACAAGTGAATGCAAACTCTGACAGGTAAATGCAGCTGAGCTAGATTCAAATTTAATTCAATTCAGGGACATTCAAATATAAGCATAGATATGAAAATTTTAAATGACAGCTCAATCACATTCTCAAACACAAACTCACATTTTTTGGTGCAAAACATATTCTCAATCAATACTGTTGAAACAGAAAGTAGATGACATTCAAGTGCATGTTCCGACGATAAAGACACACATCAGAACCTGAATTATTGTTTTGCTAGAGATGAAAGGTAGCCCCCATAACAATCTTTAATAAACAAAAAAGTGACAGGAAAATCCAAAAATATTTCAGTTCAAAAGTTGAACCCAAGCAAATTCCTCTTTGTAAGCCATGCTTCCATCACAAGAGGCTTCACATGTATAAATGACTATGGTTGACCAATCAAGAGAATTTTCATCATTTTGCACGCCAAAGTGGTGCAGTAGCTGTGGCATAATCTGTAAGAAAAAAGACAGTTTTTTCATAGACAAAGAACATGTATATAGGCTGTTGTAATGTAGAATCCAATCGCACATAATCAACAACTCAAACTCTTAGTGAGGAAAAAGATAACGGTAAGGTAGCTCTCCATACCTGAAACTCAAAGCAGCGCGGTCCACCACAGTAGCAGCATCTAGGAACGTCGGTCTCTGATGGCCGGTTACTTGAAATGGGCCATAGAGGACTGGCTCCAACATTCCTGCAATACCTGTTACATGTTTGCATATTAACAAACACTAGCTTATATCCCGTGCATTTAAATTCTAAAGAGGTGTTAATATATTATAATAGTACGTGTGTTTTAATCAGAATAGATTTCCGAAAAAATTAGGTCCATGGCATTTAAATAAAGTTCACAACTTCATATTAAATGGGATAATTAATCTACTCTATTTATATTATTATATATAAACCCCATAAGGCGGCCTAATAAGAATTCTAAAAAAGATCAAAAAGCCCATAGCATTTTTAAAAATTTCAAATTAAATTAGTCTACTCTACTCTATTGTAAGGCCCATGGTATAAACCAATGTACCAAATACCAACATATTATCTCTATTTCCGATTTAATATAATCGTACATATTAAAAAACACGGGTTTCTCTAGAGTCAATAACCTTAGATACCATATTCAGCAACAGTAATGACAACAATAAGAATGACGACAACAACAAAACTGAACCAGTACTGCAGTAGTTAAATCTTGATTATAACACAAGCGAAAAGAAGTTAGAAGTGGAGCATTCACTGGGCTGAATGCAAAGTAGTACCAATTTTAAGTTTTAGAGCACTTATACATAAAGCTCAGATAAAAACTATCTTTAGCACAAGTTATTTTGCACAACATTGACTTAACGTTAAGCCTATATACTCAGCACAATACACGGGTTGAGCAGCCATATATTAAGATTACATAAAAATGATCATTAACCTATCCTACGGTCTCGGTGGACAGCTTTGTAGATCTCTATGTTGCGAGACATCCAATGCATGTAATGCATAAAAGTGAGTATGTGCGGTTTGAATTTGTAAGTTACTAAGAAAAAATAAAGATGAAGCAATAAAATATGTACGTATTCTAGAGTAGAGGTAAGGTGGAAACAGCCGCTACTCTTCTAGAGTTGAGGTAAGATCCAAGTACACCTTACCCTCCCTGTATTCTGCTGTTTAAACGAGATACCCTAGGTATGTCTGGTGTGGAAACTGTTGTTCATACTATTAATTAAATCATCAATCAAACTTAAAAACTGACCTCTTAACTGTAATTAGCTAGGAACAAGTGATTTAAAATTTCTAACCCATGTATTATCTACATCTTGTGATACAAAAAGTACAATATTCAAATCAGATCTTCCACAATTCAACCGCATATTCAAAATCTTAACTAGAGAATTAAAGTTCTCTTATCAAATTCTGCGTTCATGTTTTTGATGGAAAAAATAAGCTCCTTGTGTTGCGGTAAACCAATTACCTTAGAACTTGCCCAGGGACCCTCGAAACACGCTCCTCAAAAATGGCCCAACTTCTTGTGTCTGCATCAGCCTATTTTCCAAACATAAAAGCAATGTATTAAAATTCGGCCATATAATCATGTACTTGACAAACAGTTAGGAACAGAGCTCAGACCTCAACACTGTATAGCAGTGGATTGAATTCTTCATCCACATTGCCTGCTGATGACAACCCAGTAGCATAACCACCATTTTCAGACATCATATCATCTTTAGGTTCAACTCTAATGCCAATTTTAAATTGTGGCCAAATAGTGTTATTTGCAGCTGTTTGAGAAATAAAAATCTCAATTAGATGGCTGATACATTTTACACCAGTCTCACCATAGGTGAATGTAAAATGAAATGAATTATTACATTCAAAGACATCATTTACAAGGTTCAAAACTTTATACACAAGCAACAGTCAAGGGAACGGCACCAATGTGGACATGAAAAATCAAGAGAGCAATGAAAACATTGTAGTGTAAAGTAAATGTAAAGTGAAATGAACTATTACATTCGAAAACATCATTTGCAAGGTTCAAACTTTATACACAAGCAACAGTCTAGGAGGCACAATGTGGTCAGAACAAATCAAGAGAGTTCATACATTTAGTACATGTGACTAAGAAACTGCGCAAAAGATCTTCAATGATGTAAATAATAGTCAAAATGCCTCTTCCTTACCGAGTCTAAATATGACTAGTTTCTTAAATCAGCGTCAGTAAAAGTTGTATACTTTAAATGCTAAAATTTCTTCCTTCCTGCTTAACTCTTACCAAAGTTAGATTCAATGTGCTGACGATCAACAGCCAAGTTTCGACATTCAAAATTATGACCTTTGCGCCAGTGAGCAGCCTGTGCAAAGCATAATTTACAAAATCTAATAATAAACCAATTGCCAATAAAATATTAAAAAACGATTAGAGAATTGAATTAATAACCTGATGCTTCTTAGAACAGTAACATGCACTTCTACAATTGACACAAACACTGCATCCTTTCCAGGTCTTGCACCAACTGCATAATGCAGCTATAAAAGAAGGAATTCTAGATAATATCAGAATGATGATATAATAATGTATTACGTATCACTGATGATAAGCAATGCTTCGTTTCAATGAGACATCATTTAATATTTGTGTCCTATAGACAAAGTCGGAGAATTATACATTAAGTTGAATATGAAAATAAAAATTTCACTGCATGTAAAACTGAAATGATTGTACAATTGTACGTGCTCTGCTATTCTGCCCTAGCCTGGATCCAAATCAAAAGGCTTTCTTTGCATTGTATTATGTATAAGCTATTACAAATCGAGCATGGAAGCCTGGTAATGAAAATTATGATTCTTATAATAATTTTACTAAGGATGTCTAACATATCAAAAGAAAGAAATAAAGAAAGAAGAGCCCTCGTGCAAGTAAATAAAGAAGATGGATTAATAAGTGACGAAAGCTGCAGTACCTTTAACCTTCCCATCATTATGATCCAAGGCTTCAGAGGCGTAAAACTTATTGGAGCGAGGCAACTGGCAGCGAAACACCTTCACACTTTTCAGAACAATCAGAAAAATGAGTTACGACGGGGTGATGCAAGACAACTATATCTAAGCAAAGATTATATGATACCACAAGAATAATAAATCAATACTATTCTCCCTTGTTAAAAAAATATCGGCTTTGTAGTACTAAAATGGAGAATGTTGGAAGAAAGAAAAAAAAGATTACCCTAATAATTTTCTTTATATGTTCTGGAAAAATTTAAACCAGACCTCGGAGTTTGTAGAAATCACAAAGAAGCCTTAAAATTATAATCAGTGTTCATAAATCACTTGGAGTCTTAATAAAATAATAATAATGTTTAGGCTTAATGACCTTTTAGCCCCTGAGGTTTACTCCCATATACCCATCAGCCACTGTATTTTAAAAGTGTACCTTTTAGCCCCCGAGGTATGAAATTCGTACCTTTCGACCCTTAAACCCAGTTCAGTTAAAAAAGTCGGGTTTTAACTGAGGGGCAAAACTGTCTTCAGGGGCTAAAAGGTACACTTTTAAAAGACAGGGGCTAAAAGGTACATAAAGAAGGAACCGAAAAACGAACTAGGATCAGAAAACGCAGCAACAAAACGAACTAACTCGATCACAATTACATGATACTAACAATCTCGAACTAACTTCCTTTCATATTTGAACTTATCAAATAATCAACTCACTGGAAGCATACCAACTTGGTCTCAGTTTTCCACCTTTGAAGAAGGATCTTTTAGAGGGAACGAGGGATTATGCGGAAAAATATTGAACATAGAATGTCCTGGAACATCATCAGGGTCATATTTTCCACCTTTGAAGAAGGATCATTATACCAGTGACAAGCCTGATGGGATACTGATATCTGCTGTAACTGGATTCTTTGTTGGCTTGGGCATTGTTGTTCTGCCTCTTTTGTATTACAAGAAATGGAGAACATATTACTATGAACATGTTAATCAAGCTCTTGCAAAGTTTCTCCCAATGCATTCAAAAAAGAAGAAAAATCAGAAACAAAGAAGAGGCAATTTAACTCATAGAGGAAGGCGGACAAGGCTATAGCTACACATTGTGTTCTTGCTTCAAATTTCTTTTCAATATAATAAATTTTGTATTCAAGCACACATTGTGTTCTTGTTCTCTTGCATGACAAAAAGGAGCAATTAGGTAATTGTATACAAGTTTCATTTTAGGTGATGTTGACATTTCTCATTGCCTTTCAAAATTTAATTAAATAGATAATTCAGTACATAAATAATATTAATATTAATATTCATAAGATATAAAAATATTAGTGCAAAATCCGTGCACTGCATTAGTATTAAAAAGAAATATTACTGGCAAAAAGATGCATTAGTATGAAAATGAGGAGGTACCAAACTGGTAGAAGAGGTGTAGAGAAAAAAAAGATGCAGAGTTGAGTAGTTGACTACTTGTTGATTCTTCTTTCTTTATTTCAAAGCCGTATCTTAGACCTAGTCTGCCCTTGATTAGTTTATCTAAACTATTCACACACAACCCACACACCTATAATTCAGTTGATGTTCATTACTTCATCTTTACACCTGTTGTCCCAAACATCCTATGGAAACTACACATTTCTCATGGCTTTTCTTGACACTTTTGTTCCAAATCAGCTTGTTATGTGTATTGGCTTCTGGCCAATGTTTACAATCTCAAAGAAACTTGTTGCTTCAGTTCAAACAGAGTTCAACGTTTGATTCATCGTTATCAACCAAGCTAGTCCAGTGGAATCAAACTACTGAAGATTGCTGCAACTGGCAAGGTGTAACTTGCAATAAAACTACTGGCCATGTTATTGGCTTAGACCTCAATAACGAGGGCATCACTAGTGAAATAAACAGTTCCAGCACTTTATTCAGACTTCAGTTTCTTGGAAGATTGAACTTGGCTTCTAACAGTTTTAATGGTACGGAAATCCCATCAGGTTTGTTTAATCTCACCAGTTTAGTATATCTCAACTTGTCAAACTCATTTAGTGGTCAAGTTCCAAACGTATTTTCGCGAATGAAAAAGTTGGCTGTTCTTGATCTCTCCAATTCTTACTCCTTAAAGATAGAACATCCAAAGTTGAGCATAATCGTTCAGAATCTTACACAACTTGCTGAACTTTATCTTGATACTGTAGACATGTCAACCCAAGGATCTGATTGGTCCCGAGCTATATCATCTTCACTGCCTAATTTGAGAATTCTGAGCTTGACAAATTGTCAGATTACTGGTCCTATCGATCCCTCTTTTGGCAAACTTCAGTTTCTTTCAGTGATCAAACTCGACGGAAACAATCTGAATTCTCCATTTCCTCGAAATGGATCCCTACGGGAGCTGTTCCTGTACAATACCAACTTTTCGGGTGGAATACCAGGGTCTATTGGCGACTTGGCCATGTTGTATGAGATAGACTTCAGCCAAAGCAATTTCAGTGGAAGAATCCCACAATCAATGGCAAATCTTACTCAACTTGTTCGTTTGAGCTTCGCATACAACAAATTTTCAGGTATCATGTAATTGTGATCAAGTTAGTTCGTTTTGTTGCTGCGTTTTCTGATCCTAGTTCGTTTTTCGGTTCCTTCTTTATGTACCTTTTAGCCCCTGCCTTTTAAAAGTGTACCTTTTAGCCCCTGAAGACAGTTTTGCCCCTCAGTTAAAACCCGACTTTTTTAACTGAACTGGGTTTAAGGGTCGAAAGGTACGAATTTCATACCTCGGGGGCTAAAAGGTACACTTTTAAAATACAGTGACTGATAGGTATATGGGAGTAAACCTCAGGGGCTAAAAGGTCATTAAGCCTAATGTTTATAAGGAACGCATAAGGACAGTGCTAGACTTGCTCTATCCAAGATCAGACGACGGCCTGTTAATTAACAATTTAACACTTAAAAGAATGTACGAATAAGAATGAAGGGCATAAACATGTTAGTGAGCAAATACCTTCTAGATGGATTATTTGAAGGATGCTTCCGCTGCTCATGTTGATCTTCCAAAAGACACTTCATTGAGGGACACATAAATATAAATAAAGTTCGGTGAAATGTTGATTCCTTTTCGGAGGGGGCATATACCTACAAGACAATGAAGATAAAAAAAAAAACTATCAACACACAAACACATAAAAATTCTTTTAGAAAAAAAACTTTCAAAAACAAAAACATAGAAATCAATGAAGACACCAAAAGTAGGGTTCGAGAATCCCCCAGTAGCTTAACTTATACTACAGCTTACTCTTATAGGTACTGTACAGAAGTCATATAGTTGATATATATGCCCATACAAATTAGTAAATTCTAAACATTAGCAGTAGAGTCTAATTAATAAAATTACAAAACTCTCAGGTTAACTTAAAACATATATACAGTGATAAATTTACAGTGATTATGAATTGAAATGGCATACCTGAATCAAAAACTGTAACGGATCACCACAAATGCCACAAATAGTAGAAGTGCCGGAAGGTAAATTAATCGGATCCAACCAAGCCTATAATCCAATCAAAAAATATATAAAAAATGTACTCAAAATTTAAACTGACAATTATATAAGAATTTGATATAAATTACAGGAAAGCCTCCAGCAATGGTTTTGAATGGACTAGGAAACCGACTAAGTTTTAATCTTTTGACAACTCCTATCTCTACAATATCATCATCTTCTTCTTGTTCGTCTTCTTCGTCAGATTCTTCTTGTTTGTCTTCAGATTCTTCTTGTTCGTCTTCTTCATCGTGGTCAACAGATGATGTGATTTGTAAATTTTGCATGAGATTCTCTGCGATCAGATCGTTATCGCACATTTTGGGATTCGGGGTTTAGGGTTTATCAGGTTATATCTCTTTGTGTTTATTTATTTGTACAAAATATTAACTTTTGAGATCAATTGGTATTTATATTTTAATAAATTAAATACTATTGTGATTATAATTATTAAATATGAATATATATTAAAAATACTAGCTATATTGTAGTGTAAGTGGTTAATTATATTTTGTTTTTAATATACAATCCAGTTTTTTTTTTTTTTTTTGAAATGACAATCCAGCTTCGATGTATATATATAAAGGAGGATACGCGGAAAGTTAGGTGGCGCCTCTAAGATCGTTTCAATCTATTTTTCTAATCTTTCTAGAGGTTTACAATTTTAAATACTAATAAATTAAAAAATATTCTTTGGCATATTAGAAGTAGAATATGTGTTCTTTAGCATATTAGAAGTAGAATAGGTGTTCGAATTTATAGAAGAGAATAGTTCAAATTTATAGAAAAGTCATATAAATAAAGTTTTATTTGAATTAGAGTAGGTGTTCAAATTTATAAAGGAGAATAGTTGGAATTTATAGGTAAGACATTCAATTAAAAGTTATATTGAAAGTAGAATAGATGTTCTAATTTATAAAGGTCAATCCAACACATTTGGTAGCTAATTTATTAAAATTGTACGGTTGTCTAAACTTTCTTCTTATCGGTAAACTAATTAATTGTATATCAACCATGCTATGTTATTTTATAAATATTTTTTGTTAAACTTATCAATATCTTTATTTTCAATATATATCAATATATATAAATGAGGATACGCAGGAGGTGATGTGGCGCCTCTAAGATGGTCTCGATCTATTTTTTAAATTTTTTAGGAGTTTTAAAATTTTAAATATTATTAAATGAAAAAAATGTCATTTAACATATTAGAAGTAGAATATGTGTTCGAATTTATAGAAGAGAGGAGTTCAAATTTTATAGGAGAAAAGAATTAGAATTTATAAGAAACACGATATCAAATCGAAGTAGAATCGATAATCAAAATTGTAGAAAAGGAGAATTTTAATTTAAAACGAACACATATTCAAAGTAGAAAATATATTTGTATTTGTAGTAATAAAAATGTACAGAAAAGATATATACATATTCACGAAATCCTTTCATAAACTCTCAAATAAAAAGATTCATGATTCCGCGAGTTACTGTACTTCACAATCTCCTGGGAGACAAAAAGCTCACAGGTATGTATCATTTAGCCAAAGCTCACATGTACGTTTGATTAGCAGTGATTATATTTTTTTTATGTTAGTTGTTGTTTATTTTATTACGCATTTTAGCTTTACAATTACATTTGTTAATTATTAGTGTCGGATTTGTTGATTTTTATTCATATATTTTTTCCTTTTGCTTGGAAAGCTGTATACAAAGTCGTTCCAAGAAAAAAAAAATCCATAATTTTAGTTCTAGAGTTTTTTTTTTTTTTTTTTTTTTGCTAAATAGTTCCGGTGTATCTATTTTCATTCTGTTGCAAATAAAGGTCTTTTCTTTAAGTTGTTTTATAATAACTTTTTTTGCTAAATTTGTTATATGATTTATTTGATTTAATGAGTTCTATAATTTCAATTAAAGCATTAATTCATAGAGTAAGCATATCCTTGTAGTTATTTTCGCCAACCTGACTCAGAAAGTTCAACAAATAGGTATTCAACTGATCAAAAATAACAAACAATATAAAGGAGAATATGGAGGAGATTAGGCGGCACCTCTAAGATCATCTCAATCTATTTTTCTAATTTTTAAAAAAATTTAAATATTGTAAAATATAATAAATATCATTTAACATATTAGAAGTAGAATATGTGTTCTAATTTGTAGAGGATAAGAGAAATTTACAGGAAAGATATATAAATAAAAGTTATATTTGAAGTATAATAGGTATTCGAATTTATAGAGGAGAATAATTCAAATTTATAGGTGAGACATTTAATTAAAAGTTTTATCGGAAGTAGAATAAATTTTCACATTTATTGAGTAGAAGAGTCCGAATTAATAAGAAATAACATACAATTACAAGTTCTATTGGAAGTAGAATAGATTTAAAATTTATAGGTTAGACATATAATTAAAAGTTCTATCGGAATTATAATAGGTTTTCGAATTTATATAGTAGATGAGTCTGAATTTATAAGAAATACATATAAAAAAAAGTTATATCAAAATTAGAATAAGCGTTTATAAGACATAGTTAAAATTTCTATTAGAAGTAACACATAATTGCGAATTTATATGAGTATTTTTTCAATGAGAGAGCGACTCATTAGAAAAAAATTTGTTAACGTGAAAATTAATATATAAGGCAAGTATTCATTATGTTAATATTGGGATTTCGATCTTAACGAGGGAAGTGTGTTTAACGGGAGAACGGCTTATTAGAGAGGAATGAGTAATTGTTGTAATTTTAAAAAATATCATTTAACATATTAGAAGTAAAAAAGCTGTTCGAATCTATGCAGGAGAACACTTTGAATTTATAGAGAAAACACATAAATAAAAATATTATTTGAAGTATTATATGTGTTTGAATTTATAAAGGAGAATATTTCAAATTTATAGATTAGACATATTATTAAAAGTTCTATCGAATGTGTAGAATTAGTTTTTGAATTTATGTAGTAGAATAATTTGTATTTATAAGGAAAACATATAATTAAAAGTTGTATTGAAAGTATAATAGGTGTTTATAAGACATAATTCAAAATTCTACTAAAAGTAAATAAATGAGTAAATATATGAGTGCGAATTTATATAGGTATTTTTTCAACGAGAGAGCGGCTCATTAAAAAGAAGTATGTTAATATGAAAATTAATATATTAAACAGGTATCCAATATTAAAATTTCGGGATTTCAATCTTAACAAAGTAAGTGTGTTTAAGGGAAGAACTATTTATTAGGGAGTAATGATTAATGGTTTTAATTTTATAAATAGTGATTATTAAAAAAAAAATATACCGCCGTCGCGAAGCGCGGCTTTCTCAACTAGTATATATATAAAGAAGGATACATGAGAGTTTAGGTGGCGTCTCTAAAATCGTCTAAATCTATTTTTTCAATTTTGTAGATTTTTAAAATTTTAAATACTAAAGTCTAAAAAATATTGTTTAACATATTAGAAATATAGTAGGTGTTCGAATTTGTAAAGGAGAAGAGTTCGAATTTATAGTGAATACGTCTAATTAAAAGTCTATTTAAAATAAAAGAGGTGTTCGAATTTATAAATGATAATAATTTGAATTCATATGTAAGACATATTATTAACATATTAACTAGAATTAGAATAATATGTGATAAGAAATACAAGTATTTAAAGACATTCGAATTAGAGGAGAAGTAGAGTTCGGATGGATCCTACATATATAAATCTTTAAACACTGGAAAATGTATTTACAAATTTTCAATTGCATGGTTTACTATACCTTTTGTATTGATTAATTTGAGCATTTGTATTAGTTATGTTAGAGACCAATTTAACAAATCATGTGTTGTAATGCAGTATCAACAGGATTACAAGACGGACGAAGAAGTGTTCATTTACTAAACCACGGTGAGAATTAACTTTAAGAGTTTAAGTTAATTAATAATTTTACAATTTTTAATTTTACTTTTCACGTTTGACTTCACTTTTTCTAATATTCTTAACTTTAATTCTTATCTCTGTACGATGTCTTCCATCTTTCATGGTAATGGTCATTTAGAATAAAATAGGAAGCATCATGCAATAGCGGGATCGAGTAATTTTCGTAATTTATTGTGTCATTGTTACGTGTCAACTGGCAGATGACAAAGTGATAACATAGAGTTGTTACGTGTAGCTAATTAGCTATATTGTGTCATTGTTACGTGTCAACTGGCAGATGAGTAAATTTATGTAGACAGGATTCCAGTTAAAAACATAGAGTTGTATGTAAAATATTTTTAAAGCTTTCTAACTAACATTGCTTAATAATAATAAACTAGCTTATAACCCTTTTTAATATAATATAATATTTATTTATATTATTTTTTTGTATTAACAATAGAATATATATAATACTATAATTAACATTTTTATTAAAAAGATATAGTGTTACTATTGTTTAGAATGTATTAATAGTTGAAATATATATTATATTAAGAAGATATATAATTAAAAAAAACAATATTAATTATTGAAAATATATTATACTAATTTTTATTTTTAGGCTTGTTGTCAAATGTAATATATTTTCATTAAAAGGTAATGTGTTTTAATTATAAAATATAATCGGCGAGTTACTATATTTTATATTATTTTATATTATTTTATTATTATTTTAGAATGTATTAATAATTGAAAGATATAGAATATTAAGAAGATGTATAATTAAAAAAGGTAATATTAACGATTGAAAGATATATTATACTAATTTTTATTTTTAGGCATGTTATCAAAGATAATATATTTTCATTAAAAGTTAATGTGTTTTAATTATAAAAGATAATCGAGTAATTACTATATTTTATATTATTATATAATTTGCTATTTTATATTATTTTATTATTTATTTAATAGAATAAATGACCGAAAACCATAATATTCAATGTTTTGGCTATTTTTGGAAAAAAAAAGATTTTAGTAAAGACAAATAGAAAAGGTAACATGTTAAAGTATAGATATTTTTGGAAAATAGATACTTTAGTGATAACAAATATAAAAAATAATACATTTTAATTTAAAGATAATTGTCCGTGATATTTTTGGAAAAAGAGTAGATTGTTATAAAAAAAAACTGTTTTAATTATAAAAGATAATCGACTAGTTACTATATTTATAGAGATTTTAGTGACACAAATATAAAAGGTAATATGTTTTAAATTAAAGGCAATTGTCCGTGATATTTTGAGAAAAATAATAAATTTTGTAAGAAAAAAGTCAGGACCATATGAGGCACTCGAGGCTGCTGTAAGAATTGGCTTAAATGATGCACAACAAAGGCAATGTCAGTACGAGACACAATAAGATACAAAAGTTTACCCACAAACTTACGATACACAGACGGATCATCAAGCAAATCACCTTCATAAGGAGAGAGAGCTTCACAGTGGTATCAACAAGAAAGGAAGAGGCTTGCAATCCTGTAATCCAGCATCAACTAACATATCAAAAATAAACTTGTGTTGATGAATGTACATACCAGCATTAGTACGATGGATTTCAAGACCCAAATAACTTGATGGTGAAAGAAGAGCGTAAAACTGCTTTAACATGAGAGATAAAAACAGAGTCTGTCCCAGTGATCAAAATATCGTCCACATAAACCAATGCGACAACAAAATATGTGCCATTTTTGTAAGCAAAAAGGGAATAATCAGCAACTGTTTGTTCAAAACCCAGACCTTTGGGTAACTCCATGTAAATTTCCTCAGATAAATCTCCGTGGAGGAAACATTGTTAATATCAAGTTGATGAATGTTCTATTTCTTGGCAGTGGCTAACGCTAAAACAGTACGAACCATTGCCATTTTGGCAATGGGAGCGAAAGTATTATTATAATCTTGCCCTTTAATTTGTGTATAACCCTTTGCAACAAGGCGAACTTTAAATTTGCCCAAAGAACCATCAGCATGATACTTAACTTTATAGACCCACTTACATCCTATAACCTTTTTACCCAGCGGGTAAAGAATTAACCACAGTCCAAGTATCATTAGTTTCCAAGGCTTGCAACTCTTTGTGCATATCATCCATCCAACAAGGGTCTGACTGAGCTTGATTAAAAGTGTAAGGTTCTTTAATGGTAGTGGCATGACTAACATAGTAAGATGGAATTAGTTTGAGGGACCACATAGTCCTTCATCCAAGAAGGTTGAATCTTGTGGCGCAAAGAGATTCTTGTAGGTACATGTGTAGTTGTAGGTACAGGCGAGGAAGGTGTATTTATATAATGTGAAGATGAAGAAGTGTTAGGAAGAGATAATGATGCCTCAGGTGAAATAGGAGAGTCAATAGATTCAGTGGGTTGAGAATCCAAAACTGAAGAATACGCATCAGTAGAAAGAAAAGTATCAAGTGACGTATTAGATGTGACATTGCTATAAGTGGACATTGGGACAGTAAAAGGTAAAGATGCAATGAATTTGTTGAGTAATAGGGTCAAAAAGTTTATAACCCTTCTGTGAAGTAGGATATCCAATAAAGATAGTTTTTAATGCTCGATGGGCAAATTTATCCGATTCTCTAATAGTCATGTGTGCAAGACAACCAAAAACTTTAAGGTTATCATAACATGGAACTTTATTGAATAGTTTTTCATATGGAGAAATGAAACCCAAAACAGAGGTATGAATTCAATTTATAAGGTATGTGGAAGTAAGTATACAATCACCCCAAAATGAAAGTGGTAAATGAGCTTGGAAAAGAAGAGCACGAGACATCTCAAGTAAATTTCGATGACGTCGTTCAACTCTCCCGTTTTGTTATGGGGTATATGGACATGTGGTTTGATGTAATGTGACAAAATATATAAAAAAAGAATTCAAATCATGATTGAGAAACCCCCCCTCCCCATTATTAGTACGAATACATTTGATACTAGCAGAAAATTGAGTTTGGACATAGGCAAACAAATCTTTTAAAGATTGGGAGGCATGTTGTTTAGTAGGCAAGAGAATAGTCCAAATAGCTCTAGTGTAGTCATCCACAATAGTCAAAAAATATTTATAACCACTATAGGTGAGAACCCTATACGGCCCCCAAATGTCACAATGAATAGGATCAAAAGCACAAGAAACATTTGATTGACTTAAGAAAAAGAAAGCTTGCATTGTTTAGCTAGTGGGCAAGTACTACAAGAATTAGAACCTTTAACATCAGAACAATGTAATACATGAATTTCAGACAAAGTATGAAAAGGAACGTGGCATAGACGTTTGTGCCAAAGAGAATGAATTGAAGAAGTGGTGGTAGTAAGAGCTTGAGAGGTAGCAGGATTGTTGGGAAGTTAATAAAGTCCACCACTAAGGTTACCAAGAACCAATGCCTTCATCCGGTATTGGTCCTGCAAATAACATGTATTCAATGTGAAATGAATGGAGGCAAACAATTGAGATGAAATTTGACTCACATACAGTAGGTTGAAAGTGAAACTGGGAACCAACACGACATTTGGAATTAGGACAGATATAGGGTGCAAGAAAACCGAGACAGTATGAGTGACAACAACATTCTCACCATTTAGAAATTGGACAGTTAGAGGGTTGACCAAAGATTGAACATCTTGCATAAAATCAATAAGGCAACACATATGATTTGTGGCCCCCATGTCTAAAACCCAAACATTATTAAAAAATTGTGTGGAAGAAGAACAAGAATATGTAGTACCTGCCAAGTGAGTAGCAAAATTGTACTGAGTTGTAGAGGGAAGGGCTGTAGAAGAGCCAGGTGCAGAGTTGAGACATTTCATAATAGACTACAATTGAGTCTGAAGTTCTTCCATTTTAGTAGATAGATCTGCAGAATGAGCAGTAGATGCATCAGATATCTCAGAAACAGGTTGGGAGACAAATGTTTGAAGAGCAGGTAGACGCTTTGATTGATTGTGTGAATATTTGGGATTATAAGGCGGTCTGCGTTTGCCCTTGTTATTTGGGTGAAAAGGATGATCAACAGGATATCCCACCAGTTTGTAACATTTTTCTTTTGTGTGACCTTTGATATGACAATGAGCACATTCTTGAATAGGAGAGGCGATGGCCTGTCACTAAAACGGTTCTGAACATAAGAGGAACCAGATGTTTTAGACATATTCACCATCATGGAGATGGGTGATGATACAATACCATGAGTTTGGCGTTGTCTCTCTTCCTGTTTCAAAAGCATATATGCTTGATTGACTGTAGGCCAATGAGTCATCATTAGTAATTGACCCATAGCAGCTGTATAACTAGAGTGAAGGCCCATCAAAAATTGGATCAAACGAGTCTTTTCTAACTGCAACTCCCATTCTTTACTAGCAGTACAAGTACACTGTATGACAGAAGATAAAGCCTTAAGCTCATCCCAGTATCCTTTGAGTTTGTGAAAGTAAAATTCCACTGAATCATTGCCTTGCTCGAGCTTAAACAAGTCACGTTGAGTCTCATAGAACCTATGACCACTAACAGCTGAAAAACGTTCACTGAGTTCATTCCAAATAGCAGCTGCATTGTCCATGTAATTCATACTATTCCCAATATCATCGGACACAGTATTGATAATCCAAGTGATAACCATATCGTTAACACGTTTCCGGTGAACAAACAAAGGTGAATTCTCAGCAGGTGCAACATAATCACCACTGACAATGACGAGCTTATTCTTTGCGGATAAAGCAATTTGTATAGAGTGTTTCCAGGACGCATAATTTTCAGAACCAGACAGTTTTTTCGAGATCAAAATCATGCCTAGCTGATCATTGTTGTGGAGAAATAAAGGATGTGCGTTATTTTCAATGGATTGTGGATATTGATGTGAAATTGAAGCATTTGGATTGGGAGTTTGATTATGGGAAGGTGAAGCCATTGAGATTTAAGGACTCGTGCAGTGTTTGAGGTATCACAAAAAAGTTGACTTATAGCTTAAAATGAGTAAGTGCTTTATAAGTGATAAGTTGATGGATTATTATAAGTTATACGGGTGTTTGGATAAATTTACTTATAAGTTAGTTAAGAGTTTGCTAAATTAAATTTGAAAAAATAATTATTAAATACAATGATTTCAACACTTGCATTTTAAATTAAAAAAATGTTTAAAAACACAAAGGTAAAAATATAAAGTATTAAAAAAATAAAGAAATC
This sequence comes from Heracleum sosnowskyi, assembly GCA_030848705.1. Taxonomy (NCBI): domain Eukaryota; kingdom Viridiplantae; phylum Streptophyta; class Magnoliopsida; order Apiales; family Apiaceae; genus Heracleum; species Heracleum sosnowskyi. Next base: position 10,842,351 of record CM061245.1, read on the forward strand.
AAATAATAAGTTGAAAAGTTAAGTAAAATATTGGTGATTTCTAACATTCAACTTATCAATTTATAAGTTATAAATTATCAAATAAATTGAGTACAAAAATATCACTTACAAACTCTTACGATTTTATAAGTCATAATCCGATTTATAAGTCGTAAGCCGACTTATTCGAGGTCGGAAAGAAGAAGAAGACATTCACAAGCAAATTTGCAAAGAGATTGTATAGAAAACATAGATTGCAACAGAAATTCAAACAATCACGACTTATCTCAAGCAAAACATAACAAATCACCACCTGTATGATGAGATGTTCAAATGAATTGATTTTTTTATGCAGCGAATCCATTCTTTTGCTGGTATAACAATAATTTGGCGGGACTTAAAGCTTCACTTCCAGTTAACCGTGCCTAATATTCTCAGGTATTTTAATTGGCATCCATTCAATCAATGTACAGACTACTATACAATAAGATTTAACATGTATCTATATTGCAATTTTGTTCAGCTATTCTATCTCAAGGTTAGAAAAAGAATGTTAAGCAATTCTTACACTTTTGATCGATTTACTAGCTACCCAATATTAACTATTACCTTTCATATCTGCTTCTTTCATAATGGGAAGGAGACGTAAAACTTGTAACACGATTATAAGTTCTGCTCTTTTAGCATTTTCTTCATGAGCAGAGAGATCATCCCTACAGGAGTGAAATGTGTAGTTGTTTTGTAGCTTAGTGGATGCTGAGAGTAGATGCCAGTGCCCATTTGTCTAAGTTTGTAGATGTTCAGCAAATATAGTCAATGTACACGTTTAGATGTTTGGTTTTAGTAGCGCGCATGATTTTTCTGAATCATACTTTGTGGCAATTTTTGCTGATATCCTTGTCTGTCCTTGTCATAGAGTAATTTTTGATTAAACATTTTTGAGTTTTATTTGGTTTTTTTTGTAAGCTTGAATGGTGGTGTTTAAGTGTTTTGATGGGTTCATTTTGGTTTGTAGCCCTTTTGGTAACATTTTATCATCAACTGTATGTTAATTATTGAGTGTGGAGAATCAATCGTATTTCAGTTCAACATTTACTTTTGTTTTGCATATAAGATAGTATCACTGGACTCCGCAAAGAAAGCTGCCTATTTATGTCCAAAATGTGGTACAAAAACAAACTGGCTTCATTTAAGACATTCCAGAATTAAAAAAGGTGGTTCTAGGATGCATTTTTCTTATGTCTCTTCCTTAAATAAATGATATTCCTCTTCAGTATTTAGAAATGTAATATAGTTTTGAAAGTATCAATTATTTGTTGATTTGTCGAGATTGAACAAAATAAACTGGAGGGTGGGTATTCAGTAAATGTTATATTAGTATGTTGTTGTTACTGATATCAAATGTATTTACTCTTTTCTGTTAATGTAGTTCTGGAACGGGTTATCCGGACATGGTCGTTAAGATATTTTGAAGGTTGATAAACAAACCTTTCTCGAGCAAGCTCATAAAAAACATGTGTTAGAATATGCCTTCCAAATGTTACGATTTTTTGGCTGAAGCGTTTTCCGAGTTTATCATATGCAGGAAGTCTTCCCAGCAGGACGGGGTTGTTAATCTAGATCCTTCCATTAACCCTTGGGAAAGTTTTACCATAACTAGAGATGGGACACAGTCACCGACTCTTTTGGATCGCTACTTTTTGTCGACCTCTCTAAAGAGGATCCAAAAGGTAATCACCCTCTTACGACCGTTGATCAATCATCTTCCTTTTTCCCTTCTGTTTGGTAACTTATTACTGGCATCTTTGTATCAGGTGTTTGACAACGCCCGTACTAGAGAAAGGGAGCGCAAATTGCTTTACCCATATTCATGTGGTGTAGGAGGACGGATATGGAAACGACCTGGATCAAAGGAAAGCTGTGCAGTGCATACCATCCCATTACACATGATCTTGAAAAATTGGTTCCATTTTGGTCATCCCAAGGAGAAGAATCTCGACAGTATCTTTTCAAGATGAAAGAAGAGGATTTTATTGAACAGTTGACATTCAGGTTTGGCCCGGGCAGAAATTGAGTAAAGAAAATAATCTCCATAGATTCTAAATACCTTTTTCCTTCTTGCGTTTAGGTCTTCTCCATTTGTCTTACTAAAAAGGTGGTTGCTGTTGTTTTTGTGCATATCCGTGCATTAATCTAAGAATAGTAGCCTTTTGTACGATCAAAACAAGCGGAATTTAAAAAACTAGCTGATCATGATTTATATGTTTTCGCCTATTATCTAAATTATGTTAATGTGCCAAGTTTGACGACAAGAAGCTTTGTAAAGATTGCAGAAATAATGTTGTTCGGGAATTCAGGGAATTAAAGGAACTGACGAGCACAAAATAAGAATTTGGCTTTCAGTATGAGGTTTGTTTCAATGTCTATGGTATCAACTTGCTTATGTAAATTGTAGCCGATCCGTACTGTCTAGAATTTAGCAGCAGTTAGATTTTTATCATTACAAAAGTACTTTGTCAAAGTCATTGTCCAAATTCAGATCCAAGTTCCATTTGCAGGTTATTGTTATAGGATCATTTTTGTGTGATCCATCAGATCATGTGTGGACCTGTATGTTTGGTGAAATTGAAGTTCCTATTGAGATTATTAAAGATGGTGTTATTCGTTGTCATGCCCCACCTAGCATTCCCAGAAAAGTTACGCTTTGTCTTACCTCCAGCAATCGAGAATCTTGTAGTGAAGTCAGGGAGTTTGAGTACCGTGAATGTCTAAGTAATTTGCCTCACAGTACATTGCTTGAAGCAGAAGCAAACAAGGATTCAGAAGAACTTTTGTTACTTGTCAGATTCGTGCAGATGCTTCATTTTGACCCCTTAATATCTAAAAGGGAAATCTCTGAATCAGGAATTGATTTGTTAGGCAAAGCCAAAGCTAATGAAGATTCATGGGCCCAGGTTATAGAGTCCCTTTTGGCTGGTAATTGGACTTCTTCCGGCATAACAAATTGGCTTCTTCAAGAACTTTTGAAAGACAAGTTGCAACAATGGCTTTCTTCTAGACTGCAGGAAGCAACTGACCTGCAAAGGTATTTTTTTTCCAAGAAGGAGCAATGTTTAATACACGTGGTTGCAGGAATGGGCTATGAATAGGCATTAAAACCAATACTGAATTCTGGAGTGAATGTTAATTTTCGTGACATAAATGGTTTCACTGCTCTCCACTGGGCTGCACGTTTTGGAAGGTATCTGTTGCTTTCCCCCTGACATATGATTTATGCTTCTTTTTTTTCTTCTGCTACTCCCTTTTGTCATATGTGAAAAAAAAAACTAGTCACCATTGTCGTTGATAAGCAGTACTGCAGTGCTTTTGGAAGACTAAGAACCTATTAGTAGCTAGGGCTTAAGGGCTGCAAAATGATTTTATTATTTTATTTAGATATCCCATGACACTGTCCAAGCTGATTGGAGCCAAACATTCATACACACTTATGGGTCATACAGTCACTTTGAATGGGTAATTGGTACAGCGAAGGGAAAATCTGACATTTCAGCGTTGAAAAATGTTGGATTAAGTAAAATCGTTCAAGTAAACGGCCTAGATATTAGTGGTTTCGATGCATGCTATATCACTTTAAGGGCATGGAAAATAGATGGAGACTGTACAGAACTACCTGTTAAAGCTCGTACATCAATGGGGCAACAGTATGTTCATTGCACCCTAAATTTTTTAAGCATGCTGAAGAGCTTGTGAAAGAGGTAAGTAGGTTCTACAAGGCTTGTCGTGTCTCTGCTTTTGGTAATATAATTAATTTATTTTCCCTAATTCTTGTGGCGTGATTTAAAATTTCATTTTATTTACAGGACAATAATTTAATGGATGTGAAATAGGCTGGATGAAGTATGTTCTCATCCCCAAAGAGATTGTAAGAGTCCTGAACTTGCAAGGAAATTTCTTCTAGATGCTGCTAATTTTTTTTTCAAGGAACAAGTATGTTCTGTTTGTTGGGTATTTTGCTATGGTTATGTGCTATGATCCGAACAGTTGTCAAATCCTCAATTCCAAATCTGAGCCTAAGAACTCTGATATTGTATCGAGCCATCTTGAATCCTCCTACTTAAACTTTTATTGTTGTTAGTTTCTATTTGTGCAAATTTTCTTATGAGTAATTAACCTAAGCGTGGTGTCCTTGATGAGGATAGCTAATGTCATGTGTGCAATGATAAGGAACCAGCACTATTTTCTACCCGGCTTCCCTTTAAACCTTTAAACCTGTCTGCTGCAATCTGTTGGACCAATTTAATTAGCTTTATGTCTTTGTGCATCACAAGAAACAAAGTACGTATTGCCGAATATTGATCACCACTTACATATATTCATATAATTATCTCGCCTTCTTCTTGATCATTAAAGAAACAATTATCATTGATTGTTATTCCCAAGCCACAATTTTTACTATATTATCATTGCACTTTTATGACTGCACATATTTGTTTTATATATAGTTTTATGATGCTTTCTTAGCGAAAATCAACAAAAATTCTTTTAGCCATGATTGGGGCTCCATTTCCATTTTAACCTACTAAGATTTACTATGTAAAAATGTTGATCATTAGTATTTGTGTTTGTTGATGTATCGAATAATTTGGTTACTATTTCAATGTGCCCTATTCTTTTCATGTGGCTTGCTGAGGTATGTATGAATTTATACTTATGGAGATAATACCAAAATATCAAGTTGGCCCAGTCGTCTTTATCTTGATTCTTACCGGCCTCCTAAATCCTCTTTTTCCCTATTTTTTTCTTTACTTTTTGTATATAATGTAGCTTTGATTTGTTTGTTTTTATTATTGATTGGAATTCTCTTGTTAAGACCGTATGAATCGATTAAAACATCAGATTTATACTAGAACCACGATGATTCAATAAAGATTCTAACCTAAGCCCAAGGATTCTCTGACAGGTTGTCATAATTAAAAAGTGCTTCTATGGTACATTGTTGATGCATAGTCTCATGTGTATCCGGGATTTGCTGATTTCTGCTGCCTTCTTTTAGTATGCTCAGCTTGAGATGATTCTTGGACAGTCTGCTGCTGAGGCACGCCCACTCACTGTGCAACAGAGAAACTTTCGACGACCACATGTAATGTTATAACTGCTTTTTTGTCTTCTTGTTTCAATCCTGTTTCCAAGATTTTCCATGAAGAATTTTGTATTCAGCCATTAAATTAGTTGCAGGGATTTGATTTTAAAATTTATGTTTTGAATTGGAATTAAAGTTGCTTTTTTTTATTAGCTGATAATAATAATAATAACTTCTGCTACAGCCATTCTAAGTTTTAAAGTTATCTTCCCTAGGAGGAGAGAGTCACAAGCCCAATGCTGATTTTTGAAGTACAGTAATGCACTTAAATGTTGATTGAACTTGGTATTGTCTCCACTTGTCTAAATTTAATGTATTATCCTATACCCTTGAACTGTTATGAAATTGCAACTATTTGAGATTATGTGATCAAACAAATCAGAATTGTATCTGGTTGTTGTGCTTGAATAGGACACGCATTGTTGAAAATACACGAGACTGGAAGATCTGCAAAGTGTTGAAGCAGCAACTTGTAGCATGCATAATTAAGTGCAGCTTCCTAGCTTTTATCATCTAATCTGCAGTATATTATCAATTTTTTTTTCTGCTGCTCGTCCCAGTTTGATATGTCTCTTTTATTTGGGCTGCATTAGTTGCCTCTGCATACCACCCTGATGGATAACGTTCTTCCTTGGCACCATATTGTGAGCACATAATATATAAGAATGCGATAACTTTGTGTGTTTATGTGCATACAGCTGATGCATTGATCCGATATAATGATTCCGGGCTCTTCACTTTTAATATGATGGAAGTACTCCCAAACTTGATATGCGAATACCTGTAAAATAAATCAATGCAATAAAGATGAAGTGAATTATCACAACCACTGCAATGATAGAACCAACCAGTTGGATCGATAACTTGGGAGCAATATTCACAACTGAAATCATGAGGATGATCTTCGATCGTGTCGAAATTTATAATCAAGGCAAGAGGGTGAGGATCCCAAGGGTGCCTAATTTTATATGGCTTAAGTGCACATCTTCCGTGTAGATACATCACATTTGTCGCAGCAAAAAATGATTTCATTGACCTCTGTATCTCGATGGCATGCTATGCACTCTTTATGAGAACAGACCATCAGACCCTTCCTCATCACCGTCATTAATCCTTCTTTGTACAGATAACTGTTGCATAAAGTGTAATGATGATTCATCTGGCGCAGGATAACAAGGTTCTTCATCAAATGAGCTGCAATGATTCAGAATTGTTCAGAATTGTACAATTTCCTAAAAAATGTGAAATGGCTGCAAACTAGAGGGAATATTAGATAAATTACAGATATTAATTCGTAACAATATATTAAATAACTATTTTACTAACCTTAACCTCAACCTCTTGAAAGGATCTTTTGTTGACATAGCACAAGTGACATGGGCCAGAAATCTGCAATTAGCGCAATGATAGAGCCACTGTGTCGGGCTCAAGATGGCATGGCAAATTGAGCAGTAGTGACGAAATCTAAGATACAGTTCAGAAAGAGAATAGGACAAGAGAAGAGGATGTCTGTGAAATTTATATTTAAGAAGAGAAGGTAAAAGGGCACACTTCATGTGAATCCAAAAAGGACATAAGTTGCATTTACATGAAGCAGAAGCCAAGTGTTTATCATCTTGACAAGCGTAACAAAGAAAAGATGCTGGATGGTGAACTACCGTTAGTTGGTGTTGAATGTGGCCTGGATGATGAACACGCGGAGATGTAACACATTTTATACAGAGTATGAAATTCAAACAATCTCGACAATTGTAGCTGATTTTCCCCCTTGTCCCCTCATCACACATGCTACACTTATTTCCAACTTCATGATTGAGAACAATAGTATGATTTTGGTGCATAGGGTAGTCTGTAATTGTGAGGGGCAGTTCTGCACAACTTCTGTGAATTAACAACTTAGGGCAATCAACATCATTCCTTTTTATTTCAAGGGGTAACTCTGGATAGGGCTTTCCCATAGCCGAATAAGTTTTAACGACGAAATCATCGTCATCTGAACTAGTACTATCACTTAAGCTGCTGCCGCTGCAAGTATAAACAGAGTGTATGAGCGGAGAGGGTATTGCCTCTTTGCAGATATAGCAAACATCACCCTCGGCACCATGATATTTCTCATTTAGGATGAGAGGATGCCTGTGCTTAATAAAAGCCATGTCTTTGTTCAATGAAACACAGAGTGAATTAAGCAAACTATTTGGTGATACATGCACTTTGGACTTGGATGTCGACTGACAGAGTTATTTATTAACATGCTTTAAAACTTAAATATCCTTTACTTGTAGGTTAGTACTTTGCAAACTACTCTTGCTATTGTAAATTTCTTTATATATTCTTTACTTCATTCGATGCATTAAGAGCCACCCTTTTTTTTTCGCTATCCAATCTTAATTTTATCAGGTGTCTGGACCAGCTTACGCGTACCTCGACTAATCCTGATGTCCCGCTTAAAAATTCATTATGCTCAGCAGCATGAATCGCACTTGAAAACTCGGGATGGTAAGCCCCAAAGGTCCTGACCATTCTTTTAACTGCCAGGAAAATTTTAGATTTCGAGTAAAGTGATGCAAATAAATTTATAAGACAGTGAATCTTGCATTTCAAATATATCTCAAGTGCATCTGCTAGTTCTAAATTTTGGGGGTGGGATTAAAATTTTGAAAAGCTAATTCTTATGTTGAGCACATTTATTATGCCTCAAAAGAGACATTGTTTTATGAACTAGTACATGTCGAAAACATCACATTTACTTTTGTTGCTTAGTTAAATGTTACGTCTCTATATACCACAAAGTAAGCTAAGTAGCATATTTCAGGTATAAAGCAACATTACTAGCAGACGCAAAAGAAAACATTGACAACAAGCATAGTCAGCAGTATTAAATTATATGCCAGCAGTAATAACAAACAAAATAAGAGCATCTTTAATAGTCTCCTAATTTGACACCTAAAAATAATATAAATAATAAACACTTAGCAAGCAAGTTATTACATAGATATTCGTAACTCTCATAATACTCTTTCTATTTTAATCATATTTTAAACTAGATGTGATACACAGACTATTGTTCTAGAGAGAAATATACAGAATTTGAGAGAATTGTTGGTTCTATCATGAAATTTTTTAAATAATTTAAAATTTTTATTTCACAAAATATTAAATTTGATTCTAATATAGAATATTAATTACATATAAATTTTATAAAAAATTCAAAATTCAAAATTTGAACAAAAAATTAATTTTAAATTTGATTCTAGTGTAGAATCATTTTGAATAAGTGTGATTCTACTATTTTGAATAAGTGTGATTCTACTGTAGAATTACTTTGAACTATTTCATTAATTTTTAATTAAAAAAAATTGTGTAATTTGTTTTTTGATTTACTAATTGAAATTTGTAAGTATATTTAATGAATATATGTTTTATATATACTAGCCTATAACCCGTGCGAAGCACGGATCGAGAATAAAAATAAAATTATTAAAATAAAATTTGAATATTGAGTATAAAAATAATTAATAAATATTAATTTAAATATGTTGATTTGTAGAATTCAATGTGAAATTTAAATGAAAGTCTATAATAAATAAAGACTATTTAATTAAATAATTATGATAATCGAATCCCGGTGAAATCAAAGAAGTTAAATTTAATAAATAAATAACTTGTATAATTATGTAGTAGCAACAAAAAATCGAACCTGAGTTTTAGTACTGTTGTGTTTCAATGAAAAGAAGTTTCCAAATTATTTCTATATATCTTCCATTTCTACTCGAACCCGTAAAATTCCCCAAATTCCTGACCCGATTGAGGTGGGAAATATATCGAGATCGAGCAGATGAAATACACATCCGTAATAGTAAGAGAGATAGTAATTACATTATTAATTTAAATATGTTGATTTGTAGAATTCAATGTGAAATTTAAATGAAAGTCTTTAATAAATAAAGACTATTTAATTTAAAAGTTATGATAATCGAATCCCGGTGAAATCAAAGAAATTAAATTTAATAAATAAATAACTTGTATAATTATGTAGTAGCAACAACAAATCAAACCTGAGTTTTAGTACTATTGTGTTTAAATGAAAAGAAGTTTCCAAATTATTTCTATATATCTGGCTATTCCCGCTCGAACTCGAACAATTCCCCAAATTCCCGACCCGATTGAGGTGGGGAACGTATCGAGATCGAACGGATGAAATACGCATTCGTAACAGTATCGTAATAGTAAGAAAGATAGTAATTACATTAATACAGAGTTATTGTATAACTTATAATATAAAAGATAATAGTTATAAATATTGTGTATATATAAATTGTATTATTATGCAATTTTATATTAATTGTAGTAATCAATTTTTTTTTATTAATTGTATTATAAATTTTTATTATGCAATTTTTTACAAATTTGAAAATAGAAATTAAATATTCTTATTAAAATAATTATTATTTTACTAATAAAGAAATGCTTTTTGTGTGCTGGTGGGTGTTCATGGTCTAGTGTATATGTAATGTTAATGGATGATGTTTAAATTCCATTTTTTACTCACATAATTTTTTTTATAAGTTTATCCGTTACCAACTTACCATTATGCGTATTAAAACTTTTTAGTAGCAAAAAAGCATTATATGAGACCACTGTAATATTTGTGATTGAGTTTCCTTTTAGTACGTAATATTTTAAGTGTTTAACTATGATATTTACCCCTCCCGATATCAGTTCAAACAATCCTCCTATATCAATTCAAACACCAAGTTGTTTGTAGGTATACATAACATATCATACCTTTAAGAGGGGGTTATGTTTTTAAAAAGTATAGATTAGTTTATATTTTAATAACAATAATTAAATAAATTTGGAATTAAGCTAACAATATTTTTAAAAATAATTAAGTTAATAATTATGTGTATATCGCGGTATATATGTCATACCATACTATTAAGAGAGGGTTTCTGCTTTAAACTCAGAGATTAATTTTTAATTAAATAATAATTAATATGAAATTAAATCAATTATATTAAGCTAATTAAACTAATAATTATATGTACATTGCGGTATACATGGCATACCATACCATTAAAATGGGGTTTTTGCTTTTAATATAGAGTATAGATTTCTTAAGTTTATCGGTTACCAACTTATCATTATGCGTATTAAATTTTTGTAGGAGCAAAAAAACATTGTCGGGAAACAATGTACTCCCTCCGTCCCACCCATTTGTTTACATTTGGGTTGAACATGTAAGTTAAGAAAAAATAATTAAGTAGTGGAAAAAGTAGAAACAATGGGTAAAATGGTGATGCCAATCAATATTTAATGTATAAAGTGAGGATAGTGGTGGAAAATAGTGGAAGTAGTTGATTTTTATATTATAAAATGTTTACTAATTTTGGAAAGTTTAGAAATGTAAAGAATTGAGAGGGACATCCCAAAAAAGAAAGTGTAAAGAAATGGTTCGGACAAAGGAAATAGTATTTTTGTTGAAATTTACTTTTAGTACATAAGTATGATACTTTAGGATTTACCTCTCCCCATATCAATTCAAAAACGTTGCTGATAGATTTATAGTATGTAACTGGACTATTTTTTACAATTAATTTAATTTAATAGTAATAATTATATTAATTTTGAATTAAACTAATAATTATATGTGTATATCATAGTATACATGACATATCATAGGGAGTTATGATTTTAAAAAGTATAGATTAGTTTTTATATTAACAATATTTTTAAAACTAATTAAGCATATATATCTACATGACATACCACACCATTAACATGGGTTTCTAGTTTTAGAGATTAATTTTTAATTTAATAATAGTCAATTTGATGTAAAGAATTGAGAGTGACATCCCAAAAAGAAAAGTGTAAAGAAATGGTTGGGACAGAGGGAGTAGTATTTTTGTTGGAGTTTACTTTTAGTACATAAGTACGATACTTCAGGATTTACCCATCCCGATATCAATTCAAAACCGATGCTGGTAGATTTCTAGTATGTAACTTGACTATTGTTGGCAATTAATTTAATTTAATAGTAATAATTATATTAATTTTTAATTAAACTAATTATGTATTAAACTAATAATTATATGTGTATATCGTAGTATACATGACATATCATACCGGGAGTTATGATTTTAAAAAGTATAGATTTGTTTTTATATTAACAATATTTTTAAAACTAATTAAGCATATTTACATGACATACCACATCCATTAATAGGGGTTTCTAGTTTTAGTAAATAGATTAATTTTTAATTTAATAATAGTCAATTTGAAATTAAATCAATTATATTAAATTAATAATTATATGTATACCGCGGCATACATGACATACCATGATTTCTGCTTATTTTTAAAACTAATTAAGTATATCTACATGACATACCACATCATTAATAGAGATTTTTAGTTTTAGTAAAGAGATTAATTTTTAATTTAATAATAGTTAATTTGAAATTAAATCAATTATATTAAACTAATTAAATTAATTATATGTGTATATCGTAATATACATGACATATCATACCGGGAGTTATGATTTTAAAATGTATAGATTTGTTTTTATATTAACAATATTTTTAAAACTAATTAAGCATATTTACATGACATACCACATCATTAATAGGGGTTTCTAGTTTTAGTAAATAGATTAATTTTTAATTTAATAATAGTCAATTTGAAATTAAATCAATTATATTAAATTAATAATTATATGTATACCGCGGCATACATGACATACCATGATTTTTGATTATTTTTAAAACTAATTAAGTATATCTACATGACATACCACATCATTAATAGAGATTTTTAGTTTTAGTAAAGAGATTAATTTTTAATTTAATAATAGTTAATTTGAAATTAAATTTAGTAAAGAGATTAATTTTTAATTTAATAATAGTTAATTTGAAATTAAATCAATTATATTAAACTAATTAAATTAATAATTATATGTATACCGCGGTATACATGGCATACCATTAAGAAGGGGTTTCTGCTTTTAGTATAGAGTATAGATTTATGTAATGGTTCTCTGACTTTATATAAGGAGTTCTGTTACTCATGATAAACATTTAAATCCAACCATGTACAAGTGAATATTTTATTAGTATAGAATAACTAAGAGTCATGCAGTAGCTTTTAAAATTGAGGAGAGAATATGTTTTCTTAAGCTTTTAAGAGCCTCTAAGAGTTTATTCGAGTTCATTTTTTTGTTATGCTCTTTATTTTTGGACTTAAGAGTTTGTTTAAGAGTATATTGGAGATGCTCTAATTTCGTTAAATTATTTTCAAAATATTTATTTTTGTAGTGGATAATTTTTAATTGAAAGACTCCTATTATGCAACTTAACTTGGAAATTAATTTTTAATTTAATAATAATTATATTAACTTAGAATTAACTAACTAAATTAATAAATATATGTGGAGTACATGATTTATAAGGGGTTTTATGCTTTTAATAAAAAGAATAGATAAGATTAATGTCTTACAAAACTGAAAAAAGAAAAGGAAACGAAGAACAGGTGAAAAGGAAATGAAATACAGCGAAAGAACAAAACAATACAAAATCAATTTCTCCACGCATGGCTGCTCTGCTCTGTTGTTAAATCAACCGGTTTCTCTCACTAGCAATTTACTACTTACTGTAATTAACTTTTTTACTATTTTACTGTCACTTAGTTATTTTTACTACCTCTTCACTTGGGCAAAATATATAAGATAAGAATTTGTGTGATTATGGAGTAACCTAGAACTTTAATCTTTTATTTAGTTTGCAGCTTGGCAGAAAGCTAAGTATGAACTATTATGGACAAGTAGCTCAGAACTTGAAGCAGCATTCTTTAATTAATTCACTTGTCACAATCTAGATTTGCATAATCACGTGGACCCACCATTTTATCGCCGGGATCCGGAAGCCTATCAGATCGATCACGGTTGACACAAGGCATACATATAATAAAATTGCAAGGCCTGCATTCAAGAATTGGTGCATCGTAGATTTGACCACCACAGCATCCGCAGCAACGCTTTCTTTTATTTAAAACAAGTTTGAGGCCGTGCTCGTGTAGCTGCTGGTCAGTTTTAATATCGGACTCCCCAAATTTGATATTCGATTTCTTATAAAACTCATCAATGCAGTCAATATGACAAGATAGATCACATAAACTGCAATGATAGAACCAACAGTTTGTGTCTATATCAATGGAGCAATGCTCGCAATTGTAATCATGAGGATGATCATCACTTACATTTTCGGGTTTTGTAATCAAGGTGAGGGGGTGAGGATCCCAACGGTGCTCAAGTTTACGTGGTTTTAGCGCACATGTATTATGCAAATTGAATCTGCATCCGGAAACCATACATCTATACATGAATTTGTTTTCAGAAGATATTCCACATGCTTGGCAAATTTCACCAAATTCATCACAGCCGAATTGAAAAAGGTCGTGTTCATGAGCTTCATGCATGATAAATGAGGGCAAAGAAGCACAACCAATGTCAAGTAGGAAGTCCTCATCGATCAAGGCTATCCCACTTCTAAGAAATCCGCACCCGCGACAATTGAATAAACAGTCTGCAGATTTTTTGAGGATATCATCAGCTTGACCATAGAATATCTTCGGTTCTCTAAACTCACTGCAGGTTGCATGGAGATAATACTTGCATTGAGAGCATTCGTAATACGGTGATATGCTCGGGTATATGGGATATGTGCACCCATCGCATAACATAATCTTGTCGTCGTTATATACAATGTACCTCCAACTTGTCGTCGTCAACCGCGTATCATTAGCAGTAAAATGCTGTTTTTTGAGAAATAATAGATGCGGACGATGAGACCAGTGTTGGATCATTTCCTTATAAATTGATCCCTGATTTCTCGACATTTTGAGGAATTGCTGCCGCCAGAATTTTAATAATGATTCATCAGGCACTGGCAAGTACAACGGGAATTCCGGATCCCAGCCAATTCTGAGATAAATTAATGTTATTCAGATAAATCAACAGAAGAATGAAAAGTTTCTGTTGCACCTGTACGTTGGTGTGTGTTTGTCTAGGCTTTATGAGATTTTAAAGATTAATTGTAGATTCTAAGATATAATATGTACCTATCTACGATCCCGGGCTGTTTGAACAGAGCATCAATATCAAAATTCGATGTGTCAACCGGCTCATTGCTGCAGATCGGAACATATGAATATTAGTAGTGCTATCTCATGTTTGATGCAGGGTTGCTTTTTTAATAAAATATAAAATTTTAATTACCAATAACTAATTGATTGCCCTTTTTCCATTTAAAATGCATCACGTTTTAACAAATATCACGTACAAATATGTATGTGTGTATATATGTATGTTATGAAATCATACCATGTATCAACTTTAAACCTACAAAATTTATATCCTAAAAGTTTCGAGTAAAATTAAAAAAAGAAGAAGAAATCATAGAACTCAACCTCTATTATTATAAGAAAATTGAAAAATAAAACAATAAAACTTACCGCATTGTCTTTTTAGGAGGTCTGGACACCCGAGTTGGGCGATCAACACATGTGATGTGAACAAAAAATCTGCAACTGCCACAATAGTAAAGCCACTGCGTTGGACTCATGTGGTGCTGGCAGATTTGGCAATGTTGAGGAAATTTAGAATACAGTTGAGGTAAATAATAAGCCAAGAGGAGAGGGTGTCTGTGAACTTTTCTTTGGAATTTTTGAGGAGGTAAGAGAGCACAACTCATGTGAATCCAGAAGTTACATGTGTTGCATTTACATGACGACAAATCTTTGACCTTTCTGTCACAAACAAAACAGCGAAAAGAGGCTGGACGCTGGATTATGGTAAGTTCATGTTGATTGTGACTTGGATGATGAACAAGAGGAGATGTAACACATTTTAAACACGCTCTTAAATCCGAACAAGTTGGAGACTGGCAAGAATAGCTGACCATCGCCGATGAATGAACTAAACAAATGGAACAGGTCCAACTTGTATTAGTTGATTCTATTGGAATGAGAGAAATAGGGTGTTGTGGGTGCATAAAGTAGTCTGTAACTTTGAGGGGCAATTCTGCACAGCTTTTGTGCAAGAACAACTTAACACAATCGTCATCATCGTCAGCAATGCCACGACTATCACTTCTGCTGCTGCAACGATAGACGGAGTATATAAGTGGGGAGTGTAATGGCTCTCTGCAGAGATAGCAAGCTTGGTAACCACCGGGGACGTTTTCATCAAGGATCAGGGGATGCTTATGCTTAACAAATTCCATTTGTTAATTTCTGCCGAGACAGAAAGGAAATATATATGTAGAAGAAGAATTCGGATTTTTAACGCTACTCATACCTCAAAAATCTAGCTAAAAGTCATTTATAAGCAAGAACACACATCTTAGGAAGCAATATTAATCTTGAACGTATTCATAAAAATGCTTAAAAAGAATGACTAGGCTACTAAAATTTGTTTTTTTTTGCTACTAAAATATGTTTAATTAAGTAATTCCTTAACATGCTTGCTAATTAAGCAACCTTTTCTTTATCCGTTATACAAAAATATCTATCAAGATTTGAATATCATTTGCTTAAGGCCTTTTCTCTTCTAGATACTTGCAGCGATTGGCTAAATCTTTCACTCTGGTATATTCTTTGCCTTGTTGCATTAATGTTTCGTGTGTCCAAATTCTTCCATTTTATTTTCTTCTTGTTTGATTTGCTAGTTGAAGATGGACATGTTGTAATGACTATTATCTAAATTGTCATCCTAAGAAATCATAATGAAATCTCCATAGATTGTGCAAAATTGGAGGTTAAAATCATGCTCAATCGTATCTTACCGAGTCACAACCAATTTTTTTAATATTTTGTAATACCAGTTATCCGTCTAGAGGCCAATAAAGTGTTTAATTTGTACGTAAGAACAACCAGACAATTTTTGATTTTGTGAGAGTTGGAAGGCATATGGTATACCTAAGTACTAGGACATGGTGCTGGAACAAGGTAAGACCCGACATTAACAAATTGATTAGACCTGAGTACCGTGAATCCTTCTGGAAAAGTGTTAAGATTTAATTTGTAATCCAGGAGGAAATTTAAATTACCTGAGGTTACGTAATTTTGTAGTATAATAATGAAAGATATGACATTTTTATAAAATAAAAAATATTTTCTATAACTACAATAATCACTACAAGAAAACAGTTAAAACGTGGTGGTTAAAACCGATCGCCTGTCAGTTGGTCGGTTTTAACCGTGACTAAGACAAAAACGACATCGTTTTGGCTACCGTGGCACGCGAAGGGGAAAGGTAAAACCGACCGTACGTCGAGCGGTCGGGTTCGCATGTAGCACACATAAAAAAGACACCGTTTTTAATGACATGGCAGAGATAAAACTGACCAAATTGGATTGGTCGGTTATATTGTTGATGTGACCGTCACGAAACCGATCGATGCATTCAGTCAGCTTTAATTAAGTGGGGACCGAAAATGAATAAAAAATAATTTAAATTAAATTATTTGTACCTAGTGAGACTGAAACGGTGCCATTTTGGATGAAAGTCATAATCGATCGATAATCGGTCGGTTATAATCTGCTACTTTATTGTTTCTGGTTTAAAGTTCTTATTTTTTTAAATGGAGCATATAAACATAAAAAAGAAAGATTAGAGATAAAGAGAAAGCAAACTCAAGAAAGGAAAGAGGATAAGTGATACAAAACATATAATGTACGTATGTTTTTTTTTTATCTATTTTATAAATAGTTTTCTTTTATGTATGTGTATCGCATTTATAATTTGAAAGTGCATGTTAAATTGTTTGTTTATATATATATATATATATATATATATATATATATTTGTGTAGATGACAAACATTGATCGAAGTTGGATAAGTAATCAAATACAAAGTGATAAAATTTCTTTAACTCCCGAATATAGAGAAGGTGTAGAATTTTTCATAAATTTTGCAAGTAATAAACCGACCGACAATACACATAACTGATCGTTTTTTCATAAACCGACCGACAATACACATAACTGAGTAAATGACCATTTTTTACCATTCCAAAACACAGAAAACCGACCAGTGCAGAACATAACCGACCACATTCAAACGACATAACCGACCGTCTTCCTTAGTGGTGGTCGGTTATGCAATTTTGAGCGACTACTACTATAAAACTGATCGATATGCACACTTTGACTTCAGTCGATTATGATTACAGTCAAAACAAATTTTCGAGGGCATAACCAACCGCAACCGGTCGGTTTTATTCTGCTGACATCATATGACACGTGTTAACACGTATTAAGAAGATGATCCACTTTAACAAATTTGTAAACGGACATAACCGACCGACACCGTGGTCGGATATATGTGTTAACCTGATCAACTCTTAAAACCGATCAGCCTTAAATCGATCATCGATGACGATCGGTTTAAGGCGTAAAACTGACCGATTTCGGATATAATCGACCCTTTTCGACGGTCGATTATGCTTGTTTTCTTGTAGTGAATTTCATCACGAATTTATATGAGTTTACAGGGAAAGTCCTTTAAATCTCAAATAATTACCTGAGAATGGATTCATGAGTATGCAATCATTTTCAATAATAATGTTGAAAATTATCAAAATGAACTTTTTTTTTTACCACTCTCTCTTTATCTAGATTTATTCCTCTCGAGACTATCTACCTCTCTCTATCTCGTCTCCTCTCTCTCTTTACTACGTGCACTAGTCGACTGAAAAAAATATATCAAATACATGAAAAATAAAACCTAATTCCAGAACTATTTCTTAACACTTTTTGCCTGCCACATAGACATGGGTCCATATACATGTAACCAGATCTTATAATTCGAATAATATCGGTTCAATTTCAGATTGAATCGATCTCAGATCAGATCAATTTTCGGTTATAATATATTTAAGTATAATTTAGATTGGATCTGATCCGATTCAGATCTAATTCAGATTAAAATCGAGTGAAATTTGGATTAAAATCTGATGAATTTGGGTCGAATCAAATTCGGTTCGGATATTTTCAGATCATTACTCATTTATTTATTTTTAATTTGTAAGACATTAAAAAATGTCTTATTATTAAATATATTATATTAAATATATTATTTTTAATAAAATATAATGTACATTTTGAGAAGTATTGATTAAATATCTATGTTATATTTGACATGAAATTGTTGTAAATATGAATTTTGCTTATAAATTAATTAATTTATTAAATTAAAAGTGGTTTATTGTATGTGAATTATGATATGTAAAAATTATAACTCGATTAAAACTGAATTCACCATTTTTTATAATTCGAATCCCATATTTTGAATCATATATATTTGATTCTGATAATTTATTATTTGGTTCTAGATCATAATCGAACCGGATTATTTTCGGTTAAATTTTCGATTCAAATAAATTTTATATCAGCTCAAATTTGATTTACGATCATTATTGAATAACTAATTAGGATACAAAATCAAATTCAATATCAAAAGTTTTGGTTCGGTTTTTAAAATTTGAACTCATTTTGCTAGGTTTACGTGTAAACAACATGTGAATGGGTCAATTGCGTCAGAGTTGAAAGAATTCACACACTAGTTAAGTGGGTGGGGTGTTTACTGTTTAAAGAATTCATATACAACTAGCTTTATTACCCCTGCGAGGCACGAGTTTATTCTAAAATATTTTACAATTTGTCATTAATTTCGGTATATTTGTTTGTGGTATATTCATATTGATGGTTTGATTACCTAAATATTTGAAAATTTAAGTTAGCAATGGTTATTGTGAAATTAATATATCTATTTTTTATTATATTTTATTTCTTTAATCGGAAGTTCGTGTGATACACGTATATGATTTGGATGTGAATAGTTTGTTGTCGATTTTCGAGTAAGTAAGTATTTTGATTTTTCTTTACTGCATAATTTGTTCTTTAAAAAACTTGATATGATTTTGTATACATATTCTTAATTAGTGTTGATGGTTTGGTGATTGAGATATTTGAAAATTTTAAGTTAGTCATAGTTGTTTGTAAAGTTAATATTCCTCTTTTTTATTGTATTGTATTCCTTGAATTTTGAATTAGAAGTTCGTGTTAGATATGTTTATGATTTGGATGTGAATAAGCTGCTATTGATTTTCGAGTAAGTAAGTATTTGATGTTTTTTTACTGCATATTTTTTTTAAAAAAAAACTCGATATGTTTTTACATACATATTCTTAATTGGTTAACAATGAATAACTCTCTCGTAGATCACTTTGACCACAATGAAGATAACATGAAACTATGTCACATTACTAACCATTCGATATCATAAATTTATGTTATGTATATTTATTCAAATATCATTAATATTTTAAATTATATTTTATTACTTTTTAAATAATATATTTCATTTAAATATCATGTATGTAAACAATAAGTATTAATTACAAAATAGTTAATATACTTTAAAGAAGATTAGTAATTAATGTGCAGATATATTAATATGTAATAATAGTAGAGAATTAATATGAAATAATTAAGGAAGAGGTAATAATGTCATCCTATAATTTAACGGGTATAATCGTAATTTCACTCTGATTTTTTTGTCTCACTCAACCCCCTAGTTGCTCTGTTATATATATAATAGATAGATTAAAAGATAATAGCGGACACGTTGAATGCAATAATTGTACAGTTGTGGATATACTTTATTTATAAAACTTTTACTTATACCTCTCAAGAAGCCGCTAAACTGATTCGTGATAAGTTACTCGTTTCACCTTACAATTGTCACTTGGCACAAATAATTTAACAATTAATACTTTTAACATTTTATCATAGATATTCAAAAAAATTAAACCAATTTTAGTTAAGATTTGATTTAATCATACGATGACATCACGACAACTTCAACTTTTTTGTAAAAATCTCCAATACAAACTTTTTTATTAGTACACAAAGAGAAAACTCTTTTGCATTTTTCGGGTTCAATACTTTATATACTAATAGTGTATTTTTCGAAAATGATCAACGTAAAAAATTTATTTATTGAAGACGAGATTTATAATATATAGGATCATAGTAAAACTAAAGTTTTAATCTATATTAGTATCTAAAATTTCAAAACTGCGTATATAATCTATAAGTTGTTAATATCTTATAATGAAGCATTAATAAATGTTAAATGATGAATAAAATCCGTTTTACGCTTATTATATATAATGATATAATTGGAATGGAGTAAATAGGTTGATAGTTTTAAATTTTAAAATAAAAATTAAAAAAGACTATAATAAGTTATAGTGACTATAGATGTCAATATTTGTCACATTATCACCGAGGTCATGGTTCAATTCTCATTAAAAACAATTTTTTATCATCAATATAAAATTAGAAGGGTACTTTAGTAATCTATTATCATCAATATAATATTGAAAAGGTAATCAGGAATCTAATATATATAATCTGATAGTATATAGAATTTGTAATCTAATAGTATATATAATCTGAGTCATTATATATTTAATACAAATAAACATGATTTACAATATTAAAATATTAATATAATCCTTTTTTATGGATCAATTCCAATTTTATAATATTTTGTATATCTTGCGCGAGTTTTTCTCTAATCTGGTCAAAAATATGATTTTAAGGCATTTGTGAAAATGAATTATCTACCTTATCAAGGAGATTACAAGAAGAGACCAAAATAGAATATAACATATTGAGTATTTGCGGATACTAATAAAGAGTTTTATGATATGACCAAAATTGATATCTAGCATAGTGGTAAGGAATGTTACTTCTAACCAAGAGGTCAAGGGTTCAATTCCCATTTGCACAATTTCTCTGTCTAAAAGTGAGTATAATTGAAATTAATTATCGATTAATTGCTAACAAGTACTAACCAACTTGATATATTGCATAAAAATCGGATCAGTAATTATTTTTTGTAAAAATGATTTGATAAAAATTGTCCAAAAATCTGCGGAGTAGTAAAAATTAGTAAAAAAATATAAAACAATATAAATTAAAAAGGTAGAAAATTGAATACAATTAAGGAAAATATTATTTTAGTATATATAATTACTATTTTGGACGGCTAAATCACTAACTCTCTTAAATTTTCCTCTCATATTAATCTCCAATTCAAAAGTTGAATTTTAGATTTTTAATTTATTTCAGTCATACAATATTTTAAAACTTATTTATAAAAACATATGATAATCTATACTATATTATTAAAGACGAAACATTAAAAGTTTTGTAGTCTGGTCATGAAAGTTTTTGTAGTCTGGTCACTCAATTCATAGCCGTTAGATATTTTTGATCAAATCGATGGGAACCCTTAGATAAAATATTAAAATTATTATATAGAATATCTTTTCTATTTTTCCTAACTAGAACATTTCATTTTCCAAAAATATTGCAAACAATTTTATTTACTAAAATAACATAATAAAGTTATAATTGCTAATAACTAACTCATTACCTTTTTTAGCCAAATTGTATATTCTTTTTTATATTTTCTAACTAAAATTTATACTTTTCTATTTTTCCTAACTAAAACCTCCCATTTTCCAAAAATATCACGAACAGATCTATTTAATAAAATAAAATAATAATATTATAATTATTAATGACTAAGCGATTAGTTTTTTTTTTCCAAAACGTATATTCATTTTTATATTTCATAACTAATATTTCTCTTAAATAAAACCTTAAAAATATCACGGACTATTCCATTTAGTAGCATAAAACACTAATATTATAAATCTATTTATCTATCTATCTATACTATATTATTAAAGACGAAACATTGAAAGTTTTGGTACCTGTTTTTTTGATACGGTACTTGCCTTATTTAATTGTTTATTTAATTATTATAAAAATTATTATAATCATTTACCGTTTCAGTTAAACTGCATTACCATTTTTTTCTAAAAAAATCACGAGCAATTTCCTTTTCAGCTAAAACATGTTACTTTTTCTATTTACTTTACTAAAATCCATCATTTCCCAAATATATCACGAGCAAACCCTTACTTATTTATTTTAAAACATATTTTAATATTTTTAATTGGCAATTACAGTTCCCCTCTTTTTCTAGAAAAATCACGGGCAATTACCTTTTTCGGCTAAAACATGTTATATTTTCTATTTTCCTTACTAAAATCTCTATTTTTCCAATTATATCACGGGCAAACCCTTGCTTATTTACTTTAAAATCTATTTTAATAATTTTAATTGACAATTATCTTTTTCAACTAAAACATGTCACATTTTGTATTTTTCTTACTAAAACCCCTATTTTTTTCAAAAATATCACGGGCAAATCGTGACTTTTATATTTTAAAATTCAACGAAAACATGTTACTTTCTATTTTTCTTACTAAAACCCCTATTTTTCCAAAATATCATGGGCAAACCGTTACTTATTTATTTTAAAATCTATTTTAATACTTTCAATTACTTAAAAATATTTAACACGCCTAATTTTTTTTTTAACAAATGCAATTAATAAAATATAAAATATAAATAATAAATTTAACAATTATTAAAAACAATTCGTGCATCGCACGAGTTTTAAGCTATATTATTAAAGACGAAACATTAAAAGTTTGGTAGTGGGATGGACGGACGGTTGGTACTTAGTGATTTTATTTAATTGTCCTTACTTATTTTTTAAAAAACTATCACTAAATAATAACATTATGTATAACCAATTACCTTTTCAGCTAAAATACATTACCTTTTTTTATTTATTTTTCTAACAAAATCTTATCTTTTTCTAAAAAAAACACGGGCGGTTATCTTTTTTAACAAAAACATGTTACTATTTCTATTTTTCCTTACTAAAACCCCTCATTTTCCAAAAATATCAAGGGCAAACCCTTACTTATTTATTTTAAAAATCTATTTTTTTATTTTAATAATTAAAAGTATTAAAATCTATTTTAATACTTTTAATTATGAGCACTTTTTCAGCTGAAACATGTTACTTTTTCAATTTTTTCATTTTCTAAAGAAATTATTATTAAATAATAACATTTTTATAACCAACTACCTTTTCAGCTAAAATACATTACTTTTTCTATTTTTTCTAACAAAATCCTCTATTTTTCTAAAAAAAAATCACCGGCAATTATCATTTTCAACTAAAACATGTTATTCTTTCTATTTTTCCTTACTAAAAACCCTCATTTTCCAAAAATATCTCGGGCAAATCCCTACTTATTTATTTTGAAACCTATTTAAATACTTTTAATCACGGACACTTACCTTTTCAGATAAAACATGTTACTTTTTCTATTTTTCCTTACTAAGACCCCTACTTTTCCAAAAATATCACGGATAAACAGTTATTAATTTATTTTAAAATTTATTTTAATACTTTTAATTATTTAAAAAAGTTTAACACGCCTACTTATTTTTTTAGCAAATGCAAATTAATAAAATATTAAAATATAAATAATAAAAATAATAATTATTAATAACAATCCGTGCATCGCACGGTTTTAAGCTAGTAACCTACTAGCTTAAAACCCGCGATGATTGTTAATTGTTAATTTATTATTTTTTAAAATATTTTATTAATTTTATTTGTTAATAAAATAAGTGGGCATGTTAAAATAGCTAAACACTTTTAATTAATTAAAAACATTAAAATAGATTTTAAAATAAATAAGTAAGGGTTTGTCCATTATATTTTTGGAAAAAAGGAGGGGTTTTAGTAAGTAAAAATAAAAAATGTAACATATATATTTAGTTTAAAAAAGGAAAATGCCCGTGATATTTTTGGAAAATGAGTTTTAAAATTTAATAAATAAAAATATTTAAATACATTTTAAAATAAATACGTAAATGGTTTGCCCGTGATATTTTTAGAAAAAGAATGGATTTTAGTGAGAAAAATAGAAAACGTAAGTTGAAAAAGGTAATTTCCCGTGATATATTTAGAAAATGATGGATTTTGTTAGAAACAAATCTATAATGTGTTTTAGCTGAAAAGGTAATTGGTTATAAATAGGTATTTGATCATTTATATTTTTAATATTTTAGTAATTGCATTTGTTAAGAAAAATAAGTTGGCATGTTAAAATAGGTAATTTTTAAAAAATTAATTATAATATTAAAATATGTTTAAAAATAAATAACTAAATGTTTGTCGGAGATATTTTTCGAAAAGGAGGGTTTATTAAGAAAAAATAGAAAAACTAACATGTTTTGGTTAAAAAAGATAATTGTATTATGGGTCCTGGTCCCTGACAATTGATTGTGAGGGATCATTTATTTAACAATCTGTTCCTGAACCGTTGGATCAACATTTCGACGGTCAAGATTAAAAAAAAAAATTAATCACTCCGCGTATTTTTTCCGCGGAGCACTATTCCTCCGCGTAAATTTATCGCGGAGCCCTGTACCCGCTCCGCGATTATTTTCCGCGGAGCTTCTGAAAGAAAGAAAAGCCATGAGTACTACAGTCTTCTTCTTTCTTCACTTGTGTTTGATAGGTTTAGCTCTGTTTCTTTGACTGTAATATATATAGGCAAATCACTTCACTACATTCATTACCTTAATGATCCAATGGTCACAATTTTGTCTACTAAATTTTAGACATTTTATGACCATTGAATCACAAATAGGGTGACATTACAACATGGTAGCCACATAAGTGTGAGCAATTTGGATTGGTTGCCTTATCATTAAACAATCTTATTGAGGTGACACATGGCGTGGAAGAGGTTTTCTTTAGTTTGCTAGCCAATTCTTGGCCCTGTCTGGGGAATGAGCACTGTACTTTTCTTTCTTCAAGAAGCTCCGCGGAAAATAATCGCGGAGCGGGTACAGGACTCCGCGATAAATTTGCGCGGAGAAATAGTGCTCCGCGGAAAAAATACGCGGAGTGATTAATTTTTTTTTTTAATCTTGACCGTTGAAATGTTGATCCAACGGTTCATGAACAGATTGTTAAATAAATGGTCTCTGACAATCAATTGTCAGGGACCAGGACCCTTGTATTATTTAATAATATATTTTTATAAATAAGTAAGAGTGCTTCTAAAGGCGCCGGCTACCTTCTTACTACTGACAGCACAGCTACGTGCTGGCACTCTCGTGTGCCAAAGTAAAACGGCTGTTCTTCCTTCCCCGCTCCCTCTTTTTCTACGTATGAGGCGGCAGGTTACCAGAGAAGAGAGGACAACTTGGGTCCATGTAAATGATTGCAAACAACAACGCTCCTTTCCCATATGGAGTTCAGAACCCAAAGGCAATCGTTGAGTGAACTGTATCTTTTTTGTGTTAGTTGACCTAAGCCGCAAATCACAACGTACTGACTAAACTTTTAATATTTCGTCTATTATATAATAGTATTGATAAGACAATTGAGTGAGGTGATGCTGGAAAACAATTTGATTGGGAAAGAGTTTGTGTCTCTCGTCTTTTATTATTTAAAAAATTATCAAAAAAAAAATCACAATTGAAAAAAGTGACTACGTACATATGAATGTTTTAGCAAAAAAAGAAGATGCTATTGGATCAATAACCTCTTGGTGTGCGGTAGGGGTGTAATTCGAGCCGAGCCGGGCGAGTTCGAGTCGGGTATTAATTCGAGCCGAGTTTTTTTTCACGAGCCGAGCCGGATCGTTTAATTAAACGAGCCTATTCTTCTGCCCGAACTCGACTCGTTTAATTTTACGAGTCGAGCCGAGCCGGCTCGTTTAGTTAAACGAGCCTATTTAAATGAGCCGGGCGAGCCGGCTCGTGTAAAATTACACTTAAACAAGCCTAATCTTCTGCACGAACTCGGCTCGTTTAATTTCACGAGTCGAGTCGAGCCGGCTCGTTTAGTTAAACGATCCCGGTCTTATGTTCGAGCTCGGCTCGTTAACGAGTTCGAGTCAAGCCGAGCCTTAATAAACGAGCCGAGTCGGGTTGGGCTCGCGAGCCGCCCGACTCGAATTACAGCACTAGTGTGCGGTGTGCTGGTAACACCTTCAGTCTTTTGTGTGATTTCAAGAATTCGAATTTTGTCAAATATGTAGAAAAGGAACTGATATTTGAACACACACACGCCCTGGTCTACTTAGCTACTCCTGCGGGTTGACACTAACGTTTACAACGTTCACTACAACCACGTTCTTTATTTAAATTAATAAAACAACTAAAACAAATAAAACAATTACTAAAGAATTAAGTTTAAGATTAATTTCCAACAATCACCCCCTTAATCTTAAACTTGTCTCATGCAATCCTTCCAGCCCGTATGGCTTTTAAACTGAGCCCGTATGGCTTTCAAATTGAGCCCGTATGGCTTTTAAACTGAGCCCGTATGGCTTATTCAACTGAGCCCGTATGGCTAGTAATCTGAGCCCCTTAATCTAAACCTGACTAAACAGAATTTACGAAGCACTTCTCTTCATCTGTGATGCACTTCTCACCACCATCAATTTGCATTTCTATGATGTACTTTTTGTCATACATTCATTTACATTTTGTGACGCACTTCTCGTCACCTATATATTTTGTTGATGCACATTATCACCAACATCAAAATTCTGGAGCACTTCTCTCCTTCTGTTTCCCGACCTTCAGTAGTCTTTTCCGGCATCAACTCATCTTTCTCGGCAGCTCCATACTACATATGCATCCCATACTACACACGCAGCTTTGCCACCGGCGTCCGTGCCGCCACGATCACCGGAGGGAAGGCTGTTAAGCCTTGAACCCCCCCCCCCCCTCTAGCTCTGATACCAAGTGTAGAAAAGGAACTGATATTTGAACACACACGCCCTGGTCTACTTAGCTACTCCTGCGGGTTGACACTAACGTTTACAACGTTCACTACAACCACGTTCTTTATTTAAATTAATAAAACAACTAAAACAAATAAAACAATTACTAAAGAATTAAGTTTAAGATTAATTTCCAACAAAATAAACATCGAATTATTTCTCTAAAATAGTTCAAACACGGGCAATTACCCAAAATTATAAATAGCTAAACCATAGAATATATAAGGGTGTTAGTGTATAAACTGTCATAATGAAGAGTAATTGAAGCACAGCAAGCACTGGTTTTTGTTGCAAAATTTTTAGCAAGCCAGCAATACGTAAGTGTGAAGCCACGCATTTTTGGCATAAAGCAACAAGGACACATGAGCAAAAAAATATTAATTCCTTCAGACACAAGGCAACAATTAAAAACTCGATTCCACGAAAGCTAACTAGAGAATTAAAGCAAAATTTGTTCGAATATTAAAAAGAACTCAGAAGATGTATATGCAAGCATAAAGCAAGAAGCTAACAGGAGCCACTTTCAAGTAGCCATTGAAAGCGAGTTCATTTTTGAAGCAAAGGATCCGCATTCCATGTTGCACTGATTCTCTACAACACATTGACCCATAATAAGCAAGTCTAAGTCGCATATATCAGTATTTGAAATTGTATATGTTTTAAAAATTATTTCATCTCTTTAATTCCTATAATTAGATATGAGTATTAAGTCGATCAAAGATGCAGGACTCGTAGTAGACCGCAATAATGGTGTTTTCGTGCAGTTAGTGAACTCTTTATAAAGGATTCTATGAGTATCGAATAGACTTAATTACAGTTTGCTGGTCTCAATTATTATTTTTTTACACAAAAATAACTTTTTTATAATTGTTGCTATTTATAGACTAAATTATTATTTTTTTAGCAGATGTTTGCATTCCGTTAAATTTTTTTAACGGACGTTAATGGTTTCATTTTTTAATTTTTGTAATTTCACTTTAATGGCTCAAGTATTATTGTTTTGTACAAAATTGACTTTTTAATATATTTTTGACATTTTTAACCAAATTTTTTATTTAAAAATAATTTAACTAAATTATACTTTTAAAATGCTCAACTGACCTTAAGATTTTTTATTGTAAAATTATTCTACATGATTTTTTAGGCAATAGTACTAGGAGAATAAGATAAAATGAAAAATGTAAAAATCGAATAACTTTGTCATCAATCATCAGAAAGTAAACTCGTATTGCTTCCAACATAAATGAATTAATCCTACATTTTTAGTCTTTTACAATGATCTAACATTTGAGTGATGTTCAAATGTCTTTTTTTTTTAAAAATAATTATGATATCTCTTTGTTAGTGAATAATCAAAAATCAAATTAAAATTTTAAGATGTTTGAAAAATATGATGCGAACATTAGTAAATTTTTAACGTAATCTGAATTAAAGGCATGGTTTTTAGAACTTATCACGTGACTTTTTTTAACAATGTCTTTAATTCAGATTACATTAAAGATTACGCTAAAATCTAAGAAAATTAGAGATATTAGATGAAAAAACCAATTAAAGAAACATATATAGACATTATTAGAGATTGATATGGACAAAAAAGTAATTATAGAAATATAATTGCTGATTCAATTAAAATGCCGGTATTTAAGGACCGACACCCTAATTATTCATTAATTTCGTAATTAATGAGTAGGGAAAATATACAGCTCATGAAAAGAGCCTTGATTATGGAAAATTAGTCAAAGAAGGATCTGGAATCCCAATTAAAGGCAATCAATGAGTCATAACCTTTATCAACAAGGAAACGGATTCTTCAGCAAGAAATACAATACTTATCCAATATCAAAAAGAAGACTTATCCTTTAAGTCTCCCAAACATACCATAAATACTAGGCTTCAGACGCCTATATAAGGTCCCTGATCCTACAATCAGAACTACGTCTTTGGCTTGATTCTCAACATTAATTGAGATACGTAGGCATCTTGTGAGGACCAATTTAGTCCGGATACACGAGTGCAGCCATTAAAGCTCGAAGCTCATTAAACCTAGCATTCAATTCGCAAAGCACGTTTTTTAATCCATAACAGAGATATTCAAATTCGAAGCGTGACTCAAGAATTTAGTTTTACATTTTTTATTTTATCTTGTTCTTGTAGTACTAGCGTCTAAAAATCGTCTACAATAGTTTTATGATAAAGAATGTTAAAGTCATTTGAGCATTCTAAAAGTATAATTTAGTTAAATTGTTTTAAATAATAATTTAGTTAAAAAGACGTCAATATGTATAAAAAGAGTCATTTTGTGCAAAAAAATAATAATTGAGCCATCAAAGTGCAATAATAAAAATGTAAAAGTGAATTCATTAACGTCCGTTAAAAAAAATTGACGTAATACAATCATCTGTTAAAAAAATAATAGTTTAATCATTAAAATGACAACAATTATAAAAGTGTCATTTTTGTGCAAAAAAATAATAGTTAAGGCCATCAAACTGCAATTAAGTCTATCAAATATTATTAGGGCTGTAAACGAACAGAGCCGAGCCGAGTTTTGTCCGAATCAAGCCGAGCTTGATTTTTTTTTAAAACGAACCGAGTCGAGCCGAGCTTTCTAATAGAACGAAAAGTGATGTTCAAGATCGGCTCGTTTATTAACGAGCCGAACACGAGTTTGTTCACGAACATTTCGAGTCGAGCCGAACACAAACCGAACTCGAGTCGAGTCGAGTTGTTCACTTATAGTTCGTACTTTTATACTCTACCAAATCCAAATTTTCAAATTACTTACTCGATTTACAGTCTCATGCCTAAAATCACATTTTAAGAATACATGATTATGTTTGAATTTCAAAACTAAAAGTTAATTTATTTTCTTCTAATAATCATATTAGGTTAATATTTGTATTTATGAGTAATCAAACCTTACCCACTTCACCTAATAACAATAGTTAAAATAAAATAATTTTATCACTAACTTAGAGCCTCTTTAAGAGTCTATTTATCTTGGTTCTTAACTTGAAATTTGAGAAGGTTTACAATTTTTTTTCCTCCAAGATACTCTTATTAACCTTAAATTCACTAAAAGTCTTATCTTTTCCTCAATTTTAAGAGGTACGAGCCACTTTTAAATAATATTATATAAAAAATTAATAAGACAAACTCTCTTTCTCTATTCACTTTCTTTTGTAATTTTATGAATGCAACTTATAAATTTTAATAATGAAAAACTAATTTGGATTGGATATAAAGAGTTTTACTCTTGGTAGTACGTTGATGTTATATCTTTTAGATATAACAAATACAATTCCTTATTCAACCACAAAATAATTAAAATAGATCGCAATTAAGTTTTATATAACATATTCAAATTGTTAAGGATATTATGAAATTCACAAATTTATAATTAGTTAAACGAATCGAGCCGAGTTTAACGAGTTCGAGCCGAGCTCGAGCCGATCCCGAGCAAAACGAGTCGAGTTCGAGTCGAATAAGTGTAAAGCTCGGCTCGAGCTCATTTACTAACCGAACACATTTTCATGTTCAAGCTCGTGTTCATTTAGTAAACGAACCGAGCCGAGCTCGAGTTTTGTTTACGAATGACTCTGTTCGCTTACACCCTAAATATTACATGAATCTCTTCTTTGTGTTCCTCGTTATTAAGTAAGTGACTGGATTCAGTAACTTTATAAATTAAAAAATGAAGGTAGAACAACAAAGAGGAAAGCGCCGCTGCTGTCACCTTTAGTACGTATTCAAGAAGAGTACTGGTAGTAAACAACAAAGAGGAAAGCGCCGCTGCTGTCATCTTCAACTATTTCCTGCACCAATACTTCAGTGTACCACGTGTAATTTTATTATTTGTCTGTCTTGTGTCCATGCTCATCAGTTTGATTAGTCACTACGTATCACGAAATGATGTTAAATTTGTGATTTTTTTATTATTATTAGCCTTGTCAAACAGTCGGTAATTATGTTGAATATCAATATTAAATTACTAATTATTAGAGACTGTGTCTAGATTAATTTTCGAAATAGAATCATTACTTCAGGACTTTTAGTAGTGATATTGCGGGGTGAATGATGTGTTCTCATTTTAAATAAACAGAACGATAGCGTTCATGAGCTCAGAATGTTGGTTAAAAACATGTGTATTTGCAGAGACTAGATACTTTCATTTAGGTTTTAACTAGAAATTTTATAGCTAATTATTTATGTGTATATTGTACGAGAAAACGCCAGCAGCTGACGATGATCATCATGATGATGATGGGGCAGTGGTGAGAGTACCGAGTCTGACAGTGATCGTGATATGAGTGCGCCATCTTACGATATTTTCTCTCGTGGAAGTCTTGTTATTAAGGGTTTAATTTTTAGTTGTTTTTCTAAGTTTATGTGATTTGAATTTGGATTCTGGTTGTTTGTATGAATCTGGTTGTTTGTATGTTTGTGTAAGATGTTTTAAACTTTTAGATGTAAATGACTATGGATTTATGACTAACTTTATGTAAACTATATGGTATTTTGATTCGTTCATTGCATATTTTGGTGTGTTTAGTTATGTGGTTCTAATTAGGGTGTTGTATTGTGTTGCACATTAGTATTTGTGAAAGGACAAATTTTGTATATAATTTGAAAGCCAAAAATGGCTGGAATCCAAAAAATCTGCACAATTTCAAATCTGGGCACACTAATTTACCACAACAGTTTTTGTTTTACCTCTATTGATGAAGCTAAACTATGGCATCTGAGACTCGGCCATATTCCTTTAGCTCAACTAAAAGTTGCAGTTCCAGAATGTGACAATGCTGCTACTGGAAAGACTGTGATTTGCCAGATATGTCCAGCTTCAAGACAATCAAGGCTGCCATTTCATCATAGCAGTATCAAAACTTTTGCTGTTTTTGAGTTGTTACATTTAGACATTTGGGGGCCATACAAAACTAAAACCACTTCTGGATGTAATTTGTTTCTCACAATTGTTGATGATTTCAGCAGATTTACATGGGTTCATTTACTAAGACATAAATCTGAGGTTACTAGTGTTTTAAGAAATTTCATTTCTTATGTTGACACTCAATTTCAAGTAAAGGTTCAAACTATCAGAACAGACAATGCTAAAGAGTTTTGTGAAGGAGAATTTCAGAGTTTGTGCAAAGCTCAAGGCATTATGCATCAAACAAGCTGCACATACACACCTCAACAGAATGGAGTGGTCGAGCGCAAGCATAGGCATCTTCTTGAGACTGCTAGAGCTCTATCTTTCCAATCCAAGCTTCCACTGATATACTGGGGTGAGTGTATCTTGTCCTCTACTTACTTAATCAATAGAATGCCACTTAAGAGTATAGAAAACAACACTCCTTACTTCAAATTGTTCAATAAAATACCTGATATCAGCCACCTTAGAGCTTTTGGCTGCTTGTGTTACTATTCCACTTCTAAAGTGCACAGAACTAAGTTTGATAGTAGAGCCCTCAAAGGAGTGTTTATAGGATATCCTACTCTTACAAAAGGTTATAAAATTCTTGACCTTACTATAGTAAAACCTCTATAAATTAATACTCGATAAATTAATAATCTCGATAAAATTAATAATTTGTCCAGTCCCAACTTGGGACCAGTATAAAATTGGACCCCAATCGATAAAATAATAAGATAATAACTTTTTTGAAATCCCAAAGTATATATATTGGTCCCAACGAAACTATAAATTAATAATCATTAAAAGATTCCATACATATTCTAAGATTGTCTAGTAAAAAATGAATCTATAGTCACTTGTTTTTTGTTGAACTTCAAATCTATGTTTAATGTACTGCGTTGGTACCATGGACCAACTTTTTGGTACTATGAACTAACTTTTTACTTATTCAAAAACAATGAACTTGATAAATTCAATTAACTTGTGAATGTACATTCATAGAATGTGCCTTGGAACTTATTTTTGTAATTTATTTTTCATCTCTAACTAATATATATTGTAACTAGTACATTAGACTTGAAAATTTAAAGGTCTTATGTAAATCCTCTTTAAATTAATAAATTATTAATTTATCGATATAATAATATCTCTCTAAATTAATAAAATATCCCGGTCCCAACATTATTAATTTATAGAGGTTTTACTGTACTAAGCAAATTTTGATCTCAAGGGATGTCATATTTCATGAAAAACATTTCCCTTACCACTATCAAACCTCTACTGTTAAAGATGATTATACCAGTGCAATTTATTTGCCTACTGTTACTCCTTTCTTTTTTGATGCAGAAACTGTTGACCCTCATCATACTGATATACCACATCACACTGCTGAATTCTATACCAACACACTTCATACACCTTGTTCTAGTTCTAGTTCCTCTGATTCTAGCAATATTCTTGACCTTAGTGACACAGTTACTGTACAGGTTCCAAGACAGTCCACTAGAACTCATAAGGTTCCCTCTTATTTGTTTGATTTTGTTTGCAACAATGTATCTCAGTCATCTACTACTGATCTCACTGCCACTGATCTCACTGGTCATTGGTGTAACTTAGTTCAGTTTCACTCTTTACCAGTTGCACATCAGTGTCTTATATCCAAAATCTGTGATATTCATGAGCCAGCATCTTACTTAGAGGCTTCTACACAACCAATTTGGGTTGAAGCCATGAGAAAAGAACTTGATGCTTTGGCAATTAACCAAACCTGGGATTTAGTTGACCTTCCAAAGGATAAAAAGGCCATAGGTTCAAAATGGGTTTTTAAAGTCAAGTTAAAGTCAGATGGGACATTGGAAAGATGCAAAGCTCGTTTAGTTGCTAAGGGATTCAATCAAAGGTATGGGATTGATTATGAAGAGACATTCTCTCCTGTAGTTAAAATGTCTACTATCAGATGTCTTGTTGCTATAGCTGCTAGTAAGAAATGGAAGTTGCATCAATTAGATGTTAACAATGCGTTCCTACATGGATCATTGACTGAAGAGGTATACATGAAGGTGCCAGATGGTCTTCCTAATCCTGGCAACAAGGTTTGTAGATTAAGAAAATCAATCTATGGTTTAAAACAAGCTTCCAGGGAATGGTTTGCTAAATTGCTGTTTACTCTCAAGGAACAAGGGTTTGTACAATCAAAAAATGACTACAGTCTCTTTATTAAAAGGCATGATAATTTGGTATGTATGGCTGTAGTGTATGTTGATGATGTGATCCTTACTGGCACAGACATTCAGGGTATAGAAACTCTTAAAACTCATCTTCACTCTGAATTTGGCATTAAGGATCTTGGTGAGTTAAATTTTTTCTTAGGCATTGAGGTAAGTTACCTACCTTCTGGAATATTTCAAAGTCAAAAGAAGTTTTCTACTGAATTATTATCTGAATGTCCAATGGATCTCTCTCAAAAAGCTTCTACTCCTTTGCCTTTGAATATCAAATTGAGTGCTGACGAGGGAGATATAATTTCTACTCCTGAGCTTTACAGATCCCTGGTAGGGAAGTTGAATTTTTTGACAAATACTCGTCCTGACTTGGCATATGCAGTACAATCTCTTAGTCAGTTTATGCAGCTACCTCGCACTTCTCATCTCCAGGCTCTGCATCATACATTGCGTTATGTGTCTCACACAATTGGCCAAGGTATTCTTTTGCGTGCCTGTGACAATATTACTTTGCAAGCTTTTAGTGATTCCGATTGGGCTGCGTGTGTAGACTCACGTAGGTCTGTTACTGGCTATGTTCTACTTCTTGGTTCTTCTCCTGTCACCTGGAAATCCAAGAAGCAGAGTACGGTTTCTAAGTCCTCTTCTGAGGCTGAATACCGTGCTATGGCGTCTGCAGCATCCGAGATTACATGGCTAGTACGTTTGCTTGAAGAACTGGGGGTCACTAATCTCAAACCTGTCACATTGCATTGCGACAATCAATCTGCTATTTCCATTGCTAAGAACCCTGTCTTTCACGAGCGAACTAAGCACATCGAAATCGATTGCCACTTCACTCGTGACAAGGTTCTTGAGGGCCTCATACAGCTCACATATTTACCTACACAATCTCAGCTAGCTGACCTCTTCACTAAGTCTCTTCCTTCTCCTCAATTCAGACAGCTTTTGTCCAAGATAGGATTCCACATTCCTGATTCTCCTGGTCCTCCTATCTTGAGGGGGGGTGTTGGTGTACCACACTGCCAGCTAAGCTAAGCAACACAGCTGGAGTCTGTTACAAAGTTAGTTAGAATATATACAGTTAGTTAGAGTATATACAGCTTGCATCTTGTATATATAGTTTGCATCTTGTACATTCAGTTTTAATCAATTCATTCTCATATAAACTCTCTCTCTCTCAAGAATGTAATCAACACTAAAGTTCAGAAGATTAACACAAACTTGATATTGGGTGTACTACGTTGCCCAGTAAGATCAAACATGAAGCTCATGAGCACCCGCTAACTCAAGTCGTAGCAGGCAGGGATTTTTTTGGCTGCAATGCGTGTATGTCAAGTGCCGACAACAAAGAACTAATTTATAGATGTATAGTTTGTAATGGTTCTATTAATTTTGACTTACATACACATTGTGCGCTTACACCACATAAACTAAAGCACCGTTGGGATCCTCACGCCCTCACCTTGATTACTCCCGAAAACACTATTGAAAATCATCCTCATGATTTCAATTGTGAAGATTGTTCGGAGGACATAGACACAAACTCCTGGTTCTGCCATTGCAGTTTGTGTGATCTATCTTTTCATATTTACTGTATTTACAGGTTCAATAGGAACTCTAATATTAAATTTGGTTCATCAAAAATTATGATTGAGCAGCAGCTGCAGCAGAAGCTTCACGAGCACGGCCTCACACTTGTTTTAAACAAAAAAACGCGTTGCTGTGCAAGCTGTCGTCGTAAACTCTTTGATGAGCCAGTACTTCAATGTACTACGTGTAATATTGTTTTTTGTCTGCTTTGTGCAGATGCTGATCAGTTTGGTAAAGATTTACAATTTGCCGGCTGATGATGTTAAGTGTTTCATATTATTTAAAATTTGTTCGGATTCAATTATTTGTTAAGTTAATAAAATCTATTCGTCAAAAAAAAAAAAAAAAATTTGTTCCGATTAAAAGCCTTGTTAAACCGTTTATTCTGTTGAATATCAAGTACTTTTGAATTAATAATTAGTGATTTAGTTTTATTTATAATTAATTAAGACTAGAGATTTATTGTGTAGATTAATTTTCCGAAATAAAATTATCATTTTATGACTATTTAGTTATGACTTATGACTCAATTCATTGACTAGCTACTGGCTTCTTGCTTTTTCCTTGCCGAGTTAAATCCTCCGAGTTCTTTTTAGTATTCGAACAATTTTTGCCTTATAACTCATGTCATAGGAGCAACTCTAATCGGACACTAAATCTATGTGACAGTAATAGTTATAGTGTCAAAATAATTTCAATATAATATTAAAATAGTGACCCAAGGTCACCAAAAGTGTTTTGGGTCATCAAATTTTTTGGTGACAAAAGTAATCCTTTGACATCAAATTTGGTGAATTTCAAAATTAGAACAATACCCCTATTTTTGTTAACAAAACAAATTTTTTCCATCTATGTCCTACTAAAATTAATTGTTTTTGTAAATTTTAACTTAAGATTTTATCGATTGAAATTTCTTTTATTCTTAACCATTCTTAATTCTAAAATATTTTTTTTAATCTTTTTATTCTAATCTTTTAAATTTTATTTTAAAATTTTTTTACTTTAAACTTTCACAATTTTTTTTAAATCATGAATTATAAACAACACACTAGATTTAATTATAAAAATAACATCATAAATTCATAATGATAAATAAGAAGTTATTTATAATATAAAAAATGAACAAAGTTAGAATATTTTATTTTATTGGTCAAAGAATTTTTTTTGTGTAACACCCCCATCTATAATTAAATGAGGGGCTACTTATTAAACCATAAACTTGTATGCAAAGCACTAAAATACAACAAATAATAATTAAACAACCTAATAAATCTATAATTGAATAATTCCTAAGCAACAGATTGTAGGGTAGCTCTCCATCACTCAGCCCAAGTCCCCCTAAGTACCTGCCAGAAAAAGAATACGGCATGAGCCAAATGCCCAGTACGGATATGGAATACAGTTTATAAAACAGGAAATAGATATTCATATTTGACAGTTTATAATAAAACTTTTATTTAAAAATAATTATGGCTGAATCAACGAGGGGTTAGGATATTTCATACTGAGATCAGAACAGAACAGATACAAATACACACATCATAGGGTACCTAATGTGTGCAACAAACCGGATAACGTGTACGGCATATACAACGTCACCGTCAAATCAAATCACAAATCAAAAACTCTGGGTGCACCCACGTATCCTGAAACAAATATCAAATACGCAAAAGCTCGCCTCCTGAGCTATCAGAACAGAAGAATACGCCATGACCAATCACACTGCCATGGAAGTGTCATGTCACTGGTGCCGCAATGACATGGCTGTAGTACCCCTACAGCTGGTTAACTCGGTATACCCTATATCACTAAGGGTTCAAATATAATATTTCGCAAAACATTTTTAAATCTCACATAACAGATATTCTCAATATTTCCAACATATATAAAATATACGCAATATCAGAAAATCGCAGAAACAAATATTTAAGTATTTCGAAACAGATTTAAATATACTTTTCAGAATCAAAACAATTTTCATATTTCAAAATGATTCAAAATCAAACGAACAGATTTGATGTCAAAACGAATTTAATTTAAATATTTCTAAGAGGAGTGGCGGTGAATAAAAGAGGAGAGAATCCGTACCTCAAAATTGTAATCTCAAACACTAATAAATTCCGCAATCAATCTGCTAAATTCTCGAACTCGGATCTAATAACAAAATTTTAAAATATTTACACACAATGTTGTTGTAACTCATTGACCACCAAAATAAGCAGTGCTTATATAAACACTTCGTTATTATTAGAATGCATAGTACGATTAACATCAGCTAGTCATTTAACAATCCAAACACATGTTAACATGCATTTTTAATAACTTACACTATACCTCAACTAACTGACATTAACACGGACATGACCGAGTATAGATAAATGTTATATTAATTATTTAAATAAACTACTTGCCAAATGATTATTATATAATTTACGTGTACTCAAACATTAATAATCTAACATTGAACATAATTTCCTGGCTCAAAGTTTCAATAGATAACATGTAAAACCATGAGGCAAGAGAATCGCAA
Source organism: Heracleum sosnowskyi (assembly GCA_030848705.1). Lineage (NCBI taxonomy): Eukaryota > Viridiplantae > Streptophyta > Magnoliopsida > Apiales > Apiaceae > Heracleum > Heracleum sosnowskyi. The sequence continues at coordinate 10,880,546 of CM061245.1, forward strand.
AATATAATAATTTAATATACAGTATATGATTTATATTAATCACCTGTCATTATCCAAAACAAATACAAGTCAGGAAATTAACAATGTTAAATTAAAAGTGAGCTTCCATAACATTCAATGTTGTAATTAGTTATGAAAAAGAAAAATATATATTAATATATGTATTCTCATAAATGATGACCAAAAAGCATGATACAAGGCTACATCTTAAATCAAATTCATACCATAGAATCAATGTACACAACCCATATATTTTATATTATTTTGATACTAACAATTAAAACTTGAAATATTTTCCTTGGATGTTACATAAGACACTACAGAATGGATACGTACAATAAGGGATAGTACAAAATAAACAATAGACTTGAAATTGAGACAAATATTTATAAACCGACCCAATTTACCTGTTCTAGTTGAAAGCTTCAAAACCAAAACCTGAATCAGCCAATTAAACTACCATCTCTGTTTTTCTCTGTCTCGGCTCTCCAATGGACCAACACAACAACTTAGGGTTTTTTTTATGAGACGTGTGTGTTATTATAAATTTACCTACCAATTATCAATTTTGAATAATACTCTATTTCTTTTATTCTATATATTTTCTGATTAGTAGTTCCACTTGATTACTAATTACAATTATTATTATTATTATTATTATTATTATTATTATTATTATTATTATTATCTAAATTGTTATTATTATCAGAAAATCCTGTAAATTACATTTAGTGACAAGTATAGTGTCCTTGATTGGAGTTCATTTTATGAATGATGTGTTTTTGACACCAAAATAGTGTTATAATGACACTATTTTGGTGTGCTTGGTTGGAGATGATCTTAGCTTTCTTGGAATCTAGTTTTCGATTGCAGTAGATGTGCCTTGAGTCTGAAGATAGCTCGGCTAATGTTTTGGTGCTTTATGCCAAAATGCTTCACGCAAGTATTGCTTATTTGGCGCAAATTTTACAACAAAAATCTGTGCTTCTTGTGCTTTAGTTATTGTTCATGACTGCTTAATTATATTCTTATTTAATTTATATGTTAGTATATAATATAATTCTGAGTATGTACAAAAAACGCACATTTCTAGCTATCTGATCAATTCATTTTTGATCAACGACAAATGATCGGTAATAATATATTATAATTGATCGACAAATGATCATAAATAATAACATAACCGATCAACATTGGTGAGTTATAAAATGTTAAGGGCCCAATGTCCACGTAATTGCACGTGTTTTTAACTATTTTAGAGAAATTGTCAATATAATTTTGATATTCGATTGAGTGATGTTTTATACTTTTTAGAAGTTTAATTTTTTGATAGTTGGAACAGATGAGAGACAATTATAAACGCAAACTGTTTTCCAATCAAATAGTATTTCAACATCACCTCACTCGATCAAGTACATAATTATTAGCACCTTCTTTACTAACTTTGGATACATATGATCATTTTTAAAAAAGTCGTTACATTAAATTGTAAAAAAGTGTGTTCGGTAAGGTTCAAAAAATCAAAGCTTACAAAGATGCGTAATCTATTATATATCTTATACTGCAACAAGCACTTTGTGAACCATTTTATTCAACACTTGAAATTACATAACTACCCCTCCAAAGTTAAATGTTATAAAAATGTAAGAAAATTTTGATCTTAATAGGAATCGAACCTAAGACACTTCAATACTAATTACTAAGAATTTCAAGTCACCAATTTAACCATTGAGCTACTTGGGTTTTTTTGTTGTGGTATAGAACTCATTAGTATGGTAATGTCTTTCACAAATATTATTTTACACTTTAGTTTTTATTCAAGATTCTTTCATGATAATTTCATTTGTCTGATTATTAATAAAAGTGGTTATTGGTATAAAGTATATCCAATAGACTCGTATCTCTTTAATTAAATTTAATTATGTTTTTCCTTTATATTCACAATTTTAAGACAAAGTACAAATGTATTTTTAGTCACATAATATCACTTTTTAGTGCGAGCATCCAATAATATAAAATAATACAAAATATTAATCATTTTGTCTCAATTATATTCATACATATCAGATAATATAAGTAATAATATAAGCACCTCTATAGTTGTTACCCTGAATAGAGATACGTAATCCGGATTCAGGTCGGATTTTTCGATATCCGATAGGGCCGGACTTTTTTAAATCGAGACAAATTTTCTCTAAAATATTTATACATGTAGATAGGGTCGGGTCAGGAGGGGCCAAATCGGATTTTTACAAATTATTTTAGATATTGATAACTTTAACATTAACTTTACCTTTTTTTTTATTTTTTCGGATTTAATTAAAAAAATTAAGCTTTTATCCGATATTTAATTGAAAATTCTAGCTTTTTGGATACACTTTTATCCTTATCAAGACTACGTCCAAATCGAGATTAAATTTGGGTTTATTCGGCTCGAACCGGATCGGTGTTTTGTGAAAAATATGCGATTCGTTTAAGCCTGCGGGCTGGATCCAATTGAGTTGGACTTTTTTTTAATCAGATTTTTTCTGATTTTTTTAACCAGTTCGAACAGTTTTTTTCGAATACGAATTTGTGTGCATCTCAATCCCGCCACCTCATGCATTAAGGACATGTATACTACACCGGCCGCTTATAGAGAATTATGGAGCCCAGAGAGTATTGGTACTTTCGAAATGGAGCATTTATTTGACACCTTTAACTAATTCCTATCTGATTATTAATTAGCTTATAAAACAAATCATCAAATACATTCAACTAAGAACAAAATTTTTTTCGGACTAATACCAAACCGATCTTCATTGCAAATCTTCTCAACCATGTCACATAGTGTCACCAACAAGTTCAAACTGGTGGCAGGATCACCACAACAAACTGAAGAATACTTATCATCACAAAATTAAACTGACATGAACTAGGTGATAGTGTGACAAATATTGACATCTATATCCAATATCACTTATTATATTTTTTTTTAATTTTTTTTTTTTAAATTTAAAACTATCAACATATTTACTTCTTTTCAATTATATCCTTATATATAATAAACGTAAAAATGGATTTTATCATTATTTTACATTTATTATTGTTTAATTATAAGATATTAACAACTTATAATTATATATGCATTTTTGAAATTTTAGCTACTAATAAGATTAAAACTGTAGTTTTATTATGATCCAATATATTATAAATCTCGTCTTCAATAGATAAATTTTATACGTTGGTCATTTTCGAAAAATCCACTATAGTATATAAAGTATTGAACCCGAAAAATGCAAAAAAGTTTTATATTTGTATATAAATAAAAAAGTTTGTGTTGGAGATTTTTACAAGAAAGTTGAAGTTGTCATCGTACGACTAAATCAAATCTAAACTAAATTGGTTTAATTTTTTTGAATATCTATCATAAAATATTAAAAGTACTAAATGTTAAATTATTTGTGTCAAGTGGCAATTGTAAGGTGAAACGAGTAACTTATCACGAATCAGTTTAGCATTATCTTGAAAGGTATAAGTAATAGTTTTCTAAAATAAATTATATCCACACCTGTACAATTATTGTATTCAACGTGTCTGCAAGGAGACCCTTCTTAAAACGGGCAAAGTGGTATGCAATCGTTTAAATAGTGTATCCACATATACTAATACAACTTGTACTTCTACATTTTTACTCTATTATGCACACCGATCAAATTTTACAACACCCACTTAACGACTACCACATGAACTACAAACAGGTAAATGGAGTGCTAACGTTCCCCCTGCAATGAAAATGATAAAAGCCGCCCAATTCTCTTTCAAAGTGACACTAAAACCATCTTCTCATTCCAATTGGAAAAATTATAATCGGCGAAATCTTGCAGTACACATGGTCACGACTACCCCATGAACTACAAACAGGTAAATGGAGTGCCAACGTTCCCCAGGCAATGTAAATGGTAAAAGATGCCCGATATTCTTTCAAAGTGACACTAAACCATCTTCTCATTCAAATACGATTGGCAAAATTATAACCGACGAAATCTTGCAGTACAGAAGGATCGTGCGTGCTAACAAAACATGTTAATTAGTCAAAATATTTGCGCCTACTCAGGTCATAATAACAACCTTATAGACTGGGATTTTGTAAAACATGTATCATCAAACCTTCGACATATTTCCTACTGATATACCGTTACATGCTTATGTCTTTTCTTCTACATGCATTCCACCAAACGATGAGACCAACATAACCGAAAATAACTAGAGCATGCCCGTGCCTCGCACGGGCTATAAAGCTAGTTAAAGTTAAAAAGGAAACAACACTAACGTATTAAACAAAACAAAGAATATACTTATTTTTTGTTCGATATATTTGTGTATAAACAGATGCCTGTTTTTAGTGTGTGTACATATCTCTATGTGTGAATGCCTTTTGTGTTTGAATATATAGAAAGATAAACATGGAATTCGTTAAGCATAGACATCCTCTCGTTCTGAATGAGTTTTATCATGGTGGTGAGGGTGATGCTTGCTATCTCTGCAAGGAGCCATTACGCTCTCCATTTGCACACTCTGTCTATCTTTGCACCCAAGGAGAGAGAAGCTCTGTCATTCCTGATGATGATGACGATGACAATGATGAAGATGATGATGACGCCGTTGATTTTGATTGTGATAAGATGTTAGTGCACAAAAGCTGTGCAGAATCGCCCCTCGTACTTACAGACTCCTACATGCATCCACAGCATCCTATTACCCTTAAAACAGAATCTCCAGTCACCTGTTCGATTTGTTATGAGCATTCAGTTTGCAAAGTAGTCTATTACTGCGGCTCGTGTACATCTAGAATTACGGGTACCTTTTTACCAGTGTGTCTAAAATGTGTTACATCTCCACTTGTTTATCATCCCAGTCACAATCAACACACACTACAATTAGTACAGCATCAAGCCTCTTTTCGTTGTAACGCCTGTGGCAAGAAGGCTAGCGATTCATCCTCGTGTAAATGCACCATTTGTCCCTTTTGGATCCACATGAGTTGTGCAGTCTTATCTTCTTCTTTCCAATCTCAGTTTCATAGACATCCACTTCTCTTGGCTTATTCGCTTCCTCAACAGTATCTTAACTTCGATCACAAATGCAAAATCTGCAAGGACTACATTAAGCCAACACTATGGCTTTACTATTGTGCCGGTTGCAGAATCTTTGTCCATATCCATTGTGCTAACGCACCTCCTGAGACAAAAACGAGGTTCGGGGAATATTAGAATATCGTGTAACAGGCATCTGTAATATTATATTGCATTCTAATGTTATTAATTTTTATTTTTTATGGCATTAATTGATTTCAGAGCATTGGGTGAATTTGGTGATTTGGTGCACTTGCCAACTCAAGATGAATCATCAGTAAATATGTTTCGGCAGTTATTAATCCATCAGATGATGATTAATCAGGGACAAGGTGATGCTTTGACATGGTCTTTCTCTTCCATTTCAACCATTACAGCAGCAGACGTAGCAGGACCCTATAAGGAGGTGATTCATCACTGGTCTCACGATCAGCATCCACTAAATCTTGTCAACAAATGCAGTACTCCTAAAATACATTTAGTGGCGCTGACAGACAACGGTAAAGATTCTGATGATGACAGTACTGTTATAGTGTGTGACGGCTGCACATACCCAATCAACTCAAGTAATACATCTTATTATGAATGCCATCCATGCAATTATTTTCTCCACAGGTACTGTGCTGAGTTGCCAAAACTGATGCTACCCTATAAGTTTCAACCTTATAATCGCTATTCTGACCGCCAAATCATTTTTACTGAAATTTGTTCAAGCTATTTATTCCAATGTAATGGTTGCAAATCTCTTAAAAGTGGGATACACATAGCCACTGATAATGGATCTTGCAGACTTGATATTGGGTGTGCTTTGTTACCTGAAAAGATCAAACACGAAGCTCATGAGCACCCCCTGACTCAAGCCGTACATGGCGATTATAATCACGTTTATGAACACTGCGACGCCTGTGGGCTATATTTTGGCCGGGAAGAACTAGTTTTTGGATGTAGCGGTTGTTTCTTCAATATACATACACGTTGTGCGCTTAGACCACATAAATTGAAGCACCGCTGGGATCCTCACCCCCTCACCTTACTAACTCCCGAAATCATCATCGAAAATCATCCTCATGATTTCAATTGTGAACATTGCTCTGCTGACATAGACACGACTAGATACTGGTTCTATCATTGCAGTGTATGTGATCTTTCTTGTCATATTGACTGCATTAATAAGTTCTATAGGTACTCTAATATCAATTTTAGTGCTTCGAAAATTAAGATTGAGCAGGATGAGCTGCACCAGAAGCTTCATGATCACGGCCTCACACTTGTTTTAAATAAAAGAAAGCGCTGTTGTGGAAGCTGTTGCCGTCAACTCTTTTATGACCCAATACTTCAATGTACCACATGTAATTTTATTATTTGTCTGTATTGTGTCGATGCTGATTAGTTATATGTGTCGGTAAGTGATGGAAAAAATGACATAAATACCACTTTTTTTACACTAAGTGACAAGAATACAATTTTTAAATTTTTTGGCCAAAAATACCATTTTATTACGCATTTTAAAATTGGGTAACACTATTACGCATTTGAGAAATGGGTAACATGTAATTAATTCAAAAAAATTTGCAAAAAAAAAAATTTAAAAAAAAACTGAAAAAAGTGTTACGCATTTTGGAAATGCGTAACACCTTGATTAAACAGGTGTTACGCATTTCCAAAATGCGTAACACTTTTTTCAATTTTTTTTGTTTTTTTGTTTTTTTGCAAATTTTTTCAAAAAAACATGTGTTACTCATTTCTCAAATGCGTAATAGTGTTACCCATTTTATAAATGCGTAATAGATCGGTATTTTTGGCCAACATGTACGAAAATGGTTATTCTTGTCACCAGTTTTAAAAAAAAAGGTAATTTTGGCCATAATCCTAAGTGATGCTAAGTTTGTAACTTTTTTAAACTTTTATTTTTATTATCAGCCTTATTGAACCGTTGATTATATTTATACTAGCTTATATGCACGGTTACTTAAATTTTATTTATAATTATTCTGATGGGCAACACACGATTGTTTTTTAATATTTATAATTATATTTATTTATGAATATTTTAATATTTAAAAGTTATTAGTTTACATGATTAAATTATTGTTAAAAAATATTTAGCCAAAAAAATTATAGTTAAAAATTTGATATTTATTATATTTTACACACTCAATTTAATACTTGTTTATATTGAGTTATAAAAGTTAGATTTGGCCAATTTTACAGTCCACGTGAAATTCACAAAATAATCTTTAATTTAGTTGTGGTTTAATAATTCTTTTTCAATTAAAAACTATTCTAAAACTAAAAAGAGAATAAAGTGACGAAATTTAATGTTGAGAATTCTATTCGATTTAGGAAATCTACTTATATGTAGTTTAGATTATCAGAATACCATTTATTAACCAAATAAAGTTTTTAATGTAAAATCTTACGGTTTTCACCTATCTATTTAAAATTAAATGATTTTTATTATTTTGATATTAAATGGGTTTCCTTATTTAATTACAACTATTTTTATGTTTTAACTTTTTGGAAAATCCAATCCTAATATAATATATTTTAAGTTATATTATTGTTAGATAATAACTTCTTTTTATATGATATAATCTTGATCGTCTATTTTTAAAAGTATTGAATCTAACGGTTGAAAATGTTTTGGCGGTATTTAGGACCAAACTACCAGGATAACATCATTAATTTTTTTAATATTTATAATTTTTTTAAATATTTATTGTTAAAATATAATATACTCTTTTTTGTAATATGTTAATGCTGCGGGAACTTTGAACTTTTGAGAAAATAAATTATCAATTAAAATATAGTTTTTTTGTAATAGTTCTTCTTTTAAAGTAGTACACTATGACGATCAAAAATCTGTATAAAATTCATTTTTTTATAGTATATCCCGTAAATATCTATGTTATTATATTAAAGACTAAATAATGAAAGCTTCCTTATAAGTCTGGTCGCTTTGTTTGATCACTCAATCCATAATCGTTGAATCTTTCAAATTAAATTGTTGAGAAACGTTAGACATAACAGTAAAATTATCATGTATAATGATCTACGGTTTGAATCTACCAACAACATATTAAAATTTACAAAAAAAATTTAAAAATAAGAATTTTTTCATTTTTTTTCTTGCAAACATTGGTTATTTGATAATATTTTTTGTAAAGTACGATTTTTCAAAAAATATACTATACTAATTGATTAACAAACTTTTAAAGTTTCGAATTTAATAATTTACAATGTATATATAGGTTAAAAAAGTTAGGTCTTCTGTAGCTGAGTCTAAAATTTCAAAATACGATTTTTTTTAATATGAATATAGTCCTGCTAACAATGAAATTAGGTCTCTATGAGTTCTCATAAAACAAAATCACCATGTGCGTATAATTTATTATTTAATAATAAATAATATTTGATTAGTTATGATCTAAAATTTAATAAAATACGATAAAAAATATGCACAATTTTATAAAATTTTATCCTAGGAGTTCTCGTAAGTCTCTGTACGGTTCACGTGTATCGTTGTTAGTATGATATACATGAGAATTATATTGATAATTTTTAATATTTAAATCAATATGAATTGTCATCTTGATATTTGGTTTAACAATTATTATCTAACTGGAACTATATAGAAAATATATTTAAGATTTTTTACATAGAAAAATTTTAAATTATCAAAATACAATTTTTAGTATTTAAATATAATTCTATTATTAATCAGATACATTTTTTAATATTAGATCTAAGAATTCTCATCGATCTATTTAAGATCTAACTATCATTATTAATTTGGTCGTATAGTGATCGTACACGGACCAGATCGATTTTAATTTTTTCTTAAATTGATTTTAATTTTTTATTGAAATAAACTTAGAATTTATAAATTTAAAAGAATTAGGAAAAAAAATTAAATTGTTGTTACAAAAATAAAAAAAAATATTTATTAAAATTTAGATAATCACTTTACTGTTTGGGCTATATCTTGAGTTTTAGACAACATATTTTAACGATTTTACAGCTCATGCGAAGCTAACAAAATTATCTTTAATTTAATGATAGTTTCATAATTATTATCTAACTGGAACTATCCATAAACTAAAGATAAAAGATAATTACGATTTTTTACATAAAGATTTCTATTCAATATAGAAAACCCATTTATAATGGGTTTAAATTATCAAAATAAATCTTTTAGTATTTAAATACGATCTTATTAATTATTAATCAAATACAATTTTTAATATTATATTTAACGGTCCTCATCTATTTGAATATTTATAGTTTTATAATCCAACTGATTATATACTTTTGATAACGCTTATTATATATAAGGAGTTAATATGCTGAATATCAAGTTTTAACAATCATTCAGAACAGTCACTTTAGTTGCACACGTCATATCTTGAATCTCGCTTACTTTAGCTTCTTATCATTTCTTTATAAATTCTTTTCAAAGTCTAATGAAGTCTCGTATTAGTTAATTTACTGACACTCCTAGACCATATTTATTTATAGGGATTACACCGGAATTATTATCCGGGGTTTTCTAGCTAATGACATGACGACAGATGCCAGAGAGAATTAACAAAGACTGTGTATGTTATAATCATATATCTATAGAACTACTGCCTACCTCGATAAGGGAATAAATTTCATTTTTAAATATATTAGCTTATAACCCGTGTCAAGCACGGACGAATATGAGTCGATATTAAAATATTAGTATTAATAAATTATTAATAAATATTATTTAAAAATGTATTTCTCGAGAATTGAATTATAAAAATATATAATAAATAAATAACTATTTAATTATGTAGTTATAGACAATCGAACTGTGCATAAAGCTAAAGAAATTAAAGATAAATAAATCGTGTATGATTACGTAGCTGCAAAGAATCTAATACTCGATGAAACTATTGAATTTAAAGTAAATAAATAAATCTTGTATAATTACGTAGTTGTAAGAAATCGAACCCTGGATGAAGCTAAAGAATTTAAAGTAAATAAATCTTGTATAATTATGTAGTTGCGAAGAATCGAACACGGGTTAAGTGATAACTAAATTTGGTATTTTGGTACTTTGATACTTTAGTACCGCGCGACATTTTCACATTATTTTGTTTATCAATAAAGAGTACATATATGTGTTTAAGAGTAATCCAAATATTTATTTTGTTTTGAGGAAGGCGGTTAGAGACTTGGAGTGTTTGTGTTTTATACGTTTGTGAATGGTTTAACAGGATCAAAATGAAAAAGGAGTTGTGCAGAAATAATAAGAACAAAATCTGGAAGTCATTTTCTATTCTATCTCCAAGACTTTTCTTATGTATTGAAGTTTTTGGGGGTGTGTATTACATAAAAGAGATCTGCTTATATAGGCAGAATAATACATAGAAAATAAACAGATTCTTTGAACCTCCCAGAATACAAGACTGTTAAATAAGGTACATGTATTGATGAACATACTTGATTCATGTATTTAGACTTTCAAGAAACACAAACCAAATGGATTTGAGATTACAACCAAGAAATTCCTCCCTTAATCTCGAATCTGGTTTCCATTCTTCATCCCAATCTTCTCTATGAATTTGTAGAGCAAACGTTTTGATAAAGGTTTTGTAAACATATCTGCTATTTGATCACGACTCTTCACATGAATTAACTTCACCTTCTTTTCAGCTACCAATAAAATGAAACCTCACGTCAATATGCTTGCTTCTTTCATGATTTATTGGATTCTTTGCTAATTCGACGGCTAACTTGCTATCCATCTTGATCTCAATTGCTTCATCTTGGGGAAGACCAAGTTCCTTCAGAAATTTCCCAGCCATATTGCGTGACATGCGCACCAGGAAGCAGCAACGTACTCTGCTTCGCATGTTGATAAGGTCACTATAGGTTGCTTCTTTGATTGCCATGTGAATGCAGTATCTCCCATATAAAACACATAGTCATACGTGCTTTTCTTTTCATCTATGTCTCCGCCCCAATCTGAATCAGAATATGTCCTTAGTTTGTCTTCTTTTGACTTCGAGTAAAACAAGCCCATTCATTTGCTTCCTTGAATGTATTGTAAAATCCTCTTTGCTGCTTTCCAATGTGAACTCCTTGGTTCCTCCATATATCTACTAATCATGCCAACACTGAATGCTAGATCAGGTCTTGTACAACACAAGTATCGCAAACATCCAATGAGACTCCTATATCTGGTTGCATCCACTCTACTTCCTCCTTCTTTTGACAATCTTGCACCAGGCTCCATCGGAATAGAAACTGGTTTACAGCTTTCCATCCTGAATTTCTTTAGAATATAGCTGCATAGCTCTCTTGAGACAAAAATATGCCAGATGCAGTCTATTTTATCTCCAAGCCCAAAAAATATTTTAAGAGACCAAGATCTGTCATCTCAAACTCAAGTGTCAATAAGCTTTTGACAATTACCTATAAAAAACAATATTAGGTAGTCCGTGTATCATCTGATTTTTTGCCATCAACTTCAAAGCTCTATAATTCAATTGTCTGAATCTCATGTGACACAAAGCTGCCACACTATCTTCAATCTGTAAACACTTGTCTTGTGAATATTCCAGGTTCACCTTGAACATTCTGTTGCTTTCCATCTTAGAACTTATGACCACCTTACCAGTTTTGTCTCTTAGTTGCATTAGCTGCCCCCTTTGTATGGATTTCATATCCCTTTTGCAACAATTGTCCAACGCTCAGAATATTAACTTTAATATCTGGAATGTTGAAATTATAATTGTAACTATTGGCATGAATATGCATTTATTTCAAAATTCATTGTATAGAGTTTGGTACATGAGTTGTTTGAGTTGTTGAGATCATCTATAAGTATCATTTAAGTACTATATAAAGCCATGTAATATGTCATTTGAAAATTGGAGTAAGAACTATTCTTCTTCAAATGTGTGAGTGAGAAAGAATCAAAGATTTTTCTCCTATATTATTATCTTATGTGAGTTTGAGTGAGATCATTTCTTCCAACAAATTGGTATCAGAGCCAAAGATTCTGGTTGCCTTCTTGGCTTAAAAGAGATTTGTGTAGAGTCTTGTTTACTCCAAATGAGAACTTGACAGTTTTTGTGAAGCCCGAGCAAAGCTCGTGTGGAAATTGAAGTTCGTGTATCAAGTTCTTTGAAGACAAGTATAACCTTGTGAGGTGATATAATTGTAGCGACGAAGGAAGTACTTGGTGAGAAGAGGTATTGTGAAGAAACAAGACAAGCCTCCCTAGCTAAGAGAAACTTTCATAAAATTTTGAATTGTTCTTGGAATAGTTAAAATTAAGGGAGGATGTTGAAATTATAATTGTAACTATTGGTACATGGATTAGAAGTTTCTAGATTTATCTAGATATATGTGAGGAAATTCATAGATACATGAATATGTATTTATTTCTAAATTCATTTTATAGAGTTTGGTACATAAGTTTTTTGAGTTGTTAAGATCATCTAGAAGTATCATTTAAGTAGTATATAAAGTCATGTAATATGTCATTTGAAAATTGGAGTAAGAACTATTCTTCTCTAAATGTGTGTGTGAGAAAGAATCTTTGATTCTTTCCCTGTATCCTTCTCTTATGTGAGTTTTAGTGAGATCATTTCTTCCAACATGGAACATATTATACATCCTCTACTGCTGCAGTTTTTCCATTCTTCTGTAGAAAGCCTATTCTACCTTTTCCCATCACTTTCACTTTCGATGCATCTCGAAATGAAACGCTTCCACATACTCCTTCCTTTAGACTTTAAAACAAATAGAGTTTTATCAATTGTACCTCTAGTTAATTGATTCTCAAGAAGAAATTGAGATAGAGTTTCATACTAGGCTCTAGGTGCCTGTTTGAGTCCATAGAGTACCTTGAGCAGTCTATACACAAAGTTTGGGAAGTCATCATTTTCAAAGCCAGGAGGTTGGGACACATAGACTTCTTCAGCAAGATCACCATTGAGAAAAGCACTTTTCACATCCATTTGATACACCTTGAAGTCTGAGTGAGCTGCAAAGGCCAAGAATATCCTGATGGCCTCCAGTCTAGCACAGGTGCAAATGTCTCATCATAGTCAATGCCTTCTTGTTGACAGTATCCTTTGGCAACCAACCTTGCTTTGTTACTTGCACCTGTATCCATGTACCAAGTGGACTCATTATCTAACCTCACTCTGTTTGCAATTAATAGCAAATTTTCTTCGTCTTGCTTGGTCACCAGATTTTTACATTGTTCATTTTTCTTGTTATGCCAGCACTCTTTTGAGATGTGTTAGATCAGGATTCAATGATCGTCAGGATCTAGACTCAACTGATCAGGATTGCTGACGTCATCAGTATAACATGGTCATCAGTATTTGATCAAGCGTCAGTATCAGGATTGTCATCAGGATATCTACATCAGGACTGGGATCAGGATTGATCATCAGAACTGGAAGCTATCAAGATTTCTATTTCGAGTTGTATTTGGAGTCTAGTTAAATAAGGAAGCTTATTTTGTCGGTTCCTTATTTATAGTAATGAAGCTATCAATTTAGGATAGGTTTCAATCTTTGTAATTGATTAGAACTTATCATGTAATTGATAGAGAAGCTGTTTAGTATATAAACACAATTTTAGGTTTCGATTTATGTAACAGAGAGAGAGAACATAATCGATCACACACTCGAGTATCTTTGTAACCTAGAAGCTCTCAAGAACATCAGAATTTCTTGAGAGAGTTTGTAACAGTTTTATATCAGATTTAATAAAGCTGTTATTATTCTTTCATATCTGTGATATATACTTTGATAAGTCGAGAATCTTAAACAATTGTATTCAACCCCCCTTCTACAATTGTTTATTATTGGGCAACAATTGGTATTAGAGCAGACTGATTTAAATTTGAATCAGATACGATCTAAGATGTCGACAACCAAGTATGAAAGCATGAAAATTCCCATCCTGAAGAAATCAGAATATCCAACATGGAAGGTAAAGATGTTGATGTACCTGGAGGCTATGGATCCTGATTATTTGGACAGGATTCGTGATGGACCATATATTCCTACCAGGATCATAGAACGAACAGAAACTGTACCAGAACACTATGTGGTCAAGGCTAAGAGTGAATGGACTCCAGAAGAAACAACTCATGTACTCAGGGAGGCAAAGATAAAGAACATCCTACACAATAGTCTTGATGCTGTCATGTCCAATAGAGTGATTGCATGCAAGCTGCAAAAGAAATCTGGGATACTTTGGAAATTCAATGCCAGGGATCTGTGTCTGTCAAGAAAAACAGAATGGCTCTTTTAATTCAAGAATATGAACTATTTGATGCAAGACCTGATGAGAGCCTGACTGATTTATATGATAGATTTCTGACACTCTTGAACAATCTATCTTTAGTTGGCAAGGAATATGTTTCTGAAGATTCAAATACCAAGTTTCTGAGAGATTTACCAGAAGAATGGGATACTCAAACTTCTATCATTAGACATTAGTATGATCTAAACACCGTGTCTCTTGATGAAGTCTATGGAATGCTAAAAACTCATGATCTTGAAGTTCAACAGAGAAAGAATAAGAAAAGCAGCAAGGCAAAGACCATTGCCTTGAATGTAGAGGCTAAATCAAAAGGAAAAGCTATGGAGGTCTCTAGAAAGAAATCAAGAATAGTTGAGTCAGATCCTGATGACTCTTCATCAGATACTGATGGCAATCCTGATGCCAATACTGATGATGACTCTTCTGACTCAGACATGGAAGAGATGGTTGCTATGATTGTCAGAGGCTTCAAAAAGATGAAGTTTAGGAAGGCTAGAAGACAAGGCAACTTCCAGAAAAGGACCTTCAATGCAGACAAAGACAAGTATATCAAAAAGGACAGCAAGAGTAGAAAATTTGACAAGTCAAAGGTTAGATGCTACAAGTGTAATGGTATGGGACACTTTGCTAGTGAGTGCAAGAAGACAAAGGCACTCATCACATCAAGCAAGGATTGGATGGACTCTTCCTCGGAATCTGATACTGAGGTGGTCAACTATGCCCTAATGGCCAATACTGATGAAACTGTTATTCCTGATGAAAAGGTACTAAATACTGTCTTTGATTTTGATAATGATAATGCTTCTGAGTTAAGACATTTTCTAAAGTCATTGCATATTAGCTTTAGAAGTCAAACTGCTGAAAATACTAGAATCTTATCTGAGATGTCTGAACTTAGGAAAAGGAATGAGCATTTAGAAACTAAATTTTCTCGCATGCAAAAAGTACAGATAAAATGTGATAATGCTTAACACATTTACTTAGAGATGAAACTTAAATGTACTGCTCTTGAAAAGGAACTTGAATATGCTAATGAGAAAATCAGAACCTGGACAGACTCTGGTAGAAAATTTCATGAGATTAATACCTCTAAGAATTGGAAAGAGTGTCTAGGGTATTAATCAGATGAAGATAAGAAATTGAAAGAGAAAATTGTTGTTGATAAACAGTTAGTCCAAAAACCTGTAGACATGTTATAGATAAAACCAAATCTAAGATTACTCCTGTTAATTTTGTTTTTGGTAAGGATTCCAATTCAACTTTTGAAAAGGGATCTTCTTCTGTTCAAAGTGTTAAAATTATTAAGTCTAAACCTGTCATGAGTAAAGTTACTACGAATGTAGGTTTACTGTCTCAGAAACAACTAAAGGATAAAATCTGTGAGGTTACAGATAAGAAGAAAGAAGCTACTGTTAAGAGAAACAGGAATGGTAAAATTGGGATTAATAAAGAGAATGGTTATAAATATATCCCAAATGCACCTAGAAAATGTTGTTTTACATGTGGTAACTCTAATCATCTTGCCATTGATTGTAGGAAGAGTTTAAAGAAAAGTACTGAAATTCCTATTTCTGATGTCAGGAGTAGATCAGTATTTTATAAACCACAGAAGTCCTGTTTTCATTGTGGTAGTATATGGCATTCTATTTATACTTGTGCAGAATACCATGATTTGTACTATAACTTTTATGATCCATTTCCTAAGTTTGATAAAAGTACAAAGTCTGGTAAAATTGAGAATATCACAGTGAAGCGTGCTTTTGTTAATACTGATATTGACAAAGCAAATCCTGATGGAGTTAATTCTGTCAGGACTGCTAAAGTCAGAAAGTCTTCTGCTGTTAAAATTAATAAATTGCATGGAAAAGGAACCCAACATGTGCGGGTTCCTAAATGTTCTAACTAGTGTGTTTCTATTCTAATTGCAGGGAAAAAGGAAAAATGTGTTAGTCATGGATAGTGGATGTTCTGTGCACATGACTGGAAACAAGGCCATGTTATCAGAATATGAGGAAAAAGCTGGCCCAACTGTGTCTTATGGAGATGGCAACATTGGACAAACATTGGGATATGGCAATATAATCATTGGAAATGTCGTCATTGAGAAAGTAGCTCTAGTGAAGGGACTAAAACACAACCTGTTGAGTATTAGTCAAATCACTGACAGAGGTTATCATGTCAACTTCTATTCCACACATTGTGAAGTAGTCAGCAAAGAAAAAAGAAAGATAGCACTGACTAGCTACAGGCATGGTAACATTTATGAAGCCAACATTCTCTCAAATACTGATGGCTCTCCTACATGTTTAATCATTAAAGCATCAGTAGATGAAAGTTGGAATTGGCACAAGAAGCTTTCTCATCTCAACTTCAGCAATATCAATGAGTTGGTTAAGAAAGATTTAGTGAGAGGATTACCTAAAGCTTTGTATACTCCTGATGGACTCTGTGATGCTTGTCAAAAGGCTAAACAAAGAAGGACATCATTCCAGAGTAAATCAGAATCCTCTATTGAAGAACCATATCACATGCTGCATCTTGATCTATTTGGAGCAGTCAACATTATGTCCATCAGTAAGAAAAGGTACACTCTTGTAATTGTTGATGAATATTCTAGATTCACCTGGGTGTATTTTCTGCACAGAAAAGATGAAACTCCAGAAATACTGTTGGATCATATGAGAATGATTGAGACAACCACAAAGTACAAAGTCAAGATACTGAGAAGTGATAATGGTACTGAATTCAAGAATTCAAAGATGGAAGAGTTCTGCAAATACAAAGGAATTATTCAACAATTCTCTGCTCCTGGCACACCTCAGCAAAATGGAGTAGTTGAAAGGAAAAATAGAACTCTTATTGAAGCTGGCAGAACTATGTTGGAAGAAGCTAAATTACCTACATATTTCTGGGCAGAAGCAGTCAACACAGCATGCTATACTCAAAATCTCACATTGATAAACAGACATGGTGTTACTCCTTATCAATCACTCAAGGAGAAGAAACCAAGTTTGAAGCATCTGCATGTGTTTGGATGTAAATGTTTTGTTCTCAGAACTCATCCTGAACAGCTAGGAAAGTTTGAAACAAAGGCTGATGAGGGAATTTTCATAGGCTATCCTGCATCAAGAGCCTTTAGAGTTTTTAACTTGAGAACAAGAACTGTCATGGAGTCAATACACATATCTTTTGATGATAAGAAGATAATTGGATTGAATGAAGACTCACATGATAGATTGGTTTTTGAAAATGAAGCTACCAAGGAACCTGAAGAAAATGAATCAGATTCTGTCAATTCATCAGATACTGATGGGTCACCAAATCCTGATGATCCATCAAATCCTGATGACACACCAATTCCTCATGGTGCTAATACTGATGATGCAAATGATGATGATTCATCTAGTAGTGCAAATGTTGAGGGGGAGCAACAACAAACTACTACAAATTCAGAGTATATTCAATCGTCAGGACAAGATTTTTCAGATACTGATTCAAGTGACAATCCTGATAATCCATCAGGAGGAGATAGTAACAATTCAGAGGGAGCTTCTAATAAAACAAATTCTTCTATTCAAGATAACACAAATCCAGGGGGAGCATCTACATCAAGAAATGACTTACCATCAGCAAGGAAATGGACTGCAAGTCATACTCCTGATTTGATAATTGGAGATCCTGATGTAGGTGTTCAGACAAGAAGTGCAACTCAAAATAAAAGTCTATATAATTACTTTCTGTCAAAGGAGGAGCCAAAGAAAGTTGAAGATGCACTTAAAGATGCTGATTGGGTTACTGCAATGCAAGAAGAATTGAATGAATTTGAAAGGAATGAAGTCTGGAAACTGGTGCCAAGACCAAAGAACAGGTCAATTGTTGGTACAAAATGGATTTTCAAAAATAAGACTGATTCAGATGGTGAAATTATCAAAAACAAAGCAAGACTAGTTGCAAAGGGGTATTCTCAACAAGAAGGAATTGACTATGATGAAACTTTTGCTCCTGTTGCAAGACTAGAGGCCATCAGGATCTTTCTGGAATATGCAGCTCATAAGAAATTCAAGGTTTTCCAGATGGATGTGAAAAGTGCTTTCTTAAATGGTGAACTGGAGGAAGAAGTATATGTTGAACAACCTCCTGGTTTCATTGATCCTAAATATCCAAATCATGTCTACAGATTGGATAGGGCACTTTATGGACTAAAGCAAGCTCCAAGAGCATGGTATGAAACCCTAGCTCAATTCTTACTGGAAAGTGGATTCAAACGAGGTACCATTGATAAAACTTTATTCTATTTGAATCATGGAAAGGATTTTCTTTTAGTTCATATTTATGTTGATGATATCATTTTTGGGCCAACAAACAATAAGCTGTGTGAAAAGTTTTCTAAGCTTATGCAATCAAGATATCAAATGAGCATGATAGGAGAAATGAGTTATTTTCTTGGTCTTCAAGTTAAACAGACCGATGATGGCATTTGTATCAATCAGTCAAAATACACAAAGAATTTCTTGAAAAGGTTTAACATGGAAGATTGTACTACTGCAAGTATTCCCATAGCTACAGCTACCAAACTTGATCCTGATCAAGGTACTGAGGTAGATGTAACTCATTACAGAGGAATGATTGGCTCTTTATTGTATCTCACTGCAAGTAGACCAGATATCATGTTTGCAACCAGTTTGTGTGCAAGATTTCAAGCAAAACCTAGGGAACCTCATCTGATTGCAGTTAAAAGAATTTTCAGATATCTCAAAGGCACTCCTTCACTTGGTCTTTGGTATGCAAGGGAATCAGATTTTGGTTTGTGTGGTTATTCAGATGCTGATTTTGCAGGATGCAAAATAGACAGGAAAAGTACTTCAGGAAGTTGTCAGTTTTTGGGTGGTAGACTAGTTTCATGGCTTAGTAAAAAGCAAAAGTCTATCTCTACTTCAACTGCAGAAGCTGAGTACATTGCTGTAGGAAGTTGTTGTGCTCAGATAATGTGGATGAGAAATCAGTTGTTGGATTATGGCATGTCATACTCAAAAATCCCTATTTATTGTGATAACCAAAGTGCTATTGCAATGACAGGAAATCCAGTTCAGCATTATCATACTAAACACATCAGTATCAGATATCATTTTATAAGAGAACGGGTTCTGGAAGGAACAATTGAATTACATTTTGTTCCTACTGATCAACAACTAGCTGATATATTCACCAAGCCACTGCCTAAAGCTACTTTCAATAAGTTGGTGAATGAACTTGGAATGATGAACTTTGAGAATTTCTGAGAAAAGCTACAGAGAAGAAATCCTGATGACTGTCAAATCCTAATGGTCATTCAGAAAGGTAACTAATTTTGATCAAATCCTGATAGGACAAAATCCTGACAGGAAGTAATCGATCACACACTCGAGTATCTTTGTAACCTAGAAGCTCTCAAGAACATCAGAATTTCTTGAGAGAGTTTGTAACAGTTTTATATCAGATTTAATAAAGCTGTTATTATTCTTTCATATCTGTGATATATACTTTGATAAGTCGAGAATCTTAAACAATTGTATTCAACCCCCCTTCTACAATTGTTTATTACTGGGCAACAAGATGTGCCCGAACTTGCCACAAATGTAACACTTTTTTCCTAGAGTTGTTCTTCCTGATCTGCCTCTTCCATGACCACATTGGCCTCGATAATTATTTTGGACAGGTTATTTTGGCCTCACACGTATCGTACCTGGCGATTATAATCACGTTTATGAAAGCTGCAACGCATGTGGGCAATATTTTGGGTAGAAAGAACTAGTTATTATATGTAGCAGTTTTTTCTTCTATTTACATACACATTGTGCCCTAAGACCACATATATTTGAGCACCGTTGGGATCCTCACCCCCTCACGTTAATTACTCCCAAAAACATTATCGAAGATCATCCTCACGAGTTCAATTGTGAACATTGCTCAATTGGTACTATCATTGCAGTAAAGAAATCACATATAGACAATTGAAATTTGAATGAAATTAATAAAATTAAATTAAATAAATAAATCTTGTATAATAACGTAGTTGTAAGGAATCAAACTTGAATTAAGCTAAATAATTTAAATTAATAAATCTTGTACGTAGTTGCGAGGAATCGAACCCAGGAAGCGTGATAACCAAATTTGGTACTTTAGTACTTTGGCACGTGATAACCAAATTTGGTACTTTGGTACTTTTGGTACGCGTGCCATTTCTACATTGCTGATAACCCGTGTCAAGGGCCGAGCATGAGTCGACATCAACATAATAATATTGATAAATATTAAAAAATATATATTTGTCGAGAATTGAATGATAAAAATATAATAAACAAACAAATATTTAATTATGTAGTTATAGACAATCGAACCGTTGGTAAAACTTAAGAAATTAAAGTAAATAAATAAATCTTGTATGATTACGTAGCTGCAAAGAATCGAACCCCGGATGAAGTTAAACAATTTAAATTAAATAAATCTTGTATAATTACGTAGTTGCAAGGAATCGAACCCGGATTTTGTGATAATCAAATTTGGTACTTTGGTACTGTGCACCATTTTCACATTGTTTTGCTTATTAATATTAATTTTAATTATTAAAAAAATTATTAAAAAAATGTACTTATAGATATTCGAATGATAGAAATATATAATAAATAAATACTATTTAAATATGTGATTATAGGCAATTAAACTTGAATTTGGTACCGCACGATATTTTAACATTATTTTCTTTATTAATAAAGAGTATAGAAGTTATAGACAATTGAACTTGGAATGAAATTAATGAAATTAAAGTAAATAAATAAATCTTGTATAATAACGTAATTGTAAGGAATCGAACCCTGAATTAAGCTAAATAATTTAAATTAATAAATCTTGTAGGTAGTTGCGAGTAATCGAACCAGATCACGTGTGATATGGACAGAAAAGTAATTATAGAAATATAATTGACAAATCAATGGAAAGGCCGGTATTTAAGGCCAGACACCCTAATTATTCATTAATTTCGTAATTAATGAATAGGGAAAATATACAGCTCATGAAAAGAGTCCAAAATATGGTAAATTGGTCAAAGAAGGATCCAAAATCCCAATTAATGAGTCAAAGCCTTTATCAACAAGGAAAAGACTTATCCTGCAAGAAATACAATGTTTATCCAATATCAAAAGGAGACTTATTAGCTAAGACTCCTAAACCTGCCAAAAATACAAGGCTCCAGACGCCTATATAAAGGACCTGATCCTACAATCAGAACTACGTCTTTGGCTTGATTCTCAATAACGATTTGAGATACGTAGGCATCTTGTGAGGACCGATTTAGTCTCGAAACACAAGTGCAGCCATTAAAGCTCGAAGCTCATTAATCCTAGTAATTAATATACAAGTACGTTTTTTAATCCACAACAGTTGGCGCCGTCTGTGGGAAGACAACATCAACCATGTCAAACACACGAAGAACAGCTCGAGATACTCAAACTCCTGAGGATCGCCCTGTCACCTCTGAGGCTGATACTCACGGAAATCAACCACCGCCGACTACTGGCACTCAAGGGACGAATATCCCCACCAACACTCAAGGACCGGAAATCCCAATTTCGGTTGAAGGGACGAATCCCTGCAGATGGTCATTCATGGATCTAATCCACAATAGACCGTTCACCAGCAACCAATCTCGACTTCTCCACTCATCATGAATGCACCGAGAAGCCTTCAACTCCATACTACTGATCTCCCTCAATACGCGAATCAAACTTTGGGGATGCCAAGCTATGGCATGCCCCCTCGACCCATGGCGGGCGGTAGTGGAACTAATCCAATCTACCATGAGGCATATGTGCCCCCTTATATTCAAGGTCTGGGACCCCAAAATCAACAAACTCGCCAGACCCCTTTCGTTCAAGATTACTCGGGCCCATACACCGAGGATGAGGGTTATACAACTGGGGAGGATGTCGCCCCAAGAAGGAGACGTTCTTCCCAGACAAATCGGGATCAACCCCAAACTACTAAGGAGAAAATTGCAGCCCATGAGGCAGAGACTGCAAGACTCAAGAAACTCCTTGCTGAGGAGGAGGCCGCTCAATCTCAAGGTCGAACGACTGAAGGGATCCCGATAATCAACTTGGATCCACCGGCAAGGAGAACCAAGAGGGCCGAAGCCCCAAGAGGTGATCCTAGTATTCTGTTGCCCCTAGGAGATCCTGATGATCCTACACCACCGTTTACTCAAGACATCATGAAAACGGCTATATCCAGAAAATTCAAGATGCCTTCGATCAAAGCCAATGATGGAACGAGGGATCCCGCAAATCATGTAAGGACCTTCTCCAATGCACTGCTGTTGCAACCAACCAACGATGCGGTCAAGTGTAGGGCGTTTCCACAAACCTTGGCAGGCATGGCCCAACGCTGGTATAGCCGTCTTCCTCCCAACTCAATTGGGTCTTTCAAATAACTAAGCAAAGCTTTTATCAATCAGTTCATTAGTGGACGGGTGCATGAGAAAAGCTCTGCGTCACTCATGGCAATCCAGCAAGGAAAGAATGAAGCCCTAAGGGACTACATCAATCGATTCACTCGGGAGGCTTTGAAAGTCCCGGACTTAGAGGATAGAGTGGCTATGATAGCCCTGCAACAAGGAACTACTGATGACCACTTCAAAAGGTCGTTAGCTAAACATCCACCCGAGAGCATGCTGAAGCTCCAAGATAGAGCCGGAAAGTATATCAAGGCTGAAGAAAGCATGAGAAAGTATGAACCCACTGCTAGCGGTAGTGGAAACTCAAAGAAAAAAAAAAGAAACTCAGGAATACGACGTCAAGGAAAAGTTTCCCAGAACATCAAAGGACTCTGATTCTCCACCAAAGAGAAACAATTTTGGGCCAAAGTTTACGGAGTATGCAAGATTGAACACTCCCATGAGTCAAATTCTGATGGAGATAGCTAAGGAAGGAGATCTCAAATGGCCGAAGCCAATGAGGGCTGACATGTCCAAACGGAACCAAAATCAGTTCTGTCGGTTCCACAAAGAAGTCGGTCACGACACCGACGATTGTAGGCAATTGAAAGATGAGATCGAATTTCTGATACGAAGAGGAAAACTAAGCAAATTCACCAAGGATGGAAATCAAGGGAGTCAAAGAGGAAACTATGAAAGGAAGGATTACGACAGAAGGGACAACGACCAAGATCGTAACCCTAAGCCCCGAGGGCCAGTCATCAACATGATATTCGGAGGGCCAACTGCTGCTGGGTCCTCCCGAAACTCAAGAAAGGCTTATGCTCGGTAAGTAATGACCGTGTTCAGAGAAGCACCGAAACGTGCCCGAACAGAAGTATTAATAGGTTTTGATGATTCAGACCTAGAGGGAGTGAAGTTTCCCCACGATGATCATTTAGTCATCGTTCCTGTGATAGGAAATTCTGAAACCAAGAGAGTTCTAGTCGACAATGGAGCCTCAGTGGACATCTTGTTCCATGATGCTTTCATCAAAATGGGCTACACTGATTCTCAGTTGACACCCTCGAATATGCCCATATACGGATTCAATGGGGTGGAGTCAAAAGTGGAAGGCACTATCCAACTCCCAATGACCTGGCAAATCGGATAATCGGTTCGGTTTCGGATCGGATCAATCTCGGATCGGATTAATGTTCGGTTATGATATATTTTTGGTATAGTTCGGATCGGATCGGATTTGATTCGGTTCGGGTCTAATTCGGATTAAAATCGGATGAAATTTGGATTAAAATCGAATGAATATGGTTCGGATCAAATTCGGTTCGGATCTTTTCGGATCATTACTCATTCATTTTTTTTAATTTGTAATACTTTAAAAATATCTTATTATTAAATATATTATTTTTTATATAAAATAAAGTACTTTTTCAAAAGTATTGATTAAATATCTATGATATTTTTGACATGAAATTATTCTAATTAAGAATTTTGCTTATAAATAGATTAATTTATTAAATTAAAAGTGGCCTAATATATGTGGATTATGATCTGTAAATATCATAACTCAACTAAAACTGAATTCACCATTTTTTTTAGTTCGGATTTAAATCGGATCTCGTATTTCGAATCATATTCGGTTCGGATAATTTATTATTCGGTTATGATCGGTTCGGATCATAATTGGATCGGATAATTTTCGGTTAAATTTTCGGTTCAGATAATTTTCGGATCGGTTCAAATCGGTTTCCGGATAATTATCGGTTTAATTAATTCGGATACAAAATCGGATTCGGTTCTATGAATTTCGGTTTGGTTCTTCGGATCCGGACCCATTTTGCCAGGTCTACCAATGACCATGGGGCAAGGGATGAATACGTCTACTCAAATGCTGAACTTCATAGTTATAAAGGCAACTTCAACCTACAATGCAATTCTGGGAAGGACTGGTCTTCATGCGTTCAAGGCCGTTGCCTCATCTTATCATCTAAAAATCAAGTTCCCAACGAGGAATGGGATTGGTGAAGAACGAGGAGACCAAAAGATGGCTAGAAGTTGTTATGTAGCCGCGTTAAGGCCTGATGGAGTCGGGGGGCAAGTTCTCCCAATTGAAGACATGGATACTGGAGACAATGAGGACCGAAGAGGGAAACCAGCTGAGGATTTAATCCCCATTCCCTTAGTCCCTGGTGAACCGGAGAAGGTGACTTATGTCGGGGCACTACTACCTGAGCCATTGAAAAGCAAGCTCATATCATTTCTTCAAGAGAACAATGACGTTTTGGCTTGGACATCGGCTGACATGCCAGGGATTGATCCCCAATTGATAACTCACAAGTTGAATGTGGAGCCTGAAAGAAAGACGGTGAAACAAAAGAAGAGAAATTTTGCTCCAGAAAGGCAAGAGGCCATTAAACAAGAAGTTGAAAAGCTTCTAGAGGCCGGGTTCATTGAAGAGATACAATTCCCAGAATGGTTGGCTAACCCCGTGATGGTCAAAAAGGCCAATGGGAAATGGAGGATGTGTGTGGACTTCACTAACTTGAATGATGCATGTCCTAAGGATTGTTTTCCCTTACCAAGGATTGATGCATTAATAGATGCTACAGCTGGACACGAGATGCTCAGCTTCATGGATGGCTTCAGTGGATACAACCAAATCAAAATGCACAAGGATGACATCTCCAAGGTATCATTCATCACTGACTTTGGTGTTTTCTGTTATCTAGTCATGGCATTTGGACTTAAGGATGCAGGGGCAACATACCAAAGATTGGTGAACAAAATTTTTGGACACCTAATTGGAAAAACCATGGAGGTCTACGTAGATGACATGTTAGTCAAGAGCCTCGATAAGGCCGATCACATTGAGCACCTCCGAGAGGCATTTGAAGTGCTAAGGCACCACAAGATGATGTTAAATCCAGCTAAGTGTGCCTTTGGTGTAGGCTTGGGAAAGTTTTTAGGCCTAATGGTTTCCAAGAGAGGAATTGAGGCCAATCCCGACAAAATCAAAGCAATTCTAGACATGGAACCACCAAAGACTGTCAAGGATGTCCAAAAACTAACGGGAAGAGTGGCAGCATTGGGAAGATTTATCTCCAATTCAGGAGAGAAGTGCAAAGAATGTGAAAAACTTTGAATGGACGACTGAAAGACAAGAGGCCTTTGAGGCCCTGAAGAAATACATGGCTAAGGCACCACTGTTGGCAAAGCCCAAGCCAGGGGAAATTCTCTACTTGTACTTGGCAGTTTCTAACACAGCCCTTGGAGCTGTACTGATAAAGGAAGAATTGAAAGTGCAGAAGCCCGTCTACTATGTGAGTAAGATTCTACATGGGACAGAAATAAACTACTCAACGATTGAGAAGTTTGCCTTAGCCTTGATAATGGCCTCAAGAAAGCTACTCCCGTACTTCCAGGCTCACAAGATAGAGGTCTTGACTGATCAACCTCTGAGAAACATCTTGCATAGCCCTCAAGTCAGTGGAAGATTGATCAAATGGGCCATTGAATTGGGCGAATTCGACATCAAGTATAAGCCTCGAACGGCCATAAAGGCTCAAGCACTCGCTGACTTCATGGTTGAATGTACCATTGACAACCAAGAAGTCGGGGGGCAGGAAGTAATAGTGGAGGATGAGAAAGATCAAGAGATGGATTTCAAAGAATATTGGGTGCTCTATTTTGATGGAGCATCAAAAACAAAATCAAGTGGAGCCGGTTTAGTGCTACAAAGTCCTGATGGATTCCTCATAGAGTATGCACTAAAACTTGACTTCCCAACGACAAACAATGAGGCTGAATATGAAGCTCTGATAGCTGGCTTAGGGCTGGCTGGAGCCTTGAGAGTTAAAACTCTGAAAGTATGTGGAGATTCGAGGCTAGTGGTTTCCCAAGTAAATGGGGAATTTGAGGCCAGAGATGAAGTCATGGCCAAGTACTTGAAACTTGTCAAGGCCATCATGACTCAGTTCGACGAATGCTATGTAGAGCACATTCCAAGGGAAGAAAACATGAAGGCTGATGCCTTGTCAAAATTTGCTTCTTCCGAAATTGAAAACTATGCAGGGAGTGTATACTTCCAAGTCCTGAGGACCCCAAGCATCAACGGAAAGTTGGTAGCAACAATTGATGTTGGCAGTTGTTGGATGGATCCCATCAAATCTCATCTAGAAACTGGGTGGTTACCCAACGACACTTCAGAAGCACGAAAGCTATACGTCAGAGCACTAAGGTATACCCTGATTGAGGGAATCCTATACAAGAAGTCTTTCATCATTCCATATCTGAAATGTTTGAGACCTCAAGAGGCAGAATTGGCCCTGAAGGAAGTACATGAAGGAATTTGTGGGCAACACTTGGGGGGCAGAGCCCTTGCCCATTAAATCACTCGTCTAGGTTTCTACTGGCCAAGCATACTAGCAGATGCTAAAAGCTACGTAAAGAAATGTGAAAGGTGCCAGAAGCATGCCCCAGTGGTTAGGCAACCACCAGAGATGTTGACATCCATAAACTCACCAATTCCCTTTGCCATGTGGGGAATGGATATACTCGGGCCATTTCCAATGGCAAGTGCTCAACGAAAGTTCTTGATAGTAGCAATCGACTACTTCACCAAGTGGATTGAGGCTAAGCCATTAGCCAAGATAACCACCAAGCAAGTGATGCATTTCTTCTGGGAAAATGTGATATGCAGATACGGGATTCCACGTATCTTGGTCACATACAATGGAACTCAGTTTAACAACGATGAGTTTAAGAAATATTGTGATGAGAATGATATCAAGTTGCGCTTCACTTCTGTCGCCCATCCTCAAGCAAATGGGCAAGCTGAGGTTGCAAATCGAATTATCCTAGATGGACTGAAGAAAAGAGTTGAACGCTCCAGAAACACTTGGGTAGACGAATTGCTCCCCATACTTTGGGCATATCGTACTACCTGCAAAGTCACCACTGGAGCTACCCCTTTTCTGTTGGCATATGGGGCAGAGGCAGTGGTTCCAGTGGAGATTACTCACACGTCTCCAAGAGTTGAGGCTTATGAGCCAGAAACAAATGAGGAAGGCTTGAGGCTGGCCTTAGATTTGATTGATGAAGTTAGAGATGAGGCAAATGCCAAGATAGTTCAGCATCAGAAACGAGCATCTTTCTATTACAACCTAAGGGTTAAAGAGAGATTCTTTCGACAAGGAGATTTAGTCCTCCGAAAGATTGAGGCATCCGGAGTTGGACAAAAAGACAAGTTGGCCCCAAACTGGGAAGGACCATATCGCGTCAAGAACGTATTTGGTCGAGGCTCGTACAAGCTAGAAACCCTTGAAGGGCATGAGGTGCCAAGGACTTGGTATGCCTCCAATTTGAAAGTTTATTATGTTTAAGGTGTTTCCTAAGTGGACTCACTACTAGAAATAAGGTTTGATAAAACCAACCCAAGTTTTTAAACTTGAGTATTATGTAAGGGTTGAACCCATTCTCAAAGTTATGAATTCCATATTCTTATGTTTTCATTATATGTGAATTGCATTCTGATAGACATGTTGACTAAGCATGCAAAGTCAAGAATCAAGAAAACAATACAAGCCATGAATGGCCACCAAATACAAATAAAAACTAAACTTACAAAGAGTTTAAGTTAAGCCCGAAGGCTGGAAATACATAAAAAGGAAATACAAGCCATGAATGGCCACAAACAAACTACAGACTAGGCTTCACCCTCCTTGACACCAACATCTGTCTCCTCCCCTGAGCTAGAGCCAGAAGAATGCTCATCAGCATCATCAGCAAAAGTGTCACCAAGGGGTGATGAATGCCCTGGATCTAAAATCCTAGCATCCTCCTCCATGTCATCAACTCCAGCCAAGATACGCTCCAATGGAGTAGGAGGGTGAGGAGCTGGAAAGTCAGCGGCGTCAAAAACCCTGGGATGCTTGGCCAAGATATCCTGAACAGCATCCTCCCATCCTGATGTATGCTGGACTGGGAAAAGAATCTCGTCATGCTTCTCGATCAAGTCCTTGTACTCCTGAGAGTCAAGGTACTCGTCGATGTAATCATCCTTGCTCTTCCTCAGCTCAACAATATCAGCCTGAGCGTCAGCAAGCTCCTTCTCCCTCCTAGCAAGAGTCTCCTTAAGAGACTTCACCTCCTCCTCAGACCTCTCCAACTTGACCCTGTTGGCCTCAGAAGAGGTACGCCAAGCCTTGGCTTGGAACAATGCCCCCTGGAAGTTGGCATTGGTCTGCCAAATAATAAAAGTTAGAAAAATAAAGCAAATACTTCAAAGAAAAAGAATAGCTAAGGTAAAGAAAATTACCGCAGCAATAGCTTGAGCTTCTAAATGCTCAACACCCTCGAGGGTGGAATCTGCAACAAAATCCTTGTAGTCACAAGGAGTAAGGGAATGGTATGACCAATCCACAGCATGTTTGGACACACCAGTAATGGTGTCCTTCTTCCTAATACCCCAGTTGGGGCGCCACACTGAAGACTTGGAAGACACAGGAATGTCAGCCTCGTCTCCAGGGATCTCAGAAGGGATCAGAAAGCTAGGGACACTAGGATTCCCCCTTGGATCATCTCCAAGCCTAGCCCTCTTCATCCTGGATGTCTCCACATCCTTGGGCTCATTGGTCTTATTAATAAAGGCCGCAGCTGCAAGAAAAACCAAAAAAAAAATGGTTAGCAGAAAATCACAAAGGAAAGAAAATAGACATAAAGAAAAGGGATAAGTAAAATACCCTTATCATGAACAGTGGAGAGCCCGACAGACTTGAGGACAAACTCGTCCAATAGCTCCCAAGCCACGGTAGTCCCATTATCCTTGATAAGCTCTGAGTAGGCATGAGATTCCTCCTCAGTCAAGACAATGTTGTTGGGACTACCATCTGAAACTCTCCCGAATGATCTACGAAAAAGGGTTCCCCAGTCCCCTCCTTCCCATACAAGATACATGAACTCATTTTTCCATTTGGGGTTATTATCTGGGATTGACTTTGGGTGAAAAATGAAAGGGAAGCCTACCCTATGGCTTATATATACCCAACCCAAGTTGTTGGCAGAGCTATTTTTAAACTAGAAAATCCTTCTAAACAAGGGTACAGAAAGAGGGTGGTTTTTACGAAGACATAAAACCATAAACCAGTGGATTATCCTCCAAGCATTTGGGGGTAATTGGCTAGGGTTTATTTGAACATCGGCCAAAAGCCTAGGTATAAACTCATGAAAAGGGAACCTAAGGCCGACAACTATAGAGTCTTTGTAAATACACAAAGCATTCGACCGCCAGTGACATGAACGGTCACCGGGGCCGGCAGGAACAAGTTTTAAGGGGGCCTTTATCCTATACATCTTATTATAATCTTTAATCAGATCTACTTCGTGAAACTTATTACTACAATCATACGAATCTAAAGCAGATACTGACGGGTATTCATCCCCACGTTCATTAATCATATCATGCAAAGACATGTATTTTGAACGAATAGGAATGAGGGTACCTCTTTTCGATGCGGAGTTCATCTTTTGAAGACGTTGAGAAGCTCGATCAGCCATTTCTAAACCCAGAAATCTTCAAATCTTCAACGAATACCCAGAAAATTCTTCGAATCTTCAAAGAATACCCAGAAAATTCTTTAAATCTTCAAGCGAAAAACCCAGAAAACGGTGAGATTCAACGGAAAATCTCACCGGGAATTGCCTTGTGACAGAACCCTAGCAGAGCTACTTAGAGAGAATTTTAGAAGAAATTTAGCAGAATATCTTTGAGGAATGGAAAGTGAGAAATGAATGGAAACAACTGAGGTTTCACCCTTTTATAGGGATAAACATCCGGTCACTGGGCCGGTTGAAGGAAAGGCAACCGACATTAGCCGGTACGGCCCATAAAATTCTACAGGCCCAATTAACAAACTTGAACAGTGAAAGTCTTGGACCCAACTAAGCGCACGACAAAAATGAACCAAACATTCGACCATAAACCTGGTCGAAAGAATTCGAATAAGGCCCAAAATGGCTCTCTTGTTCGATCAGAATCCTGATCGAAGGTGTTCGACCAAGGCCCGAAATGAGGAATATATTCGACCAGAAACCTGGTCGAAATAGTTCCAATAAAGGCTAAAGGCCCAATAAAAAAGCTAAAGGCCCAATTGTTAAATAAAGGCCTTAGGCCCAAATTGAGCCCAATATATGTGGGCCTTAAAAGTCTGAAACGAACCAAGCATTCGACCAGAATCCTGGTCGAATGAGTTCGAATAAAGCTCAAAATGAACCATCTATTCGACCAGAATCCTGGTCGAATGAGTTCGAACAGGGTCTAAAATGGAGCAAATCTTCTATTAGAATCCTGGTCGAAATTGTTCGACCAGGGCCTGAAATAACGCCTAAAGTTCGACTACAATCTTGGTCGAAATCATTCGACCAGGAGGGGAAATATGGCCCAGATTCGACTAGAAACCTGGTCGAAACCATTCGACCAGGGGATAAAATTGAAGTCACGTTCGACCAGAAACCTGGTCGAAACCATTCGACCAGAAGACAAAACCAAAGCAAATTTCGACTAGAATCCTGGTCGAAGGAGTTCGACCAGGAGCTAAAACTGAGGTCAAATTCGACCAGGATCCTGGTCGAAAATGAACTGAAAAATTCAAAATTTGATTTATCTTCTAGGGAATTGATGAAAAATCCCGATTCCTGTTTTGGGAAATTACAAAATTGGTTTAGAACTATATGTTCGTCAAACCAAGTCACAATACGGAAGAAAATATCGTAACTCCCGAATAAAATAACTTCTACGATAATCCAAGAGAGATTTTCTTAGAAGTTGGGGGGCAAATGATATGGACAGAAAAGTAATTATAGAAATATAATTGACAAATCAATGGAAAGACCGGTATTTAAGGCCCGACACCCTAATTATTCATTAATTTCGTAATTAATGAATAGGGAAAATATACAGCTCATGAAAAGAGTCCAAAATATGGTAAATTGGTCAAAGAAGGATCCAGAATCCCAATTAATGAGTCATAGCCTTTATCAACAAGGAAAAGACTTATCCTGCAAGAAATACAATGTTTATCCAATATCAAAAAGGAGACTTATTAGCTAAGACTCCTAAACTGCCAAAAATACAAGGCTCCAGGCGCCTATATAAAGGACCTGATCCTACAATCAGAACTACGTCTTTGGCTTGATTCTCAATAACGATTTGAGATACGTAGGCATCTTGTGAGGACCAATTTAATCTCGAAACACAAGTGCAACCATTAAAGCTCGAAGCTCATTAATCCTAGTAATTAATATACAAGTACGTTTTTTAATCCTCAACAACGTGATAATCAAATTTGGTACTTTGATACGTGATAATCAAATTTGGTAATTTGATAATTTGATATTTTGGTATTTTTGATACCGCGCTCTATTTTCATATTATTTTCCTTATTAATAATGAGTATAAATTTGAGTATTTGGTAGCAGTGATGCGATGTTTGAATCATACGTTATGATTTTATCCACTTACCTAGTATTTCCCAATTCCCAGTTCATGTTAAAGCTCACTAATTTCTTAGGTGAGTAACTTGTTAAAGGAAAAACAATTTTTTTTTGTTAAGTTGTTAAAGGAAAAACATATTGTAACCCTTTGTTCAAAGCCATCAAGACAAATGTTCAGGACACCGCTCTTTCACGGAGCATCATCATTAAAATTTAAATAGACTTGTGAACGACAACGCCCACACAATATCACATCGTAATGTCTTCGTACCCAACGGATTATTTATATCTGTTACGAAGCTATATATGTGTAGTATTACTCGACTGCTCATTTCTTTATAAATTATAAAACTCTTAACTTAGTCTTGTATAAGTTTGCCGACACTCTTCGTCTTCGGGTTTTCTAGCTAGTGACGTGACGATAGATCCTCGAGATAAATAACAGCGACTGTGTTTGTTATCTATAAATTTACTAGAATTAGGACATCATTGATTAAGAAATAAATCTTATTCTTAACTATATATATATATGAGTTGAAAATCGTAATCAAATTATTTTATTTTATTTTGCGGAAGGCGAGACAAAATATTATGAATGGAGTTAGCAACTGCAACAAGTAAGCGTGTTATACGCTCAGTTAACCTATTTTGTTTCGAGCCACTTTTTACTTAATTCTTAACCTTTTTTTTTTGTGAAAACTAAATTTAGGAGGGCTTTAAGAATATTGAAAGCCAACTGCCTAAATTATAGAACACATCTCATTCAAAACAGTCACTTTAGAGTCGCACACATTATTTCTTGAATCTCGTTCACTAAAGTCTAACGAAAATTTAAAAAAATTCGAATTATCGTTTCAAGTCTGTGGTCATTTCATTCTCATCTCTATCATTTCACATTCAACCACTGTCTATGTCACAACTACTACTTGTCTCGGACCGTTCATATTGATATTATTAATTTTTATATATGTTTTAAGTAATTAATTATTAATATAATTATTCGTTTTTTGGCTGACCCAGCAAAGCTTCTTTGTCAGTCTTTCGTAAATTAATTAATTTTCTCATTTCTTGTGTGTTTACTGATCAGCAACAGACAAGAAGAAGAAGCAGGGTATTGCCTTTATTACACTCAACTAAACATGTTGAGAATAAAGCCATGGGAGTAAGTAGAATCTCTTGAATGTGTCAATTTTTTGAAGTATTAAAATCAATCGCAAATCTTAACCCTTAGTATTATAAAATTTTTAATTTGCAGGTTAGCGTTTGTCCTGTTTCTTGTCTCCAAGCTCTTGGAACTAATTGATTCCAGCAATGGTAATAATGTTCATGCATATTCATTAATGTGCATATATGTAGGTGTGGCCAAAACTCAATTATGTACTAACAAATGTGATATTCATTTTCATAATAAATATTAAAAATATATATAGGCTCACTCACTTTTTATTTCATTTACTTCATTTAAACATGAACTGCTTTCACATTGTACTTAAGTGGTTGTTTATAATTTTATATGCATTTGGACCATAATTGGTTACATTTTAAGTTACTTCATTTTTATCTTAGTTAAAAGTTAAAACTTGTATTAAACTTGTATTTTTACTTAGGTGGTTGTTCATAATTTTACATGTACTTGGACGTAGTTGGCTACGTTTTAAGTTAGTTCGTTTTTATCTTAGTTAAAACTTGCATGTTTATGGGCCTGTTTGACCACTACTGCTTATATAGCTTATAAATTAATAATAGATTATGAGGGGTGTTTGTGTACTCAGCTCATTTGATAACTTATAACTTATAAATTGATAAGTTGAATATTAGAAATCACCAACATTTTACTTAACTTATCAACTTATTCTTTGATTTCTTTGTTTTTTAATATTTTATATTTTTACCTTTGTGTTTTTAAATATTTTTTTAATTTAAAATGCAAGTGTTGAAATCATTGTATTTAATAATTATTTTCTCAAATTTAATTTAGCAAACTCTTAACTAACTTATAAGTAAATTTATCCAAACACTCGTATAACTTATAAAAATTCATCAACTTATCACTTATATGACACTTACTCCGCACTATATAATAGATATAAGCTTAAAATTCTCAAATTTAAATTTATTATCTTTTTTTATATTTATATTTACTTTTCATATATATGATTTTAAAATTTGAATAATCTTATTCATAAGTTGTTGAATTCGAGGTTGAATTGACGTAGCTATTTGTATTTATTCATGATTAGTTTGTATTTTAAAAGTTTTGTGTTTAATAATATAATAGAGATGTGTTTAATAGTTTAGGTAGTTATTAATAATTATAATATTAAATTTATTTATTATTATTTATTATTTTATGAATTGAAAGTTATAGAAAAAATTATAACAAAACATAGAATTTATAAGTTTAATATAATAATATTATCGTTTTATATAGAAGTTACCCGTATTATTTTTAGAAGATGAGTTGTTTTTGTTAAAAGAAATATAAAATATGTAATGTGTTTAAAAGGTAAGTAATTATTTATTAATAATTATATAAAATTATATTATCTTTTAATGTATATATGTTGTCAGTATTATATTTAGAAGATCAGTAGTTAGAAAATATAAAACAACTAAAGTGTTTTAGCTTAAATAGGTAACTGATTATTTATTAATAATTATATATAATATATTATGGTTCTATATATATGTGGTTCGTGTTATTTTTAGAAGATGAAGTGTTTTAGTTAGAAAATATAAAATAAATAATGCGTTTTAGCCGAAAAAGACAATTGCTTATAAATACATACTGATATCACCGGTTTCCGTGTTATTTTTAGAAGATGAGTTGTTTAGTGAAAATATATCAGTTAATATGCTGAAAAAGGTAGTTAGTTATTTATGAATAATTATATAAAATTATATTACGTTTTTATATATATGTTGCTCGTATTATTTTTAGAAGATGAGTTGTTTAAGTTAGAAAATATAAAATATATACTTTGCCCGTGTTATTTCTAGAAGATGGGTCATTTTATTGAGAAAATATATAACAAGTAATATGTTTTAGCTGAAAAAGGTAATTAAATAGTTATTACTCCCTCCGTCCCATAATTCTTGCTTTTTTAACTTTTGACGGTCAAATTGTTTAAACTTTGATTACAATTTACATCTAATTCTTTTATAAGTTCACAAATCTAAAAAATACATCTTAAAGTAGGTTAAATATAATTTCTAACC
The DNA here is from genome assembly GCA_030848705.1 of Heracleum sosnowskyi. Classification (NCBI taxonomy): domain Eukaryota; kingdom Viridiplantae; phylum Streptophyta; class Magnoliopsida; order Apiales; family Apiaceae; genus Heracleum; species Heracleum sosnowskyi. The sequence continues at coordinate 10,916,159 of CM061245.1, forward strand.
ATATAATTTTTATAATTATTTTTAGTCAAAAAGTCAAACAAGCCAAAAATTATAGGATTGAGGGAGTAGTAATTATAATATAAAATATTTAAAAGATGAGTTATTTAAGTTAGAAAATATAAAATAGGTAATATGAGTTATTTTATTTAGAAAATATAAAACAGGTAATATGTTTTAGCTGAAAAAAGTAATTACATAGTTATTAGTAATTATAATATACTAAAATATTTAGAAGATGAGTTATTTAAGTTAGAAAATATAAAATCGGTAATGTGTTCGTGTTATTTTTAGAAGTCGAGTTGTTTTAGTTAGAAAATACAAAACTGGTAATGTGCTAAGAAAGACAGTTGGTTCTTTATTAATAACTATATAAAATTACATTATGTTTCTATATATATGTTGCTCGTATTATTTTTAAAAGATGAGTTGTTCAAGTTAAAAAATATAAAATAAGTAATGTGCCCGTGTTATTTTTAGAAAATGAGTCATCAATACTATTATATAAAGGAGAAGACGGGGGCGGTGAGGTGGCGCTCTCGGATCGATTCGTTCTATTTTTGAATTAATAATATTAAAAATTCGAAAAAAATCTCAATTACCTTTTAAATACTTACTAATAGAGTAAACATATAATATTCTTGTATTTAAAATCCCTACTAATAGAAAAAGTAAATATACAATAGATCTTTACTAATGGAGGAAATTAAATATCACTAATGGAAGAAACTAAATATTCAATTATAATATTTTTGCCTTCACAATATCTAAATTAGAAAAAAAGTGTATTACCTTACATTATTTTGAACTTTCCTCTATTATTATCTAAATATTCTCATAATATTTTTTTAATGAAACTACTATCTTAACATAGTGCTCTCCTAAACTTTCTTTTTTATGTAATATAATAGAAAATACATGAACGTTTTGGTAAATAAGAAGTTAATAAATTAGATCGGTCTTGCATAAGAAATTAAATAATTAATACCAAAAACTAGAAAAAATCTCAATTGCCTTTTAAATATTTATTAATGGAGAAAACTAAATATACAATTTCAATATTCTTGCATTTAAAATCTCTACTAATAGAGGAAAGTAAATATAATATCCTTGCATTTAAAATCTCTAATAATGGAGAAAGTAAATATACAATAGATCTTTACTAATGGAGGAAACTAAATATTAGAAATGTAGGAAACTAAATATTCAATTATAATATTCTTGCCTTCAAATATCTAAATTAAAAAAAAAGTGTATTACTTTACATTATTTTGAACTTCCCTTTATTATTATCTAGATATTCTCATAATATTTATTTTCAAATGAAATTACCATCTTAACATTCTGCTCTCGTAAACTATATTTTTTAATGTAATATAATAGAAAATACAAGAATATATTGGTAAATAAGAAGTTAAGAAATTAGATCGGTCTTGCATAAGAAATTAAGTAATTACTTGGTAAATAATTAATTACCTTTAATAATTTCATACAAACAACTAATTAATAGTATAAATATACACCTAAACTCTGTTATTTGTCTACTGCAATTTTTGTTGAGTATGAGACTTTTTCCTTTATGTTATTTATCTTATTGTGTTTGTTTGTATCCTAATGCACGATCATATTAAAATCTTTGACAAGACAAGTTATTTTTTATTATTTTTGATTGAGTTAAGACATGAATTAATAAGGAGGGAGATTCATCAGTTAAAATAATAGGCCGAGCAAGGTGATTTTCATGTACATTCAGTTGTGAATTGATTTATATATTTATGTGTGTACGTTATTAGTTTTGAATTTATAGTTAAAAGTTGATACACTTGTATACAAGGTAACTCGAAAGTCGAAAGTGGAGAATTCATTATGTCTTGAAAAACAAATTGTATCATTGTTTTTTAACATTTAGATAGTTATTGCTCTAATTTTTATGAGAAAAGATTATATCTTTTAGTAAAATATTTTCTGTAATTCATACACGAAAATTCAAAGATAAAAATTGTATATTAAGAAATTTATAGTGTATGTATTTCGAAAATATCATGTTAAGATTTATTCGACTGAAGAATTTATATATATATACAAGCCTGGAACCCGTGCGATGCACGGATGAATTTTAGTTTTTTTTTTATTTTATTATCTATATTTTGATTTATATGATTTTAAAAAGTAATCAAATATAATAATATATGTATGATGTTATTCTACGTTTTTTTAGCCTATAAGTTGTGTGATACACGGATGAATTTTAGTATTTTTGATTTATTATTTTAGTATTTTTTATATGATTTTTTAGTATTTTTTATCTTATTTTATTAGCATTTATTTGTATTTTGATCTTAAAAATTCTTAATATGTTGTTGACGGAATAATATCTTGAACTTTTGAATGTAACTTAGAAAAATAGATGATATAAATATTTAATAATAATATGTTGTTGATGGGATTCGAACCTTGAACCCGTGGGAGCATTTTAGATATCAAGAAAAGAATATTTTTTTTAATATTACATCCAACGGTTCTCATTTATCAATATTTACATCTAACGGTTATTATTTAGATGACCAAACTACATATGACCAAACTACCAACCAAATAGATGGTGGTTACTCTAATTTAATTTATATTATTATTATTTTTTTTAATATTAGATCTAATGGTTCTCATTAATCTATTTTAAAATCAACAATCCTTTTTGATTTGGCGGTACATGACCAAAATTTTGGATAAGATTTCTGTTACGCTTATTGTATATAAGGATTTAATATGTTTTGCAAACACATATTCTACTTCCAATATTATATGTATGTGTGTGTGTCGCGTGAGTGGAGGCGTATTTGGTATTCATTATTATATCGATTAACATAATCTTATAATACGTGAGATAATTTAACCATGAGATATTTTGTACATGATTTGAACTGACTAATTTGCCCCTGTGTTTATTATTTATTAGAAAAAGTTGTTTGTAGAAATTGAACTTGAGTTTATCTATTAACTAAAACGTCTTTATATCTCTAAACTAAAAAATCACAGATTTTTGGAACTTCGCTCGAAACGTGTGAGTATCATTTGATAGAAGACATTTTATTTAACTTCAAAATATATAAAAATAATTATGTAGCTAAATTGAACTTAGGTTATATTGTTGATGGGATTCGAACGTATAGTATAAATTTCAATAATTAAATGTATTAAAATAAGTTTTAAAATAAATAAGTAACTATTTGCCCGTGATATTTTTGGAGTGAGAGGTTTTATTAAGAAAAAATAGAAAGAGCAACATGTTTTAGCTAAAAAGGTAATTGTCCATAATTAAAAATATTAAAATAGGTTTTAAAATAAATAAGTAAGGGTTTACCGTGATATTTTTGAAAAAGTAGGGGTTGTAGTAAGGAAAAATAGAAAGAGTAACATATGTCTTAGTTGAAAAAGATGATTGTTTGTGATTTTATAGAAAACGAATGGACTTTGTTAGAAAAATATAAAATATAATGTATTTTAACTAAAAAGTTAATTGGTTATAAATAATATTATTATTTAATAATAATTTTCTTAAAAAATGAACAAATTAAAAAAATAACATGTTTTATCTGAAAAAGTAATTGCCCGTAATTAAAAGTATTAAAATATGTTTTAAAATAAGTAAGAGTTTGCTTGTGATATTTTTAGAAAATGTGGGGTTTTAGTAAGAAAAAATAGAAATAGTTACATGTTCTATTTTAAAAAGGTAATTGTCCATGATTTTTTTAGAAAATAGAGGATTTTGTTAGAAAATATTGAAAAGTTAATGTATTTTAGTTGAAAAGGTAATAAGTTATAGTTTTTTTTAAATGAAAAAAAATACAAAAAGTAACATGTTTTAGTTGAAAAGGTAATTGCCGTAATTAAAAGTATTAAAATAAATAAGTAAGGTTTGCCCGTGATATTTTTGGAAAAGGAAGGGTTTTAATAAGAAAAATAGAAAGAGTAACATGTTTTCGTTGATTTTTTTTTAGAAAAAGAGAACCCTAACATTGACATCAGTTACATAACCGTTTACAAATAACCAAAACACAAGTCTATTTTTAAAGTTACACAAGCCTGGTGCGATGCAGGATGGATTTTAGTATGTTTTATTTTATTATCTATATTTTGATTTATATGATTTTAAAAAGTAATCAAATATAATAATATATGTATGACGTTATTCTAAGTTTTTTTTAGCCTATAAGTTGTGCGATACACGGATGAATTTTAGTATTTTTGATTTATTATTTTAGTATTTTTTATATGATTTTTTACTATTTTTTATCTTATTTTATTAACATTTATTTGTATTTTGATCATAAAAATTCTTAATATGTTGTTGACGGAATAATATCTTGAACTTTTGAATGTAGCTTAGAAAAATAGATGATATAAATATTTAATAATAATATGTTGTTGACGGGATTCGAACCTTGAACCCGTGGGAGCATTTTAGATATCAAGAAAATAATATTTTTTTTAATATTACATCCAACGGTTCTCATTTATCTATATTTACATCTAACGGTTATTATTTAGATAACCAAACTACATATGACCAAACTACCAACCAAATAGAGGGTGGTTTGCTTATAATAGTATAGTATATATATATATATATATATATATATATATATATATATATATATAGGTCATTACTCCATGAAGAACACTCTTATATAAACAATAAAAAACACCATAGAATCTTACATAAATTGCATGTTGATTCTAATTTTCTCACCAAAAAAGGTTTATTACGAATAAAAATAGAATCTAGCAAAAAATTAGAATCAAATAAAATAGAATCAAATTAGAAAAAATTATATAGAGTACCTTTTATATTTTTTCAACTAATTTTTTTCATATAAGTTTTACAAATAAGGACAAAATAGAAATCAATTAGAACCGTTAGATAAAATCCTAAAAATATTATATAGAGTACCTTTTATATTTTTTATAACTAAAAATATTATATAGAAAACATTTTATATTTTTTCAATAGTTAAATTATCTCACATATTATAAGATTATGTTAATCGATATAATAATAGATACCAAATACTCCTCTACTCACGCGACACACACACATACATATAATGTGTTTGATAGAAAACACGTATGACTGAATAGTGTAATGGTAGGAAGATGAACAAATTATTGCATAAACCTAAGTTGGATTCCATTTATTAACAATTTTTTTTTTAAAAAAAAGTAAACACATGGGAAATTTAAATATTTTAAATTAAATAAAATGTCTCGCCAATTTAGATTAGATTAAATGTCACATGAATCATTGCTTTTATTGGGCTATAATAAAATAGATATATAATAATAATAATAATAATAATATCAAATATTTCTCTACTCAAGTGACACACACATATGATGTGTGTAATTGATAACACAAGTAATTGAGTGGTGTGATGGTAAGAGGAGGTGCAAATTATTGTGTAGACCCAACTTCAAATCCACTAAACAACAATTTTTTTAAAAATAGTAAACACAGGGGCAATTCGGACATTTCAAATGCATTAAAATGTCTTGCCAATTTAGATTGAATAAAATGTGCCACCAATTATTGCCCCATGTTGGGCTATTATTAATAGAAAGATATCTGATCCTAGCCCAATTTTTATACGCTGGTATGGTTGGGTTGGCTCATATGCATCCAAAATTTAATCGGCTGACAGTCAATTATATTTACAGATTGGTAACTCTTATAATTTTTTTCTGATTTTTTGATCGTTGATTTTACTTTGTCAAAATTAAATGGATAACACTATATGAAATGTATATTTCAATGTTTGGTTTTGTAAAATTTCAAATAGCAACTACCAAGACAAACTAGTAAACTTTTTGTTTTCTTTCCGTTGCTCTCTCTTACACCCACCCCTTTTTTCGTTAATTCTAATTTGTTATATAATATATATATATATATATATATAAAAGAAGAACTAGAGAGAGCTAGACAAAAATGAGGAGATCATCATCTTATTCATGTCATAAGATAATGTGCATACAAGTCTTTATATAGGCTTCCTATACATAGGTTACAAGAGAAGTGAAAAAGCCAAGAGTTATACTAATTACAAGATAGGTGAAAAGACAATGGAGTTAGAAACTCTAAGAATCATACAATTTATTTCATAACACTCCCCCTTGGATGACTCGCACAAACATCATGCCTCATTAAAACCTTACTAGGAAAAACCCTGTGAGAAAAACCCTAGTGAAGGAAAAAGAGTACATGTGTTGTACATAATGTAATGTAAAAGAAGTATCATATCTCCCCCTCATTTCAATATATCTCGAAGCTTATGCATTCCAATCTTATTTACCAATTTCCTGAAGAATGATGTAGGAAGTGCTTTTATGAACAAATATGTTGGATTCTCACATGAGCGAATCTGACAGACATCAATTTCTCCCCTTTGCTGAAGCTCATGAGTGAAGAAAAACTTTGGATCAATGTGCTTCGTCCTATCACCTTTAATGTCGGATCTCCAATCTTAACCATATACATAAATAACCATCCTCATGGGTTGCCAGAATCACGATACAATCATAAGAAGTGTCTGCAATTGTTAATTTCATAGCATACCAAAATAATAATATCTCCGTCATATGTGAATACATATTCAATTCTGAGACGCAAATTATGATAATCGATCATGTAAACACTTCGCACCTGAAAAATCAATATAAACCTTTGTCGAATAGGTTAGTGAAGATCAAATAAAAATTTCTCATCAAGATTCTCATGTCTTTATATTCGACTTGCTTTAAACTCCGCTAATGAATTTATTAATTAATAATAACAGGACATGTATAATTAGCAAGATAAATCAATATCTTACACATTATGATATGTGGTACTTCAGGACCAAGAATTGTCTTTTTAAGTGTGCAGAGCGGTGACTATCATCTTCCTTCAGGAATGAAGTTGTATTTCAGAATGTATTAGCATCTCTTGCATATATATTAAACATAATCATGTATTTATAATCTTTCTGGGATCCTTATCCAATCGACTTTCATAAGTCGCAAGTTCTAAGCATTCTCATAAAAATTATATTCGTCTCCGCTCAAAAGTAGTTTTCCCTTTCAAAATTTGCATGGTTTCGGGGAAACTGTAAACTAATAATAAAATTCACTGCTTTACAAAACAAACTCAATAATCCTAATATATTATGATTATGAGGTGAAACTCATTCGAATGTCAATTACAAACACATTCTAATTTTCATCTACTCTGGCCAGAGATTTATATGAGTTATCAGATATCATAAATCATATTATCTTCAAAAAATAGTAGAAGATTAAACAATCATCATATTTCACGTATATCTTCTTATACCCGTACATACCCTTATGTGTACTCCATGAGTTAAGGAATATGCCAAAGTATAATTTTATAAAAATAACAAGAAGTATTTCCGAAATAATTTTATGTTGGACTACTGGTCGAGAACCTTTTACAACTCGATAGGGTTAGTTCTCAAGAACTTAATTTTCTGCTTCTAGCAGTTTTAATCCTTCTGGAATTGAATTTAAATGTTGTCAAGTGGGTCATATAAAATTAAAATCAAATCCTTCGTATATTGCCAGACTATTTGGTAATTATGTAATCATGTCCACCACAATATATTATTTCTCTTCATAACCAATATAAGGTCATTATATAACGATGTGACCTTTATATTTCGTAGATTTCACTTTCACATAAATATTCATTCATACCCCCACTGACTTTTTATACATGTGTGAATTACAGTTCTAAATATTTCTCTATTTTAAAGAGATAATGATTTTAATAGCGCGCTTCCTTCACAATATCTGGTGTGCGAACTGCAAGTCCAAATAATTTATCTCTTTATAAGAGATTTTGCCTCAATCATTTACTTATATCTTTGGCCAATTTATTTTCTGATCCTCATTATAATCCATAACCTCAAGTGTTAAATTTTCATATGATGTATCGTCGACATTGATTTGAGTAAATGGTTCCATTTTATTCTAGACATGACATAATATATTGAGATCTCATAGGTACCTTCATTTTTTTTCTTTTGTCATGTCTACAATCTCTTCTTGAGATCATTCAAAAGTTACCCACTCCTCGATTTAGCCATTATCAATTGCTGCTCCTTTTTACCTTTAAGGATAATTTTGTTGTGGAACCTACTAGTCTATCACGCTTCAGGCGTTCTTTAGACACATAGCATCTTGAGGTTGTCCTTCTAGGACATATTTATTTGGAGCATTTGTAGCTGGTATATGTGATATAGCCACTCTTTCAGGTCAACATATATGTCTGACAATAATTGAAACATATGAATGAATTATCTTCTGAACTTCTAGTTCAGATTCTTTACTATGAGGATCAACACGAGGCAATGATAATTCGTTCATACTGAATATCACCAGCTATTCATTTTCTCCCCCTAATTTTGAGAAAACAGACTCAATAAATTGAGTCATAGCCAAATACATATAAATGGCTCCAAATATATAATGATTGATAACCACTTATTTATAATGTATATCCAACTCTATCTTATTATTGTGGTGGAACAATTATAGCTGACCAAATTTAAGTTATAATAGGGAGACATTATGATAACTAGATGGCTAGATGTGCATCAATAAATGTCACAAGATATCCGAAAATTTTCATTGTACAATAATTCTCATTGAACATTTGGGTAGTAGACTCACCAACATCATATAAATGCATATGCTTGATAATATGATTAACTAAACAATCAAACTCACAAGCTTCTGGTTGTGACTATATAACAACTATGCATGTAACCATATAGTTCATGTATCAATCATATAATATCTTAATGGCCCACATTTGAAGTTTTATAATTTATTCCGAAAGATGATAGATTCATAATCTATTTTTGTTGGTGATCAATTTTCCTAATAAACAAATATACCTGAGGAGAATTTACCTATTTTTCAACGAACGTCCATAAAATTTCAATTATCATTCGCATAAAATCGAAATGACTTAGCCTGTAACTATAAATTTTTAGCAAACTTATAGTTTACTATAAGATATTTTCATAAAACTTTGTGCGTTATAAAATTAGTGGATGATTTCAAAACATTTCTCCGAACTACTTTTAGTACCTTGAACTCAAGACTCAAAGACATATTTTTTCATTCTAGTATCTCCTTGTGGTCGATTAATCATCAACTAAAATTTTTCTATAACTTGGGAGAGTACAATCACATCAATAATGTTAGAGTTCCCCCTTTTTTTTTTCTTGTAATGCTATGATTAAATACATGCTCTTCTGGAGCCTTCTATTCAGAAAAATATAATGAGACATCCAATATATACAATACTCCTCATTTGGCCCTTTGGATGACTCATATATGATGTATAGTAGATGTATAGTACTATCCCTGGATACTATCTGGGGAAGTTATAAATTTTTGTAATAATCAACCACAAGGATCAAGATATCAACTTATAAATCATAATTTCACTAACATTTATATAGATTTATCTTTCAAGAATATTGTCAAATTAAAATTCAGAAAATTTTATCATCCTTATGAAATATTATCTCAATGTTGTATTTATGACAAATATCCTATTAAAAGAAAAAAAAAATCTTCATGGATTCTATAGGACCAAAAACATAAAAAAAATGTGTCATATAGAAAAATTTTGTTCACATTTGCAAAAATTCCGGTCATTATTTAGCACACAACTTCTGATTGTAATTTACGCAACTTCTGGTTGCCATCAATATCAAGTAATTATAAAAGAGCATTGAACTCAAGTTTTGAATAAATTTATCATGTAATATCAATTAAAATCAATTTTATAAATCATATAATGATAACACAACACTACCATGTATTATATATATCACAAGTAAGACTTCACAAAAAAATATTTATAATATTAAACTCTCGTTTATTTGAAACAAGCATAAAACATTTAAATATGTGGATAAGACGACATAGTAGAATTAAAATATTATGTGCATAGTTCAGTCACAAGATGTCTCATTTTTATATACTTATTCAGTTCTCAATACCCTTTTTTTGCACAGTTTTAAATCATAACCATCAATTTTCTTTACATCAATGTATAATAACATCACAAATAGAAGTGCACATCGAAATAATAAGATACACACAAATAGAAGTGCACATCGAAATAATTTAAGAATCATGTTAAAAATACACATAACGTGAAAATCTTAACACTACTAACGTATCAACATAATTGCATATACGGAGAAGATTAAAACTCTATATATTTTTTTACTCCAAAAATAACACTATGTACATGAACAAAAATCAGATTTGACCGTCACGAAGATAGACTATTTTTAATAATTAAATGATTATATTTGAAAACATATTGATCCAATATCACAAAACCAAATATCAAACAAAATAAACCATCGAAGATAAAAATCAGAACCGACCAGTCCGAAAGAAATCCAATTTACACTATTAAGATGAACTCAAATCAAAACGTGCAAAATACGAAATTTGTAGACAATTCCGAGATCTTTCCAGAATGGTAAGGCATGTCACAAACAAAGATGTAACGAATTCAGAAACAATTAAAATATGGACTGCCAGAACATAATCAGCCCCTGATCACAACGATAATTTAATGTTTAAGATACTGAAATCACATTATTTGACAATGGAATATGAACACAAAACGCAGAGATCGAAACAAGCTTTCCAGAATGATATTACTCGTAATTATCGGATAAAATCTTGATTTACTACGAATATTCAAATCTACAGCACATCAAGTCAAATTAATCCACCAGATTACAAAAAGGGCAGATTTGAACATGTATACAAGCAGAATTATGAACAATACAAAGAACAAAAGTTGCAGATAATCGAAATATCTTTCCAACGAGTCCAAAATCATAGCATTTCGAGAAATAATGAATTATCTACGAATTTTACTGAAATACCTAAAATATATAGATTCCGATATAAAACAAATTCAATATGATTTTTACGGAAAATGTAAATTAGCATAACTCATACAAACACACATTTAGAACAATGCAATGAAAAAGAAGAGAACGATAAAGGGGATGCGTACTTTTTAATCTTAAAATAAGTATTGGCTAATCCTCTTTGGATTTCTCACTTTAAAATATGAAATGAGTAAGAAAGAAACTTTAGTCGATGATCATAAGAACAACTTGTATCTCTTAACGCATCTTAAACAATCAACCACTTCGTCTAGCTAATACGGCTTGGAGCTAAATTTCCACTAGGATACCAAAATAATCTTTCATGTTTGTAAAAGTTAATCAACTTCATCGATATAAGCTCCACCATCGTAATGACGGAGCGAAAGAGCTACTCGTGCTGATAACGTGTTATATAATATAATATATATATATATATATATATATATATATATATATATATATATATATATATATATATAAGAAGAACTAGAGAGAGCTAGACAAAAATGAGGAGATCATCATCTTATTCATGTCATAAGATAATGTGCACACAAGTCTTTATATATGCTTCATATACATATAGGTTACAAGAGAAGTGAAAAACCAAAAGTTATACTAATTACAAGATAGGTGAAAAACCAATGAAGTTAGAAACTCTAAGAGTCATACAATTTATTTCATAACATAATTCTAATTATTTGTATGAATTCTTGTGCCCTAACTAATAATGATCAGTTTAAATTAAACACACACTTACTAATTAATTACTCGAATGTATATATTAAGCTAGTTTACTATGGAATATTAATACTGTGATCTTAATTATTTTTTAAGCTACATCACCTAATTAATGTGCAAAACAACTTCTTTCTTCCAAAAAAAAAAACTAAAAACAAAAAAGACCTAGGGCATGTTTGGCTAAAGTTTTTTAAGCCGGCTTATGGCTTTTAAGTCCATAAGAACTTATGAGGGTGTTTGTCAACCCAACTTATAAACCAACTTATAACTTATATGTTCATAAGTTGAATGTTAATAACTACTAACATTTTCCTTAATTTATTAACTTATTTCTTGATTTTTTGGTTTTTAATACTTTATATTTTTACATTTGTATTTTTAAATATTTTTTTAATTTAAAATGCATGTATTTAGCTCATTATATTTAATAATTATTTTTTTAAATGTTATCAAACTTATAACTAATTTATAAATAAATTTATCCAAACACCAATATAACTTATAAGAATTCATTCACTTATCACTTATATAACACTTACTCATTTTAAGTTATAAGTCATTGTGATACCTCAAAGCATTTAGAAGGACCCACAATTCTGATTTCCAGACCTTTACAATATACTCTTTGCAGCCCCCACAATTTAAGCAAAGAAAAGAGTGATTGCGCTCCCTTAGGTCTAGCTAGAAACCAAAAAAAGTAGATATACCGGATTAACAGCTAGCCAATGTTGAGTGCCCACCATTTTATCTCTAGCTTCTTAATTAACAAATTGCCACATTAATTTCTCTCATCAATGTTAAACACTCCTCTTAAGACCTACTTTCATATAGTATCAATTACTCCAACATATATATGTGTGTGTAATCTGGCTATCAGTTATCATTTTAATTAACTGATCAATTCATTCAAGCTATAGGTTAGCTGTTTTAAATCAGTGAAAGTTATGGAGGAAGCTAGGTATTGGATGTGGACGAAACAAAATACTGGCTTGAGTTCCGAAATCTTGGTATCTACGAAATCTTCGTCTATTGGAGACTCGTGGGAAGAACAAGCTTTCGCAGAGGATGCAGCTGGTCCTCTTGGAGGATGCATATGGCCTCCAAGATCTTACACTTGTACTTTCTGTAGGAGAGAATTTAGGTCAGCTCAAGCTCTTGGTGGTCACATGAATGTCCACAGAAGAGATAGAGCTAGACTTAAGCAATCTCCGAATCCAGTTAACAATCATATTTCAAGTCCAAATACATCTTTAGGATTTCAACAACATCCGTCTCATGCCTTGGTTCATAACAACGATTCTGAAGATCAAGAAATTTTAATAGCTCCTTCCATGGCTCCCCATCCAGTTACGCAAGTCATGAAATTCGAGGAGAAGGCATTTTTAGCCCCTTCGTTTTCTTCCCCTATAATGAAAGAGCAACATAACAAGACGTCAAGGTTGTCGCCTCTATTGTGGTCAAGTTTTATTGCTGACAGATGTTGTAATATCGGTGATTTAGATAAACAAGAGAAAAATTATAATTTTGTTGAATCAATTAGGGCTAAGAGGGATTATGTCGAAGCTGATTTGTCTGCCAACCTAAAGGTTGTCATATGTGAAAATGATAAGCAAACCTCTGCTCACGGTGAAAAGGATGAAAATACGAGCTTCAAGAGACGAAGGTTAACTGATGATGCAACTGTTTTGTTTTTTCCGAAGAGAAACTCAGTTGACAGAAATATTACTGTTTCTGATGAATCAGAGATTTTTGAAATTAGCCATATCTCCAAAGATGATTTAGATCTTGAGCTTAGGCTGGGAGCTTGAACTTTCCACCAAAGGTGAAGTGAAATCGACTGTTTAAATATGTGCTTATAATATAAGATAGTACTGCTTCATCCGTGCAATTCTGATATGTATTTTTCTCTTTCTGTGAAAATCGTATTTACTATATGATTAAAGACTAAGGCATTCCTTTGGGTGTGATCAGTTGCTTCTGCGTGAATTGTTTGCTATGTTTAACATAATGAAATAGACATGAACACATACTTTTCCATGGAACTGATCAGAGCTATAGGAATGATCTGAAATTTTCTAGTCATTTTTTGCAGGGAGAAATCTTAATTCTTCAGTTTTGAGTTCTATTAATTAGGTGTAGATAATAAGGCAAACCAATGAGTAAAGAATGTTTTCAGTTCTTGAAACAAATAATTTTAATTTTATTATGATCGGATAAAATTAAATTGGACAATAGAGGTGTGCTTATTTGAGTTTAATGCAGGATCATGAGCTCATCTTCCTAAAGACTTTTAAACTCACATAACTATAGCTTGTATTACTTAGGGTTTTAAGGAAGATAAATACAGAATTTTTAGTTTGAACAAAAAAAATTCTAATTAATAAGATAAGTAGGCACGGATATGGTATAGCAGAGAAGACATCCTCAGTAGAACCAAAATCATATATAGTCTTCTTGATATATCTCAAGCCTTCATTCGTCTGTTTTTCTCGATCTTAAAGGTACTTGCATGACTTTACTAAGATAGATCCATGTATCCTCCTTCATGTGTTACAACACAGATGACAGTATCATTAGATCGACTTGGTATTTCTTCTAATGCTATATTTACACACAGTCACAAGCTAATACGCACTTCTTGTTAAGTTCAATCAACATATAACACTACAAGGAAACAGGATTAAACCCACCGTATAAAATCGACCGACATAAAACGGGAGGGACCGAAATCGACCGACTGTCAGTTATTCGGTTATAAGAGAGCATTTCAACCACAATTTGGCAATGAAAAAGATACTCTTATTTATTTATTTTTACTTTTTTAAATGTGAAGTTGTTCTAATTTCTATCAGAATACAAAAATTGAGTACGTGCATAAGTGTGGAAAATTATGCAACTTAATTTTAGTGTATGTGATCGTATATACATACAAGGGAATGCAGTGTGCTTGAAACTGGCTAAAAAATGCATGAAATGTGGTGTTCTTAGCTAGCCCTACGTCCTGTATACTACCTCACTGACACAGTTATATTTTTCAAAAATAAATTATGTCAGATACATCACTACATGGATTCCCTTTCTTCAATTCTTTATTGATCTTGAATTATTCATTCATTATCATAATCATCTGATCTGTATCAGTCAAGAACATCGATCTCCTATAAATGCATATACATCCACACACTTCTGTTGTTTTTCGACTTTTCCCTGTCTTTTGATAATCCCTCCAAATTTTGCACCAACTCTGAGGAATCATTTCATTATAATACTCTTTTCTTATTATACAATTGTATGAAGATCATAGAGAATATAATCGCATCATCAGTCATAAGGCGGTAAAGAAACTATCATTATAGTTTCTTCCTTGATATCTTATTTTAGTTCTTCATTTCCTTACCAAATGGTAGTATAGAATGTATTATGAGGAATATAGAATAATGACTAGAGAATAAAGAATAAAGAATAGGACTCTTCAAGACCCTAGGCAGTAGTTATAGTACATCTCCAGCTACTTCTTTAATTATTCCCAATTATTTGCATTTTTTGCTTAACTCTTGTACTTCTACCGTCAAGTCCTTCAACTCGTACACATTTTTTTCAATTAAGAAACTGTGGACTATGTACCCCGTGTGTGTGTGATTGAAGAAAAATATAAATATGATACCGCAACATTTCACATCGATTCGAGTAGCAGTATTCGAGTCCTTCATAAGAACCAGTTTACAACTAATGTATACGAGATTGCTAGCTCTTTGGGACTGACTTGTGGTGGATTGATGGGTCCGGTATGCAATCGCTTGTAAGCTTGTTATTAGAGATACGGGGTATGAGATTCGACAGAAATATATTCTGATATATATGTATTTCACTCTCTAATACATCGAAGACGCTCTAACAATTTGAGGTTATTAATTAATTTATTCATTTCTGTTCATAGAAATTATATGATGAAACTATTGGAAACATACAACTCAATATAGATATATATCGATGCTATTTAGAATAAAGCAAGAACTTAATGCAATATTTGTATGTCTGCAACTAAATATTATTCAAAACGATTACAAGGAATATAAAATCTGCAGGTAGAGAATACATGCTAAAAACTAGGAAATGGGCTCATGGGCCAAACTACTTCCTACAAAAACTCCACGACTAACTTTATTCAAAATACTCCTAAACAAAAACAACTACTACTCTGACTAATTCCACAACTGCAAACATTATTAGGACAAGTTTTAAATTACAAACCAACAATCACCCCCGTAATTTCAAACTTGCCCATCCAGATTTTTAATCCCTAAAAGCTTCCTCATTCTATCAAACTTAACTGCAAACCGTGCCTTTGTCAATGAGTCTGCTCTTTGATATTCGATGCTCACATGCTTGACTGCAATCTCACCACGCTCAACACACTCCATTATAAAGTGGTAACGTATGTCGATGTGTTTACTGCGATCATGAAAAGTTGGATTCTTAGCCAAGTCAATTGCCGACTTGTTATCTATGTATATCACCACTGGATCGATTGCTTCATCCACAACTTGCATCAGAACCTTTCGCAACAATATTGCTTGGCAAGTTTCAGTTGTGGCTGCCATAAACTTCGCCTCGCATGAAGATAAGGCCACACAACACTGCTTCTGAGACACCCATGTAACCAAGCTCTCATTCAGGTAGAACACCATTCACCCCGTGATTTTCCTGTCGTCAATATGCCCAGCAAGGTCACTATTCGAAAAACCAGTCAATACATTATTGATGTTGTCCTTTGAGTACACAAGTCCATACTCCAATGTCCTTTGTATGTAACGCAGTATCCTCTTAGTTGCATTTAGATGTGTCATCGTCGGACGTTCCATATATCTACTCACGATGCCCACTGAAAAAGCTATATCAGGTCGCGTGTGCACGAGATATCTCAGCCCTCAAACCATACTCTTGAACAATGTAGAATCGACTGGAGTACCACCCTCATCCTTTGTAATTTGCACCTTCGGGTCCATAGGGAACTTTGTTGGATTACATCTAGACATACCTACTTTTTCAAGAATCTTTCGCGCATACCCCGACTGTTTTAGCTGAATATAATTATCGCATTTCTTTACCTCGATCCCCAAGTAGTAGGACAGTTTTCCCATATCGCTCATTTCAAATTTGTTGTTCATCTGTTCATTGAAGGTCTTAATCAGATTCATGTTCGTTCCAGTAACAAGAAGGTCATCCACATATACCCCAACTATTAGTGATTCCTTGCCCACACGTTTAGTATACACTGCATGTTCGTATGGGCATATCAAAAATCCCAAGCTCTCAAGGCATCTATTCAATTTTGCATACCATGCTCGCGGGGCTTGCCTTAGACCGTATAGAGCCTTAAATAGTTTGTACACCAAGTTTTCTTGCCCTTCCTTTACAAACCCTTCCGGTTGAGACACGTACACCTCCTCCTTAATGTTGACATTGAGAAACACCATTTTTACATCTAAGTGGTGAACTTCCCATGAATTCTTTGTAGCTAGAGCCAACAGTAAACGCACCGTCTCTAGCCTAGTAACCGGTGCGAAAATCTCATCAAAATCAACTCCTTTCTCCTATACATACCCTTTTACAACCAAACGTGCTTTGTGCTTCACAACATTTTCATGTGCATCCCTCTTAATCTTGTAAATCCATTTTAGGCCTATTACCTTGTTCCCAGGTGGCTGCTCGGTAAGTTTCCAGGTGCCATTCCTTTCAATAGACTCCATCTCCGATTTCATAGCTTGCTTCCAAGCTTGATCCTTTACTGCATATTTGAACGAACTTGGCTCATCCACTCCCATAAACATCAACTCATCTTCCAATTCTGTCTCCTCTATAGCATCATAGATGTCTGTGATCGACCTAAAATTTTTAGGCGTAGCACTGTCATCATACATATCTGAATTAATCTCTCTCGAGGGCGACCTGGATGACCATGGAGTTGTCACTTCTCTATCATCAGTATCACTCTGGTGAGAATATGACTATTCCAAATTCTCTGTTTCTGTCAAGGGAGCTTCAAGAACAACAAATGACTCCAGCTGTTGAGACTCCATTTCTTTCTCGATATCCCAGGGCCAGCATTTTGTTTCCTCGAATAGTACGTCTCTACTGACATATACTTTCACTACGCCATAGATGGCCTACAATAACTACTAAACTATGTCACCTTAGACCCAATATAACGTTGCTACAGGCCCAAAAAGGGCTAAGGTAACATCAAGGCTGGGTTAGTTTCTCTCCCAGTTGCCTTTGGCGTCAAAGGCAACATTTCGTTTACCCTAGGCTAACATAGCCTTTTATGTTACCAAAGATAGCCTACAGCAACATAGTAACCACTCTATTGCAACACCAAATCTATGTTACCTTAGATATTTGAATTTTTTGAAACACGTGGGGCCCACAAAATATGCAGCAGCATGTTTCAGTCTAGGGTAACACCTGTTGTAAGACCTATTGCAACACGCTAGGTGTTGCCAATGAAGACATTTAGTAACATCAATATAGTACCTAAGGTAACACCTGTAGTTTAACTAAATAAAAATATGTAAAGTTTAAATATAGCATTTCCCATTAGAAAAACAACCAATTTACACAAACCAAGTACATCCAACTACATAATCCTATAATAAACAACCAACTATGTCCTTTAATCACAAACCCAACTACATAATCTCATCAAATCCACCAACTATGTCCTCTACATGATTGCTAGTTTTAGTATTTATCATCAGGCCTTATCTATGCATCTTGTATCATCTCTGGACTATCGAGTTTATAGGCGACTATAAATATCCCAATGACGAGGACAGATGATGCATGAGCACTGCAGAACAGAAAAAATAGATCAACCTTTTGTTTGAAAATTTATGCCAGGTATAACTATAAATGATATGTGAATTTACTCACTGGTCAAAAAGAAGTCTTGCGATCTCTACATAATGAAATGGAAGTGGTTGAAAATCCCGAGCTAAGTCACGCTCTGCTTCCACAACCTGCGTTAACTTTTCAGGTGCACATAGCAGAAAATAATGTTAGACCCTCTATGAGGGAAAAAAAGTAGCTAAATTACTATTCCGAGAAGGCTAAACCAAAGTAGCTATGATAGTGCAAAATTATATTACCATGCGGTGCAGCTAAACACCAATAGCGCACAAGCAAACATCGTTTAAGAACTTCTTCCTACAAAGTAAACAATATAAAACACTGACTAATATATATGAGTAAAGAATTCATCAGCAGGCGCACACACACATACTTTTTTCGGTTTATCTGTTCTAACCAATCTGTTTTCACACACACCCTGTCATCAGAGAATATATGACTGCTTCTTTTCAGGATGGTTACAATGGTGCACCCTAAAGCCATTAGCCCACCCAAAAGGCGAAAACTAACTTCAAAAGTAATTCTAGGTGATATGATGAATGGACTGTCGGTAACCCATTCCTGAAAGACACAAGTACAATACTTCAGTCAATGGTGATTTTCTTTTACAAACCAGCAAAGCTATAATATGTTATCATATAACAAAGTCTGATAATCAATTTAGCCTATAACAGATTGATTATTTAATTTGGCCAAGCCAGAGCCAATATATTTTTAACTCAAGTTCTAGTGTTTCTCGATTATGTACCTCCAAATGATGTTAAGAAAAAAAACTAGATAATACCATTTATCAATTACCATTTCCTTCAATAAAAAATATTAAGAAATGTGCACAATAATGTACCCTAACCATCTAGACAGTGTGTGGAAATTGACATTCATCTTAACATTCACAGATGATTTTTCTTGTAATGTATGTGCATTTTGTTACTTATATGCCAGAGCAACTAGTAGCCAGCGTAGTTTTAGCATCCCTACTTTTG
Source organism: Heracleum sosnowskyi (assembly GCA_030848705.1). Lineage (NCBI taxonomy): Eukaryota > Viridiplantae > Streptophyta > Magnoliopsida > Apiales > Apiaceae > Heracleum > Heracleum sosnowskyi. The sequence goes on from CM061245.1 coordinate 10,935,777, forward strand.
TGAAACACAAAGATGCTCTGTTTTTGTAAAGGCACGCAACCTCATATTCAAGCTTCTGTCCCATCAGTGCTTGCTTTAAATCAGTACTCAGCAGCCAACATGATATCTAAATAACAAGTACATGCATATTTGGTGTTTAAATATAAACCAAGACAACACAACTAATACCTCAAACAAGAATATATATTTACCAAGCAGGTACCTCAAACATAAGGTTGTATTTTCCATCCCGGTTCCTCATTCTAAGATATGACTGGCATGCTTCAGGATCCTCACCAGGCGGTAAAAGATATATATCATAAGTTTCCTCGGAACGTTCTTTGTAATCTTCAGATATAACTTCTTTGATTTTATCTTCAGTCACTGCCTTTGTCAACTACAGTAACAAGCAGCAATAACTCAGCGGCCAGATGTAGTGTGCAAAGTTGGATAAAGAATTTAATCTGAAATTCAATTTAAGATGACTAGGGTAACAAGCAGCAATAACTGCTTGTGAAACTCTTTTTACTTCTTTCAGTTTTACTTTACAGTAGAAACAATAACAGCAGCGAAACATAACCTCTCTAGAAAATACTAATGCATAATGCAAAACACACTGAAGCAAAGATGTTTACCAAGTCTGCTTACAAACAAAAATTTGGAGTCTTCAAATTGCAATAGGTAACCATTCAAAGATGAACTGAACTTGAAAACATAAACAAACACAATGAGATGTGTCTCTATCCAATATCTCTTACCCCAAGGCGGTGGAGCAAACAAGCCTCTAATTTCCTCTGCATTCAAACGAGGAACAAGCTCCATCAAAAGACGATCATTTATCCACCTGCGAGTTCGTCGGTTGCTGACCTGAATCAACAAATTTGAAGACTATATTATCAACAACACATTACAATACAAACATTAGAGAATAGAAGAAAAAAAATGATCTTCAACCCAAACATGTTACGGACAGTGTTAAGAACATGGTACCAGCCACTAAAATATAATAAAAGAATTAGGCCATTGGTGATTAAACCTCAGCTTCTCTTAACCCAAGCACTACCAAAGAAAAATAAAAACTATACATGCCTTCATTATTATATTTGTTTTGTGCCAAAGGACACCCGGAGCTCTTTTATGTCAACACTGACTCCCCTTCTCTGTTTAAAACTGGTCTTCGTAGAATATCAATATAATAAGTCCATGAAACTAGATCCTTTCCAGCTTCATTATGACCTGATGTCCCGATCCCAGCTAAACTCAGTCTTATACACTGGAATTTCAAAAAAAAAAATTAAAACAAGTTACACAACTTTTCAAAGTAATTTGAAACTGCAATGAAATGCAAAATTTGCAAAGACAATTTTGTCGACCATGTTATCTTGATTAGGAACTTACAATTGTAGAAAGTTAAGTGTACTAACCGGAATTGATTTCACTAGAGCCCAATTTTTAGGGATCTTAACATGTAAGGCTCAGAAGGGGGCATCAAGTGATTCATCCCAATCATCTGCACTCCCATTTAAACGCTGACAAAAACCAATCATGACAAAATTTAATCATGACAAAATTTTGAAAGCACGAAGATTTAGTCAAACCAGAGAATTGCAAGCCATAGTTCTATAGCTATAGAGAGAGCGATAGAGAGAGGCACAAATCGAGGGAGAGAGAGAGATGTAAATATACAGAGAGAATGGGAGAGACAATTATATACAACACAAATCTAAGCATATAAGGATAGATTTATACCTCAAATTGATATCAACCCGCATCGAACACAAAACCCGCTTCTATTAACCCTAATTGAATCTTTCAACCAAGCTTGATTAACCCAACTCAAACCCTAATTGATTAAACCAAGTTCGTATTAAACAAGCTCGAACACTAATTGAATCCTTGAATCCAATTTGAACCCTAATCAGTGAGAGAGGCGAGAGAACTGAAAGAAGTCAGAGGAGTGTATTTGCCCCCAATTATTTCCCCAACTTGTGATTTACCCTAATTCTAAATTTTTGTTTTGCCGCTATGTGTTTTTGTTTGTCGCTCACCTCGTATCAATAGAATTTTATGTACTTTTCTAGTTTTATTTTTTTTAAAACTATAACAAATTCATTTTATATTGTTAATATAAATCATAATTATGAAATTTATTATTTTAAATATTTGTCATAATTCTCACTTTTAACAAACTATTTCTTTTCTAATAAAATTTGTAGTGATTTAAATTAAAATTTAACAATTTCTGAATAGTACTTTATTTTAAAACCTTTTATTCTAAATTTATTGAAAATATTTATATATTTATGAAATATAAATAATTCAATTGTTTGATGGAATATTACTTTTTATAATGATGACTTCAATGATTTTATTAAAAGTAATCATTTATTATAATACCTGAGTCTACCACATATTAGTTAACCAATCAGAAAATTTTGAATTATTTTAGGACCAATCAGAGGTCAATCCTAAATTTTAGACCAATCACAAGAGCCTACAAACTTTCCTTATATAATTTTATTAACCAAGGTTGGTTAGACTATCCATACAACGTGATTAACCAATCAAAATTCAATAACTATTTTATTAACCAATCAAAATTCAATAACTATTTTATTTTTAATTAGAATTTAAATCCATTAAAACTTTACTCATTTAATTTTATTAACCAATCAAGAGAGCCAAAAAACTTTCATCATATAATTTTATCAACCAATCGTAGTTAGACTATCCATATAACGCAATTAACCAATCAAAATTCAAAATTTAATTTATTTTTAATTAGAATTTAAATCCATTAAAACTTTTCTCATATAATTTTATTAACCAGAGGTTGTTAAACTATCCATACAACTTGATTAATCAATCAACATTCAATAATTATTTTAGTTTTAAATTAAAATTTAAATCCATTAAAACTTTACTAATCAAAATTCAAAATTTAATTTATTTTTAATTAGAATTTAAATCCATTAAAACTTTTCTCATATAATATTATTAACCAGAGGTTGTTAGATTATCCATACAACTTGATTAATCAATCAACATTCAATAATTATTTTAGTTTTACTTAAATTTAAATCCATTAAAACTTTACTTATATAGTTTTATTAACTAAAGGTGGTTAAACTATTCATACAACGTGATAACCAATCAAAATTCAAAAAAAAATTTATTTTTAATTAAAATTTAAATCTATTGATTATTATATTTATATATTTCAAGAATTTGATTATCAATTAAAATTATTTAATTTTTGTCGAATTTAAATCAATTATGATAATTATATACTTCGAGATTTTGATCATTAATTATATACTCTATTTAATATAAAATCGTATATTTTATAGATAAACTTCTAATACCACCATGTGACCCAACAGACTGAGTGAGGAAGCACTACGAGTATATGTATAATTTTTATGACTTTAATCAATAATTTATATTTTTTATTGTTTAATTGTTAAAGGTCGTAATTTAAGGTTTTTACACAGAAAGTGTGAGGGTAATTATATATTATTTACTGTAAAGTCAAAAAAATACGATGCTAATTGATTATATTAAAAAATTTAAATCCATTCACTATTATGTTTTTCTATTTCGAGATTTTGTTTATCAATTAAAATTATTTTATTTTTAATTATAATATAATCTTTCATTATATTTATATACTTCAAAATTACGATCATTTGTTCTACAATGCGTTCAATAAATAATCGTCTATTTTATAGATTAATTTATAATATCACTCTATGATCTAACACACTTAATGAGAAAATATTTTGAGTATATGTATAACTTTTACAACTTTAATCTATAATTTATGTTTTTTTTATTTAATTGTTAAAAGTCGTAATTTCGGGTTTTTACATAGATGTGAGGCTAATTATCCAATATATTATTTATTGTAATTAAAAATTTTGATGTTAATCGATTATGTTAAAAAAATTAAAGAAAATGTTACTTAATATATTAATAAATACTTGAAACAGTTGATTTTATTTTATGGATATTTTGAGCATAAAATTTATTGTAATCCTTTATTATAATTCTTGAGTCTAGATACTATATACTTCACAAATCAAATATATTAATTATTTTAATACCAATCAAAAACCACTCCTAAATTTTAGACCAAACATATTACTGATTTGTTTTCTTCTTATTTATCATTATCATCCTATTTTAATAATCATGATTAGTTGACAATTATAATTTAAATCCAGTAATTACTTGATTTAAAATATCCATGTATTACATATTTGGTTTAGTAAAAAAAATAGTTGTTAATAAATCACTTTTTATTTAAAATTATTCAAAATTATATTACCATGTTTATAATTAAAGTTTCATAAATATTTATTAATCAAACAATTTGATTACTATTTTACATTAAATACGATATTAATAATTCAATTTCAAGTATAAAATTTATAATACATAATTTTAATAAGTATTTGTTATTCATTTATTTACATGCATATTACATTAATTATATAGATTAACATTTACATTATTGTATGCTTTAAATAAATGTTAAAATTTTAAAAGTAGAAAAACCATTTTAATACAATTTTTGCCTCAATTTATCAATATATAACTATTTTAAATTTTTCTAATCTTTGTAAGTATACTTATTTTGAATTTAATCAAAATTAGAATTTAAAAGTAAATGAAATTAATTTTAGTACAAAATATGTTGACCAAGTACTAAAATTTTAATTTACCGATGTAAAAATAATTTAAACCTATCTCATACAAATTATATGTGGGGTCAACTATATTGTTTTCCAGGTCATTGTAAAATAATATTAGCAATATAAATTCGATTAATAAAATAAAATTTTAAATTATTTTAATACATAAGTAACTTTTAATATTGTACGTGAACGAATACATCATCTGTACTTTTAATTTTTTAATAAGACATATCTTCACATTAGCTTGATAATATATTCTATATAAGCATATTATGGATCTGAAGTTCAGATAGTAAACCATCTAGTTCTTCTTTATTTCGTTATCAATTAGGTGCAGTCATTAGACTCATCACTTTTTCAATATTAAAACTTTTAAAATCTTAATGCAAATGGAGGCGATATATTAGTTATAAGTTTGTAGTGTTGAAGAAGTAATTCGGGGAACTCTATATCATTAACCATACATCCATACATATAAATGAAAATGTGGTAAAATCATCTCAAACCCGAATAAAAGGCATCATGTTTAATAAATCAATTTTTTCGAAAATATTTTTCTTCTTATCCTGGGTCAATATCATCAAATGTTGACGAGAACCTTTGTGATCAAAGGTAGTGACGTACTAAATACAAAATCCTAAAAGTATAGCATATTAAATGTAAGTTTAAAATTTATTCTAATGAATTTAAAACCTTCATCATAAGAAGAAAATGAAAACCAGTATCCTGGAAAATTAAAAATCATTACAGGAGAAATTCAAACATTCACTATATCTTTGAATGATTGAAAGTTAGTACATATCAATACAATATCTTTGTATCTTTGAATGATTGAATGATTCAATTCTAGAGTTTCAACGCCCTCAAAAGAATTTAAAATCATCTCATACAATGTTAATTTTGACGTGGTGAACATAAAATTTTCAATTCAAATAACTAATTGTGATTTTTGTCCAACATCAAATTTGTCTTTCTCATTCTTAATAACTCAACCATTTTGTTTCTTTTCAAGCAGGTGCATGATTCAACTAATAATGATAATTTTATTGTGTTAATCCAGAGTCAAAATCGAGAACAAATAAACGCATATCCACGTCAATGATGATGGTGTTAAAAAGAAGTATAATTATAAAATGGGTTAGGACGTTTAACATTCTTATTAGTTTAAAAACTGATGGTACATTTCAAACAAATTCTAATATCGTATTTTATGTTATTTTGTTATGATGACAACATTTTATATATATGTTCAATCAATATTTTATGCGTTGAATATTTAATTTTTAATTATAAATATTTAGTTTTTAGCAACCAATAACATAAGTAGGGATGAACGTCGGATCACTTCAGGGTCGGGGAGTGTTATCCCCGCACCCGACCCCGAAATCAGTCCTGAACCCACCCCGATCCCGTACGGGGCCGGCATCGAATCGGGATCGGCGCGGCGGGGAGAATACCCATCCCTAAACATAACTTATATTTACACGCGTGGGTATTTTTAGTAAATGTATCTGAAAAAAAAATTAATATGAGTTCTATTATATAATGTACTTTTAATTATTTCAAAAAAAATTAGATTTAAAAATTTTTAAGCGTGTGTTTTCGGTGCGTAGCACGGGTAAAACGCTAGTTATTTTTAAAGTTAAACAATTATTAAATCATTAATTATAGATGAAATTTAATTTAATTTGTTCATTAATACTATAATCTAAACTAATTATTCTTAATTCTTTTTTTAAACCTTTTCTAATATAAATTGATTAAAAACATTTTATAAAATATAAATAATTCAATTATTTCACAGAATATTACTTTTATTATTCAATGATTTTTTTAAAATTAATTACTTTTAAAGTGAAATAATTATTGAATTATTAATTTTAAATAAAAAATTCAAAATTAATACTCTAGGTAATGCCCTCACGGTGTTACTCAGTTACAACACCTTTTTATAGCTAGAATAACATGGGTTTATGGATATGGTAACACCAAAACTATGATGTTGTAATAGGTCCAAAATTTCATAGCTAAGGTAACATGCAAGAAAGTAACACCCATACCCAGATGTTGTAAAAGGCCATCTATGGCGTAGTGTTTGTTGCAGCTGGGATCAAACAACCGATATCCTTTAGTCTCGGGTTCCTTGCCAAGATTGATCACTTGGACACTTCGATCATCCAGTTTCTTTACCTGATTTCCTGGCATCCTCATGTGAGCCAAACACCCAAATATGCGAATGTGACCAATGTTCGGTTTTGACCCTGTTCAGGCTTCGTAGGGAGTCTGTCCTGTTAAAGCACGATTAGGAAATCTATTTAAGACATAAACAAAGTGTCGAACTGCCTCAGCCCATAACATAGATGGTAGTTTCATTTGCTTTAAGTAGCTTCTCGCCATTTCCATAATAGTTCGATTCCTCCGTTCAACAACGCCATTTTATTGAGGCGTGTATGGAGTCGTGAAGTGCCTGGTGATTCCAACTTGTTCACAGTATGTCTTAAACTCATTGGACATGAACTCTCCTCCTTTGTCCGTCCTAAAGACTCTTATCCTTTCTTCACGACCTTTTTCAACCATGACACAAAAATTTTTAAAAACCCCCAAGGCCTCATCTTTACTTTTAATCATATATATCCACATAACTCTACTGAAATCATCAACTAACAGAAAAAAAATAGCGATTACCAGCAGACGTCGTTGGCGAAATCGGCCCACAAAGATCATCGTGAATGAGTTCAAGTTTTCGACTTGCACTGTATTGAGCTTTAACTGGCATGGACTTCCTCATTTTTTTGGCCATCAGGCAACCATTACACACCCCCTTTGGTTGATTAATCTTCGGAAAACCAGTTACCATTTGATTTCTTGACATCAAATTCATAGCTTGAAAATTGACATGTCCTAACCTTGAATGCCACAACCACGAGATTTCATCCGACTTTGACAATAGACATGCTGGCTTGTAGGTCTTGATGATAATTTTGTACAGTCTATTTGATGACCGCTTCACTTTCATAAGTAACCTTCCTTGACTATCATGCACCCACAAGAACTATCCATTAAGCACAACTCGGTTTCCTTCTTCAGAGATTTGGCCCAGACTTATTATGTTGTTGCACAGAGTTGGGATATAATATACGTCAGTAAGTGTCTTTTCTTCCCCGTTTTTGTACTTAAAGACAACTGACCCCTTTCCCTCGATGTTCATAGTTGATCCGTCACCAAAACATACTTGCCCAGTCACCTGTTCTTCAATGGGACTGAACTTCGATTTTTGTCTTGTCATATAATTGCTCGCACCATTGTCTAAAATACCACAAATCTGACTCACCTTCATTCTCGCCATTGACATTCAATAGTCTGGGAGTAACATTCCCTTCATGTATTGTTAATCGACGTTCTTCAGTATTTTCATCCTTTGTCATTAACAACGCTGGTTCCTCATCATCTATCTGCGAGATATTGATCTCATGTCTTTGCTCATTTCCTCGATGCGGTTTTCGGCACTCCGCAACAAAATGTCCATACCCATCACAGTCGAAGCACTTTACTCGACTCTTGTCCTTCACCATACGTCCGTTGAATCCGGATAAGTTTTCATTTCCGCGACCAGACCTTTTTAACCATTCCTCTCTGGTCAGAAGTAACTTTCTTTCGTCGATTTCCTTTTTCCTCTATTGTTCTTCTGTCAGCATCAACTGGTCTCCTGTACCTGACACGGATCCCTTCAACCTTTCCTCATGAATGGTTCCCCTAATTCTCTCTTCATGTGTCTTGAGAGAGCCAAACACTTCTTCTACAGACATGGTGTCAAAATTATCAAATTGTTCTAATGTAGACGCTATTTGGAGAAACTTGGGAGGAACAACCCTTAAAATCTTCTTCACGACATAAGCTTATGCAATCTCCTCCCCTAGTGCTCGGGGAAAAGTCATCAAGTTGATCAGTATCCCTCATGCATATTGCCTCAAATTCTGCCCTCAGCGTTTGGGCCTTTGCTTTCTTTACTTTCTCCGCCCCTTGACTCATGGTTTTAATCGCCTCTCAGGCCTCCTTTGCAGTCCTTTTCTCAGCCAACGATAGTAGCACATCCTCCGGTATTCCCTGATAAATCATCGCCAATGCAATTTTATCCATTTTACACGCAATTGCCACTTTCAGATCACTAGGCTCCACCGCATCCCAAACTCCATGAGCTTGCATAAACACCTTCATTTTCATTGACCAAGCTGTATAATTTTCCTTTGCCAACAACGGGTAACTCAGGCCTATCGGCCCTCCCTTCAGCTTGTTCACATCCATTGTTGCCTTTGACGTACACCACCACACACACCGTAGCTCTGATACCAGATTATTGGAAACAGACAACTCAATATAGATATATATATATATCGATGCTATTTAGAATAAAGCAAGAACTCAATGCAATGTTTGTATATCTGCAACTGAATATTATTCAAAACGTGAGGTAGAGAATACAGGCTAAAAACTAGGAAATGGGCTCATGGGCCAAACTACTTCCAACAAAAACTTCATGACTAACTTTATTCAAAATACTCCTAAACAAAAGCAACTACTACTCTGACTAATTCCACAACTGCAAACATTATTCGGACAAGTTTTAAATTACAAACCAACAGAAACGAGAACATTATTGTGTTCTTTGGTTTTGGGAATAATATACTAAAATAATGCAAGGGGGAATTTAAGATGACTGTCTGAGATTTGTCCTGATTAGGGTTGTTGAGTTGTATAGGTATATTGTGTTATGCAGAGATCTCTGATGAGATGAATTAGCATTCAGAGTTGAGACAGAAAAATTGCACATGGGAAATTAAAGAATGATAAGTCATTCTTTGGTAGCTAGCTGTGTTTCTCTGTTAAGAGTATTTTTGTAATTCCAAGATATTACTATATTCTGAAGTTTTACAGCAAATATTTTATGAACTAAACGAAGTCTTGGCTGTTTTATTATTATCAAGACTAGACAAGCAGTTGCATATTAAATTTGCATGGGAGAGAGTTCCAGTTTCACGGACTTGACATCTTTCATTTTATAGTAGAAAACTCCAGGCTAGCTTTTCCTGTCTCTCTACGTAGATGTGGTAGAAAATTTCAGTTAAGTTACAAGTTATTTACAGATTTTAAAAGGATTCCGAATTGTCATGGGTGCTGGTCCTAGATTTCTCGATATACAGCACACTTTTTCTATGGTCTACCGTGCAACGATCAAATCTTGGGCAATGCGCGAGTCTACAAACCCCACAATCCAAATTATATTAGAGTAACAAGTCGCAAAAGAGATAGAAAAATTGATTTAAATTCATTTTCGATCTATTATTATAAAAGGGTCTCAATAAACTGAATCCGATTGACGTGGAATGTTACACACACGTGCTCTTAATGTTCTTGGATCGGACATTGTCTAACATATTCTGTTGGACTTGGGCTACTCAGCATCAAAATGGTCTACAAGATCCCATAGAAAGAACTAAATATAACATGATTAGCCCAGGATGTTGACTAATACTTAAGCTCAATATCTTAGAAATTGTTGATACAGGATATAAACTAGTCCACTAAGCTGCGCAGTGCCTATAATATTTTTGTAAAATTTTAAATATTAATTATTTAAGAAAATTAATTATTTAAGAAAAAATCAAGGAAAAAAAAATATAATCTATACTATCTTATTTATCTATACTATCTTATAATAAACGAAACATTAAAAGTTTGGTCGGTCGGTATTTCGTGATTTTACTTAATTACCCCTACTTATTTTTTTAAAAAAAATATTGTTAAATAATAATATTATTTATAACCAATAACCTTTTCAGCTAAACTACATTATTTTTTCTAACAAAATCCCCTCTTTTTGTAAAAAAAATCACGGGCAATTATTTTTTTTTTAACTAAAACACATTAATTTTTCTATTTTTCCTTAATAAAATACCTCATTTTACAAAATATAACGGACAAATCCTTACTCAATTATTTTAAAACCTATTTTCATAATTTTAATTATGGGCAATTAACTTTTTCAACTCAAACATGTTACTTTTTCTATTTTTTCTTACTAAAACCTTTCTTTTCCAAAAATATCACAGGAAAATCGTTAGTTAATTATTTAAAAATATATTTTAATACCTTTAATTATTTAAAAAAAGTTAACATGCCTACTTATTATTTTAACAAATACAATTAACAATATATTAAAACGTAAATAATAAAAATAACAATTATTAAAAATAATTCGCGCATCGCATGAGTTTTAAGCTAATATATGTAATATTGAACATAATATTTAACAAAGTAACATATATAAACAATAAAATAAACTATTGACATGTTTTTATGCCGATTTGGTATAATTGTTTCTTGAGTCAACACTCGTTACATTAAATACATATAAAAAAATACTAAAAATATGCAGTGATATAAATTTAAGTATTAACCACCACTTAATTCTTCAACCATTCGTATTGATCACAAAAATTACAAATTTTTTAAATATTCCTAGACTTTATATGTCAATTTTGTGTCATATTTTTTGAGCCGAGGCCCGTTGCATAAATACATATAAATAAAAAATACTAAAAATATATGAAATAATAAAATTTAGGTAATAACCACCGCTTCAAATTTTAATTATTAGTATCATAACAAAAATTACAAATTTCTTAAATATATCTAAACTTTATATGTCGATTTTGTGTCATACTTTATTGAGTCGACGCCCATTGCACTAAATAAATATATATTAAAAATACTAAAATTAAGCAATAATAAAAATTTAAGTATTAACCACTGCTTCAAACTTCAGTTATTTGTATTAAAATAATCAATATTAAATATAATAAATTAAATATTAATATAAATTTAAAAAATATTTAAATAAATATTAAATATTAAAATTAATATTATATTTAAATTACTATTAAATTAAAATTAAAATTAAAATTTAATATTTATATTAAATATAATATTAAATATTTATATTAATATTGATTATTTAAGTATTTGTTTTGCAAAATTTATAAATTAGTGAACACGATATATATAGTATAAAAATTAAATACATATAAACAATATAATAAACTATGAATATTTATTTCTTTTATATTAATTTGTACCGTTTTTTTTGGTCGACAACTGATGTGTAAAAATAATGTAAACTTCAATCGCACAGTGTTCAGCTGTAGCAATCACAGATCGATCACAGAGACTATGAATTTTCGAAACCCTAACAATTATCTGAGGCGAACTAGACAAATAAGATTTGAGTTGAGATTTGTTTAACCTAATTAACAATTAAAATCAAATAAGGAAAACCTAGGAATCCGAATCCATTAATCAATCACAATTAATACCAACTCGCCCTAAAATCAATTCTCTTTCCTTCACAAATAAGATATATCAATTAACGAGACAAGCATATACTATGAAACTTGTTATCTAACAATAACCTATCAAAATTTCATGGAGCAAGCATAGGCTATGAAAAATAAATCTGGTAACAATAATATATCAAAATCACTTTGTCAATTGAACAATTAATCACCAAGAAAATTATGAGAATCAATTAATATGAACGGGCAGATATCAAAAATAATTAAATTAACTTCATCTTTATCCTACGGCAAGAAATTTAGCTAGACATGGCAGGAGAAACAAAACAATTAAATATAAAGAATGCAAGCAAAAGTGTTTGAATAGAATAAAGAACTTGTATCGAAAAACAATAATAAATCTATCATACTCCTAATTATCAGATATAGTCTAAATTCTAGGTGTCTCAATTACAAGAGTGGAGATCTATATATATAGGAAAAATAATGGGCTTGGGCTCTTTGACTACAAATCGGATTCTAGAAATATTTCCTCAATTCCTTTTTCTTCTCCGATAAGTTTTCCAATTTTTCTCCAATTTCCTTTTGACTTCAAGTATTTCCATCTCCTTGCCTTTTTCACCTTTTTCTGCTTGAAATATGATTTTATTTATTTTCCTACAAAACAAAAGAAAACAATTTATTAAATAATAAAATTACGAAAACAAACATAAAATAGGTATTAAAAATGTATTAAATTATGGACCAATCAAATGTCCCCGTACCTATCTTTTGCTCGTCCTCGAGAAAAACTAATATAATATAAACTACTATATAATAGATAATACCACTTCCGTAGGTGATCACGGTTGCATTTGGCATATGCAACAAGCCCTTTAAACCCCTAGGCAGCCCTAGTGGACGAGTGAGGTCTCGTGAGGGTTTATAGTGAATGTACCCACAAAATCCATCTAGCTCATGTAAAAGATCGCATGGCAATGCAACGTCACACATACAAGTCCTCTCATGCTACATCAACTTAAGAATCAAAAATGACTTTGCAATGTCTTGTCATGGAAGATGCAAGGATTCACATAGTCTACTCAAAGAAATATGCATAAGTGCTCAAAAGTCCATGTCAAATGTAAAAATAAGTTGGTAACCATGCTAAACCCACAAGAGTACACCTTTGAGTCAAAACTTGGGATCTCAAATGTAGAAACAAGCAATAACTCACCTTTCACTCACAAAAGAATATTCACTCAAGAACAAGGGTAAGTGTATCACTCAATTCCAACAAAATCATAAGCATGCTTGACATTTGGTATCAATCTAACTTTAACACAACATACATCAATGATGATAATCAAAAGGTCTTTATTTGGGTTGTAACGGGGCTAGGGACAAGGTATGTCAAGTAAGGCCAAAGAAGGTGAAGTGTCAAAAGCTAGTAGGCACCATAATTAATCATACACATCACCAAACATCCTCCCCATAACTGAATTTTCTGATTTTCTTCCAACAAAAGGCTTGATTAGTCGAATGAAGAAGGATCACACAAACATAAGTATGCTCTCATGATTTTTTTTTTTTTTTTTTTTAACAAATATCTTTTTTTTTCTTCTCTTTTTTTTTCTTCTCTTTTTTTTTCGAGGGCTAAGAGATAGATATAAGCAACCACAATCCTCCTTCAAAAATTTCTTGAACAATGACTATCAAGTAGGCAATCAAACCAAATATTTCCTCAAAAGTAATGAACAAAAGTAAACCCATCTCACACACCTTATTACTCCCCCAAGTTCCTACTAGCCATTGACAATTTGGGATCAAGCATAAGTAAGGCTACACAAGAAAAAGGTCCAGGCAAGTAACGTGGTATGTTACCAAAAAAAATAGGATTAAGCTCAAGAGGGTAACTAATTGATCATATATAAATGGTGTGGTAATTTGGAAAATATAGGTTATTCCTAAATGCCTTTATCATCTTACCATCAAATAATGTCATGCATTCAAGAAAGGTCTCAAACAAGTGCTAGCAATGCAAACAACATGTGGACACTCAAGCAAACGAATATAAAATGCAAAAGATATGCATATAGGCTCAAAATCTCACATGGTGGTAAAAACATAATCAATCCCAAGTAAAAATCTCTTCAATGCACAATCTTGTACTCAAAGCATGAAAACCAAATCATTTTGCACATATTCATGTCCTTCTAATTACTTGCAACATTCAGTAAGTCTACTAGTTTCAACTTGCTAGTGTATGTGTGTGAGCAAATCACTTCTTAATCAAAAGTATCAGAGACACAAGATTACTATAGCATGTAAGGGTGCATAAAGCCACTAGCAATCATTTCACAAGGCTAGAATTCTACAATTTACAACTAAAATTCTTTTTGGGATTTTTTCATTTTTCAATTTTTTTGGATTTTTTTGTTTTTTTTAATAATACTACTAAACCCCTCCCCCATACCTAAATCATGCATTGTCCTCAATGTATTCAAATGAGAGAAAAATGACAGAGTAAAAGGACGAGAATACCTGATAAGACATGATAGAGGAATAGAACTATCTACTATATACAACAAGGGAACTTACTTGGATCACGAATCAAGGAGGTGGATCACCTCCTCCACAGAATCAACTGGCAGTTCTAAAAATGGTTTAAGCCTTTGACCATTAACCTTAAATGTTTCACCAGTTGTAGGATTTTCAATTTCAATAGCACCATGAGGAAAAACAACTTTAACAACAAATGGTCCCTCCCACCGAGATCTCAATTTTCCAGGAAACAAATGCAGCCTAGAGTTGTATAAAAGAACTTTTTGACCAGGAGAAAAAGATTTTCTCAAAATAGATTTATCATGCAAAAGTTTAGTTCTTTCCTTATAAATCTTAGCATTTTCATAGGCATCATTCCTAAGTTCTTCTAACTCAGACAGTTGTAACTTCCTATTGCTACCAGCAGTGGGTAAATCAAAATTCAATTCTTTAATAGCCCAAAACGCTCTATGTTCAAGTTCAACGGGGAGATGACATGCTTTACCAAACACAAGCCTATAAGGAGACATACCCAAAACAGTTTTAAAAGCAGTGCGATAAGCCCAGAGTGCATCTATCAACTTAACAGACCAATCTTTCCTATTTGAATTGACAGTTTTCTCTAGAATTTGTTTAATCTGCCTATTAGAGACCTCAAATTGACCACTAGTTTGAGGATGATAAGGTGTAGCTAACTTGTGAGTGATAGAATACTTCTTCAGAAGAGACTCAAACTGATGGTTTTTGAAATGCTTACCCTGGTCACTAATTATAGCTCTAGGCGTACCAAATCTAGAAAAGATATTCTCCTTTAAGAACTTAAGAACTACCTTTTTATCATTAGACTTAGTTGGTATGGCTTCGACCCATTTAGACACGTAATCGACCGCTAAGAGAATGTAGAGGTTACCAAAAGAATTAGGAAAGGGACCCATAAAATCTATACCCCAAACATCAAAAATCTCAATAACTAAGATTGGATTCATTGGCATCATGTTTCTTCTAGTGATCTTTCCTAAATGTTGACACCTACTACAAGCGGCACAAAATTCTGCAGAATCTTTAAACAAATTGGGCCAATAGAAACCAGATTGAAGTATTTTAGCAGCAGTCTTTTTAGCACTAAAGTGACCTCCACAAGCCTGATCATGAGAAAAAGAAAGTACACT
The DNA here is from genome assembly GCA_030848705.1 of Heracleum sosnowskyi. Lineage (NCBI taxonomy): Eukaryota > Viridiplantae > Streptophyta > Magnoliopsida > Apiales > Apiaceae > Heracleum > Heracleum sosnowskyi. The sequence continues at coordinate 10,951,497 of CM061245.1, forward strand.
TCTAAACTCATGGTTTGAAACACACCTCCTAATGATTTGGTCTGGACAATACTTAAAAAGATAGGGATCATCCCAAAAGAAGTACTTGACTTGTGAGAGAAATTTGGATTTTTCTTGCTTCGACCAATGAGAAGGAATTTCACCAGTGACAAGGTAGTTAACAATATCAGCAAACCAAGGAGTGGTAGAGATGGAAAAAAGGTGTTCATCAGGAAAAGACTCATTCAAAGGAATATCCATGGAGGACTCCACTACTAATCGGGAAAGATGATCAGCAACAACATTTTCAGAACCCTTCTTATCCCTAATTTCTAAGTCAAACTCTTGGAGCAACAAGACCCACCTAATCAATCGGGCCTTTGAGTCTTTCTTAGAGAAGAGATATCTAAGAGCAGAGTGGTCTGTATAAACAATGATTTTAGAACCTATAAGATATGACCGAAACTTTTCAAGAGCAAAAACTACAGCTAGAAGTTCTTTTTCTATGGTGGAGTAGTTAAGTTGAGCATCATTTAGAGTCTTACTAGCATAGTATATGACATGAGGTATCTTATTGATTCTTTGTCCTAAGACTGCACCTACAGCATAATCAGACGCATCACACATAAGCTCAAAAGGTTGATTCCAATCAGGGGATTGAATAATAGGGGCTGAGGTCAACTCTTTCTTAAGATGTTCAAAAGATTGGAGACATTCACTAGAAAACTCAAATTTTATGTCCTTAGAAAGAAGATTAGTCAATGTTCTTGCCTTTTTGCTAAAAAATTTAATGAAACGCCTATAAAAACCAGCATGTCCTAAAAAGGAACGAATTTCTTTGACAGACTTTGGTGGAGATAAATTAGCAATGAGATCAATTTTAGCTTTATCAACTTCAATGCCCTTTGAAGATATTTTATGACCAAGAACAATTCCTTCTTTAACCATGAAATGACATTTTTCCCAATTAAGAACAAGATTTGTTTCTTTACATCGTTTTAAAACTAAGTCAAGATGGTGAAGACACTGATGAAAAGAAGAACCAAAGATGGAAAAGTCATCTATAAAGATTTCTAGGAACTCTCCTACCATATCAGAAAAAATGCTCATCATGCATCTTTGGAAGGTGGCAGGGGCAGTGGTTAGACCAAAAGCTAAACGACGATAAGCAAAGGTTCCAAAAGGACATGTGAAAGTGGTCTTTTCTTGATCCTCGGGAGCAATGGGAATATGGAAATAGCCAGAAAAACCATCTAGAAAACAATAGTATGAGTGACCTGCTAACCTTTCTAACATTTGATCAATGAAGGGTAGAGGAAAATGGTCTTTCCTAGTAGCAGCATTTAGTTTCCTATAATCAATACACATTCTCCAACCAGACTGAACACGAGTGGGAACTAATTCATCATCCTCATTAACAACTACAGTGATCCCTGACTTTTTAGGCACTACTTGAACAGGACTGACCCAAGAGCTATCAGATATAGGATAGACGATCCCATTATCTAGACATTTAAGGATTTCTTTCCTAACAACTTCCTTAAGAGTCGGGTTCAACCTCCTTTACGACTCTCTAACTGGTTTAGCATCATCAACTAAGTGAATCCTATGTTGGACAATGGCAGGGCTAATTCCCTTGATATCAGATATGCCCCACCCTATGGATTCCTTATTCTTTCTAAGTACAATTAAGAGTTCCTGCTCTTGAGAAGGTGTCAAATCAGATGCAGTGATGACTGGAAAAGACTCAGAAGGACCTAGAAACATATACTTGAGAGTTTTGGGAAGAGGTTTAAGTTCTAATTCTGGTGGACTTGTCTCAACAGATTCATTAGCTTCATAAAGTGAAAAAGGAAAAGGTTTTAACTCTCGATTGGAACTAGGAATAATGGACTCTAACATTTCATTAACCTCATTTTTATGACCAAAGTAGTTTTGACAAAAGTTAAGAACATCATCAACATTCATGATTTCATTATCAACTAACTCATCAATCATGTTAATTTCTATGGGTTGATCAAAAAGCTCATTGGGTTGATTTCCTACATTGAAAATGTTGAGATCAATTTGCATGTTTCCAAATGTGAGTTTCATTAATCCATTCCTACAGTTAATCAAAGCATTAGAGGTGGCAAGAAAAGGTCTTCCTAGAATGATGGGAATTTGATTTTTGAGATTTTGGACAGGTTCAGTTTCTAGAACAATGAAATCGATAGGGAAGACAAAATCACCAACCTTAATCAACGAATCTTCCACCATACCTTAGGAATTTTGACAGAACGGTTAGCTAACTGAAGAGTGATAGTAGTCTCTTTAAGTTCACCTAAACCCAGGTCTTGATAGACAGATAATGGAAGAAGATTCACACTAGCTCCTAGATCGAGTAAAGCTTTATCAATGAAAGTATTACCAATGACACAAGAAATGGTAGGACAACCAGGATCCTTATACTTCAAAGGGATTTGATTTGACAAGATAGAGCTAACATTAGATGTTAGGAAAGCTTTCTTAGGAACATGAGTGGTTCTTTTATGAGTACACAAATCTTTTAGACACTTCGCATAAGAAGGAACTTGTTGAATTGCATCTAAAAGAGGAATGTTAATCTTGACTTGCTTGAAGACTTCCAAAATCTTATCTAATTGAGCAGATTGTTTGTTTGAAGTAAGTCTGTGAGGAAATGGAGCTTTTGGCTTAAAGACTTTTTCAATAGACACATCAGATTGGGATTTTGAAGGTGGTTCATCAGAGGGTGATGACTCATTAGATTCAACTTCTTCAGGACTCTGGGGATTGGAAGATTGTTTAAGACTAGGATTCAAGAGTAACGGATTTGGTTCAGATGTAAGCTTATCTTCTGCTTGAGTATTGACACCAGCATGATTATTGAATTGATTACCAGACCTTAGAGAGATAACAGAATTCACATTTTCATGAGATTTTTGATTTGGATGAAATTTAGGATTAATCTCGGGTTGACTAGGAAATCGATTTTTCTCTCTCTCACTGATGGTGTTTGCCAACTGACTAACTTGGACCTCTAGCTTAGATATGGCTTGAGCATTGGAATTTAGCAATTGCCTATCTTGGGTCATAGTGTTCATGAAATTTTGTTGAGATTTGAGCAATGCCTCTAAACTCTTTTCAATGGAAGTAAATCTTTTATCAGATTCACTAAAACCAGGAGGATTCAAGGGGACTGAATTTTGATATTGACCGAGATTTTGTGGAGGATATGAGTTAGGATTTTGAGTTGTATAAGGACCAGGATTGGGCTTTTGAAATGCAGGTTGAGAATTTTGGTTATACTGATTGTATTGACCTTGGTTCCATGAGAAATTTGGATGATTTTTCCAACCAGGATTGTATGTGGATGAATAAGGATCATTCCTAACTCTAGATTGAAACATGGCATTGGCTTGTTCAATTTCAGGACAATTTTCTATCAAATGAGTAGGAGAATTACAGTTTGCACACAGAAACACTTGTGAGGACACCTTGTTGGTTTCTAAGGCTTCTAGACGTCTAGTGAGTGTAGCTAACTTAGCTTCGGTTTCAATAGAATTACCAACTACGTGTACGCCCTTAGATTTTTCAGTTTCCTGACTAGGTTCCCTAGTTGACTCCCACAACATTGTTCTTTCAGCTAACTCCTCAAAAAATTGCCAAGCTTCTTCATCAGTTTTATCCATAAACCTACCATTACACATAGACTCTAACAAGGCAGTGGTTTGGCTATCTAAGGCTTCATAAAGAATTTTACAAAGTCTCCATTTTTCTATACCATGTTGAGGACACTTAGACAACAACTTTTGAAATCTATCAAAATATTTCCAAAAAGGCTCATTTGAATTTTGTTGAAATTGGTTGATTTCATTCCTAAGTCTGTTAGCCTTATGGTTGGGAAGATATTTTTTAAGAAATATAGCAACAAATCCCTCCCATGTGGAAATAGAATTAACGGGTAGACTATACAACCACTGTTTAGCATCTTCTTTTAAAGCAAAGTTAATGAGTCTGAGCCTAATGGAATCCTCACTTAACTGTTGAAGTTTTTGTAAAGCACACACTTCCTCAAATTCTCGAATGAAAAGATATGGATCATCTCCCTCTACCCCGGCAAACCTAGGTAACATGCTAGTGTTATGATGTTTGATTTCAAAATTGTTTGCGGTTACTGCTGGTAGCACTATGCATGAGGGTTGAGCGGTACGAGCGGGGTAACAACGTTCTTTAAGAGAGACAGCCATTACGGTTGTTGGAACTTCTACTTCTTTTGACTCAATTTTAGTGGGTGAAGAGAAATCGAGTTGTCTTGCTACTCCAAGTAGTGAAAGGTCGGATTGTCTCACTAATCTAGATGTATTGTCTCGAACCCAAATACTTTGCATACAAGAAAAACAATCAACTAAGCACGTAGAAGACAAGAGCTATAAGTAAACACCCAAAAATGGAAAATCAAAAGAAAAATCTATCTTATCCTAAAAAAAATCTAGACCTTGCTCCTAACAATAAGATACTACTAAAAGTAACAGCTCAAAAAGCATTCGTCGTGACTGGCCAGGCAGGAGGAAGCATTGCCAAGAGGCTAACCACCATTCTAGGCACCAGTCTAAAGGCCAGGTAAGCTTTCGCTAGTCCTAGACACCACCGAAAAATACTTAGTGATTTGTTCCTCCTAGATTCTCTTCCTAGTTGAGCACGATATCCTAGGGGCTAACGTCTAATTAATTTTATTAAGGAAAGGGAATGCAAGATGAACGAATTAGTGATTTGTGGGCCAAGGAAAGGGTGATGAAATCCCTCACCTTATCTTGAAATTGGGTGGCGCCCTTAAGATTGATTAGATGATGCAACACACAAAGAACGAGAAATAAACACTTATGGACGCACTACACTACGTGTTCTATTCTAAATTGTACGTACCTCTTTCCTCCAGCAATCACCACAATTGTATGAGATGGAAAGCGATAAAGACAATAAATAAATCTAGATGATGTGATCCTATGTGAGAGAATGAATGATGCAACAAATTGGTTTTTAACAAATAACTAACTAATATTTTTGGATTTTTCAAATATTCAATTTTTTTGTGTTTTTCAATAATGATGGAAAGAAAATAGAGAGAGGTGATACGGAATACCGAAAAGCGCTTCCAAAAATTTCACAAGAGACGACGAGGCCTTCTAGCAATCTTCTTGTCCAAGCTTTCCTCCGCTTCAATGTATCCTAAAAGACAAACAATGCAGAACAAGAAACTAATCCGAAGAATAAAATATCAAGGAGTGAAAATTATCAATAATCCCCGGCAACGGCGCCAAAAACTTGATGTGTAAAAATAATGTAAACTGCAAGCGCACAGTGTTCAGTTGTAGCAATCACAGATCGATCCACAGAGACTATGAATTTTCGAAACCCTAACAATTAACTCAGGCGAACTAGACAAATAAGATTTGAGTTGAGATTTGTTTAACCTAATTAACAATTAAAATCAAATAAGGAAAACCTAGGAATCCGAATCCATTAATCAATCACAATTAATACCAACTCGCCCTAAAATCAATTCTCTTTCCTTCACAAATAAGATATATCAAAACTTGTTATCTAACAATGAAACTTGTTAACGAGACAAGCATATACTATGAAACTTGTTATCTAACAATAACCTATCAAAACTTCATGGAGCAAGCATAGGCTATGAAAAATAAATCTGGTAACAATAATATATCAAAATCACTTTGTCAATTGAACAATTAATCACCAAGAAAATTATGAGAATCAATTAATAGGAACGGGCAGATATCAAAAATAATTAAATTAACTTCATCTTCATCCTAGGGCAAGAAATTTAGCTAGACATGGAAGGAGAAACAAAACAATTAAATATAAAGAATGCAAGCAAAAGTGTTTGAATAGAATAAAGAACTTGTATCGAAAAACAATAATAAATCTATCATACTCCTAATTATTAGATATAGTCTAAATTCTAGGTGTCTCAATTACAAGAGTGGAGATCTATATATATAGGAAAAATAATGGGCTTGGGCTCTTTGACTACAAATCGGATTCTAGAAATATTTCCTCAATTCCTTTTTCTTCTCCGATAAGTTTTCCAATTTTTCTCCAATTTCCTTTTGACTTCAAGTATTTCCATCTCATTGCCTTTTTCACCTTTTTCTGCTTGAAATATGATTTTATTTATTTTCCTACAAAACAAAAGAAAACAATTTATTAAATAATAAAATTATGAAAACAAACATAAAATAGGTATTAAAAATGTATTAAATTATGGACCTATCAACAATCATAATAATAAATAAATAACCATATATACATAAAGAGTATATATATACAAAAAGAATATGGATCATGAGGTTGATTTCTAGATATTTTTCTAAATGATCTAAAAATTACAATTTATAATCGATACACATGAAAAAAAAATAACTATATTTTGTCCGGATATAGATAGTGTTGGAATTGATTTAGGAACTCTTCTTCTAAATCAAGAAAGATCAGAGTGCTGTCAAAAAAAAAATCAAACTGTCCCGAACAATTTTCTGAAATTATTAGTCAAAAAAATCATATATGATACATTATACACGCATAATAAAAATTAAATATCACATCAACACTTAAAACATAACATTAATAAAAAAATGATCGACCACATTTTTTTGCATATTGTACGGGAGTTCTTGTGCAAAGTAAACATTCTCTTTACGTGGCGTTAAGTTGAAAATAAAGATCCGTTCCTGGCAAAACAAATTATAAAATAGAACTACAAAATTAACATAAAAGTGCATATAATGTAATTGTCAAGGGAGATGTAACTTGCAAGACAATGTATCTGGATGATTAAATTGGTGAATGATGAGAATGGTGAACAAAAAAAAGTTGGATAAAAGAGAGAAAGCAAGAAAAGGTTGCACCACTTACAGAACTTCAAAACCTGTATTCTGGTATACATAATAGTACAAAAGATATATCCATTTGCAGGTCTCGAGAAACATTAAAAAATCAATAATAATTTCAATCTCTTATTCGTTCTCTTTTAGTACTAACATAGCATACCAACTACTCCAGTCAAGCAAAAAGATAAGAAGTTAGAAACCAATCATAAAAATATGATGGATAAAATGATTAACAAATCATCGAAAACAAAAGTAAAATTTTGATATGGTCTTGGGCAACGGGACATAATTTTTTGATATGTATATATAGCTATTGGTAGAGAGATATTGAAGAAATTATTTGTAATCTTAAGGGAAGTTTTTCAATTTCCACACGAAGAAGAAAAGATAAGTAAAATTTAACAATGGAAATAACTTAATTTTTATAACAATTTCTTTTATAAATTAGAGGTAATACTTACCGTTTATACAATGATTTATTTTACACATCTTAAAAAAGATTTTGACTTTCTTTTCTAAAAAATAGGACTTAAGGAAGGAAATTTTATAAATTAGAGGTAATACTTACCTTTTATACAAAGGTTTATTTTATACAGTTTCAAAAAGGTTTTGACTTTCTTTTCTAAAAAATAGGACTTACAAAAGAAAGTTTAATTTCAAGTATTTAAAATTGAGGAGTTCTAGAAAATTAGAAAAATATGAATCGAACGATTCTAGAGCTCCTGGAGGTTTTTTTTTATATATAAAGATATTGATTTTAAAAAGGACTGACTTTTATATATTTATTGCCTTCCCTAAAAATTCGAGAGGTAATACACTTTTTTTTATATAATTTAGATATTTTGAAGGCAAAAATATTATAATCAAATATTTAGTTTCCTCCATTAGTGATATTTAGTTTTCTCCATTAGTAAAGATCTATTATATATTTACTTTTTCCATTATTAGGGATTTTAAATGCAAGAATATTATATTTCATTAGTAGAGATTTTAAATGAAAGAATATTGAAATTATATATTTAGTTTCCTCAATTAGTAAATATTTAAAAGGCAATTGAGATTTTTTCTAGTTTTTGGTATTAATTACTTAATTTTTTATACAAGACCGATCTAATTTATTAACTTCTTATTTACCAAAAGGTTCCTGTATTTTCTATTATATTACATATAAAAGAAAGTTCAGGAGAGAAGATGGTAATTTCATTAAAAAAATATTTAGATAATAATTTAGGAAACGTCAAAATAATGTAAGGTAATACATTTTGTTAGATATAATTGCTGATGTTTTTTATCAGTGTTTAAAGTATCAGGATACTATCAGAGTTTAGCTGGAAGACTGGTCAGAGTTTGTTAAACTCTGACAGTCAGAGTTTGCTTAGCAGTCGGTGTTATTCAATGAAGATTCTAGAAGCGATATTCTTTGAAGATGGAAAGAAGCAAAGAGATATCGAGATGGCTAAGGAAATAGAACATAAGACAGAAGCAATTCTAGATTGATATTAATTGTATAGCTGATTTATAGGAATATAAATTAGAAGATTGTATGTAGCTGTGTACTATATAAACACAGATAGGTTAACCCTAAAAGGGATGCGAATACGTGAAAGATTATTCTTGTAACCTAGCAGCTCTCTGTGATATTTTACATCACTGAGAGAGGAGTTATTAATTCCATACAGTTTATTATTCATAAACAGTGTTCTTATTATTATTCTCATACGTATATTTGATTATATATTGTGTATTCGGCCTAATAATTGGTATCAGAGCAGAGGCTGTTTAATATATACAGTTATTTGATCCAAACACAAGTATAATCATGGGTGAAAACTTTCAAGCAGGTTCTAATTCTGAAAAGATTCAACCAACTTCTGTGAGTCATTACGAGACAAAAGGGTTCCAATTCTCAGACCAGCGGAATATCCAATATGGAAGGTAAAGATGACCATGTTTCTGGAAGCCACAGATCCAGAATATCTTGATAGAATCAATGATGGTCCTCATATGCCAACTAAATTATCTCCTGTTGTTGCTGGTCAAGAACAAAAGACTGTTCCAAAGGAAAAGAAAGATTTGACTCCTGAAGATATCTCATCAATTGCAAAGGATGCAAAAGTTAGACATCTTCTCCATAGTGCATTAGATAATGTCATGTCTAACAGAGTTATTGGTTGCAAAACTGCCAAAGAAATTTGGGATGCTTTAGAAGTCAGATGTCAAGGAACGAGTGCTATAAAGAAGAACATGAAGACTATTCTTACACAGGAGTATGAACACTTTGACTCAAGACTTGATGAAACTTTGACTGAGACATATGACAGATTCTGTAAACTGTTGAATGATTTATCTCTAGTTGATAAAGAATATGATCTTGAAGAGTCTAATCTCAAGTTTCTTCTATCTTTACTTGAAAGATGGGATTTAAAGGCAACAACAATAAGAGATAATTATGATCTTGCAGAGACAGATCTTGATGAAATCTATGGGTTGCTTAAAACTCATGAACTTGAGATAGAACAAAGAAACAAAAGATCTGGAAAGAAGACAAAATTTGTTGCTCTCAAAGTTGAAGAAAAACTTCTTAAGAAAGAGACATCAAAGAAGAAAGCTAAGGGAAAGGCTTTGGTCATAAACTCTGAAAGTGAGTCATCAAACTCTGATGATGACTCAAACACTGATGAATCATCTGAATCCGAGGATGATGAAGAACATATGATGCAAATGGCTGCTTTGATGGTGAAGACCTTCAAGAAGATGGGTTTCAAGAACTTCAAGAAAGGAAAGAGATTCTCTAGGAGAGACTCAAACTCTGAAAGGAAGAGTTTCAGAAAGTCTGAAGGAAGGGATACCAAATCTGGGAAGAAAGACAAGTCTGAGATCCAGTGCTACAAGTGTAAAGAGATGGGTCACTATGCTCTAGAATGCAAGAAAGGAAAATCTGAAAAAGCACTCATCACTAAAGGAAGAGACTGGGCAGACACTTCAGATTCAGATGAAGGAGTCAACTATGCTCTCATGGCAACTGTTGAAGATGAATCTGAAAACAAGGTACTCCTAACAACTTATGCTTACGATATTGATAATATATCTGAATTGAGAATTTATCTTAAAAGCATACATGTTAGTTATAGAGATCAGACTTTAGAAAATGAAAGAATTAAATCTGAGAATCTAAAGCTTAAAGAAAGAAATAAAATTCTTGAAGAAGAACTTGTTAACATGCAACAAGTTCAAAAGGAAAGAGATGATGCTGTTTATGTTGAACAGGAGTTGCTTAAGAGATTTAGGCAACTAGAATCTGAACTGGAAAAAAAGAGGAAGCTTGTTGCTGCTTATCTATTTCATGGTTTGGTCCCAGATTCTACACCTGCTGCAGCTCCAGAGGTTGTTTCTGAAGATGTTCATGAGAATGCTACTGTGCCTGATGAAGCCAGAGCAAATGTTGATGATATGGCTGATTTCAATGATGAATTGCTTGAGCCTATCTTGGAGATGGATATAGAGGAAAACATTGAAGCACATCCTTCTGCAACTCTTGAAGAGTTTGGCAGTGTTGATGAAACTGAGGATGTGGCAGCTGATCAACCTACAGTAATTATTGATGAGTCTTTGGCTAGTCATACAGAGGTTTTCTCTGTCACTCACCAGGTTATTGAAAAGGGTGAAGAGGTTGATCAGACAGCAAAGGTTGTAGCTATAGAGGTTATTCTTGAAGATGCTGCAGCAAATGTTTTTGAAGCTACTGCCGAGCCTATTGTTGAGGCTGTTCAAGAAACTGTAGTTGAACATTTAAACTCTGAGAAGCTTGCAAATGAAGATGCACCAGAAACTATTGCTGAGAATATTCCAAATTCTCTAAGTAAAGAATCTACAGCAAACTCTGATGATCAAGCTGATTCTTCTTCTTCTACAAGGATTTCTGGTCAAAACATTCCGAAGATGACTGATATTGGTGGTATATCTCATCATGCTACTGAAGCACATTTTCAGGATATGTATTATGCAAATTGGTCAAGTCATGACTGTATCTTCACTTCTCAAAGGGCAGCTGATTTTGTGAAAAACTCTGCTTCTACTATCACTAATCTTGAGCTTCTTGCTAATCTTAAAGCTACAATTGTCCAAGTAAAGTCTCTTCACAATCGTTTTGATGAAACTCAGAAAGATGTTACTGGGTTGAGGAATGATGTGGCTGCAAGGGAGCTGACTTTAAAGCAAGAAAAATTTTCTTTCTCTAGAGAGCAGGAGGTTATAAAAACCAGGCTCAGCAAAGTTGAAGAAAATCAATATGTCATGTCTGACAAGCTTGATTCAATTTCTGCTTCTCTAGAGTTGCTCACCTCAGTGTTGATTCAAGATGATGTCAAAAAGGGGGAGAGAGTACTTAAAGACAAATGCAGGAAATCTCAAAGTCTGAGTAGACAGGATGATACTACTGATGGTGGTGCAAAAGGAAAAGAGTCAAGATCAAAATCTACTCAAGAGCAAGGGAAACTAAGGTCAAACTCTGCTACGGCAAACTCTGAGAAAATAAACATTGGTGCTCAATCTTCTTCAAAAGCTAGAAGCTTATTGCTTACTTCTCAACCAATTACTGATGAAGAGATTGCAGCTCAGTTGTTTCTGGAAGAACATGGTGCAGATGCAATCATTGAAGATATTCAAGCAGAAGAAAAGATGCTAGCTGAAGAGTATGAGAAGAATTTAAAGTCTGGAAAGATAAAGAAGACTGTGAAGGTTTCAAGGCCAAAACAAAGAGGAATTATCATCAAAGAAAATGTAAACTCTCAACAGAGTTTACAATATGCAAAGAGGCATGTTGAAGCTAATCTTGACAAGGGTAAAGGGAAGTTTATAGAAGAACAAAAAATACTGAAGAAAGTTCAATCAACCTCTGACAATGCTCAAGTTGTTAAATCATTGGAAGCTATGACAACCACTGATATTACTCAAGTTGTACAGACTCAACTATCTTCACAACTCCAAAGGACTTTTGCTAAACCAATCACAGTTCAACATTCTCTGATTCCTGAAAATACAAATATTCTTCAAAGCAGAACTATAATGGGCAAAGAATCTAGAGATAAATCTGGACTAGGATCTCATAGAGAAAAGAGAGTGAATAATAGTCCTATGGATTATACCTCATTAGCTGAACCAGGTGTTGGTGTGACTCAAGAAAATCTTGATACTTTAGAGTCGGTTCAGTTAATTCACCATAAAGGGTTGAAAAAGGATTTTCTGTTATACTTCAAGACTGATGGTAGAGTATACAGAGTTGGTGAAGCTGACATTGGATTAAAAATGAAGGAAGAGCTGGAGTATGTATTGTATCTACTCAAAATCAAAAATCAAAGAACTCATCAAGCAGCTGAAGTATTAAGAAGCAGAATGGTGAAAGCTAGAGCTCTTTGTGGCTTAAAGTCTGCTGGTTCTTACATACCAAAGTACAGAGATTACAATGGAAAGCTTGTTGAGATGCAGAGGAACAGTGCAAGACTCAGAACAGATCTTGGTATAAAAGTGTTGGAATTTAATCTGGAGTCAGATAAATCCTTCATAATAAAGCTGGGAAATGAGATGAGAAAGAATAGCATCTATGCTCTGAGGACATCTATCTACCAAACTGGAGAGAGTGATCCAGAGTTAAAGGAACTGAAGGAAATAATGGTAGCTGAACTTGAAAGAGCTGAAAGAAGATTGCTTATGGACTATATCAGAACTGTACCTGATATTGAAGAGATTAAGTAAATGGAGTTTTTAAGTTTTTAAGTTTTATGTTTCAAGTTAAATATAAACTCTGTGATTTTATAAAAACTGCATTTGTTATATGTTTTGACATCATCAATTATCTGTTAACTTGTACATTTTTAGTATGCACAAGTTGGGGGAGATTGTTAGATATAATTGCTGATGTTTGTTTATCAGTGTTTAAAGTATCAGGATACTATCAGAGTTTAGCTGGAAGACTGGTCAGAGTTTGTTAAACTCTGACAGTCAGAGTTTGCTTAGCAGTCGGTGTTATTCAATGAAGATTCTAGAAGCGATATTCTTTGAAGATGGAAAGAAGCAAAGAGATATCGAGATGGCTAAGGAAACGGAACAGAAGACAGAAGCAATTCTAGATTGATATTAATTGTATAGCTGATTTATAGGAATATAAATTAGAAGATTGTATGTAGATGTGTACTATATAAACACAGATAGGTTAACCCTAAAAGGGATGCGAATACGTGAAAGATTATTCTTGTAACCTAGCAGCTCTCTGTGATATTTTACATCACTGAGAGAGGAGTTATTAATTCCATACAGTTTATTATTCATAAACAGTGTTCTTATTGTTATTCTCATACGTATATTTGATTATATATTGTGTATTCGGCCTAACACATTTTTTTTAAAATTTAGATATTTTGAAGGCAAGAATATTATAATTGAATATTTAGTTTCTTCCATTAGTGATATTTAGTTTCCTCCATTAGTAAAAGATTTATTGTATTTTTACTTTCTCCATTAGTAAAGATTTTAAATGCAAGAATTTTATGTGTTTCCTCTATTAGTAAGCATTTAACAGGTAATTATTTTTTTCGAATTTTTAATATTATTATTTCAAAAAATTGAGAAAATTAGAAAAATAGAATGAAGCGATCTGAGAGCGCCACCTCACCGCCCCCGTCTTCTCCTTTATATAATAGTATTGATTCGATCACGTTCGGATATCGGCTCATATTATTTAAGCTCAATAACAAAAATATCGTATATGAGAATATTCACTACAATTAGATAACTTGCTCCTAAAAAATAGGGGTAATGCTCTAGCTAGAATTCTAAATGGAAAAAAGATAGTATATTCTAAGAGCAACTCCGAGGGTAATGAGCCCTTACCTATATTGTGTCCACCTGGACTAATTTAGGGATTTGGGTTCAAAATTCTTGCTCCAACCATCATGTCCCTTACCAATAATTTTTAGGTGAGAGAAACGCATACCCTATATTTGGGGAAGCAATTTTGCTCCCCTATAATTGCCACATCATCTTCCACTACTTCCATTCTCCATATTTACTAATTAAATATTCAATATTACTCTCATCATCCTCCATCTTTACTAATTAAATATTACTTTTGAAATATAGAGAAACAATATAGGGAATATCGTTGGAGTGAAATAGCTTTTTGATTCCTTATATTTTAGGTAACCATTTATTTATAATATTTTAGGGGTTGAAAATAGGAAACCTCCTTGGAGTTGCTCTAACAGAATTACGTAGACTTGATTCTCTATAAATATAGAGATACGTAGGAAACTGGAGGGGATCCGATTCTACACCCAAGATTCTAGATATTCTCTTTTAGAAAACTCAGTCTAAAACTCCCTAAAAAACCTTAATCTCCTCCATTAAAGTTCATGATAATTTATCGAAACTCTATACGGATACCTGTTTTTATGATGTTTATCCATGACGAAAATAGGCATCAACATTTGATGTCGTCTCTAGAAATTGTGTAGAGAACAAATTTGTTAATTTTTAATTATTAAATAATATTCGAAATCATCTGTGGTCCGAGGAACATATAACTGGTTCTACAGCCAATCTAGAGTTGGTCATTGAAGGTCAAGCCCTGCACGGATTCATCGAATTGAACAAATCCAAAAAAAACTAAGTGATTTTACTTCTGTCTAATACATATAAATTTAATAATAGTATGCATGTGCCTTTTCTTTTGACTTTCTGGTTTTTAATGTTGTCATAAAATTATATATTGGCCTAGAATATACTGAAATCCTCTATCATATTAATTGTGCTAGAATTATTTTTACAATCAAGTTGTTTATACGTGCGTAGCTCTGTGTGGTGTATATCGGATTCAACAATAATAATATGGTTGCACAAGCCACAAACATATCAAGGCTAACATTTCTGAGAGAACTTTTTATATAGAATCCGGAAGAGAAGCATTTTCCAACTGCAATTATAAGTGGAAGATATCGTGATAAACTTTCTAACCATCAGGTTTTCGTTTTATATGTCAAGTCTTTTGCATCTAATGTGTGCACTTGCATTTCTCTCGATTAAGTCTCTGATTGTTCGATTTGTTTAACAGATTTGGAGCATAGCTTGATAGGAGCTTGGAGCTTGTTCGATTTGTCCTTAGTTATACATATATCAGCTTCTGCCTCTAGAGCCATCTTCTCAATTTTGTTGTATCAATGTAGTTTCAGTTTTATATATATCAATGTAGTTTTGATAATTGGATTGTTTGGATTATGTAGTTAGTTTCGATATGAATTGGATAATGTAGTTGGCCGATTAAATTTTGGTCATTTGGTTTTGGTTATCTTGGTTTTTGGTTGTTGGGCATTCTATATACTGGGCATCCATGTATTTAAAGAACAAAACTTAAATAACTGATGTATTAAAGATCAAAATAAATCAGAAAAGCTAAGAACTGATGTCTAAAGAATAGAAAGACAACGATTATCTTACATAACTGATGTCAAACACAAAGAAACATAACAGCTCTTATAAAGAAACCGATGTAAAAGAGAAACACATACATCAGTTCCTTATTAAGAAACTGATGTAAAAAAGAAACATAAACATCAGTTCCTTATTAAAAAACCGATGTTAAAGATAAACATAGACATCGGCTAAAAACCGATGTCTAATACCTCTACCTTTCTCTACACATGAAAAGACATCGCTTCTATTTTTAATAGACATCGGTTTTTAGCCGATGTCTATTACAGTTTTTCTAGTAGTGATTCAGCGGATACAAAATAGATGGTGTTACCTATAGTACCAAGGATCGTGATGATACACGTCAAGTTCAATGTAGTGGTGTGTGTGTGTACAAGCCGATACAATGGTTATGCAGGGTAAGGATCAAAATATTGAGTATACGTCACATACATTTTACGAAGTCATAATTGATATATGAGAGTTGGACTATATAGTAACTTTCGGATCCCACTTTTTCGTTGTAAGTGGGTAGATATGAACAAAGGGATTAAAGTCGATGACTTGGGGTATACATTGGTTAATTTGAATAGGTTGGGGTATTTAGCAAAACATGTTAAGCAAGTTTGTCACATCGACGATCCATTGATAAATTATGGTCCATTGTGTTGAAATTACCCGATAAAAAGTACTATGAAGACAATGAGGATGAAAGTGAGGGATCCGTGAAAGTGGAACTTGAGATTGACTTTTTTCTACCCAATTTGTCGGATGTTGATGAGGAGGACGTGGCTAGTTACATTCGGGATAACATAGATGAACTAATAGAACTTTTGTGATGTAATTTAATCTGTGTTCTTTGAATTTGTAACGATGATTCTTGATACTTTGTTGGTTTGTTTCTATTTAGTTTCTTCATGTTTGGTTTGTTAGCTAATTTGGCCTCTATTAAAATTGGTTTGTTGGATGTATATGATGCCTCTATTTTAATGGCAGGTTAGCTAAAATTCCATTTATATTTTTTTCTGTACTGAAAATTAGACAACAGTTTTAACAATAAAAGTCTTGTCTGGAAAACAAACATACAATAGGGCACAAATAGTTGTATGTTGGTTCAGGGTCAGACAACATAATGTAAATAGTTGTTTGAACCCATAATAAACAACACAACTAAGAAAACTCTTGTCTCATTACAACAACGGTTTGTTGCACCGTTGTATCAGGAATATTCACACAATACGTATATGAAAACTGTTGTATTATTATAACAACGGTTTACGAGACATTGTCTTAGATTTGTTCACATAGTACCGATGAAAACTATTATCAATTTGTCACGTTTAGGCAACATCACTTCCAAAATACCCTTGTCTGATTCCGTTTTGTAGACAATGATTTTTAAACCGTTGTAAGAACTCCGGGTAAGACAATGCTTTTTCGAGGATGAAAAATAACAGTTGTCTGTTAATTCGGGGCAACACTTTTTTAACCGAATGTTGTCTGATGTCTGTTTGCGTTTTTCTTGTAGTGTGTTTCTGATTAAATCATTTCAATTTCGATTAGTTACACAGGCAATCCTGATCGTGTTATATGACATTATAATCCGAAAGGTTCATACACATTAAAATAGAATTATCAGTTTGAAACTGAGGAAGCAGAGTAATAATCAGACTGTCTCGTCATCTTTCATGCCTGAAAAATCTTTTTAGAAAAATATTTGATCAATATTTGCACAGTCTTTATATCGGTACAACCCGAGTCATGTGTTGTTTTTGTCTCTAAATAAAAAAAGAGAACTTTTAAACAGATTCATGCAACGGTTACAAAAAGTTGTATATTATACTTGCATTAACCCTTTTTCTTCTTGTATTTTACATGTGGCATGGATTTCAAACATGCACGTGTCACGTCAAATTTGAGTTCTATTGATTTATCATTTCTTGCTGACCTTTATCGTTCAGGTTTATAACGTTATAGTAGTCATGCAAAATGAGCTTTTTCTAATACTTTTTCTATAACATTGTTCATATTTTTAATGAAGTATTCCCTACTAATATCGATAAAAGTGAAAGAATTTATTTGATTTGTAATGAAAATGACGAAGAAAAATAAAATGGTAGGTAAAAATGACTGGGCTTTTTAATTCTCTTTTGTTTTGTATATTCCCTTGTACAATATATTGTAGAAATTATATGAAATCAAAATCAAAATATAAGTACCCAAACAGAATGACATCCAAGCTTATTCATTGATCAAAAATCAAAATAGTATATATTTATTTATTTTCTTTTATTACATCATAAGCTTTATATAAAAAACAACACCGAAAATATCAACCCAGTCACATTATTATAATATCAAATTCAAACAACCTCGAACATTATTAGTAATCTATACTATATTATTAAAGACGAAACATTAAAAGTTTTGGTCGGTCGGTCGGTCGGTCGGTCGGTATTTGGGCCGATTCACGGGCCTATCTATAATCAATTTATTAATAACCAATTACCTTTTTTCACTACATTACCTATTTTATATATTTTTTTTAAACTAAACCAACTCATCTTCTAAAAATAAAACGGGCAACATATATATAATATGGTAATATTATTATATATTTATAACTGATTACCTTTTTCAGCTAAAACACATTATTTTTATATTTTTTACCTAAAACAACTCATCTTATAAAATATGACACATATATGGAAACCAAGTTATTGATAACCAAATACCTTTTTCAGCTAAAACATATTACCTATTTCATATATCTATTTAACTAAAACAAATCATTTTCTAAAAATAAAACGGGCAATATATATATAAAAAATGGTAATATTATTATATATTTATAACCGACAGCTAAAACACATTATGTGTTTTATATTTTCTAACTAAAACAACTTATCTTCTAAATATAATACATGCAAAATAAATATACAATGGTAATATTGTTTTATATAAATATTAATAAATAACAAGTTATTCTTTTCGGCTAAAACAAATTACCTCTTTTATATTTTATAACTTAAACAACTAATTTTCTAAAAGTAATGTAGACGACGTCTATATAAAAAATTAATATAATTTTATATAATTGTTAATAAGTAACTAATTATCTTTTTAAGGATATTACCTGTTTTATATTTTTTAACTGAAACAACTCATGTTCAAATTAAAAATAACACGGGCAAAAGATAGATATATTGGTAATATTATTATATTAAACTTATGAAATTCATGTTTATTATAATTTTTTTAACATTCAATTTAAACGAGATAATTAATGAAAATAAAAGTAATAGTATATTCAAATAAACTTGAACAAACACATATTTTGATATTTTCACTTGAGTCCCTTTTTAGATTTTTAAGAGCAAAAAAATACGAATCATTAGATCTGTTATTTTAAAATATTTTATATTTTAATATCTAAAATACTACTATTGATTACGTCAATAATATATTAAATTTAAATATTATATTGTTAGATTTATAAATCCAATATATATATATATATATTAAAATTTTATCAAATTATATATAATAACTAAAATCTAAATAAAAAATAAGAAAATATTAAAGAAGACCGTGCATCGCACGAGATATAAGCTAGTATATATTATCACCATAACCATAAAAGATCGTTAAAAACATCTATAACTTTTATTAATAAGTGAAACCCTGTTTTAACATTGTATCAAATTTGTTTCGCACTTTTTTTTTTTGGTTCGATATTTTTTTTGGTTTCACCCCTAATTTATTTATATTTTAAATTATCTAATTTAAAATAGAATATATAATACCCTAACTTTAACTCAAAGTGAAATCCTCTTTTAACATTGTACCAAATTTGATTCGCACTTTTTTTTGGTTTCATCTTTTTTTTTGGTTTCACCTCTAATCTATTACTTCTATAACTTTTTTATTAATAAGTGAAAACCCTTTTAATATGTACCAAATTTGGTTGGAATCTTTTTTCGGTTTCACCCTTAATTTGTGTTTTTTAATTTGTTTTTTTTTTAAATATAATCTATAACTTTTATTAATAAGCGAAAGCCCTTTCTAATAGTACGGTACCAAATTTGGTTCGCACTTTTTTTTTTTGGTTTCACACATAAAATCCTATATCACGTAGAAATCTTATTTTACGTAGAATTCTATGTTGTCATTTAAGAAAATAAAATTATATCTTACGTTGAAATCATATCTCACATAGAATATTCTATGTTGTTAAAAGAATATTAATATATATATATATATAACTTAATTGCATATTGGATCCATTTGGTTTTGCCTTATTGCACTTAAGGTTCTTTTGTTTTAATTTATGCACTTTGCATCCCGCAATTTTGAGTTTTTTCGTAGTTTTCACTCATTTACTGATTTTTCGTTAAATTTGACCGTTATCGTTGGTCAAAATGAGGGTATTTTAATCAATTATTACTATATTAAATTAAAAAGAATTTAAAAAAGAAAAGAATAAAATTTAAAAATTAGGAAACAACGAAAAATGAAATGAAACATATTTAAAAAATCTTAAATTTGTAATATATATTTTATAAAAATATTTTAAAAATTAAATTATAAATTATGTTTCAAATAATAATTTACGAAAGTTTTAGTAATATATATTTTAAGTTTTTTTGAAAAATATTAATATTATAAATTATAGTTTTACAAACAAAATTTGGTATATATAAAAATCTTAAAATAATGATAATAACTCAAATAGTTCATTTTTTAAAATTATTATTGATTATAATGACAAAAACACCCTCAAATTGACTAACGGTAACAATCAAATTTAACTGAAAAACATCAAAGGGATAAAAATTATAGCGAGTTTTTAAGTATGAGGATGGAAACTGATTTATGTCAAAAAATTTTAACCCAAAGTGCAATAAGATAAAACCAAAGGGATGCAATATGCAATTTAGTCTATATATATATATATATATAATATTATTGTACTAAAATATAATATATTATTTTTATAGCCATCAACATCACATGAGATCACCCAAACGACCCAATTTGGACAAAGATTCTAGTCTCAATCTATTTTTATACAATTAAATAATATTAATCTAATATATATATATATATTGAAAATAAAAGTTTTTCATTAATCAACTAGAATGCAAATAATACATCAGAAATGAAATCAATGGCCTTTAAATAAATTTTAGTATTATTGTTACCCGGTTATAATTACTTAAATCAATATACAAATCTCAATCTATTTTATACTCCTAAATTGGTTATCTTAATCTACGAAACATCTACCCATCCTCAAAATTCTAGGTGTCGTTTTCTTTCTAACTCTCCAAAGTATATTTTGAGTGTAATACTTAATTTCATGTTTGATCAAGCTAAAATATATGCAATTTTAATAAACTACCGTTAAAAAGAAATTTTGCTTTTTAATAAAGGTTATAAATTTATATTATATAACTAATTTAAAATTTTAAATAAATTAACTAGGTTTGTGCTTGGCACGCGTCATTGTCTACTAAACTATTAAATTCTGATGATTCAAATGTCAATGAAAAGTTATGTTAATTCTCATTGACATTTCACCTTCTTCTCGTACATTGTCCATGTCACGTCCTCAATCATCTTTGTCATCGTCATTGTTCCAATCACCACTATCCTCGATACTGATATTTTCATCCATTCTTATAAAGTATGACTCATTCAAAGCAGCTTTTATATCCTCATCAAGTGCTTATAATTCATATGGAAAGCAAACGTTTACTTAACATTTTAATAAAGGAATATTAAAGACAAATATGTCGTGTGTATAAATCTGAAATTATCTTTTGACATATTCGAAACATTTTGATTACTAGCAACTATTAATCGTACCAGTAAAACTATAATAATTTTGTATGATAGTATTTAAATTTTATATCAAATATCAATAGATTTTGATTACATGACACGTTAGCAATCACAAAACAACACGCATTTTTGACTTGGATGGTTGGACACATAAAATGAACGACAAATCTGGGCATCCATACAAATATTCACTACAAAAGTCACTACTCCTATTTTAGGAGTCATATTGGACCCACCTCCCCCTCATCCATTTTGCTGTAAATTAATGTGCAAGTTACAACTAATTCATTTTCTCTTTTATTAATCAGTGGACAGTTTTTTAAATTGAAAAATAAAATTAACAAATATGTTTTATCATTCCTTTTTCTTGGAGCAATATGTAAAGTAAAATGCAAAGTTGAATATATGTTTTAACATTTTTTAATTAAATCTTGTTATTTTCATTTTATATATTATTTATCCGTCATTTTTTGTACAAAGTAAAAAAAATAATTATTTTATTTTTAATTATATCCTTAAATTGTGTACTGGTTTTGTTTATTCATTTCTAACTATCAATCTTATATTAATATTAGTTTAACAAAATTGAGTATCAAATTTACAAAAAATAAAAAGTACACAAAAACACAAGAATTAATTTTTTTGCTGCCACAAACACCACTGCAATCTAACATATTTCTTGAACTTACACCAGAGTCCTACATTAAGAAATGATGGCAGGAATAATTACACTATGCAAAAATTGTTAGAAAATTGATAGTTTAAGGATATAATTAACTATATTCTTGATATTAATTCAAATTTCTAATGTTTGGAAGTTGTTCCTTGTAATGGGAACTTAAACTTTCATGTATGGGTTTAATAATTTTCTTGTTTAAATCCATAAGAGAAATTGAGATGAAGGTAGTAGCTTGAAAAAGCTTGTTATAATTATATTTCATTTGTCCCACATAGAAAAGAATAAGGGGACTTGGTGGCTTTATATAGCATTACACACATGAGTAGTATACAACTACTAAGGTGTGTGATGGTGCATGGTGTTAGTGTGTGCTTCACGCACACACACACGCGCGCCGCCGCCCGCCCGCCTCGCCACGCACCGGACCGGGTCGGGTCGGGTCGAAGGGTTTAAATTAAATCAGATGGGTTGGGCCAGATTTATTTATCAGATGGACCAGTTGACCAAGTCAAAATAATTCAAGATTAATAAAATAAAAATCTGTAACAAAAATGTGGATAAACATGAAATAAAAAGGTGTAACAACTATAGGTTATTAAATTTAAATCAAAAACGTTTTATTAATTAATTGGTCAGTTTTGATTTTTTATTTAATATGAGCAGCTGTTACGGAAATTAATGTGTGTGCTGATTTTGAATGCTCCTGTGCTTCAGTTACAGATAGGAACCACTATAAATAGTGGCCCTTGTAGCTCAGTTGAAACACACAAAAGTTTGCAAACACACTTCTCTCAAAACTCTCTCTGCCCTCCCTCTCTCCATACAGTTTTTCCCTGTAGTTTTCTGGTTCTCCGGCGACTGAGGTGCTAGTCGTAGTTGAGCACTGTTGTTGCTGTGAACACCTTGCTCGGAGCTGTTTTATCCTGGAAGTAGTATCTCGCCGACAACCTGACACAGTAAGTTGGGGCGAATAACTCTTCAAGAACAGTCAGGATTTCTCGAAGTCCTGACGACTCAGCTGTTGCTTCGTTATTTCTGTTCTTATACACTGTTAATCTATGGCTACAGGTACTGTTTCTGTCTCCCTGGTTATTTATCAGTTTCTGATATGCATGCTTTCGACCTTCATGCTTTGTTTTGTTAACTTTGGTCTTGGCCTGTCAATGCTATATCTATTATATAACTGCCTCCATGTTGCTGTAGTACTTGTTATTTCCAACATTCTTGAAGAGTTATTCTGTTATATAATATTTAGCATTATGGTTAATGAAACTGGAGTTACTGTAGATGGTAGTACGTCTGATGTGTCTGCTGGGGTCATTGATTGGACCACTTACCGTTTCCCACAACCCGTTGAACTAACGGGCTTACCTGAGAAATTCAACGGTGGTGTCGGCTTTTCTCGCTGGCAGAAAAGGATGAAATTGTGGTTGACTGTAAAGGGTCTGTGGCCTGTTGTGGAGTATGAGAAACCGGTGGTGGTTCAAGAAAAGGTTGAAACAGTTAAGGCTTATGCAATGTGGGTTGAGAAGAATGGGGTGGCTAGGGCAGCCATTCTGGCAGCCCTAACGAACACTCTGTTTGATGTTTATTCATCTGATGCCTATAGTGCTAAGCTCTTATGGGAGAAGCTGGACCTCACTCACAATACTGACTCTCAAGGTCTGGAAAAGTATTCTGTAGCGAGGTTCCTTGAATTTAAGCTGGTAGACAACAAATCCATGACTGAGCAGGTACATGAGTTCGAGATGATAATGCATGCTTTGAAGGAATCCGGCATGGATCTCCCTGATAAGTTCAAGGTTATGAGCGTGATTGAAAAGCTTCCGTAGTCTTGGGAAGAGTTCGCTCTCTCCCTGAAAAGACAGAAAGGAGAGATCACCTGGATCAACCTTATGCTGGACATCTCGGTGCAAGAACAACACAAGTCCAAACAGGGACATGTGATGCCATCTGAACACGGTAGCTCGAAGGTGAATGTAGTAACCGTAGGACAGAAAAGGAAGGCTGTTGATAGGAAGGGTAATGTTAATAAACCTAAGATAGACAAGGATAAGGCCAAGAAACCAAAGGCAAACAAATCATGTTGGTCTTGTGGGCAGGTTGGGCACTGGAGTAAGGACTGTCCTACAAAGAAAGCGAAGAAAACCGAGGTGGTAGCGCAAGCGAATGCTGTACTTGGAACCACAAGTGGGCCTGTAGTGAACATGGTTGTTGGTGAGGCTTCGGCTTCTGAAACCAACGAAAACCGGTATGTGACCTACAACCCTGTACTATTTTCCACTTATCTGTCAAATGAATGGTTGATTGATACTGGAGCTAATGTGCATATTTGTGCTGATATTAGTTTGTTTGTATCTTATTAACAGAGTCATAGCATGACAGTGACGATGGGGAATGCGAGTGCCGCTCAAGTTCATGGAGTGGGAGACGTGGACCTGAAGTTTTCTTCGGGGCGTATTCTATCCCTGACAAGAGTGCATCATGTTCCAGAAATGCGTAGAAATATAATAAGTGGAAGCCGTTTAGTTACGAATGGTTTTGAAATTTCCTTAAGATGTAATAAAGTAGTTCTTATTCACACTGGTACTTTCTTTGGCAAGGGTTACTTGTCAAATGGTTTATTTGTTATAAATGCTGAGCCTGTTTTGGGCACTTCCTTTAATGAAATTACTCCTTCTGTTAACTGTGTAGAATCATCCAACTTATGGCATGCTAGACTTGGTCACTTAAATTTTGGTGCTCTTAAAAATATGATGAACTTAGAGTTGATTCCAAAACATACTATAGAAAAGAATTCTAAATGTCAAGTATGTGTGTCTGCTAAACAAATAAGGAAACCTTTTCATAATGTTGTTAGGGATTCAGACTTGTTAGATTTAGTACACACTGATATTTGTGAATTTGGTGGTATGTTAACTAAGGACCATTTTAGATACTTCATTACTTTTATAGATGATAGTAGTAGATACTGTTATGTTTATTTACTTAGACATAAAGATGAAACACTTAGCAAATTCATGATTTATAAAACTGAAGTTGAGAAACAAACTGGTAAGGTACTTAAAAGGTTGAGATCAGATAGAGGTGGTGAGTATACGAGTAACTCCTTTAATGAATTTTGCGCAAGCAATGGAATAGTTCATGAAGTTACTCCACCATACACACCTGAGTCTAATGGGGTCGCTGAGCGAAAGAACAGAACGTTCAAAGATATGATTAACAGTATGCTTATTAACTCTGGGTTGCCTAAATACATGTGGGGAGAGGCTCTGAATACGGCTTGCCATATTCTGAACAGAGTCCCTCTGAAACACATGGATAAGACACCTTATGAGTTATTGAAAGGCAAGAGGACTAGTCTCAAGTATCTTCGAGTGTGGGGGTGCCTTGCAAAGGTACTTGTCCCTGAACACAAGAGGAAGAAACTAGGTCCGAAGACGGTTGATTGTATCTTTCTGGGCTATCTTGAAACCACTACAGCTATGAGATTTTTAGTAATAAAATCTGACATAGATGGCATAGTGGCTAACACGATAGTTGAATTTCGTGATGCTACATTCTTTGAGGATGTCTACCCTATGAAGACTGGTATACCTCAAGGTACTTCTGAGGAAGATCTCACTCACACATCAAGTTCTATTCCTGATCATGTGGAAAAGATGACAAATGTGGGGGCGGAACCTGGTAGTAGCTCTACTCCTATGGAGGAAGAGGAACCTAGGAGGAGTAAGCGTGCAAAGGTAGTCAAGGACTTTGGAAGTGATTTCATCACTTACAATGTCGAGGACGAACCTTTAACTTTCCGACAGGCTATGGACTCCTCGGAGTCTAGGCACTGGAAGGGCGCTGTAAAGAGTGAAATTGACTCTATTGTTTCTAACGGAACATGGGAGTTAGTTGATCTCCCTCCTGGGTGTTCTACTATTGGGTGCAAGTGGATCTTTAAAAGAAAGTTGAACCCTGATGGCTCAATAGAGAAGTACAAGGCTAGACTGGTGGCTAAGGGTTTTAAGCAAATGGAAGGAATTGATTTCTTTGATACATACTCTCCTGTTGCCAAAATGATAACAATCCGAATGCTTGTAGCATTGGCTTCCGTACATGGTCTGATCATCCATCAAATGGATGTAAAGACAGCTTTTCTTCATGGTGAACTTGAAGAAGAGATTTATATGGATCAGCCTGAGGGGTTTGTTGCATCTGGCAACGAAAGGAAAGTATGTAAGTTAATCAAATCTATTTATGGCTTAAGACAAGGTCCCAGGGACTGGCACAAAAAGTTCGATGAGACGATTTTGACATTCAGTTTTGTTAGTAATGATAGCGATAAGTGTGTCTACTCAAAAGTTAAAGGTAGTGAATGTGTCGTATTATGCTTATATGTGGATGACATACTACTGTTTGGAACCAATATTGAGATTATTAACGAGACAAAGGATTTCTTGAAAAGGCACTTTGAGATGAAGGATATGGGTGAAGCTAGCGTGATTCTTGGTATCAAGCTGACTCAGTCAGCTGATGGAATAACCCTATCGCAATCTCATTATATAGAGAAATCTATACTTGAGAAATATGGTTATTCACAATGTAGAATCGCTAGTACACCCTATGATCCTAAAGTTGCCCTTGTCAAGAATAGTTCGGGAGTTCCTGTGTCTCAGTTAAGGTATTCTCAGATTATTGGAAGCTTGCAGTATCTTGCTAACTGTACTAGACCAGATATTTCATATTCTGTGTCTAAGCTAGCTAGATATACAAGATGTCCGAACAGAACTCATTGGGATGCTCTTGATAGAGTGCTTAGATATCTGAAAGGCACAATGTACCTTGGATTACACTATAGGAGATTTCCTGGTGTACTTGAAGGGTATAGTGATGCAAGTTGGATAGCTAAGATGTCTGGTTCCAATGGAGTGACTGGATACGTGTTTACCCTAGGGGGTGGAGCAATATCCTGGAAGTTGACAAAACAGACAATAGTAACTCGGTCTACTTTTGAGGCTGAGTTGTGTGCACTTGATGCCACTGGGACGGAGGCTGAATGGTTACACGGACTGATGTCCGTGATACCTGTAGTAAGCAGACCGCTTCCTGCTATTGCTATTCATTGTGATAGTCGAACAACTATCGACAAGATTAGCAGTAAAAAGTACAATGCTAAAACAAATAGACACATCCAAGTTAGACTTAAGTCTATAAGGGGATTAGTGTCTGATAGGATTATAGCTATAGAGTTCATTGGAACTCAGGAAAATATAGCTGATCCTTTGACTAAAGGACTGGAACAAGCTGTAAGGATGAGTTGGAAGTACCTTGATACATACGATACTGAAACTGCTGAATAGTAAGAGTTTAAGAACTCTGAATGGGGTCAAGTCATTTGACGAGATGGTTGCAGTACATCTCTGGAGATGCCCAGCTAAGCGAATGTGATTGTGAGGTCGCAATTAGAGGAAAGGGTTATTCCTTGAAGCATTCGACGAACAGGATCGAGACAAGACCATTAATGTCTCAAAGCCGTAGATTGGCACCATAGCCTTTGACTTGTCGTCGTCTATGGAGAATGGTTACACTTAACGGATTAAGATTCAAGGTGAAAAAATTCCATCTGAATCCGGTAGCCATCGAAGTAGGGGACTTAGGAGGGTTCAAACCCGGAAGGGTACCGACTCTGAAAAATCAAGTCATGTTAAGAACCTGTCTACATTTCTATATGGATTTGTGGGTGATTGTTAGAAAATTGATAGTTTAAGGATATAATTAACTATATTCTTGATGTTAATTCAAATTTCTAATGATTGGAAGTTGTTCCTTGTAATGGGAACTTAAACTTTCATGTATGGGTTTAATAATTTTCTTGTTTAAATCCATAAGAGAAATTGAGATGAAGGTAGTAGCTTGAAAAAGCTTGTTATAATTATATTTCATTTGTCCCACATAGAAAAGAATAAGGGGACTTGGTGGCTTTATATAGCATTACACACATGAGTAGTATACAACTACTAAGGTGTGTGATGGTGCATGGTGTTAGTGTGTGCTTCACGCACACACACACGCGCGCCGCCGCCCGCCCGCCTCGCCACGCACCGGACCGGGTCGGGTCGGGTCGGGTCGGGTCGGGTCGGGTCGGGTCGAAGGGTTTAAATTAAATCAGATGGGTTGGGCCAGATTTATTTATCAGATGGACCAGTTGACCAAGTCAAAATAATTCAAGATTTAAATCAAAAACGTTTTATTCATTAATTGGTCAGTTTTGATTTTTTATTTAATATGAGCAGCTGTTACGGAAATTAATGTGTGTGCTGATTTTGAATGCTCATGTGCTTCAGTTACAGATAGGAACCACTATAAATAGTGGCCCTTGTAGCTCAGTTGAAACACACAGAAGTTTGCAAACACACTTCTCTCAAAACTCTCTTTGCCCTCCCTCTCTCCATACAGTTTTTCCCTGTAGTTTTCTGGTTCTCCGGCGACTGAGGTGCTAGTCGTAGTTGAGCACTGCTGTTGCTGTGAACACCTTGCTCGGAGCTGTTTTATCCTGGAAGTAGTATCTCGCCGACAACCTGACACAGTAAGTGGGGGCGAATAACTCTTCAAGAACAGTCAGGGTTTCTCGAAGTCCTGACGACTCAGCTGTTGCTTCGTTATTTCTGTTCTTATACACTGTTAATCTATGGCTACAGGTACTGTTTCTGTCTCCCTGGTTATTTATCAGTTTCTGATATGCATGCTTTCGACCTTCATGCTTTGTTTTGTTAACTTTGGTATTGGTCTGTCAATGCTATATCTATTATATAACTGCCTCCATGTTGCTGTAGTACTTGTTATTTCCAACAAAAATGGTTCAAAAAACATGCAATACTTAGATTGATCCCAGGCGAAAGAACCTAGTTGTTATGATTACTACAACTCCCAGAGGAAGTACTCCCAGAGGAAGTACTCTGAATACAGCATCGACTGAAAACTAGACAAGAGTGCAACACAAAAATGACATGCAAAGAAACCAGAGTTAGAAAAAAAACTATCTTGGTAAGGTTGTAGTAATATTAACATAAATGTGACGTATTTTCAAGTTTATTAAATACATCGAAAATTTATAAATGTGGCAAATGTTTACCACTTGAGTCATTTCCTATCATTTACAGGTAGAAGATGTTGCTTACATGTCCACATTCATTCTGCGCTAGATATATTAAAATCGAATGATCACTAGTTACGGTACAAATAGATTTTTGACTAAAATCCAATTCGATTTTAGTCAATTACAAAAGTTCCGGTAGATTTTAATAGGTGATAGATTCGAATCAATGGAAATTTTTCTTTTTTGATTGTCAAAGTAGAAGTGACGCTCTTTAAATTTTCTTTTCCAAATCAATTTAATTATTTATCTTATATATAACTAATAGCATGATATTTTAATTACACTACGAGAAACAAAGACAGTTACAATCATCAAAACGGTCGGGTTTAATATTAAAACGGTTGGTTTAATCATAGCGGTTGAATTTATTTTGGTTGAATTAATCGTGGTCGGGTTAGGGTCAAAACGAACAAATTTACAGTTGATTGTTTTTAACTCACATCCAATGTATGGTGCCACGTGTTTTGGGACTTTGATGATATAAAGGACCCACATCAGTGATGTGTCACTGACACGTGACTGGGGTGCACAACACGTGGCACAACCACATCACAATATTTCCTCTACAAACTCGACTGTTCCATTGATTGGTTATTTTGATCGGATTATAAGTAAATCCGACCGTATGTATAAAAATGCTGGAACTTTTAACAATAGAGTTAAGTCCTTACAGGACAACGATCGAAATAGACTCGATCGAAACTGTCAATGTTTCATGTAATGTTGGTACGAGAGAGTATCGATGTTACAATACTGAGAGTTTAGTATTTTAATTAGCACAAAGGAGTGTCGAAATCGATCTACTAATCTAGTACGTTGTCACAACAACATCATGCGGAATGCTTATTCATGCCACACGCTAGCCCAGCTACCTCCCATGCGGAGTTGTTACATGCCGCCTACGCATTCCCCTCCAGATGGTATGTTTTAACTCAATTTCCTCATAAGATGTCACTTTCGGAATATTAGATTTAACTTGGTTTAACCTACCCTTCCTATATATAAACACACGCGTATACAAGCTAAAATTTAAGAACTGTGAAAATCAAATATCATACGTTTTCTTATTTTGTTTTCTACAATTGTTGTTATGCTGTTTATTCTTATGCTTAATTTATTTGACTTTAATGAATTTCAAGAATTGCTAAATTAATAACTTAAAATATGGTTTGCCGACTTCAAAAAATTTAGCTATCTTTGTCATACATGATTATATATAGCCCATTTTGTGTAGGGTTTTATTATAAAAAGGGCGGACGATTAAACTCATATAAATGACTTAGTTTCTTCATCCTTTTGTCCCTAAGACAGGGCACCAAAAATATTCGACCATAACAAAAAAACAAGCAAGGTGGACTTCAAATGTTTAAATATATACTTAGACTTAAGCCATGCGTATGAATAGAGTATTAGAAACTGATCATGCTCGCAATTATCTGTACTAATTCTACTAGAAATTGCGGTTAGTGCTTTTATTCAAACATTATTTTGAAAGCTTTGTCAACCGTACATCTCCCGTGTACAGTATCTCTTACTTTCGGAGAACTAAGACAAATGTTTTTGACATAATTTAATAGCTGACGGTTAGCTTAATGTATTGTTTAATCCACCACCCGCAGATGTTGTTGAAATTAGTATTTTATACAACTTTTGGCACAACGTTTCATCCAAAGGGTTATTGTGAGAGTAGTATATTGTTTTTGTAGTGTTTATCAGTCATCCTTCTTAAGAGTTATCCATTTCGAAAAAACATTGACAATTTGACTCTTTATATTTTCATTTGCAAGTTCATAGATAGTATGAGAATGAAATCAAACAGGAGCAACGTAGAAAATCAGAAGAAAATAGTATGGAGTACTTCGGATGAGCTAGAAATAGGCGAGGTTCGAATATACAAGTGTACGTTCTGCGAACGAGGTTTCTCGAATGCTCAAGCACTAGGAGGGCATATGAATATTCATAGAAGAGATAGGGCTAGGCTAAAAGAATTAGAAATCCCTTCTTCGTATGTTGTAGTGAGAGGAGATAGTCATTCGAGCCATCAGCTTCCTTCTCCAGATTATCGGAACTTCTTGCACTCGGTGTCCAGTGATCAGGAGAGAAACTGCACGCACAAAAGGCCTTTGGTTTTCGTGGAAGCAGATGATCAAGAAAGTCGTCGAAGAACTGCTGGTATTAAAGAGGTTATGCAGCAGCATCCGTTGTTTTCCAAAAGGTCATCCACAAGCAATGAATTGAGGAGCCCTATCTTTGTTGATGGAGATGTTGAGAAGATAATACCACGAACATCAAGTTTTGGATTGGATCTTGAGCTTCGTTTAGGACCGGAACCTCACAACTAGCATTAGCCTCGTCATGTTGAAGCTTTCGTCCAAGTTTTGACTTTGTAAAAAACGATCAGGCGGGTACGTGAGAGCAAGTTTTTCTTATCATCTTTTCCTCCATATTCTTAATCAATTGCAACTCCTCCTGTGAACTGAATCAATCACATCTTTATTATGCTTTCACTCCTATAATTACCGACGAAAATAATCTGTCAGCTCCCGATATTAGAAATGATTATGTCTGTAATATAAACTTACCCAGAATTTGCTTCAATCTACTTATTTCACGGACGGATTATCCAACTGTTCTTGTAGAATCTTTTTGTAGATTTAGAATTTTTCGAAGTCACTCGATGTAACAAACAAATTATTACTATATATCTTTGAAAGAGATATCGTGCATGCTTGCTTACATGGGTTTTGTATTTGTTATTTATTAACAGAAAACTGTAACTAACGCAACTATCATTTTTGTTGTATCCCTGTCAAATTAAGCTGCTATAACCCCTACGAAGGTAGTAAAATATCCTACGTAACATTGTAGTGGAATATCTATTATCGTAATAACACATATGTCAGAGACATAAAATCATATTTTATGTAAAATTTTAGCGGAGTAATGTTAATTTTATTATATATCGAAGAGAATTTTTGTGCTAATACTTGCACTGAGAGCCTGTATACATGTCATTGTCTCGGCCTGTCTGATCTATAACAATTTTACAATTTTATAACATACATGCTTGAAATTTCTTATTGCCAGTATATACATTTATAACACCTACTGCTAGCTTATTTCATCCCATGCATCTTTGCCAAATATCGAGTCCATTTTATTAATACTTGATCAGTCCTAAAATTTAATGTTAAACCCTTGATTAAGACCTAAGACATTTCCTCTTCAAGAATGACCCCTGGATTATGTATTCAATTTGTTCTCTTATGATCAAATACAAATTGGTAATGCACAAATAAATCTAACCCCTTCGTTGGATGGAAGCACATAACCTGGAGCCAGGTCGATCTTAATTTATGCTCATGTGTTGATGTTCATATTGAATATTAACAATTCGTAAATAAATAGAAACTATCACTTAGTTAGTCTTAGTGACTATTTGGCGGGAAAGTTATATAGTTAGAACAAACTTATATATATTTCCATTCTTTCTTAACTAGTAAATAAAGTTGTAACAATCAGTTTTAATCAGAATATTTTTGTTTCTTTCTCTCTAAAGATGAAAAGATGATCTTCATCTTATCATAGTATCAGAGCAGTGAAGATCATATAGTTTTCGCTGATAATTCATCTTTTTCGTTTTTCTTCGTTCATCATTTTCTTGTTTCTCAATTGAAAATCCAAACGAATTGTACTTGTTTTTGATCGTTTTAATCATTGTTTGATCTTGTTTTTAGTGATTTCTTCTTGTTTTCGATCTCAAAATCATCTTTTGTTCTTTTTTTATGATCTCAAAACATCCTGTCCTTCATAGTTTCTTTCAGGCATTTTATCAAACAGTTATGGCTCAATCTGAGTCTTCTTCTCAAATTCACATTGCGAGTACTAATACGGCGATCAATTATAATGATCCGTATTTTTTATCCACTAGTGATAATTCTAATGCTCAGTTAGGGCAAATTATCTTTAATGGCAACAATTATGTGAATTGGAATCGTAGTATTACTCTAGCTCTCGGAGCGAAGAACAAGACTGAGTTTCATAGATGGAACGTTGCTTCGTCCTCATGATGATTCACCTGATTTACAGCGATGGATTCACAATGATTATATGCTAACAGGTTGGATTCTTTACTCTATTGATAAATCCATTGCTGAGAGCTTTATTTTTACTCCTTCTGCTCGTGCGTTATTGCTTGAAATCAAAGAGAGGTACGGTCATTCTAATGCACCTCAGTTGTATGAATTTCATAAGATGCTCATGTCTATTGTTCAAAATGATGATTCAATTGTTGATTATTGTAACAAGTTAAAGAGAGTTTGGGATCAATTGCAAATACTTGAGCTTTTTCCGGATTGTACTTGTGGTATTATTGTTAAATGCACTTGTGGTCTAAACAAGTTTTATGATCAAGCTAAAATCAATATCCTGAGTATGGATCCATTACCTTCTGTAAACAAGGTTTATCACATGTTACAACAAATTGAGAGGCAAAACTCTATTATCAATTCACAGCCTATTGAGATGAGTGCATTATTTTCTCAAAGAAATAAATCTCAGTTTGCTTCCAAATTTTCTTCTGGTTCTGGTCCACAAAGAAAAGATTTCAGGGAGCAGTCTAAGAAGAATAAGCTGGATAGATTCTGTGATTTCTGTAAGATGAAAGGACATCTTAAGGAACATTGTTTCAAGATTGTTGGTTATCCTGATTGGTATAAAGGAAAGAGCAATACTACTCAAGGACATCTCAGGAATTATGATCAAAGATTTGAAGGAAATGTATAGGATTTTTCTCAGGCTTCTCAAGGTGATTGTCTTGGAAATTCACCTCTAGACCTCACTATTTCTGCTTCTGATGATTTGGTTGCTTCTGGTGTAAATTCTTCAAACTCACATTCTGCTCTCTATAAGGAATTTCTGAAGTTTATGCAGACAACTCAAACCAAATCTTCTACAGATTCTGTGTCTGCTATTAACTTTGCAGGTACTTTATCTGTTTTCTCTGCAAATTGTTCTCAATTGTATAATGATAAGCATGTGTGGATAATAGATACTGGTGCTAGTGATCATATGTAAATACATTTGGATATTTTTCTAGCACACAAATTTTATCTAAACCTCTTACTATTGTGTTGCCTGATGGCACTCTCAAATTCTTTTTGATGTCAATTTTATTCCTCCTTCTAATAATCTTGTAAACAGTTTTTCCTCCTCATTTCCATCTGAGAATTCTGGTGTTTCACATTGTAATCTTTCTTTTGAGCTTTTCCATGCTAGATTGGGACATATGTCTATTCCCAAATTTCAGTATTTGTCAAATGTTGTTTTTGACAAAAACAAACAAAATCATGATTGTGACCCTTGTGTGTTGGCTAAGCATCATAAATTGCCTTTTACTACATCCAGTTCTATTGCTTCCACATGTTTTGAATTAGTACATATTGATCTTTGGGGGGCATACAAAACTTCATGTTTTTCTGGTGCTTCTTATTTTTTGACAATCTTGGATGATCATTCTAGAACTACTTGGACACATTTGGTTCATACTAAGTCACAGGTTCCTCAAATCATTTCTGCGTTCTTATCACATGTTGAAACATAATTTAATTCTGGAATTAAAACTATCAGAAGTGATATATAATGGTACAGAGATTGTTCAGCTATTTTGACAAAACTTGTTTGCTTCTAAGGGGATTGTTCATCAAACTAGTGTAGCTGGTGTTCCTCAACAAAATGGTAGAGTTGAACGCAAACATATGCATTTACTTGAAACTGCTAGAGCCCTTAAGTTACATGCAAATTTACCTACTAAATTCTGAGGTGATTGTGTTTTGGCTTCTACTTATTTGATTAATCTCATGCCAAGTTCAATTTTATCGTGGAAATCTCCTATTGAGGTCTTGATGAACAAACCACCTGACTATTCTAGGTTGAGGGTTATAAGCTGTTTATGTTATGCAACTATAAGATCTTCAGACAAACTTGCTCCTCGATCTTTAAGATGTATTCTGTTGGGGTATCCTTATGTTAAGAAATCATACAAACTTTATGACATTGATAACAACATAATTGCTATTAGTAGAGATGTCATTTTTAAGGAACATATTTTTCCTTTTAAACATTCTACTTCTTCAACAGATGATTCAGGTCATTTGGTTTTCCCACTTGATTTTTCCACTGAACCTATTTCATTCATTGATCCACCTATAGAGTCTATTTCTTCTATTCCAATAACATGTGGTAGTTCTGCATCTTATAATGTTTCTCCAGTTGTAGAGTTAGATCATTCTAACACTGTTGATCAGATTGTCTCTAATGTTATTCCTTCTACTAATGGTGTTCCTCTAAGAAGATCCACAAGATCAGTTGTGGTTCCTCACAAATTTCAAGATTATGTACTACCTTCATCTTTGACAAATCATGCTCAAGTGTTTAATGTTTTTTTCTCAGCCTGATCTTTCTAGTTTTGGTTCAGCTTACTTAGCTACCTTATCCAATGTTCTGTCTGTTAATGAACCTTCTTGTTATTCACAAGCACAACATCATCCTCAATGGATTGAGGCTATGAAGTCTGAAATTCAGGCTCTTGAAAAAAATCATACCTGGGATTTAGTCTCTTTACCTCCTGGCAAATTTGTTATAGGGTGCAAATGGGTTTACAAAGCAAAATTTAATCCTGATGGTTCTTTGAACAAATGTAAAGCAAGATTAGTTACAAGGGGAGATAAACAGATTAAAGGGAAGGATTACAAGTATACTTTCAGTCATGTTGCAAGATTTACCACTGTTAGGGTTCTTATTGCTCTTGCTGCTACAAAAAATTGGGAGATACACCAATGTGATATAAATAATGCTTTTCTACATGGTTATGTGGAAGAAGAATTATATATGTTGCCTCCTCCTGGTTTTAATGCTCCTACTAGTTTGGTATGTAAACTTAGGAGATCTCTTTATGGTCTTAGGCAAGTTGCAAGACAGTGGAATGTTGAATTAACCAAACATTTGCTTGATATTGGTTTTATTCAGTCCAAACAAGATTACTCCTTATTTACCAGAAAGGAATCTACTGGTGATTTTACTGCTGTTGTGGCTTATGTTGATGATTTGCTTCTTACTGGGAGTTCTTTAGCTCAAATTCAAAGTATTAAGCAGTCTCTTCATGTTGCTTTTACTATCAAAGATCTTGGTAATTTGACTTACTTCCTGGGGATAGAAGTTACAAAAACTTCTTCGGGAATATTTTTAAATCAAAGGAAGTATATTCTAGATCTTCTGAAAGATTCTAATCTTGAAAGCTGTCAACCTGTCTCTATACCTTTTCCTAAGAATTTACATCTCAGCAATAAGGATGTTCCTTTAATGTCTGATCATGAACCTTATAGAAGGTTGATTGGCAAACTGTTATACTTAAACATGACCAGACCTGATATATCCTAATGTGTTCAAAAATTAAGTCAATTTCTTAATGCTCCTGTTATTGCTCATTTCCAAGCCGGTATACATGTCTTGAAAAATCTCAGAGGGACAATCAATATGGGATTGTTTTATCCTTTCAAGTCTGAGTTGTTCGTTAAAGGATATTGTGATGCTGACTGGGAAAATTGCTTTTTTTCTGCAAAGTCTTTATCTGGTTATGCTATATTTTTGGGAGATTCTCTTATTGCCTGGAAAAAAAAAGAAAAAGAAAACCACTTCCAAGAGCACATGTGAAGCAGAGTATAGAGCTATGAGTTACACTACCAGTGAAATTATCTTGTTACAAGGGTTGTTGGTTGATCTTATGATTAATGTATCTCTTCCTATTAATCTCTTTTGTGACAACACTGCAGCTTAGTACATTGCAGAGAATCAAGTTTTTCAAGAGAGGACAAAACATTTAAGGGTGGATTGTCATTTTATTAGAGATCATGTAGAGAATGGTTTTC
Organism: Heracleum sosnowskyi; assembly: GCA_030848705.1. Lineage (NCBI taxonomy): Eukaryota > Viridiplantae > Streptophyta > Magnoliopsida > Apiales > Apiaceae > Heracleum > Heracleum sosnowskyi. The sequence goes on from CM061245.1 coordinate 10,988,445, forward strand.
TGCAGATTCATCATGTTCAATCTTTTCTTCAGTTGGCAGATCTTCTTACAAAAGCTTTAAGTCATAACCAACTTTAGTTTTTTTGTTCCAAGCTTGGCCTTGTATTGCAGCATCCAAAGCTTCTTGCAAGTCCAGCTTGAAGGGGGGATATTGAATATTAACAATTTGTAAATAAATAGAAACGATCAGTTAGTTAGTCTTAGTGACTATTTGGCGGGAAAGTTAGTTAGAACAAACTTGTATATATTTCCATTCTTTCTTCCTGTAAATAAAGTTGTAACAATCAGTTTTAATCAGAATATTTCTGTTTCTTTCTTTTTAAAGATGAAGAGATGATCTTCATCTTATCATGTTCATGCTACCGTCGACCCTAGAACCAAATTAAATTTGACCTCCATTATGCATGGTATAATGAATGATCATATTTTCGAAGCTCCTGTTCGGGTGAACCTTGCATCACAATAGTCCCATTGACATTCTTCGCTCTTGTAGCTCGTAGACGGCACCAAAACTTTTGCAGCATTAGGAGGATTCAATGTTGCAGCATAAGATGAAAACAACACTATAACTCCAATAGTGAGGCAAAGTAGGTACTCAAAAACTACAAACGTTAGACATTTTTAAGTGTCTCTAACGACTTCAAAAACTTGTAACCGACCAACACACACTAACAAAAACCAATGAATATAGGATTTTCTTTTTTAAAAATTTTAACAAATAGGATTCTTATGGCCGTTCTAGGTTAAATTATGTTACGAGCGAAAAAGAAATGTATCAATTAAATAAATGAAAGAGGGGACAATATGATCCAAACTACCGTTAAACCTCGATAAAATAATACCCGATGAAGTAATAATCTCGCTAAAATAATATATTTCTCTGGTTCCAACTTGGGCCAATAGAATAAAGTAATATATTCGCTAAAAGCATAAGATAATAATTTTTGGAAAAATCCTTAAGGACCCAATGAAAATATAATATATATATATATATATATATATATCATTGCTCGAGGAAGAACATTCTTATATAATAAAGAACAATAAAGAACACCATAGAATCTTACATAAATTGCATGTTGATTCTAATTTTTTCACCAAAAAAGGTTTATTACGAATAGAAATAGAATCTAACAAAAAATTAGAATCAAATAAAACATGATTACATGTAATTTCATTGTGATAAATATATATACAAGATTATGTACTTGATTCTATACTAGATTATATGTAATGTTTAATTTTTAAATTTAGATGAGATTTTATGTTAAATTCGATATGTTAGGCTTAATTGATGTTCAATTTTATGATTCTAATTTAAAAAAAATCATTTTTTATGAAAAAATAAAGTGTTTAAGATCGTGTTTTTTATTGTTCTTTATATAAGGTGTTCTTCCTAGAGTGGAACTATATATATATATATATATATATATATATATATATATATATGCAAGTGATCAAATAGAAACTCTTCATATATATTCCAATTTTCACCAAATTCAAAATAAATTTTGTTCATAATTTTTTTGGATTATATAAAAATTATATCTCATTATATACATTATTAGTAATAGAGCAAATAATCGTTTGTACGATATATCTTAAGACTTCCTTGCCTAACATTAGATGGCAAATGTTGATATTTACTCTTATCAATTTCTAATCAATCACTAATTTTGATTAATTTTTACTTTATTAGTGATTTTATAAACATTATTCCGAGTGCGATTGATTTAACACATGTTCATATTTTACCCTTAATCGATTATAATTTGTTTATATAGTATTAATTTATTATTACAATACAAATATACTTGAATTCACACTAAAAATCTCTACTAACTTTAAAATTTACAAAAAACATGCACATAATTTTCTTTAAAATAATAAAATATTACTATATCGATAAAGTAATCTATATTATTATATTAAAGACGAAATATTAAAAGTTTTTGTAGTCTGATTCTCCATAGTTTTGTCATCCAATCTCTAACCGTTAGATATTTTAAATTAAATTACTAAGAGTCATTGGATATAATACTAAATATTTTTTGGTATGTTGTGATTTTATTTAATTGCCCTTACTTAACTGTACTTCGTGTTTTTACTTAATTATCCTTACTAATTTATAAAAAAATATTATTAAATAATAATATTACCTATTTATAACCAATTACCTTTTTCACCTTAAATACATACCTTTTTTATTTTTTCTGAAAAATTCCCTTACTTTTCCAAAAATATCACGGACAATTAACTTTTTAAACTAAAACATATACGCTTTTTTATTTTTTATTATTAAAACCCTTTCTTTTCCAAAAATATCATAGACAAATTCATTTATTAAAATAAAATAATAAAATTATAATTGTTAATAACTAACCAATTACCTATTTTAGGCAAAGTGTATATTCTTTTTTATTTTAACTAAAATTTTTACTTTTCTTTTTTTCTAATTAAAACCTCTCATTTTCCAAAAATATCACGGACTGTTATATTTAATTAAATAATAATATTTATAATTACTAATAACTAACTGATTAGTTTTTTTTGCCAAAACATATATTCTTTTTTATATTTTCTAACTAAAACATTTCCTAAGTAAAACCTCACATTTTTCAAAAATATCACGGGCAATGCCATTTAGTAACATAAAATAGTAATATTGTAAATACTAATTATTAACCGATTACCTTTGTTAGCTAAAGCGTATATTCATTTTTATATTTTCTAACTAAAATTTCTCTTTTTCTAAAATTATCGCATACGACATCTATCTATACTATACTATTATATAATATCCGAAACATTGAAAGTTTTTATTTTCGGTTTTCGGTAATTTATTTCATTTAATCTATCTATCTATACTATTATATAATAGCCGAAACATTGAAAGTTTTGATTTTCGATTTTCTCACATATATTACATAACTACAACTCTTTCAATTATATTTTAGTTACAATTCAAAAACACAACTTTTTTTAGAAAATATTTAGATTTATATTTATATTATTCCAAGAAAATATATTGATAATTTGGACGGTTACCTTGACTGATATGCTTACTAAGCTAATAAATTTTTATAAAATCTATAAGTTTTTTTAGATTTGAAGTATTAAAATAGTACTTTTAATTATTTTTTAAAAGGTAGCATTTTCAGAAGTATTAAAATCTCAAAAAATTTAAAAGTAAATTTCAAAATTAATATTAAAATCGTTTGTTCTTTGTTATAGGCTAGTATTTTATTATTATATCTAGGTAATAAACGATAAAATAATATTTTTCTCCAGTATTTAAAGAGGTTTAACTGTATATATGCCCACAAAACCGACCATTGATCGACACTTCAACAATTTTATTATTTAAAAAAAATAGGTAATCGAAGATAAAATGAAACGTCATGAAATTACATGTATGTGTGCCACCATATGGAACTGCCATACTTTTTTCTTCTTTCTAGGAACCATAGTGATAGATAGATTAGATAGATCATAGATGGGAAGAAGAAGGTTCACTTGGAGGCCATATTGTTCCCCATCTTTTGTTTTTTTCCCATTTGATTACCTCATATTCATGAATGCACACACGTTACTTGACTTTTTATGTATGCTACTTCAATATCTATGTCCATATCTTATTAATTTCATCGCCCCCCCTTTAAGTTTAACTATGACAAAACCGCCTCTTCTCATTCTGTTGACACTGCACAATGGTTGCAATTCTGTTGTCTACCCTGAAGCCGCCAACTTAGCTCCCGTGTGCTGACATACTTGTCCTTGTTCTGCGAAACTGAAAATGAAATTTTAAAATTAGTATTTTCCTTTTTCGTACGTAGGCCAAAAGGATACAAATACTTGTTATCATCGAATGCATTTTTGGTTTTCTAAATTTTCTGTTTTCCATTTCGTCTCTCGTATTTTTCAGTGTCCTGGAATATTAAGATTGATGTTAGTGTAATTATACACTGTATTTATATTTCTTTGGATTAATTTTCGGGTACTTTCTATAGTTGTCGAATAAAGGTCATGGAATCGGTGATTTGCCTTGAATTATGTGGCTCGTTGGGCATAAGTAAGGGAAAATCGGTGTTGCACAATGGCTCTGCTGCTGGAACTTGTGTTCTCCATTCAACTTTCAATGGCAAAAGCTTGAGAAAAGTAAGCTTTAAAAAATCTTGTCCAAAGAATCATTCTAGCAATTTCAAGATTGTGGCAGAAGTTGATGAAGAAAAGCAGAGTAGCAAGGATAGATGGAAAGGTCTCGCGTTTGATATCTCCGATGATCAACAAGACATTACCAGAGGAAAGGGAATGGTGGATTCGCTCTTTCAAGCTCCAATGAATTCTGGTACTCATAATGCAGTAATGAGTTCTTATGATTACTTCAGTGCCGGTATTCGCCAGTAAGAAGTTCTTGCATTTCTTCAACTTTTTAGCAGTATCATTAAAATTCACTTTCTCTCTATTTATGCTGGTAATTCTGATGATTCTAGATATAATATCGACAATTACATGGATGGATTATATATTGCTGCGGCTTTTATGGACAAACTTGTTATTCACATCACCAAGAACTTTCTGAACCTGCCTAATATCAAGGTAATTCTTCACTAATCATTTGCTCTCACTTTCCTAGTGTTTAAGTAGAAGATAACCGATGCGTTTAAATTTTCTAGGTTCCCCTAATCCTTGGTGTTTGGGGAGGCAAAGGTCAAGGAAAATCATTTCAGTGTGAGCTAGTTCTCGCGAAAATGGGAATTAAGTAAGTTATGTATGAGTACTAAACTTTGACATAGATGTTCTATTATTAAGGGTATAATGTATTCTTATGATTGTAATTTGCAGTCCAATTATGATGAGTGCTGGAGAATTGGAGAGTGGTAATGCAGGAGAGCCAGCAAAACTAATAAGGCAAAGGTACCGCGAGGCAGCAGATATAATCAAGAAAGGGAAAATGTGTGCGCTCTTCATCAATGATCTCGATGCAGGGGCTGGTAGAATGGGTGGCAGTACACAGTATACTGTCAACAACCAGATGGTAAATGCTACTCTTATGAATATTGCTGACAATCCTACCAATGTCCAGCTTCCTGGAATGTACAACAAGCAGGATAATCCTCGTGTTCCTGTCATTGTTACTGGTAATGATTTCTCAACATTGTATGCTCCTCTCATCCGTGATGGTCGTATGGAAAAGTTCTACTGGGCTCCTACTAGAGAAGATCGAATAGGCATCTGCATCGGAATCTTTAAAACTGATAATGTTCCTAACAAGGACATTATCAAGCTTGTCGACAAATTTTCAGGGCAATCAATTGGTAAGCTTCACCTCAATTAAACTTTTTTAGAATTGATCTATGAATAACATAATATATCAATCATGTTTTTTTCTTTTCAGACTTCTTTGGTGCACTCAGGGCAAGGGTGTACGACGATGAAGTTAGAAAATTTGTTGCGGGCATTGGGGTTGAAAATGTGGGAAAGAGGCTGGTGAACTCGAAGGAGGAACCTCCGAAGTTGGATCAACCGAAGATGACCATTCAGAAGCTCCTTGAGTACGGAAATATGCTTGTAGAAGAGCAAGAAAATGTAAATAGAGTACAACTTTCTGAAAAGTATTTAAAGGAGGCTGCTCTTGGAAATGCCAATGATGATGCAATTCAAAGAGGAACTTTCTATGGTTAGTACTTGTATGCAACTTGATCCTGAAGCTCTTCTTAGGTCATTGGCATTTAGCATCCTCTTAATCATATGCATGCAAGGTAAAACAGGTTTGCCTGTACCTGTAAGGCTACTCTGATAAGTTCAGGAATCTAATAATTTCAATTACATATTGAATATATTAAAAATGCAGACTATATACTTGCTGGTCTACTCAAGTGTGTGCTTGACCCAGATGTCACTTGATGTTGTTATATGCCTAAATAAATTAACTTCCCACCAGTAAGCTAATGTTCTAAACCGATACTTTCCGTGAATAATAAGCATATTAAGATAAATATTCTACGATTTTTGCTCTAATCACATGTATTTATATGAAAATAGGCCCGATATCTATACGATAAGATACTAAATTGAATATATGCGATAAAATATGTTGCAACAATTATTTGATAAAAACGAGAATGAATCCTGTTTATAAATTGTGTGCCCGTTGAAAAGTTTTGCCGACATAAACAAGTTGTAATGCGGACAGAAAAACAATGCAGGCAGACTTAAAAGAATATTTAGGTCTCCTCAGTGATTCTGCTCTGAATCGACTTTCTAACTACCTACACAGTAAACTATATTAAAACAAGTCGGATAAACAAATCCTATCCTAATCTAGGTGACGAGGTTCTTCCTACCTCTTGAGTCTTGACAGCCAATACAGGAAGAGGCACGCAAAGTATTCTCTCTCATTTCTTTACATTTTCTGTTTTGGTATGTCTCTCTCATCTCTTTATATATCAAAAATAGTAACATTTTATAATATAAAATCCAATCACATTTACTACTTTCCTCCACTATACCTACTTTGGTCCCACCACTTTACTCATTTTTCTTACTTTTCCCTATTAATTTACACGTTTTCTTAACCTCCGTGTCATCCCCTCAATGTAAAGAATTGAAGGGGACGGAGGGAGTATTTGTTTTTAAAAGAATATTTTATCTTTTTTTTATTTTACGGTAGAACCTCGATAAATGAATGTTCGATAAATAAATAATATCGTCAAATGAATAATTTTTTCCGGTCCCAACTTGGGACAATGGAGTAAATGAATAATTTCGCTAAATGCTAATTAATAAATTTTATTGAAATCTTTAAAGGCCATATGTAAACATAAATGAATATTCACTAAAATTAAAGCAATTTATATTTTTATGATATATGTCCTTTAGTCCAAAAAATTCATAAATTCATATAAATTTTAATAGATTCTAAGTTTATTACTAATACAATCTTATGAACAGTTTCAAGTATGTTAAAATAGTACAAGCACACTATACTTAATTTATACGTATAATTTATGTATACATATTATTGAGCATGAACAAGATATATGATAAGAATTTTAAAAAATTTAACTATTATCTTCTATACACATTCGAATATTAAATTTTAAAACATCATTATCATAATAAAAAAAATAAAAAAATTATCTAAATGAATAAATATTCATTTATCGATAATTGAATAAAATATTCATTAATCGATAAATAAATAATCTCGTTAAATGAATATATTTTCTTGGTCACAAGTGTATTCATTTATCGAGGTTCTACTGTAACATTTTTCGATTTTTATCAAACTAGTTTACTAAGCCGCGCTTCGCAGCGGCCTTATAATATTTTACAATTTTACAATTTTTAAAATAAATATATTACAAATTATTGTATGTTTTCAATAAATTAAACAATTATATTTCTAATATAACTTATATTTCTAATATAACATTATAACTCTACGGTTTCTTTGAGATTATTCTTTCCGTCTTAGTGAAATTCTAAATAAATATATAAAAAGATAATCGTTTAAGATTTTCATTCTTTTGATATCATCTCAATATTAAATTCTAGAATATTATACACTCCTCCTCCTATTTGAATACCCTTTTGTTAAATATGTTCACTCTCAATAAGCCGCTCTCTTATTGCTACCAAATCTAATAAATAACCCATTAAATAATTAATTGTAAAAATTGTAAACTTCAGTTTAATATTTTAAAGATTAATTTGATTATTCTCCTATTTATTCTCTTTTTCTATTTATTAATTACTAAATAAATTAGTCTTGTAGAGAAAGTTTAGGTGAATATTAACATAATATATTTAATTTTCTCTTTTAAACGATAGAAGCAAGAAAATTAAGATTGAAACTGTATATTTTCTTTCCTCTATTAGTAAAGATTTTATAGGCAAGGATATTAAAATTATAGATTTAGTTTCCTCCATTTGTAAAGATATTTAAGGCAATTAAGATATTTTCGAATTTTTAATATTAATAATTCAAAAATTCGAGAAAAGATGAAAAATAGATCGAGCGACTTTATAACAATTTTTCCAAATTGTTCTAAAAAATATTATACAAACTATGTTTTTATTTAAAATAATATTTTTAACATAAAATTAAAGGTTTTTTTTTAATTCTCTATTTAGTCTTGTTCATTTACCGAAATTTTCAATAAATATTAGTAAAGGACAATTGTTCAATATATTTCATTATTTTAACATTCTATCAAATATTAGTATATTTATCACTTTATTTTTCTCAAAATTCATATTGTAACTTCTATTTTAAAATACATAATATAACATCAATATTAAATTCTACCATATAATATGTTCCTCCCAATGAATCGCTTTGTCATTAAACATGTTTTCTCCCAATAACCCGCTTTATCGTTGTTACCAAATTTAAAATATAACAAATTAATTACTAAATGTATTACATCATTTATTAATCAATTTTCTTATATCATAAAATTTAATTTAAACATTATTCAAAATTCTAATTTTCAAGAAAAAATATGGGAGAATATTAAGATGGTAACTTTAAGTTTAAAAGAAAGTTTAAGAGAATATCAACATGGTAATTTGACTTGAAGATAAATTTTAGGACAATATTAAGATAATTATTTGACTTAAGAAGAAAGTTTGGGAGAATATAAGGTAATTAATATTTCCATTACTAAAAATTTGAAAGGCAATTTCTCAAATCATCCCCTTTATTATTTTCCTCGATTACAGGATAGTAAAAAAGAAATTAGTATATTAAATTGAACTCGTAGAATAAGTTAAGGATAATATTAATATAATATACTTAGTTGATACTGGTAAGAAATTAGTATATAAATTGGACTTGAAGAGAGAGTCCAGGGAAATATTAATATAACATATTTAGCTTTATTACTTGAAAGACAGTATTAAAGAAACTAGTTTACTAAGCCGCGCTTCGCAGCGACCTTATAATTGATATGGACAGAAAAGTAATTCTAGAAATATAATTAATGATACATTAATTATACCTAGAATGGTCCAAGAATACGGCCCAATAAACAAGGCCCAAGACCCTAATTATTTATTAATTTCGTAATTAATAAATAGGGAAAATACACCGCTTAGGAAAGAAGTCCAAAATATGGTAAAATCATCAAAGAAGGATCCAGAATCCCAATTAAAAAGAAATAATGAGTCATAGCCTTTATCAACAAGGAAAATACTTCTCCAGCAAGAAATACAATGTTTATCCATTATCAAAAAGGAGACTTATTAGCTAAGACTCCTAAACTTACTCTAAATATGAGGCTCCAGACGCCTATATAAGGACATGATCCTTCAATCAGAACTACGTCTTTGGCTTGATTCTCAGCACTGATTGAGATACGTAGGCATCTTGTGAGGACCGATTTAGTCACGAAACACAAGAGCAGCCATTAAAGCTCGAAGCTCTCTAAACCCTAGCAATTAATTTACAAACACGTTTTTTAATCCATAACATTTGGAGCCGTCTGTGGGAAAACAACATCAACCATGGCAAACACACGAAGAACGACTCGAGATACTCAAACTTCCAAGGAGCTTCCTATCACCTCTGAGACTGATGCTCACGGAAATCAACCATCGCCAACTACTGGCATTCAAGGGGGGAATATCCCCCTCACCACTACTCAAGGACCGGAGATCCCAATTTCGATTGAAGGGACGAATCCCCTGCAGATGGTCATTCATGGATCTAATCTACAAAAGACTATTCACCAACAACCAATCACGACCTCCCCACAGCTCATGAATGCACCAAGTGGTCTTCAACTCCATACTACTTATCTCCCCCAATACGGAACTCAAACTTTGGGGATGCCAAGCTATGGCATGCCTCCTCGACCCATGGCGGGCGGTAGTGGTCTCAATTCCACTTACCATGAGGCATATGTTCCTCCTTCTATACAAGGTCTGGGACCCCAAAATCAACAAACTCAAACCCGACGGACTCCTTTGATTCTATATTACTCGGGACCCTACACTGAGGATCAGAATGACTCAACTGGAGAAGAAAGGGATGTTTCCCCAAGGAGAAGACATTATTCCCAAACAAATCGGGAACAATCTCAAACTACTAAGGAAAAGATTGCGGCCCATGAGGCTGAGGCTGCAAGGCTCAAAAAACTATTGGCCGAAGAGGAAGCAGCAAGAACTCAACAAGTCCCTGTGATTAACTTGGACCCAACACCAAGAAGAACCAAGAGGGCTGAAGCCCCAACAGGTGACCCTAGTGTTTTGTTGCCCCTAGGAGATCCTGATGATCCTACACCACCATTCATTCAAGACATCATGAAAGCTACCATATCCTGGAAATTCAAGATGCCAACGATTAAAGCTTATGATGGAACGAGGGATCCCGCAAATCATGTAAGAACCTTCTCTAATGCACTGTTGTTGCAGCCAACCAATGATGCGGTCAAGTGTAGGGCGTTTCCACAAACCTTGGCAGGCATGGCCCAACGCTGGTATAGCCGTCTTCCTCCCAACTCTATTGGGTCTTTCAAGGAACTAAGCAAAGCTTTCATCAATCAATTCATTAGTGGAAGAGTGCATGAGAAAAGTTCTGCATCACTCATGGGAATCCAGCAATGAAAGAATGAAGCTTTAAGGGATTATATCAATCGATTCACCCGGGAGGCTCTGAAAGTCCCGGACTTGGAGGACAAAGTAGCTATGATAGCCCTGCAACAAGGAACCACCGATGATCACTTCAAAAGATCATTGGCAAAACATCCACCCGAGAGCATGCTGAAGCTCCGAGATAGGGCCGGGAAATACATCAAGGCTGAAGAAAGCATGAGAAAGTATGAACCCACTACTGGTGGTAGTGGAAATTCAAAGAAAAGAAAGGAGACACGGGAGTATGACATCAAGGAAAAGTTTCCTAGAATGTTAGATCAGGATTCAATGATCGTCAGGATCTAGACTTCAACTGATCAGGATTGCTGACGTCATCAGGATTGCATGGTCGTCAGGATCAGAATGAATATCAGGACTGGGATCAGGTTTGATCATCAGGACTGGAAGCTGATCAGGATTCCTACTTCGAGTTATATTTGGAGTCTAGTTAAATAAGGAAGATTATTCTGTCGGTTCCTGGTTTGTAGTAATGAAGCTATCGATTATGGATAGGTTTCAATCTTTGTAATTGATTAAGACTTATCATTGATAGAGAAGTTGTGTAGTATATAAACACGGTTTTAGGATTTGGTTCAAAGAGCGAGAGAGAATCAAACGCATAGAAGCTCTCAAGAACATAGAATTTCTTGAGAGAGGTTTTTGTAAGCTAGCAGCTCTCAAGAACATCAGAATTTCTTGAGAGAGTTTTGTAACAGTTTTATATCAGATTTAATAAAGCTGTTATTATTCTTTCATATTTGTGATTCATATCTTATTAAGTCGATAATCTTAAAAAATTGTATTCAACCCCCCTTCTACAATTGTTTATTACTGGGCAACAATTGGTATCAAAGCAAACTGATTTAATTTTGAATCAGATACGATCTAAGATGTCGACAACAAAGTATGAAAGCATGAAAATTCCCATCCTGAAGAAATCAGAATATTCAACATGGAAGGTTAAGATGCTGATGTACCTGGAGGCTATGGATCCTGATTATCTGGACATGATTCATGATGGACCATATGTTCCTACCAGATTCGTAGAAAGAATAGACACTGTACCTGAATATTATGTGGTCAAGGCTAAAAGTGAATGGACTCCAGAAGAAAAAGCTCATGTACTCAAGGAACCAAAGATAAAGAATACACTGCACAATAGTCTTGATGCTGTCATGTCAAACAGAGTGATTGCATGCAAGTCTGCAAAAGAAATCTGGGATACATTGGAAACTCAGTGTCAGGGATCTGCATCTGTCAAGAAGAACAGAAGGGCTCTCTTGATTCAAGAATATGAACAATTCGATGCTAGACCTGATGAGAGCCTAACTGATTTATATGATAGATTTCTGACACTCCTTAATGACCTATCTTTAGTTGGCAAGGAATATGAAACTGAAGATTCAAACACCAAGTTTCTAAGAGCTTTACCAGAAGAATGGGATACACAGACATCAATGATTAGACATCAGTATGATCTCAACACTGTGTCTCTTGATGAAGTCTATGGAATGCTAAGAACTCATGATCTTGAAGTTCAACAGAGAAAGAATAAGAAAGGCAGCAAGGCAAAATCTATTGCTTTGAAGGCAGAGGCTAAATCAAAAGGAAAAGCTGTGGAAGTCTCAAAAAGGAAAACTAGAGTAGCCGAGTCAGATCCTGATGACTCTTCATCAGATACTGATGGCAATCCTGATGCCAATACTGATGATGACTCTTCTGACTCAGACATTGAAGAGATGGTTGCTATGATTGTCAGAAACTTCAAAAGGATGAAGTTCAGGAAAGCTAAGAGACAAGGCAACTACCAGAAAAGGACCTTCAATGCAGATAAAGAAAAGAACATCAAAAAGGATAGCAAAGGTAGCAAATTTGACAAGTCAAAGGTTAGATGCTACAAGTGTAATGGTATGGGTCACTTTGCCAGTGAGTGCAAGAAGACAAAGGCACTCATCACATCAAGCAAGGACTGGATGGACTCTTCCTCTGAATCTGATACTGAGGTGGTCAACTATGCACTGATGACCAATACTGATGATACTGCTATTCCTGATGATAAGGTACTTAATACTGTCTTTGATTTTGACACTGATAATGCTTCTGAGTTAAGACGTTTTCTAAAGTCATTGCATATTAGCTTTAGAAGTCAAACTGCTGAGAATACTAGAATCTTATCTGAGATGTCTGAACTTAGGAAAAGGAATGAGCATGTAGAAGCTGAATACCTGGTCATGAACATACTCTTGCTACAATTCCTGAAGGTGATGAAGATGTGATTATTGATAATCCTGAAGATGCATCAAATCTATTCCAGAAGTTCTCTACAAAAGATGGCAGAATTATTACTCTATATCACACTGATAAAAGAGTTCAACAATTGTTTGCAAGGAAAACACTCTCTACAGCAAGTGAAGAATATCATGATCTCTCACATGAAGAATTCTTAAGACAACAGAGAGAAATGATGGGAATTTTTAATAACCCTGCTCCTGCTAGAGGTAGAGGAATCAGAGGTAGGAGAGGAGCTAGAAGAGGTAGAATAGGTTCTTCAACTCAAACAGTGCCTAGACATACAAGGTTTAGAGGTTTATTAATAGAAGAAATTCCTGAACCTACTCAAAATCTAGTAGTTCCTGACAGGTCTACTTTTGGTGATGATGGAAATGTTGAAGAAGAACCTGAATTGAGAAGAAAGCCAAGACAATTAATTCTCTGCAAAACAAATCAAATTGAAGATTCTAATCCTGACATTGTTCCTGATAATATTCAAGATCCTGATGAATCTGAAATTCTGCAAGAGATTGATTTGTTAATCTTATCTACTGTGGTTGATTCTCACAACAAGGAAGTGGATGAAGAAGAAGAAGCCAGAAGAAGAGAAATCACAAGATCAACAAATAGAGATTTCAATCTCTATGTACAAAGGCTTAAACTCTCAAATAGAAGATTGTGGATAAATTCAAGCAGACGGGAATCTTTACTAGAAAGAAGCTATACTTTTTAAAAAGAAAAGGATAAGAAGTGGAAACACATAAGTACACTGAGGTGTAATACACCTATCAATTTTCAGAATGGAGGAATTATAACAAGTGCTTCAAGTGTTGATGATTTATCTGACATGGTTAGATCAAAAGCACTCTGGCTACGAATGTTTTCAAATCTGAAGCAATTGTCAAGTAATTCAAGAGGAGGTATTGGACACAGGGATGCTGAATATCTGAATATGTCATATGTTGATCCTTACTCCTTGACTGAAATTGGAGGTACTTTAACTTCTGAAAACCTGAACAATTTATTAGCTGTTGATATAGTTATAGATTGTCATGATGGTATTGAAAAGAAAGAAAAGCTTCTGTACTTCATGAAAGATGGTAGTGTGAAGATTCTATCCATTCAAGATCTGCTGATGAAAACTACACAGGAACTGAAATATGTTCATTATCTGTTAAGATGGAAGAATAAAGTGTGCAAAGAATGGAGTGACATGATCTTGTCAACTATAAGAAGAAGACTGGATGGAAATAGAAATTTCAATGGTAATTATACTCCCATGTACTTAAATCAAAGGGGACAGGATGTGGAAATGCAAAGGGGCTCTGCTGTTAAAGAAGTGACGTTTGGCATGACTCAACTTACTCTCAATCCTGATGGGAAGGAAATTGCTTATCTTTTGCTTGAAGAACACAGTCTACAAAGAAGCTCCATACAGAATCTCAGAGCAGCTATTTAACAGATTAATGAGGAAGATGAAGAACTCAGAAATCTTAAGGAAAGACTGATTCAAATTCTTGAAGAAAAAGAAGAAAATTTGTTATCCAACTTCTTGAAGATGAATCTGTTTTATCAAAGAATTTAAATAGATAAGTTGCTACTGAAGATACTTGTACATTTTGTAAATATGTTTTTGACATCATTGAATCTTAGGAATCTATACTTTATTTCACAAAGTATAAGATTGGGGGAGATTGTTAGATCAGGATTCAATGATCGTCAGGATCTAGACTTCAACTGATCAGGATTGCTGACGTCATCAGGATTGCATGGTCGTCAGGATCAGAATGAATATCAGGACTGGGATCAGGTTTGATCATCAGGACTGGAAGCTGATCAGGATTCCTACTTCGATTTATATTTGGAGTCTAGTTAAATAAGGAAGATTATTCTGTCGGTTCCTGGTTTGTAGTAATGAAGCTATCGATTATGGATAGGTTTCAATCTTTGTAATTGATTAGGACTTATCATTGATAGAGAAGTTGTGTAGTATATAAACACAGTTTTAGGATTTGGTTCAAAGAGCGAGAGAGAATCAAACGCATAGAAGCTCTCAAGAACATAGAATTTCTTGAGAGAGGTTTTTGTAAGCTAGCAGCTCTCAAGAACATCAGAATTTCTTGAGAGAGTTTTGTAACAGTTTTATATCAGATTTAATAAAGCTTTTATTATTCTTTCATATTTGTGATTCATATCTTATTAAGTCGAGAATCTTAAACAATTGTATTCAACCCCCCTTCTACAATTGTTTATTATTGGGCAACATAGAACATCAAAGGATTCCGATTCTCCACCTAAAAGGAGCAATTTTGGGCCAAAGTTTATGGAGTATGCAAGATTGAACACTCCCAGGAGCCAAATTCTGATGGAAATAGCAAAGGAGGAGGAACTCCGATGGCCGAAGCCACTAAGGACTGATATGTCTAAACGGAATCAAAATCAATTCTGCCGGTTCCACAAGGAAGTCGGTCACGATACCGACGATTGCAGACAATTGAAAGATGAGATTGAGTTTCTGATACGGAGAGGAAAGCTCAATAAATTCACCAAGGATGGAAATCAAGGGAGTCAAAGAGGAAACTATGAAATGAAGGATTATGACAGAAGGGACAACAATCAAGATCGTAATCCCAAGCCCCGAGGGCCAGTCATCAACATGATATTCGGAGGACCAACCGCTGCTGGGTCCTCCCGAAACTCAAGAAAGGCCTATGCCCAAGAAGTAATGACCGTGGTCGGAGAAGCACCGAAATGTGCCCGAACAGAAGTATCAATAGGTTTTGATGATTCTGACTTGGAGGGAGTGAAGTTTCCCCACGATGATCCCTTAGTCATCGTACCTGTGATAGAGAATTCTGAAACAAAGAGAGTTTTGGTCGACAATGGAGCTTCAGTGGACATCTTGTTCCATGATGCTTTCATCAAGATGGGCTATACTGACTCTCAGTTGACACCCTCGAATATGCCCATATATGGGTTCAACGGAGTGGAGTTGAAGGTGGAAGGCACTATCTAACTACCAATGACAATGGGCCAAGGGTCGAATACGTCTACTCAGATGTTGAACTTCATAGTTATAAAGGCCACTTCGACCTACAATGCAATCCTGGGAAGGACGAGTCTTCATGCGTTCAAGGCTGTTGCCTCATCTTATCATCTGAAAATCAAGTTCCCAATGAGGAATGGAATTGGTGAAGAACGGGGAGACCAAAAGATGGCTAGAAGTTGTTACGTAGCTGCGTTAAGACCTGATGGAATCGGGGGGCAGGTTCTCCCCATTGAAGACATGGATACTAGTGATAATGAGGACCGGAGAGGGAAACCAGCTGAGGATTTAATCCTAATTCCCTTAGTCCCTGGTGAACCGGAGAAGGTGACTTATGTTGGAGCATTATTGCCTGAACCATTGAAAAGCAAGCTTATATCTTTTCCTCAAGAGAACAATGACGTTTTTGCTTGGACAGCGGCTGACATGCCAGGGATTGATCCCCAATTGATAACCCACAAATTGAATGTGGATCCTGAAAGGAAGACGGTGAAACAGAAGAAGAGAAATTTTGCTCCAGAAAGGCAAGAGGCCATTAAACAAGAAGTAGAAAAGCTTCTGGAGGCCGGATTCATTGAAGAGATACAATTCCCAGAATGGTTGGCCAACCCAGTGATGGTCAAAAAGGCCAATGGAAAATGAAGGATGTGTGTGGACTTCACTGATTGAATGATGCATGTCCTAAGGATTGTTTTCTCTTACCAAGGATTGATGCCCTAAGAAAATCTTAGATAAATAAAAGAAAGTTTGGAATGTGAGTTAACCTTGTCTGATACACTCGAAAGTCCCAGGGACTTAAGCTGAAACTCATCCAGGAGCTCCCAGGCCAATGTAGCATAGTTGTCCTTAGTGAGCTCGGCATAAGCATGAGTCTCCTCATCATTCAGGACAATATCATTGGGGCTACCATCCGAAACCCTACTGAATGATCTACGGAATAAGCTGCCCCAATCCCCTCCTTCCCAAACCAAATACATAAACTCGGTTTTCCATCTCGGGTTGTTATCGGGAATGGATTTTGGGTGGAAAATGGGAGGAGTTAATATAAACCCAACCTAGGGAAATTGTGGAACTATTCTTAAACTGAAATATTTTCCTAAATAAAGCAATGGAAAGGGGAAAATTGTTTTTTAAACAAAGAACAATAAAGCACATAATTATTCTCCAGGCATTTGGGGGAAGTTGGCAAGGGTTAATCCTAACGTCTGCTAAAAGCTTGGGAATGAAGTCATGAAAAGGGAATCTAACCCCTGCAACAATGGCGTCCTTATAAATACAGAGAGCATCAGGACGCCAATGGCAGGAACGATCTCCTGGGCCAGCTGGGATAAGTCTATAGGGAGTTTTAACTCTATACATTTTATTATAATCCCTAATCATATCAATTTCATGAAACTTATTACTACAATCAAAAGAGTCTAGATGCGACACGGAGGGATAATCATCACCACGTTCAATAATCATATCTTGTAAAGACATATGAGAAGAACGAATAGTGATACCTCTCTTCGAAGCTTGATTCATTTTTTGAAGGCGCTGGGCAGTGCGATCAGACATCTTCAAATCTTCAAAGCAAATTTCCAGAATCTTCAAAAACTTCAAAGAAAACCCCAGAAAACTTCGAATCTTCAAGAAAAATCTCCAGAATCTTCAAAACTTCAAAGGAAAAACCCAAAAAACTTCAAATCTTCAACGACAATCCCAAAAAATCTTCAAACGATGAAGATTAAATCCAGAAAAATATGAATACGGCTGAGAAAATCTCACCGGAAATTGCCTCACCACGGAATAAATAGAGAGAAAAGCTAAAGAGAAATTTTTAGAAATTTGAAGGTATGAAGTGAAAAGTGAAGTGGAAATCCCACTCTTTTATAACCAAAACAGCCGGTCACCCAACCAGTTAAGGGAAGGGCAACCGACTATGCCCAGTTAAGGCCCATAAACCTTTTATTGGGTTTCAAAAAATTAAGGCCCAATAGAGCTTGAGGCTAGGCAAAATCAAAGCCCAAAGAATTTAAGGCTAAACAGAATTAAGGCCCAAAAATGGATAAAGTTCAGTACGAATTAAAGCCCAAATAATTTGAGGCTAGGCCCAATAAAATGAGGCCAAGGCAAAATCAAAGCCCAATAAGAATGAGGTCGAAAAGACCATAGATCGAGGTCGAACGATTGAAGTCGAAAATACACGAGGAATTGAGGTCGAATCCATCGACCTCGCACCCGTTTGAGGTCGAAAAATTAAAGATTTGAGGTCGAAAAGACCTTAGATCGAGGTCGAAGGCTCGAAGTCGAAAATACACGAGGAATCGAGGTCGAATCCATCGACCTCGCACCCGTTTGAGGTCGAAAAATTAAAGATTTGAGGTCGAAAAGACCTTAGATCGAGGTCGAAGGCTCGAAGTCGAAAATACACGAGGAATCGAGGTCGAATCCATCGGCCTCGCACCCGTTTGAGGTCAAAAAATTAAAGATTTGAGGTCGAAAAGACCTTAGATCGAGGTCGAAGGCTCGAAATCGAAAATACACGAGGAATCGAGATCGAATCCATCGACCTCGCACCCATTTGAGGTCGAAAAGTAATAGATTTGAGGTCGAAAAGACCTTAGATCGAGGTCGAAAACATACGGAGAAATGAGCTCGAATCCTTCGACCTCACACCAAAATGAGGTCGAAAATAAAAGGAATCTTGGTCGAAGACTTGAGGTCGAAAAAGAACTGAGAAATGAGGTCGAATCCTTCGACCTCATACCAGTTGAGGTCGAAATCCTGGTCGAAAATGACCTAGTTCCTGGTCAAAATCCTGGTCGAAAATGACCTATTTTGAGGTCAAAAATACCCTTAAAATGGAAAATTTTGAGGAAAAATACGCAATAATTTCTACGAAAACTCCGAGAAGATTTTCCCAGAAGTTGGGGGGCAAATGATATGGACATAAAAGTAATTCTAGAAATATAATTAATGATACATTAATTATACCTAGAATGGTCCAAGAATACGGCCCAATAAACAAGGCCCAAGACCCTAATCATTTATTAATTTCGTAATTAATAAATAGGGAAAATACACCGCTCAGGAAAGAAGTCCAAAATATGGTAAAATCATCAAAGAAGGATCCAGAATCCCAATTAAAAAGAAATAATGAGTCATAGCCTTTATCAACAAGGAAAAGACTTCTCCAGCAAGAAATACAATGTTTATCCATTATCAAAAAAGAGACTTATTAGCTAAGACTCCTAAAATTAATCTAAATATGAGGCTTCAGACGCCTATATAAAGGACCTGATCTTTCAATCAGAACTACGTATTTGGCTTGATTCTCAGCACTGATTGAGATACGTAGGCATCTTGTGAGGACCGATTTAGTCACGAAACTCAAGAGCAGCCATTAAAGCTCGAAGCTCTCTAAACCTTAGCAATTAATTTACAAGCACGTTTTTTAATCCATAACAATAATATTTTACAATTTTTAAAATAAATATATTACAATTACTGTATGTTTTCAATAAATTAAACAATTATATTTCTAAAATAACTCATATTTCTAATATAACATTATAATTCTACAGTTTCTTTGAGATATTTTTTTCCGTCTTAGAGAAATTTTAAATAAATATATAAAAAGATAATCGTTTAAGATTTTCATTCTTTTGATATCATCTCAAATATAATTATATTTATCACTACTTTTATCTTTTTCAAAATTTAATTTTTATAGCAAACTTGTCGCGTGCGTTAAGTTTAATAAAACATGTTAAGCATTTTTTTTTTCCTAAATTTGGTCCAGTTATCGTGATAGGATTAAAATTTTCTGAACATTTTATCTTGCCGTGCTAAATACTAACCAATTTGTTACCGAAAATATTTAGATCATGTTCGGAAATTAGAGCTTTGGAGTAAAATTACAGGTTTGAGTGAAATCAGAGGTTTGGTCATTTAAAACTTTTAATTTTAATATTTGGTAGTTGGTTGATTAAAATTGTTTTTTGAACTCAAAAAACTAATTTTTAAAAAACTAGTTAGAAAAAACTTCTTCAAATTAGATGATTGTGATATGTCTAGTTAATATGTAAAAAACTAACTCAAACAATTAATTACCAAACAGTTTTACATAAAACAATTAATTCAATCCACTAGTTCAAATGAGCTAATTCAATCCACTAGTTCAAATCAGCTAACTCAATTCAATAGTCAAAACAATTAACTCAATCTAATGAGTCGATAATCTATCTTAAAGTCCTATGTTATTAAGAACTAGTAATTAAAAACTCTGAATTTCATAAAAATATTAATATGTAATTAGCCTCAGTATTTAGCGTAGGTTTTAAGCAGCAAATGTTGAGAAATAATCATGCTAATGATAAATGAATTTATAACACGCAGAATAAGTAAGATTCTTTGCCGCTTGACGTGGGTCTCAAAATTATTATAGTCCAACACTTAGAAATTATACTAATATCCCTGTTGTTAATATTCTAATTATAATTCACAAGCTGCTAATCATCCAACTAGGTTACTCTTTTGTTGGGACCTGTATAATTTTCAAATGTTTGGTTTTAGTTCGATTAAATAAATAATTGAGCAGTAATGGTAGACCACAGTTTTGCTGGTGGGATAATAAAGATTCTCCCTTTCCTCCGCACCAGCTCTCGTTTTATGTATATGAAAAAGTAGTTTTCAAGTTCAATTATTTTCATATCCTTCTTTCTAGCATTTCTCAAGAGATTTCATAAAGGATAAGGTTCCTCACATTTTTACCTAGTTTTCACTTGGGCGTAGTCTAAGAATTTTCGCAATCCTTATCAAAAACAAATCTTCTGTCACGATTGGGAGAAAAAAAAAAGTTGCATCTAGATGTACATATACAAAATGATGTATACAATGACGATTAAATTAATATTACACGTCACGTGAAGAGGGTAGGTGAAAATCGAACTTTAATTACGTATTTTTGTTAATGTTCGAACACGTTTTTATTTGTGGCGCAGTGACTTAATTTTCGATTTTGTTTCTAAAATCGGAGATATTCCTTGAGATGAAAACAAAAGAAAATTGGTACTCATGTAGTCATAAACTCCTTGCAGTCAAGTCAGTGTGCTCTTTCATAAAACCAAGCTTTCTGAGAAACGACTAAAAGCTTTTTTCTATATTTACTTGGCTGCATGATTCATTAGTGAGTTCTGCACTAGGTTGGTGGGAGCAATGCTTGATTTAATTACATACTAATTACTCTCCATGTCCCAACCAAGTTTTTACATTTTTTTTTGTATATTTTTTCCCAATTCTTTACATTTTTAAATTTTTCAAAATAATAAATTTTTATAATATAAAAATTAACTACTTCCACTACTTTCCTCCCCTATACTCATTTTATATATTAAATATTGATTGATCCCCTCACTAAACTTACTTTTCCTCGTACTTATATTAATTTTTTTTAACTTCCATATCCAATACAAATGTAAACAAATGAATGACACGGATGGAGTAATAACACAATCCTGTTCACTGAACACTCAACTTGTTGAGGGTCTTCTCACTTTAATTAGTCAATTTCAATGAGTAAAATGAGGTCCAAGGATTGATATATACTAGTAATATATGCTTTGACTATGGCTTCCAATAATTACATGTTTGATTTTTTTAAAGTAATTTTCTTAATAGGAGGCGCAGCCTAATTAAAATTCTTAATTAATGAGATTATGAATACAATAATTTTCTACTTGATTAAAAAAAATTACTAATAATGACTTTGTGAGATGTTTTAATAATCGAACAGTATTTATAAACATATAACAAATTCGTATTTTTTTGCCACAATATTCTAAACAGTAGATTAAAATTCCAGAATCTTAAGTAGTCCTAAATTTCTTCATTTTCCAAAACTTTGGTTAGCAAAAACATGCTAGCACCGATTTTATAAATTCCTACAAAGGACCAAAATACAATGAATTCATTCTAGAAACTTGAATTATACATCTCCTGGATAGATTAGTAATTGAACAGTAAGGTTGTGTTTGGTTGGAGTGAATGAAATGGAATTACATTTAAATCTTCCCTCCTACTCCCATTACTTTCCTTTAATTTCATCATTCAATTCCATTCCATTCACCCCAACCAAACACAGCATAAGAGTGTTTTCTTGATAAAGTTAACAGAGTCACCTTCACATGTCACTCTTTACGTCTTCATGCATAAAATCTCATCAAATTAAAAAAAAAAAAAAAACCATCCTTGCAAAAACTGTCACAAAATCTATTCATACTTTTCTAAACCATGCCAAAAAAATTCATCTTCCTCTCTTCTTTCATTTTCTTGACAATCCAAGCTTTTTGCCTAGATGATTTCATTTTCAATGGATTTAAACAACCAAACACAAATTTAAGCTTGAGTGGAACTGCAAAAGTTGACAAACATGGCATACTTCAGTTAACAAACAACACTGGTAGATTAATGGGCCATGCTCTTTTTCCAGCACCAATACAGTTCAAGAACTCTGATTCTGGTCCTGTTATGTCTTTCTCAACATGCTTTGCGTTCAATATTGTTCCTGAGTATCCAAGACTAGGAGGGCATGGCTTGGCTTTCACTGTTTCACCATCTCAAGACTTCATCAAATCAGCTCTTCCAAGTCAGTACTTAGGCCTTCTTAATGCAACAGAAGTTGGTAACTTTTCGAACCATCTTTTCGCAGTTGAATTCGATACAGTTCAAGACTTTGAGTTTGGAGATATAAATGATAATCATGTTGGGATTAATATAAACAGTTTAGTATCAAATAAATCAGCTAAAGTTGCATATTTTTCTGATGATTTAGTTGAGCAAGATTTGAATCTCAAGAGTGGTAAGACTATTGTAGCTTGGATCGAATACGATTCGATTAAAAATTTGGTAAATGTTACTCTTTCTCCTTCTTTTTCGAAACCAAGATTGCCAATCATATCTTACCACTTAGATCTTACTCCAATTTTTCAAAAGACCATGTATATTGGTTTTTCAGCTTCCACTGGTTTGCTTGCAAGTTCTCACTATGTATTAGGATGGAGTTTTAAAGTTAATGGAGATGCAAAGTCTTTGAACTTCAAGTCATTGCCATCACTTCCTGGTCACAAAAAGAGAAGCCCAGTTCTTATAATTATTGTCTCTGTACTTTCAGTTATGGTTTTAGTAGGTTTAGTTTTCTTGGCTATTCATGCTGTCAAGAAGTACAAGAACAGAGATATAATTGAAGATTGGGAGCTTGAAGTTGGGCCTCATAGATTTTCGTATAAAGAATTAAAGAAAGCTACTAAAGGTTTTAAAGAAAGTGAGTTACTAGGGGTTGGTGGATTTGGTAAAGTTTACAAAGGCACACTTTCTTCGAAATTGGAAGTGGCTGTGAAGCGAATTTCGAATGAATCTAAGCAAGGTCTGCGTGAATTTGTGTCCGAAATTTCTACAATTGGTAAGCTTCGTCATAGGAATTTAGTTCAGTTACAAGGATGGTGTCGTCTTCGTGGTGATTTACTACTTGTTTATGATTATATGCCTAATGCAAGTTTGGATAGATTCTTGTTTGAGAAGCCTATATCAGTACTAAGTTGGGAGCAGAGGTTTAATATCATTAAAGGTGTTGCGTCGGGGCTATTTTATTTACATGAAGGGTATGAGCAAATTGTGATACACAGAGACATTAAGGCTAGTAATGTGTTACTTGATGCTGATTTGAATGGCAGAGTTGGCGATTTTGGAATGGCAAAGCTATACGAACATGGGGAGAATCCTACCACCACACGTGTTGTGGGGACTTTAGGGTACCTTGCACCTGAGCTGCCTCGAACAGGAAGGGCCACAACAAGTTCTGATGTATTTGCATTTGGAGCATTGTTGCTAGAAGTTGTTTGTGGAAGAAGGCCGATTGAAAACAGGGCGCCTCCAGAGGAATTTGTGTTGGTAGATTGGGTATGGGATAAGTGGATACAAGGGAGGCCATTTGATGTAGTGGATAAAAAACTTGAGGGTGAGTTTGATGAGAATGAGGTAGTGGTAGTGTTGAAATTAGGACTTATGTGTTCGAATTATGTTGCAAACTCCCGACCTAATATGAGGCAAGTTGTAAGGTATTTGGAAGGCGAGGTCCGGTTACCGGGGATGGTAAGGCCACCCGGTGGGTGCTATGATGATGGAAAGGGTGGGGGAGAAGGGTTTGATGACTATATCAATTCATTTGCATCATCTTCTTTTGATAAGGGGAGTCTATATTCTGATGGGGCTCAACCAGATGCTGATCTTAGTTTTGTTTCTGTTTCTGCTTCACCAATGTCATTACTATATAAAAAGGGGGAAGCAAGGTAGTTTAGTGAAATTATGGTGTGACCATTCTCAAGGGGTTTATCAGTTTGTAAGTCACCTCAAGTGCACCATAATTTCAAGCAATGTTGAGGGCTTATGTTTTGTGCCTCTAGATGTATGTATAAGTTTTGATCTTCACAACATTAAACTGAATATAAAGGGATTGTTTATCTGTCTGGAGTCTGGTGAAAATAAGTTACTAGCTGTGTTCATGGCTAAACTTGAACTAACATTTGGTATCTAAAAAAAACGGATTGATCTATAGCAAAGTATGTTACATACTGTTGTCTTTCTTCTCCGCACGTGTTCCCATATTTATATGTATCGCGATCTTTTTCCGCAGAATGATATAATTACAGAAATGTTCGAGCTAGACCATTTGTCCTACAAAAAATTTGTAGTCCTGCTAACTTAGGCTTTTGGAAGCCATGACTACATTTTGGACCAAGAAATTAGGTTCGACATGCACAACCTTGTACTATAGGCTGACATACAAACTTGTACCAGAGTCTAGGCGGTCAAGACATACGCATTTCCTCCAAAATTTTGGGATCTCGAACTTACATAAATTTATCTACGTATATCCATATAAAATATGTAGGATGCAAATACCTTAATACAATCCAAGACCGAATTTGATTAGGATCAGTGTGACATCTCATGATCTCAAGTTTTGTTAATGTTTCGTCCAACCAAATAAGTCATGTTTGTTGCAGAAAACTACGAAGGGGTTGTTGAGTGTTGAAATTTGTGCAGCTAAGGTTTTTTGTAACTACTCACAAATGAGAATAAAAATCTTGACCTGCTACAGATTTCCAGCCTACAGAAAGTCTGGAAAAAGGAACTAAACAAATGCTTTATTTTATCGGCTTTATAGCCCATGGTTCTCCGTAAAAATGTGCCCATCTATTTACAATGTATAGATCCAGTAGCCGATATTTATTGAGTCCAATGGACTGCAAATCTAATAGGCCCAGTACTAAATAAATAAAAATTTATTCAAATTCTTTACGTCAAATAAAATTACAGTATAAAAAATTTGAGTTTCTTTAATAAAATTAAATTGCATTGCTATACTTGCAAAGTCACAAGGATATCGTATCTTCCAAGTTCCAATGTGTTACAGAAGAACCGAAATCTTCACCTTTTGAAACACAGGGTACCTTTAGGCTTCAGTGCAATCTAAAATTTTATTTATTTACAATTTGCCAGTTGATTCAGAGGGAAAAAATTACTAACTCTAACTCTTCGTCAATTGTAATTCCAGCTCATCCTACATCTCGACTCCCGTCGATGTCTCATAGGTACCTTACCCTATAGACTGGGGTAAAATGAAAGAGAAGTGACGGTAAGGACATGGCACGGTGACAGGACGACTCTATCGTCAACTTCGAAAGTGATTTCGACGATGTGACTATTGACCTACAAGATTTCTAGGTGGTTCAATGAACAACAAGGTTTGATTGATTTTTCAACGTCTTCATGAAGAAAAATAAAAGAACATATAGACCGCAAATTAACCTGCGGCAGATGTTAGTAGAAGTCTAGGTAAGGCACTAACTTAGTGAATGCTTGAATGGACTCCTTAACGTCTTTAGTATAAATATCAATACTATATCAATCAATCAATACTATTAACTCCTTATCTATCTATACTATTATATTAAAAACGAAACATTGAAAGTTTTGTAGTCTGGTCATGAAAGTTTTTGTAGTCTAGTCACTCCATTCATAACCGTTAGATATTTTTGATCAAGTCGTTAAGAACCGTTAGATAAAATTTTAAAATTAGTATATAGAATATCTTTTCTATTTTTCCTAACTAAAACATCTCATTTTTCAAAAATATCACATGCAATTTCATTTAATAAAATAACATAATAAGATTATAATTGCTAATAAATAACTCATTACCATTTTTAGCCAAAGTGTATATTCTTTTTTATATTTTCTAACTAAAATTTCTACTTTTCTATTTTTCCTAAATAAAACCTCTAATTTTCCAAAAATATCACGAATAGTTCTATTTAATAAACTAAAATAATAATATTATAATTATTAATGACTAACCGATTAGCTTTTTTTTCCAAAACGTATATTCTTTTTTATATTTTCTAACTAATATTTCTCTTAACTAAAACCTCAAAAATATCACGGGCTATTACATTTAGTAGCATAAAATACTAATATTATGAATATATATCTCTCTATCTATACTATATTATCAAAGACGAAACATTGAAAGTTTTGGTACCTGTTTTTTTTTGTACCTGTTTTTTGATACGATATTTGCCTTATTTAATTGTTTATTTAATTATTATAATCAGTTACCCTTTCAATTAAATTATATTACCATTTTTTTATAAAAAACTCAGGGGCAATTTCCTTTTCAGCTAAAACATGTTACTTTTTCTATTTCCTTTGCTAAAATCCTTCATTTTTAAAATATATCACGAGAAAACCCTTACATATTTACTTTAAAATCAATTTTAATACTTTTAATTGACAATTACATTTTTCAACTAAAACATGTCAACTTTTCTATTTTTTTTTATTAAACTCCCTTTTTTTCAAAAATATCACGGGCAAATCGTTACTTTTATATTTTAAAATTCAACGAAAACATGTTAGTTTCTATTTTTATTACTAAAACCCCTCTTTTTCCAAAATATCACGGACAAACCGTTACTTATTTATTTTAAAATTCATTCTAATACTTTTAATTATTTTAAAATGTTTAACACACCTACTTATATTTTTTAATAAATGCAATTAATAAAATATAAAATATAAATAATAAAATTAACAATTATAAAAAACAACTTGTGCATCGTACGGGTTTTAAGCTATATTATTAAAGACGAAACATTAAAAGTTTGGTAGTTGGATAGACGGACGGTCGTTATTTAGTGATTTTACTTAATTACCCTTACTTATTTTTTTTAAAAAACTATCACTAAATAATAACATTATTTATAACCAATTATCTTTTCAGCTAAAATATATTACCTTTTTTTATTTTTTTTCTTACAAATTCCTCTATTTTTCTAAAAAAAACAAGAGCGATTATCTTTTTTAACAAAAACATGCTACTCTTTCTATTTTTCCTTACTAAAACCCCTCATTTTCCAAAAATATCACGGGCAAACCCTTACTTATTTATTTTAAAATTTATTTTAATACTTTTAATTATGTTACTTTTCTATTTTTTCATTTTCTAAAAAATTATTATTAAATAATAACATTTTTATAACCAACTACTTTTTTAGCTAAAAAAACATTTTCTTTTCTAACAAAATCTTCTCTTTTTCTAAAAAATCACGGGAAATTACCTTTTTCAACTAAAACATGTTACTCTTTCTGATTTTTCTTTACTAAACCCCTCATTTTCCAAAAATATTTCGGACAAATCCTTACTTATTTATTGTGAAGCCTATTTAAATACTTTTAATTATGGGCACTTACCTTTCCAGCCAAAACATGTTACTTTTTCTATTTTTAAGACCCCTCCTTTTCCAAAAATATCACTGGCAGACAGTTGTTAATTTATTTTAAAATCTATTTTAATACTTTTAATTATTTAAAAAAGTTTAACACGCCTACTTATTTTTTTTAGCAAATGTAGATTAATAGAATATTAAAACATAAATAATAAAAATAATAATTATTAATAATAATCCGTGTATCGCACGGGTTTTAAGCTAGTATATAATAAGCGCAAGGGAGATCTTATCCAAAATTTTGGTCGGTCACTGTACTACCAAAAGTATATGATCCGTTGAATTATAAAACTATAAATATTCAAATAGATGAGGACCGTTAGATATAATATTAAAAATTGTATTTGATTAATAATAGGATAGTATTTAAATACTAAAAGGTGTATTTTGATAATTTAAACCAATTCTAAATAGGTTTTCTATATTGAATAGAAATCTTTATGTAAAAAATTGTAATTATCTTTTCTCTTTAGTTTATGGATAGTTCCAGTTAGATAATAATTATTAAATCATCCTTAAATTAAAGATAATTTTGTTAGCTTCGCGTGGACTGTAAAATTGTTAAAATCTGTTGTCTAAAACTCAAGATAGAGCCCAAACAGTAAAGTGATTATCTAAATTTTAATATTTTTTTTAATTTAAACCAATTATAAATAGGTTTTCTATATTGAATAGAAATCTTTATGTAAAAAATCGTAATTATCTTTTCTCTTTAGTTTATGGATAGTTTCAGTTAGATAATAATTATTAAATCATCATTAAATTAAAGATAATTTTGTTAGCTTCGCGTGGGCTGTAAAATTGTTAAAATTTGTTGTCTAAAACTCAAGATAGAGCCCAAACAGTAAAGTGATTATCTAAATTTTAATATATATTTTTTAATATTGTAGCACCAATCTAATTTTTTTCCTAATTATTTTAAATTTATAAATTCTATGTTTATTTCAATAAAATATTAAAATCAATTTAAGAAAAAATTAAAATCGATCTGGTCCGTGTACGACCACTATACGACTAAATTAATTATTAAAGTTAGATCTTAAATAGATCGATGAGAATTGTTAGATCTAATATTAAAAAATGTATCTGATTAATAATAGAATTATATTTAAATACTAAAAAGTGTATTTTGATAATTTAAAATTTTTTTATGTAAAAATTCTTAAATATCTTTTCTCTTTAATTTATGTATAGTTCGAGTTAGATAATAATTATTAAACCAAATATCAGATAACAATTCATATCGATACATGTGGACCATGCGTTATAAGAGACGTACATGAATAAATTTAAACATTTTTTTTCTGAAGGAACATAACAATTTGATTTATCCAAATTATAATTATATTATTTTACATATAACAAACATAAAAGTATAATATCAAAATATTATTAAAATATTGAGGGTTTCATATTCATAAACAATAATTTTGAATATAATATTTAACCATCTTTTCTTTTCGGTTTATGGGTAGGTCACTGGTCAAGTTAGATAATATTTATTAAATCATCATTAAATTAAAGATAATTTCGTTAGTTTCACATGGGTTGTAAAATCGTCAAAATTCAATTTCTAAAACTCAGGATAGAACCCAAATAGTAAAGTGAGTATCTAAATTTTAATAAATATTTTTTTTTATAATTGTAGCACCAATTTATTTATTTTTCCACTAATTCTTTTAAATATAGAAATTTTATCTTTCTTTCAATAAAGTATTAAAATAAATTAAGAACAAATTCAAATTGATAAAGACTATAATAATATGAGAATAAAATTTTATATAATCATAACATAATTTTTATAATGTTTAATAATTTTAAAGTAATAATGTATTTTAAAATTTTATATACACTATAAATAAAACCGAAACATTAAAAGTAAAAGCAGTTAGTAAGATACTTATATTATGTACTTGATATCCTTATTATATTAAACTCTTTTATATAATAAGCATAATAGGGATTTATCCAAAATTTTGATCGTGACAACCAAATTAATAAGGACTATTAGATCTTAACTAGATAAATGAAAATCGTTTGATCAAATTTTAAAAAGTGTATTTTATTTATAATAGGATTATATTTAAATTCTAAAAAGTGTATTTTGATAATTTAAACCAAATATACCAAATATAAATAAGTTTTCTATATTGAATAGAATTCTCCATGTAAAAAATTCGTGAATTTCTTTTCTCTTCCATGGACAATTCCAGTTAGATAAAAATTGTTCAACCATCTTTTAATTAAAAATAATTTAATTATCTTCACGTGGGGTGTAAAATCGTCAAAATCTGATTTTTAAAACACAAGATAAAGCCCAAATCAGTAAAGTGAGTATTTAAATTCTAATAATGATTATTATGTCATCATTATTTTAACGCCAATTTAATTACTTTTTTCTAAATATTTTAAATTTAGAAATCTATGTTCAAAAATTAAAATCAATCTAAGAAAAATTCAAATCAACAAAGAATATAATAATAAGATGATAAAATTTTATAAAATTGTGCATATTTTTTATCCTATTTTATTAAGTTATAGATCATAACTAATCAAATATAATTTATTATTAAATAATAAATTATACGCAAATGATGATTTTGTTTTATAAGCATTCATAGAGACCTAATTTCATTGTTAGCAGGACTATATTCATATTAAAAAAACCGTATTTTGAAATTGTAGACTCAGCTACAGAACAGGCCTAACTTTTTTAACCTATATACATTGTAAATTATTAAATTCGAAACTTTAAAAGTTTGTTAATCAATTAGTATAGTACTTTTCTGAAAAATCGTACTTTTACAAAAAATATTATCAAATAACCTATATCTGAAAGAAAAAAATGAAAACAATTCTTTTTTTTCAAAAAAAAAACCTATAAATTTTAATATGTTGTTGGTAGATTCAAATCTTAGATCATTCTACATGATAATTTTACTGTTATATGTAACGTTTCTCAACAATTTAATTTGAAAGATCCAACGATCATAGATTGAGTGATCAAACAAAGCGACCACACTTATAAGAAAGCTTTCATTATTTAGTCTTTAATATAATAACATAGATATTTACGGGATATACTATAAAAAAAATGAATTTTATACAGAATTTTGATCGTCATGGTGTACTACTTTAAAAGAAGAACTATTACAAAAAAAATATATATTAATTGATAATTTATTTTCTTAAAACTTCAAAGTTCCCACATCATTAACATATTACAAAAAAGAGTATCTTATATTTTAGCAATAAATATTTAAAAAAATTATAAATTAAAAAAATTATAAATATTAAGAAAAATTAATGATGTTATCCTGGTAGTTTGGTCCTAAATACCGCCAAAACATTCTCAACCATTAGATCCAATACTTTTAAAAATAGATGATCAAGATTATATCATATAAAAAGAAATTATTATCTAAAAATGGTATAAGTTAAAAGATATTATAATAGGATTGGATTTTCCAAAAAGTTAAAACATAAAAATAGTTGTAATTAAATAAGGAAACCCATTTATAACCAAAATAATAAAAATCGTTTAATCTTAAATAGATAGGTGAAAACCGTTAGATTTAACATTAAATCCTGTATTTGGTTAATAAAGGTTATTCTAATAATCTAAACTACATATAAGTTAATTAGATTTCCTAAATCGAATAGAATTCTCAACATTAAATTTCGTCACTTTATTCTCTTTTTAGTTTTAGAATAGTTTTTAATTGAAAAAGAAATATTAAACCACAACTAAATTAAAGATTATTTTGTGAATTTCATGTGAACCGTAAAATTGGCCAAATCTAACTTTTATAACTCAATATAAACAAATATTAAATTGAGCGTGTAAAATATAATAAATATCAAATTTTTAACTATAATTTTTTTTGCCTAAATATTTTTTAACAATAATTTAATCATGTAAACTAATAACTTTTAAATATTAAAATATTCATAAATAAATATAATTATAAATATTAAAAAACAATCGTGTGTTACATCGTAATAAAAATATAATTATAAATAAAATTTAACTAACCGTGCATCGCACGGACGGGCTATAAGCTAGTTATATAATAAACGAAACATTAAAAGTTTGGTTGGTCGGTATGGTACGTTGTGATTTTACTTAATTACCCTTAACTGTATTTCGTGTTTTTACTTAATTAACCTTACTTATTTATAGAAATATATTATTAAATAATAATATTACCTATTATAATCAATTACCTTTTTCCGTAAAATACATTATTTTTCTTAACAAATTCTCCTACTTTTTCAAACATGATAATTACCTTTTTTAACTAAAACATGTTAATTTTTCTATTTTTCTTACTAAAACCCCTCATTTTCCAAAAATATCACGGACAAACCTTTAGTTATTTATTTTTAAACCTATAATATTATAATTATTTTTTAAAAGTTTACCTACTTTAACATGTTTACTTATTTTTTTTAACAAATGCAATCACTAAGAATATTAAAATATAAATAATCAAATACCTATTTATAACCAATTACTCTAAAACACATTATAGATTTTTTCTAACAAAGTCCCTTCTTTTCTAAATATATCACGGGAAATTGTCTTTCTCAATTTACTTTTTCTATTTTCTCACTAAAATTCATTTTTTTCCCCAAAAATATCATAGGAAACCCTTTACTTATTATTTTAAAACGAATTTAAATACTTTTAATTATTAAATTTTAAAACCTCATTTTCCAAAAATATCACATACATTTACCTTTTTAAACTAAATATATATTACATTTTTTATTTTTTCTTACCAAAACCCCTCATTTTCCACAAATATAACGGGCAAACCCGTACTTATTTTTTTTTAAGAATAATGTAATCAATTCATTAATAAAAAACCATACAGCATCTACAAAGATAGTCGAGTTGAACAAATATAAAATCGAAACAATTGTCTATCCTCCTGAAGAGATAGTCTAGCAATTTGTTGAAGATGATGTATTTACATATACCCGCTTTACTCACTTCACCCGCTTCATCGTAACATGTTTGAGCTATCGACCATGATTGCAATTCCATACAAACTTTTATCACTAAATCAAAATCAGCACTCACAATAAAGGAGAGATAACAACACCCACTCACCATGGAGAGAAAAACAATACTGAAATTGCAAACTAAAAATTCAAATAAAAAGATCTTATATCCAAAAAAGAAGATTATTAAAAACAAATTAAAAAAAGAAAAGGATTGGGGCTTTCCACCGGAGATAAACCGATGAAAGCCCCCGCCGGTCACGTTAAAGAAGAAAAGGGGGAAGGGGGAAGGGGCGGCGGCAGAGAGGAAGAGAGGAGAGAAAACCTAACCCGCCTTCTACTTTTACTTATTTATTTTAAAATCTGTTTTAATATTTTTAATTAATTAAAAGTATTTAGCTATTTTAACATGTCTACTTATTATTTTAACAAATAAAATTAATAAAATATGAAAAATATAATAATAAAATAACAATTAACAATCCGTGCATCGCACAGGTTTTAAGCTAGTACTATTATATAATAGACGAAACATTAAAAGTTTGGTTGGTCGGTATGGTACGTTTTGATTTTACTTAAGT
Organism: Heracleum sosnowskyi; assembly: GCA_030848705.1. Taxonomy (NCBI): domain Eukaryota; kingdom Viridiplantae; phylum Streptophyta; class Magnoliopsida; order Apiales; family Apiaceae; genus Heracleum; species Heracleum sosnowskyi. The sequence goes on from CM061245.1 coordinate 11,021,821, forward strand.
GCCCTTACTTAACTGTATTTCGTGTTTTTACTTAATTAACCTTACTTATTTATAGAAATATATTATTAAATAATAATATTACATATTTATAACTAATTACCTTTTTCACCTAAAATACATTATTTTTTCTATTTTTTTCTAACAAATTCCCCTACTTTTCCAAACATATCACGGACAATTACCTTTTTTAACTAAAACATGTTAGTTTTTCTATTTTTCCTTATTAAACTCCTTCATTCTCCAAAAATATCCCGGACAAACCTTTAGTTATTTATTTTTAAACCTATTTTAATATTATAATTATTTTTTAAAAGTTTACCTAATTTAACGTGCCTACTTATTTTTCTTAACAAATGCAATTACTAAAAATATTAAAATATAAATAATCAAAAACCTATTTATAACCAATTACCTTTTCAGCAAAAACACATTATAGATTTTTTCTAACAAAGTCCCTCCTTTTCTAAATATATTACAGTAAATTACCTTTTTCAACTTACTGTTTCTATTTTTCTCACTAAAATCCATTATTTTTCTAAAAATTTCACTGTCAAACCCTTTACTTATTTATTTTAAAATGTATTTAAATACTTTTAATTATTAAATTTTAAAACCTCATTTTCCAAAAATATCACAGGTATTTACCTTTTTTAAACTAAATATATATGTTACATTTTGTTTTGCTTACTAAAACCCCTCTTTTCCAAAAATATAACGGACAAACCCTTACTTATTTATTTAAAAATTTGATTTAATGTTTTCAATTAATTAAAAGTGTTTAGCTATTTTAACATGCCTACTTATTTGTTTTAACAAATAAAATTAATAAAATATTAAAAGAATAATAATAAAATAACAATTAGCAATCCGTGCATCGCACGGGTTTTAAGCTAGTTATTATATAATAGACGAAATATTAAAAGTTTGTTTGGTACGTTGTGATTTTACTTAATTGCCCTTAATTAACCGTACTTCGTGTTTTTACTTAATTAACCTTACTTATTTATAGAAATATATTATTAAATAATAATATTACCTATTTACAACCAATTACCTTTTTCACTAAAAATACATTATTTTTTCTATTTTTTCTAACAAATTCTCCTACTTTTTCAAATATATTACAGGCAATTACCTTTTTTAACTAAAACATGTTTGTTTTTCTATTTTTCTTTACTAAAACCCCTTCCTTTTCCAAATATATCACGGACAAACCTTTAGTTATTTATTTTAAAACCTATTTTAATATTATATTTTTTTTAAAAAGTTTACCTATTTTAACATGTCTACTTATTTTTCTTAACAAATGCAATTACTAAAAATATTAAAATATAAATAATCAAATACCTATTTATAACCAATTATCTTTTCAGCTAAAACACATTATATATTTTTTCTAACAAAGCCCATCATTTTCTAAATATATCACGGGAAATTGCCTTTTACAATTTACTTTTTTTATTTTTCTCACTAAAATCCATTCTTTTTCCAAAAATATCACAGGAAACCCTTTACTTATTTATTTTAAAATGTATTTAAGTACTTTTAATTATTAAATTTTAAAACCTCATTTTCCAAAAATATCACGGGCATTTACCTTTTTTAAACTAAATATATGTTACATTTTTTATTTTTTCTTACTAAACCCCCTCATTTTCCAAAAATATAACGGGCAAACCCATACTTATTTATTTTAAAATCTGTTTTAATGTTTTTAATTAATTAAAAGTGTTTAGCTATTTTAACATGCCTACTTATTTTTTGCACAATTACAATTAATAAAATATTAAAAAAAATAATAATAAAATAACAATTAACAATCCGTGCATCGCACAAGTTTTAAACTAGTATAAATAAAAGAGTGAAAAGGAGTTTTTGTACCTGAAGTTTCAGGTTTGAGCACTTTGTGTACCTGGAGTTTCGAATCTAGCAAAATGCATGCTGCAATTTCCATTTCCCTGTCAAATGCATACTTCCGTCAAATGCTGTTTAACACCGTTATGCTGTTTAACACCGTTACATGGATAATGGTTTATAGAAAAGAAGCAGGGTAATATAGTACTTACAGATTTTGTACTCGCGTGTGTATATGGCGGCAAAATTGGTCGATCATTAACCTCCTTCTCATTACTATAGCTCTCATATTAATTCCCCTATTTAATTCTGCTCTGCCCTTTGTCTTAATGCCTTGGTTTTTGAGAGAATCATCGTGTAATAATGCATATTTGCCAGCTGAATCCCCAATTACACTAGTAAGTAACGATTTCATTGATTTGTTTTCAATTTTTTTTAGGGTTTGCATGTTCTAGGTGTTTAGCTATGCATTTTCTGGCTTGTATGTTCATGGGTATGTCATTCTTTAACTGTTTTTGCGAGTTGGTTCTTTAATCTATAATAATCTGTGCAGATTGGGATTTATTTACAATAAAGATACACGGTGGTGGTGAGTTCAATGCATCATCTGGAGCCTATGTTAGTGGGACTTATAGGTATGTTGACAACTGTGATGTTGATGAGATGTCTTTCTTAGAGGTTGCTACCATGTTAGAAGAGGCTTTTGGTCATCTAGGTACTGATAATGATGTACTTATCATGTGTACAATGCTTGATCTGTGTAGATTGGTATATGTGTATGATGTGACCGTGAATGTAGAATACACTCAAGAGTTCCAACCCTCTCAACAAGCCAGTTTAGAATATTTGGATATTCCTAATGTGTATGGGTTGGATGATGAAGAGATAGATGTAATGTTACTTGAGAATTTAGCACAACAATATGACAGGGTAGAGGAAGTGGAGAATGAGGCAGTGGTTAATGATCAAGCAGAGGTTATTAGTGATGTTGAAGAAGGAAGTTTTCATGATGATTCTTCTAATGTCGATAGTACAGATGATGAGGTGTGTGCTGTTAGGGAGAAAAGAAAGATATGTAAAGAAATGAAGGAATCTGGTGCTGCTAATCTTGGAGGAGATGATTTTATTGAGGGATTTTATTCTGATATTAGTGATGATGATTATAATAGTGAGCAAGAAAGGATGGCTGACAATAGTACTGATGAAGATACTATTTCTTTTCTTGTGTTTGATGAGAAAACAGAGATGAGTGATCCTAAATTTTAGATAGGACTGTTGTTTCGTAGTGGTAATTCACTTAGAACGGCAGTGAAGAAACATGTTATAATGCATAGGAAATCAGTTGTTCAATGTAGAAATTATGGCAAAAAGACCAGGTATGTTTGTAAGGGAGAGGGATGTGAGTGGAAGATATATGCAACTCCCTTGAAAGACACTAAGACATATCAGGTGAAGACCTATCTACGCACTCATAGTTGTCCACCAACATTTAAGCAAAAATTTATGAATTCTAAATTGATTGCAAAGTATTATGAAAATGAAATTAGAATGAATTCTACTTGGCCACTTGCTGCATTTCACAAGAAAATTGTAAATGATTGGGGTTGTGAGGTTAACAGGTTTGCAGTAGGGAGAACAAAAAAAGGCTTTAAAAGTGATAAGGGGCGACCATGAAGCACAATATGGTCAATTATGAGATTATATGGCTGATGAGTAAAATCATAATACCACATAAGCACGATGTCTGTTATTAGCAGAAAGTAGCAAGTACATGATCGTATCCACAAGGAGATAAGTTTCAAGATATTTAATCTAATTATTGCAAACTGTTTCTAGAGAAGGACGATATTTGAGAATTTTATCTAACTAAATAATGCAAATAAATATGGTTTAAAATCAATTAACTAAAAGTCTAGGGCAATCGGGTTCACCATGTTTACACCAAAATGGGTTTTAAGCTAAAGCAACTAAAGTGGTCACGTAGCTAGAGTATGTTAATCTCTCTCGAGTATCAACACTCTCGAAACATACTTGCATAATAATAGCTTTTAGTAATTTAACCAGTCAAGTGATTAGAATATGTGTTAATCTCTCTCGAGTATCAACATTATCAGAATTCCAATGATGCTCTCACATTCACATTCATTCGGCTAATTGTATGTGTGCCTCTAATTAGTACATTATCTGTCGATCTATTATCATTATTGCATACAATTAATCTATGATATTGGCCAATTAAATAAATTAAACATTAAAACATATCAATTAGAATCACTTAGATCAATCAAACTACAATGAAAATCAGGCCATTATCATGGTGTAAACATGGCTTCCCCTTGCACCCTAGAATATGACTACTCATTCATATTAGGAATAAAAACAAGGAAAATAATCAAGAAATCCATATAAAACATATACTACTAAGGACAAGAGAATAAAGAATACCTCGAACTATATTAATGAAGATCGAATTATCCAAGCTAAACAAAGTGTATGGAAGAGGTGAAGAAAAGCCCTCGCTCTCCAAAATAAACGTACGTGTCTATTTTTCTACCCAAGCTAATAATAATACCGATCCTAAAACCTGGTCCCTATATTCTAATAATAAAAGTATTTTGATGATTTAATTAATTATACAAATAAGTCTTCTAAGCCGAGTAGGATTCTCTACTAAAATTCGCAGCTGTCTGATCTCTGCAGTTTCTGGGCTTCTCGAGTTGGATTTTGCTTACTGGACCATCTCAGATTTAAAGAGAATCCCACAAGCTTCGCGTGGGCTGCAAGATCATCAAAAACGGACTTCTAGAACTCAAGATACGGCCCAAACAATGTAGCCACACCACCTAGTCCAATAAATCCGAATTTTCTTCTACTTTGACTCAAAATCAGCTATTTTACTTCAAATCCTTCCAAGATTGTGAATTCTTTATTTTCTACAATAAAATATCAAAATTTATTAAATAAAAATCCAAATCAATGCAAAACACAATAAATATGAGGATAAAATCATTTAAAATATATATAAAAATATATTCTATCAAACATCCCCACACTAAGCATTTACACGTCCTCGGGCAAATAAATGAAATAAAAACTAATCACTAACTAACATCACTTTCGTAGATGACACGACTGCATTGAGCATATGCAACAAACCGTTAAACCCCTAGGCAGCCCTAGTAGGACAAGTGTTGTCTCGTGAGGGTTTATAGTGAATCTACCCACAAAATCCATTTTTTTCTGCCAAGTCTCAAGTATGCAACATATCATAGTACTCCACACAAGTAAACATCAATTTCACAATTCTGAAAGTCTTTTCATTTGCACAAAACTATCCAAGTAAGCACACAAAGTCTGAATAGACAAAAATATCATGAAATATATTTTAGTAAGTAACATGCTTGGATAGAAAATCTCACAAAACTCTCAAATCACTCAAGTGTATAGGTAAAGTGTATTCGCTCGAGTTCAATCAATAAAGTCATGTGCTACCATATGTTTGGTTGATCACCAAATCTCCACTACTCTGTATACATGCATGCATAAATCAAAAGGTCTTTGTTAAAGGTTGTAACGTGGCAGAGGTAATGGGTAGGGAATCAAGAAAAAGGCTCACAAGTGGCTAACTTGACTACTAATAGAGCATAATGTTCATTTTTAATTAAATCACTCAACATGAAATTTTGATCAAGTAAAAGGTGATTAATATCTCACGATTATTAAGCCCCAAGCACATATTACCATGTACTTTCCCATTTCATATTCTACAAACCAATGCACACAAACTCTATTTGATCTTCTCATTTCTCATTCTTTTCTTTTTTCAAACTCAAGTAATTCTCCAGTAACCAAGGGTAGTGAAAAGTCACCAATATATTTGCACTTAATACCAACACATGTACATGGATCGTCCCTTTCATATGACATTGCATTTGCCACCCATTGGTCTCAAAGGAGTACTTAACATCTTCTTCTTTTCACAAACTTAATAAAGAAGCAGCCAGCCAACAATATGCCAATTCCCACAAGCTTATATCCCACCTTAACAAAGAAATCCCCACACTATATATCCACCAACCCTCAAATGAATCAAAATGCTCTACTAGTAAATCAAGATAAGAATAAACAAGTAGGCTCAAGAATTTAGAGTGGTGATATATCAAAAGAACGGATAAAAGGCTCAAAGGGTGTTATTCCCAGACAATGAATCAAGATTGTAGGGGGGGGGGGGTTGAATACAATCTTTAAAAATTCTTTAGTTCTTGAAAGTAGAGATATGAAAGTAAATTCAAGAACAGAAAAACAAATAAATAAACTAGCACAAGAATTAAAAATTCAGGTGGATTGATTTATCCACCTGAGAGATTTTATTTAGAAGAAATCTCTGTGATGTTTATGAATAAACACACATTTGCATACACACTATTCTAACTTCAGCAATTTACAAAGGATATTGCTTTGAGCTCTCTAAATTGCCTAACTGATTTCTGTTGTTCTAGAATAATGCTACACTTGGTTATATATCCCAAGTTTACAAGATATTTTGAACAGTTAATAATACAAAAAGTAAATCTGTTCAAGATCCTTGTTTCTCCATTCTGAGTAGTGGTCCATGTGTTGGTAGCTTGCCCTTCTTGGTTGATTGTTTTTTTTATAGAAATGCTACTTTTTGACCAGACAAAACAGAATGCTTCTTCTTCTCGTGAGTTTTCCAGAAATACTGGTTTCCATGCTCTGTGAATTCTGTCAACCCATGTGCACTATCTGAACTGTCTCTTTCACAAAGTACATTGTGTATCCGTAGAAGCTATTTGAGTTGTATCCGTTGAGAATATCTTGATCACATCCGTAGACAGTTAGTACTGTTATCCGTAGACAGTACATTATCCACATCCGTAGAAGGCTAATGATGATATCCGTAGACAGTCGATTTCACTTATGTAAAATTACGAGGCATAGACTATTTACAATTAGCCTCCCTATTCTACATATCCATTAATAGTCAATATAGGGCCTTTCCGTGCCTCCACCGTGCATGACATACAAGCATCACGGATCCTCTTCATTCTCTCAAGCTCTCGCTCAATCTCCTCATCCTCTTCATCATCCTCATCGTCTTCATCCTCTTCATCATTAACAATGATGAGATTGTCAAGAGGATTCCAGTCAGGGTTTTCCTGCTAGAAGTTGTGCCAAAGCACATCAGCCATTGCGTTTACAAAGGCATTATGCTCCTGAGGATCAGGAATGGGTTGAGGCTCCTCATTTTCTGCGATTTCAGCCTGGACCTCATCCATCTCTTGCCAGATTACATCAAGATCTTCAACTAGTAAGTTGTTTGGTTGTTGGTTAGCAGCCATGAAGAAAAGAAGAAGGTGAAAGGTTTTCGTAAGTTTTTTTTTGTGGAGAGAGTTTGTGTATTTTTGATGGTAAATGATAATATTGCTTAACACTCTCTTTCTTTTATAGAGATTATTTGATAAGACTGCAGGTCATTTGCGTATTCTCGAGGCGACGGTTCAGTTTTCCATGACTATTTTGCCTTGATAAATGGTAAGAATGTTTCAGTGGGTTCTACATCTGTAATTTGATGAATTTTAAAAACAAAAACATTTTTCAGGATTAGTGAAATAACATTTTGTTTTCTTAAATGAAATTTTATTCTCACTTCATATAGAATTTTTTTTTAATCCTGATAAGGTAAATGGTTTTATTGGCAATGCCATGAGGTCAGGTTTTTCTTACATCAGAAAATGCCTACTTGTTATGGATTGCTTTCTAATGCTATGGGGGCAAGGCCAATCACATCTTGTTCCTAACCCAAGCATTCATCTCAAACAGTCTAAACAGTCAACAGCCACCTCTACTGTCTCTCAAAAGACTTTAGTTGTAAAATCTAAAAAATCAGCTAGAACTGATGTGTCAGGAAGGCAATCAGGTTCAAAGGATTTTTCCCATACATCATTCACTAAAAAGAAGTTACAAGGGGTGTACAAGGGGTCCTGGTGAAGAAAGCTGATAAGGGTGTTGAGGCTGTTTCTGTTAAAAGAAAGTTAGTGCTCAGGGATGAGACTGACTCAGAGGATGATTTACCTATATCCTCTATAATGAATGTGAATAAGGAAGTTGTTGATACTGCTATTGAAGCTGTGGTACCATAATCTACACCACAGAAGAAAAGGAAATTATCTAAGGGCAGGTATCATATTCCTTTCGAAAAGAAGCAGGATACTGATGTACATGACACTTCTATTCTTAATGAGCAATCAAATTCAGCTGCTCAAGCAAATCCTGATGTTAGTATTCCTGATGCTGCACCAAGTCAAGTGGTTACTATTTCAGACTCTCCAGCACAGGACTCTCCAACCAAAAGACGTGTTGATATTTCATGGGAGATGTATGGTGCTGCTGCTTCCAATCTTGGGATTAAACATCCAATGGAAAAGCTAAGGAAAACAGGGGAGTTAGTATTCTCTAGACAGAAGAAACTGAAGGGATCAAGCCCACAAGAACCTGGACCTCAAAGTGGTTCAGCAACTCTTACTGATGATCCAGCCACACAAGAACCACTCAATCAAAGTTTGGGTGAAGGCTTAGCAATTGGAATGGTCACACAAGAACCATCTTCTCAAAGTAAAGATGCAGGCCAAGCTACAGTTTCTGAGAAATTTCCTGACAATGCTCAAGGGATTTCTGGTGCAGATGAAGTTCAAAGATTGGCCGAGGACATTATCAATGAGGGAAGCACACAAGAACCTCCAATTCAAAGTGTTGAAGCAGCTTCAGAACCTCATGCTACACAAGAACCATCAGTAACTGATACTGATGCAAGCTTATCAAATCCTGACGGTGTTGCTCCTGATGCTAGTGGTGCTCCTGATGCTGAGCCAATTCTTATACAGCCACTAAGATCACGACCAATGGATCATCCTATCACAGATTCACATGATAAACTGAAAGGTATAGCTATTCCTGATCCTGATGTTACTCATGATACAGATGATGATGATTCTGATGATAGTGATGATGATAATAATGAAGAAAATGAACAACTTGCCAGAGCTTTAAGATCTAGTCTTGGAACTAACTTTGGTTCATCAAGCACATTCATGACTGGCAAGGCTTCTATTGGAAAAGACTTCAGACAAGACTTTTCTGTTCCTTCTGAGATTGATCCTGCTGAGCAGCTGAAATTGCAACAATGGGAAACTGACTGGTACAAGTCCCATGATTCTGTAAGCTATCCATATGCATTGGATCATGCTTATAATGCTGCTAAGTTGATTCAGAATGAAGATTTGAAGAATCATTTGAAGGCTACTACTCTGTTATCCAAAAGCCTGAAACATGAAATAGATTATGTCAAAGATTCTACTGATAAAGTGAGGACTGATATTTCTCATAGCTTTACAAAGGTGCCTACTGCTCTTCAACTCAGGGTAGTGGAATCCCAAGTTAAGTTAATCATTGCTGAACAGTCTTCAATCAACAACAGGATTTATTCTCTTGATACAAAGGTAACTGACATTCAAACCTCTCTTGCCTTAATTTTGAATATATTGTCAAATACTGATGTCAAAAAGGGGGAGAAGGTAAGTCAGACAAAATGTACACCTGATCTAGTATTGAGAAATAATGATGATGATGATAATACTGGAAATGATGGTGGTGACAAAATTCTACAAGGAGAAACCTCTGATGCTGCTGTTATGAAGTCTACAATTCAAACTTCTCAAAGTCAAACAACGTAGTCAACTCATGTTTCTGATTCTGGAGTAAGGACAGTAAGAACATTGGTACAATCTCAGATCCTGACGGAAGAACAAATACCGACAGGTGATCAAATCCTGATGCCTGGTCATGTACAGACTCTTGCTACAATTCCTGAAGGAGATGAAGATGTGATTATTGATAATCCTGAAGATGCATCAAACCTATTCCAGAAGTTCACTACAAAAGATGGCAGAATTGTTACTCTAAATCACACTGATAAAAGAGTTCAACAATTATTTGCTAGAAAAGCACTCTCTACAGCAAGTGAAGAATATCCTGATCTCTCACATGAAGAATTCTTAAGACAACAGAGAGAAGTGATGGAAAGCTTTAATAACCCTGCTCCTGCTAGAGGTAGATGAGGCAGAGGTAGGAGAGGTGCTAGAAGAAGTAGAAGAGGTTCTTCAACTCAAACAATGCCTAGATAGACAAGGTCTAGAGGTTTATTAATTGAAGAAATTCCTGAACCTACTCAAACTCTAGTAGTTCCTGACAGGTCTACTTTTGGTGATGATGGAATTAATGAAGAAGAACCAGAATTGAGAAGAAGACCAAGACAATTAATTCTCTGCAATACAAATCAAATTGAAGATTCTAATCCTGATATTGTTCCAGACAATGTTCAAGATCCTGATGAATCTGAAATTCTGCAAGAGATTGAGTTGTTAATCTTATCTACTGTGGTTGATTCTCACAACAAGGAAGAGGATGAAGAAGAAGAAGCCAAAAGAAGAGAAATCACAAGATCAACAAATAGAGATTTTAATCTCTATGTACAAAGGCTTAATCACTCAAATGAAAGATTGTGGAGAAATCCAAGCAGACGGGAATCTTTACTAGAAAGAAGCTATGCTTTTGAAAAAGAAAAGGATAAGAAGTGGAAACACAGAAGTACACTGAGGTGTAATACACCTATCAATTTTCAGAATGGAGGAATTATAACAAGTGCTTCAAGTGTTATTGATTTGTCTGATATGGTTAGATCAAAAGCACTCTGGCTACGAATGTTTTCAAATCTGAAGCAATTGTCAAGTAATTCAAGAGGAGGTATTGGACACAGGGATGCTGAATATCTGAATATGTCATATGTTGATCCATACTCCTTGACTGAAATTGGAGGTACTTTAACTTCTGAAAACCTGAACAATTTATTAGCTGTTGATATAGTTATAGATTGTCATGATGGTATTGAAAAGAAAGAAAAGCTTCTGTACTTCATGAAAGATGGTAGTGTGAAGATTCTGTCCATTCAAGATCTGCTAATGAAAACTACACAGGAACTGGAATATGTTCACTATCTGTTAAGATGGAAGAATAAAGTGTGCAAAGTGTGGAGTGACATGATCTTGTCAACAATAAGAAGAAGACTGGATGGAAACAAAAATTTCAAAGGTAATTATACTCCCATGTACTTAAATCAAAGAGGTCAAGATGTGGAAATGCAAAGGGGCACTGCTGTTAAAGAAGTGATTTCTGGCATGACACAACTTAATCTTAATCCTGATGGGAAGGAAATTGCTTATCTTTTGCTTGAAGAGCACAGTCTACAGAGAAGCTCCATATAAAATCTCAGAGCAGCTATTTACCAGATTAATGAGGAAGATGAAGAACTCAGAAATCTTAAGGAAAGACTGATTCAAATTCTTGAAGAAAAAGAAGAAAGTTTGTTATCCAACTTCTTGAAGATGAATCTGTTCTATCAACGAATCTAAACAGATAAGTTGCTGCTGATATTTGTACATTTTGTAAATATGTTTTTGACATCATTGAATCTTAGGAATCTATACTTTATTTCACAAAGTATGAGATTGGGGGAGATTGTTAGATCAGGATTCAATGATCGTCAGGATCTAGACTCTACTGATCAGGATTGCTGACGTCATCAGGATTGCATGGTCGTCGGGATAAAGATTTATATCAGGACTGGGATCAGGATTGATCATCAGGACTGGAAGCTGATCAGGATTCCTACTTCGAGTTATATTTGGAGTCTAGTTAAATAAGGAAGATTATTCTGTCGGTTCCTGGTCTGTAGGAATGTAGCTATCAATTTAGGATAGGTTTCAATCTTTGTAATTGATTAGGACTTATCATTGATAGAGAAGTTGTGTAGTATATAAACACAGTTTAGGTTTTGGTTTTGTAATTGATTGAGACGAGATCAATCGCATACATGAGTATCTTTGTAACCTAGCAACTCTCAAGAACTCAGAATTTCTTGAGAGAGTTTGTAACAGTTTTATATCAGATTTAATAAAGCTGTTATCATTCTTTCATATTTGTGATATATATCTTACTTAGTCGAGAATCTTATACAATTGTATTCAACCCCCCTTCTACAATTGTTTATTACTGGGCAACATAATTCACCGCCAATTTTTTCTAGTTTTTGACTACCCGTAGGTAGTATTTCATTTCCCGCGGTGAACAACTCCATGTAACCCAAACACTGTCGACTTCCAGAAGCCAAAATTGTAACCCAAAATTTGTTGTTTTATTTTTCACCTAAAACACTTCACACGAAAAGCATCAAGGCACCTTAAGGGAGTAAAAATAAAATCAAAATATAAAAATTCTACCTAAGAATTGAAAGAAAGATTTTTTTTTTCTAACTAACTAGCTCTAAAACAAACTTGGGTTGCCTCCCCAGAAGCGCTTATTTAGAATCATTAGCTTGACTTCTTACCTCGATTTAGACGTCTGTGGTGGGGTTGGGGATATAGAATGTCTCCATTTCACCAATAAATGCACCATCAACATATAACTTCAAACGCTGACCGTTAACCTTAAATTTTGCTCCATCTTGCCCCATAATTTCAATAGCACCATGAAATTTAATATCGGTTACAGTGAACGGTCCGGACCATCTAGATTTGAGCTTCCCAGGAAAGAGTCGAAGCCTTGAATTAAATAACAACACCTTGTCACCAACCTGAAAATCACGACGTTGGATCATCTTATCATGCATTTTTTCGTTCTTTCCTTGTAAAGCCGTGAACTGTCATAAGCATCAAAACGAAGTTCATCCAATTCATTCATCTGTAGTAACCTTGCCTCTCCCGCAGCCTTTAAATCCATGTTGAGCTCTTTTATAGCCCAAAAAGCACGATGTTCAAGCTCAACTGGTAAGTGACATGCCTTGCCATAGACTAACCGATATGGAGTAGTTCCAATAGGGGTCTTGTAGGCTGTCTGATAAGCCCATAAAGCATCATCCAGCTTCAAATACCAATCTTTTCTGGACTTCGCCACCACTTTCGCCAAGATGCTTTTAATTTGACGATTTGAAACCTCCACTTGGCCACTTGTTTGAGGATGATAAGATAAACCAACCTTATGAGTGACACCATACTACTTCAACAATTTCTCAAATTGACGTTGATGAAAATGAGAACCACCATCACTTATGACAGCCTTTGGAACTCAAAAACGTGGGAAGATGATCTTCTTGAAGAGCTACATAACAACCTTAGAATCATTGGTTGGCGATCCAATAGCTTCTACCCACTTAGAGACATAATCAACAACAACTAAATGTATTTCATCCCACAAGAAGTTGGAAAAGGTCCCATGAAATCAATACCCCATACATCAAAGATTTCAACTTCTAGAATTCCGGTTTGTGGCATCTCATGACATTTAGAAATATTACCCGTTCTTTGGCATGCATCACAAGCCAAGCAGAGAGCACGAGCATCCTTAAATAGAGAAGGCCAAAAGAAACCAAATTGGAGTACCTTAGCAGCAGTCTTAGAAGGACCATGATGGCCTTCACATGCAAGAGAATGACAATGTTTGAGAATGTCATTTACTTCATGTTCTGGGATACATCTACGAAAGATCCCATCAGTACACTTTCGATACAAGAATGGATCATCCCAAAAGTATTGCTTAACATCATAATAAAACCTTTTTCGCTGTTGATAAGTCAAATCTGGAGGGTGAGATCCACTAACACAGAAATTTGCAAAATCTGCATACCATGGAGTTTTAGTAGCAACAACAAATAAGTGATCATCTAGAAAAGAATCATCAATAGGAGTGTTTGAGGCAATATCTGATTTGAAACGTAGTCTGGAGAGATGATCTGCTACCACGTTCTCAACACCTTTCTTGTCTTTGATTTCCAAGTCAAATTCTTGGAGTAACAAAATCCAACGAATAAGCCTCGGTTTTGCTTCTTTCTTGGCCAATAGATATTTCAGCGCATAATGGTCAGTGTGAACAATGACTTTAGAACCAATGAGATAGGTTCGAAACTTGTCAAAAGCATAAACAATTGCAAGAAGCTCCTTTTCAGTGGTAGCATAGTTCACATGAGCTTCATCCAAGGTTTTACTTGCATAGTAGATAGCATGCAATACCTTATCTTTCTTTTGACCAAGACCTGCTCCAACAGCATAATCACTTGCATCACACATTATTTCGAATGGAAGATTCAAATCCGGAGGTTGTATGATTGGTGCAGTTATCAAAGCATTCTTTATCCTTTAAAAGGATTCTAGACAAGCATCAGTAAACTCAAATGTGACATCCTTAAGCAACAATTGAGTGAGGGGTTTTGCAATTTTTGAAAAATCTTTAATAAAACGTCGATAAAACCCCGCATAACCTAAAAAATTCCTCACTCCCTTGACATTGACAGGGGGAGGAAGTTTCTCGATCACCTCAATTTTTGCTTTGTCAACTTGGATGCCACGTTCAGATATAAGATGACCAAGTACCACTCCTTCATTGACCATGAAGTGGCACTTTTCCCAATTTAAGACCAAGTTTACCTCTTCACAACGTTTAAGCACTTTAGAAAGATTATGCAAACACACATCAAAATCTGAACCATAAACACTGAAATCATCCATAAACACTACCATAATAGACTCAATGAAATCAGAAAATATGGCTGTCATGCAATGCTGAAAAGTAGCAAGAGCATTGCACAATCCAAATGGCACTCTTCGATAGGCAAATGTACCATATGGACAAGTCAATGTAATCTTTTCCTGATCATCAGGATGTATAGGGATCTGAAAGAACCCTTAATATCCATCTAAATAGCAAAAGAACTTATGTTTGTTAAGTTTTTCAAGCATCTGATCTATGAATGGGAGAGGGAAATGATCTTTTTTAGTGGTGGTGTTTAACCTGCGATAGTCAATACACATTCTCCAGTCTGTGAGAACTCTAGTGGGGATTAATTCATCTTTATCATTCCTAACCACAGTGGTCCCTCCTTTCTTAGGAACAACTTGAACCGGGCTTACCCATTTTGAATCAGAAATTGGGTAAATGATGCCCGCATCAAGTAGTTTTAAAACTTCTTTTTTAACAACCTCATGCATATTAGGGTTCAAGCGACGTTGTCCCTGAATGCAAGGTTTATGATCCTCATCAAGGTTAATTCTATGCATGCAAAAATTTGGGCCAATCCCTTTAAGATCATCAATTTTATACCCAATAGTTTTTTATGCATGCACAACACAGTAAGAAGCTTAGAAACCTGATTGTCATCAAGAGTGGAACTAACAATCACAGGAAAAGACTCATCATCATCAAGAAACACATATTTGAGATTAGATGGCAAAGGCTTCAACTCTAATTTTTTTACCTGAGGTTTAACACAAGAAGTGATAGTGTTTGTTACCTCCAAACTTTGGCTTTGGTCACCCTTACCATCCAACTCAAGAATCAATGAGTCAACTTCAGCATGTCCTTCTCCTTCGGAAGCTTCAAGCATAAGATCTGCTTCCAATGTATCATTCAATAAAACTTGAGGTAGATCATCTTGAACAATTTCATCTATGACATCAATCCTGCAACATGTATTCTCAAGCAAAGGGGACTTAAGAGCGGAGGTTAGAGTAAAAGTAATTTTATCATCACCAACACTTAGAGTAAGAGTCTCGTTTTTAACATCTATGATATCACCTGTAGTACATAGGAATGGCCTACCCAAAATAATGGGTATTTGGCTATCCTCTTCCATGTCCAATACCACAAAGTCTATAGGGATATAAAATTTTCCAACCCTGACAGGCACATCCTCTAAAATACCAAGGGGATATTTTATAGAACGGTCTGCCATTTGCAATGTCATTTATGTGCATTTCAATTCTCCCATGTTTAATTTTTGAAATATTGAGAGAGGCATGACAGAGACGCTAGCGCCTAAATCACATAAAGCTTTGTCAATAAACAATGCACCCAAATGACAAGGGATTGAAAAACTTCCAGGATCTTTAAGCTTTGGTGGAGACTTATTTTGTAAAACAGCACTACATTCTTCAGTAAAAGCTACTGTCTCCACCTCACCAAAATATGGTTTCTTTGTTAAAATATCCTTTAGAAACTTTGCATATGATGGAACTTGAGAAATTAAATCAGTGGAAGGAACTGTTACCTCAAGATTCTTGACAAGTGTCATGAACTTACCAAACTGTTGATCTACCTTAGTTCTGTTCATCCTGCTAGGGAATGGCAACTTAGGCACAGTTGGTGGAGGAGCATCTACAATCTTCTCATTATCAGCTTTCTTGCTTTCTTCAGTTCAACCTATGTCTATTTTGTCAACAATTTCATCTACCTTGTCATCTTTGGATTTCTCTTTTTCTTTCTCCACATCATCATTCGGCATTTGTGGACCATCATATGTGAGACCACTCCTAAGAGCAATGGCATTCACATTCTCCTTCAGTTGAGTTGGCTGTGATGGTAGAGAACTAGGCTACCTTTTAGTGGAAGAGCTAGCCAGTTGTGCAATATGAGTTTCCATCATCTTATTATGAGTCCTCAACTCTTTGATCTCCCTCATGTTTTCTTCTTGGTTCTTTTGCACCTGTAGTAGTCTCTTCATCATATCACTCGTATGATCAGGTTGTGCAGCTTGATTGGTTTGAGAAGCATAATTTTGAGAGGGTTTCTGAAATCCAGGAGGATTCGTAGGTCCTTGAGAAGGTCGATACTGCTGCTGAGAAGGAGGATGATATGACTGTTGATACTGTTGCGACTGCTAGTTAGGAATATGAAGATTCTGAGCATTGTTGTTTCGATATGAGAAATTCGGATGATCTCTCCAACCCGGATTGTATGTGTTAGAGTATGGATTGTACTGCTATCTCTGCTGAAAAACATTTGCTTGCTCCATCTGAAAATTTTGTGAATTCTAAACATTATATAAGCATTCGTTACCGAAGTGGCCTTGAATGCCACACACTTCACAAACATGATTATTCATAGGAGCCATGGATGATAATGCATTAATGCTCATTGGAGGAGGATGAGTAGACATCTGTGTAGTCTTCAATGAAGAAATCTCATGAGTTAATGCAGCGAGTTGAGATGATAAAAGAGAATAAGCATCCACGTTAAGTTTACCCCCCTTCTTAAGTGCTCTTGGGTTACTGAAGTGATTGACGGCCAAATTTGCAAGAAAAGTATGCACTTCATCAACTCCTTTGTCTAGAAATACACCACCTGCAACATTATCAAATGTACCCTTTGTTTCAGGGTCAAGACCATTATAGAAGCGTTTGACCAGAAACCACTTCTCAAGACCATAGTGGGGGCATGCACGTTGAAGATCTTTGAATCTTTCCCAAGCATCTCTAAGTGACTCTCCATACTCTTGTTTGAAGGTTGTCATCTTGTCAACCAATTCATCAGTTCCTGTTGGGAGGGAAAAATTCAGTTAGGAAGGCTTGAGCAATTGCATCCCACTCAGTCAATTTGATATCATTCAGCCATTTTTGAGCTTTATCACGAAGAGAAAACCCGAAAAACATAACTTTCAACTGGTCAGTAGTGACTCCCTGATGTTTGATAGTAGAGCAAAGTTGTTGAAACCTTTGCAGATGAAATGTAGGGTCTTTAGATGGAAGACCATAAAACTAATTCTGTTGAATCATAGTGAGCAACGCCGGTTTGATCTCAAAATTTGTTGCTTGAATAGCTGGCATAACAAGGCCAGTAGGCACACCGCTCGGAAAGGGCTATGAATAGTTCTTCAAAGATTTAACAGGAATGTATGCCATTTTAATCCACTACGCCATATATGAGCAGTAACTACGCTTTTTTCAGTGTTAAAAACAAAAGTGTAACCATAAATGTCTTAAAAATGGTCTAAGCCTACACCTTTCTTCAGTGTTAGCATTACTACAAATAAGTGTGACCATAGACCTCATCTAGTATCTATGCTAACACCAAAGTCGGTGTAGCTGTTGCTCTTAAAAAAAGTGTAGCCGATTAATGTGATAAATAGGCGGGCCCAATCAATTTGTCCAAGCGGGTCTTTTTTTGTCCAAATATTTTCACTTAGGCGGGTCAATTATTTTGTTCAAATATTTTCACTCTCAGCTTATCTCTCTCAGCTCTCTCTCGCTCTCAACTCTCTCTTTCTCTCTCGCTCTCAACTCTCTCTCTCTCTCTTCACAAAAAATTAGGGCTTATTTTGTACGGGTTCAATAACATTCTCTACATGTTCAATTAGAATAAATTAGGGCTTATTTAGGTCTTCTTCGGGTCTTCTTCGGTTCATTAGGGCTTGTACATTCTACAAGATTATGTGTGTAAAGATGGGGTGATCAGAGAGTTGATGATGAAAACACATCAACTCAATTACAAACACACACATCTTGTATCTGCTTTGAAATCCCCATGCCCCTCTTTTCTCTCATCTCAATTACAAACCTCAGTTCTATTTATCAGGTAAATTTTCTCCATTTGTTCTATTTTAATCTATTTAATTTCTTTTAATTTATCAAACATAGGGTTTTATTGATTAATTATCAAATTTATTATTGCAAATCATGCTCTAATTT
Source organism: Heracleum sosnowskyi (assembly GCA_030848705.1). Taxonomy (NCBI): domain Eukaryota; kingdom Viridiplantae; phylum Streptophyta; class Magnoliopsida; order Apiales; family Apiaceae; genus Heracleum; species Heracleum sosnowskyi. Next base: position 11,040,261 of record CM061245.1, read on the forward strand.
TAACAATAATTGTTTATTTATGTGTGCTTATAAACTCTCAAACCTAGGGTTTAATTGAATGATGAATAGATTTATTGGATTATACATATTTAAATGGTTTGATTTAACAATAATAACCTTGGAATTGAATTATTATGTGAAATGACACTAGTAATTTAATATGATTTTGTATATATTTGAAGGATATGGATACGTCGAACCCTGCTGCATTCTGGTCCAATTTCGCTAGATGAACAGGATAAAGATGGCGCTAAACCAGAGCAGGTAATGCAAGAGCTATCGTCAATTGGTTTAATGTCAGAAGACTGGGGTGGTGACATCCCAATGGTTCAAGTGCGTAAAATGCAACAATTAACAAATATTGAATTTTCTGTTGACTTGTGTGCATGATATCTTTTTAACGACCTTTTTCTTCTTGTGGGGGCAAACTTTAATAGATCAGTGCTCTCAAAGGAGAGAACGTGGATGACCTTCTGGAAATTGTCATGCTTGTTGCAGAGGTCAGTTACTTTCTATTCATGTCAAAACTCGTTTCCAAGCTTCTTTAGATCCACTTCATACACAATGACTTCCAGTATATCAAATTAAGTCTTTTCCTACATAAAATAATATTTATAAAGGCCTTTCAAACGAGGCGCGTGTTAGGTGATGCTCACATTTTATTTATTCGTTTTACCTTTTTACTAAATATGAGAGTTGAGACACGATTAAAGGAATGCCTTTCTTTCATACCTTGTGTCGGTATTATACTTCCTAAGAAATACATGTATTTATATAATTCTATTTTTTTCATTGTAGTAGCAAGAGTTGAAGGCTAATCCTCACGGAAATGCCAAAGGCACAGTCATTGAGGCTGGTCTTGATAAATCTAAAGGGCCAGTAGCTACATTCATCGTGTAGAAGGGCACACACAAAAAAGGGGATATAATAGTTTCCGGTGAAGCTTTTGGGAAGGTGAGTGTATACATGCAACTATGCAAGTAACTAAAACCTGCTTGTTTGGTGACATAATATCACACATTACGCGTATCTTGAAGAGCTTTGTGAATATATATGTGTTTAGGTACGTGCTTTGTTTGGCTTCATTTTTTGTATGTTTCAGGCTTATGAACTGACTGAAGAATTTTTGAAATAGAATGAATCTCTGTTTTTCGCATTGAAGATTATATAGTGCGGGGACAGAATAATAAGAAGCAGCAATGTTTTCATTGTTTTATGGATTCTGGAAGTATATGTTTTCCAAGACAGAGTTTCATGTTCTTATTCTTGGAATTGACAAAGCTGGTAAAACGGTAATCAATACCTTTAATTATCTACAAATTAGAGCATTGTTATTCTTAGGCCATTTCATGGTCTCGACTATTGTCCATATTGTGGTTCTTTACGATTTTTATTGTTTATACGAGTTGACCTTTCCTGGAAAACATTATTATATTTTAAGAGCACAATTTTACTTAATGAAACGTTGTTAGCTGTTGCTTGTTTATGTCTTGTGTTCTGATGGCTGAGTCTTATTTGTTGACAACTTAACAAGAATAAACCTTTTTTAACTTTCCTTGGGAGAAAGGAGGGAAGTGTCCATTTTTATGATGAGAAGTTCATTAATCCATATGATTTGTGAAAATTTTGTTACTTAACATGAATATCGCAGAACGTTTTTAACAATCTAAAACTGTATTATTAGTACAAGTTATTAACATGAATATTGCAGAACGTTTTTAAGTGTGCTTAAACAAACCTTACATACACGTGTTTCTAGCAATTAAAATATGCAGGAAATCATTTTAACACGGAAAATGTATAAATCTGTCATTCAAGTTATTATTATTATTATTATTATTATTATTATTATTATTTTCCTGGCTTTTGAAGGAATGTCAATACTCAAATGTTGTGGAGATGTGGAAGGGCTTTCATAGTTTAGTATTGAGATATGCTACCGCTTTCAAATTTAACAACACTTTATGTCTTATTAATCTGTTGCAGACGTTACTTGAGAAGTTGAAATCTCAATACTCAAATGTGGAAGGCCTTCCTCCAGATCGAATTGTTCCAACAGTAGGACTCAATATTGGTCGTATTGAAGCATCAAACTCAAAACTTGTGTTCTGGGACCTTGGGGGTCAAGTATCTATGCTAAAGTAGTTTATTGGCATGATAGTTACATTTTGAACTTTGGATATTTCCAAGATATCTATCACATAAATTAATATATCATAGGTTTTAGGATGTTTTATTGATAAAAGTATTAAACATAATGTATGTGTGAGTCTGTATGAGAAGCAAGAGGATTTGAGAGAATGCTCACTAGTGTAAACAAAAATTGATTGCCATTATAAATTTGCTAGGACTATGTCTAAATAGAATAATGCTACAGGTCTTCTAAGCCACTATTGCAAATTGTGTATGTGTGTGTGACTGTATGTAGATTTCTTTAGAGAGACAGGGAGAGATTGTGTGCGAGTGTGTGTGTACATTTCTTTATTTGACGTGTTGATGAGTTAGTAATCTAGTCTGTATATTATTGCCGCTTTTTAATCATGAACCGACACTAACTCCCTTCTTGTCTTTGTCCACCTGCAGACTCCATCTATACGCAAGACTTGGCCAAATGGTTCTTCGCGTACACGATCGTTTCATTATGAGAGACTGTTGGGTAAGCTCTTGGACCTTTCTCTTTTGGTTAATTTTGATTTAATTCCATATATATATACCTAGTTTGTTGGGTGGAAAATAATTATAAAAATATGAATTTCAATATTAACACTCTGTTTTGATGGAATTAATTAGTATAACTCCTTGTATCCATCCATGCTTTGCCCTTCAGAAACAATATGTAACTAATTACTTGAATAAACTTGTACAATTATAGAAAATACTTTGAAGCATACTATACCATTTACTTTTTTTTTTAATAATAATTAGATGGTTAGAAAGTATGTACAACTTACATCTTGTTTCTTAAGCATACATCTCCCATCTTTTCTTAAATTTATACCCATGGATTTTTTCTTTGTTATGATCTTGCTACAAATTATTTAAATGTTTATGTATGCGAAATCCGAGTGAGATATAGTCCATAGTCTGGACATTTGATTGAGCCTTTTATTTTTACAACTCTTTCTCTCTTTTACGTTACTAAGTTCTATATGAAGGACCTTTCTTACTAGCCTATGCTTCACAGACTGATACATATCGTGAAATGGAAGGTGAAAAAGCTGAAGTTATGAGAAAGCAAATGAGGCAATCTGTAAGATTATATTACCCTTTGTTCGTTTAACAATTCCAAGTCAGAGATTATATTGTGTGATTTTATAACCTTTTATAACTAGGTGGAAGAAAAGCAACTACTGGTGGCAGATGCTGAGGTAACTGTTGGAGAGGATGCTGGTGGAAGAAAAGCAACTACTGTTGCAGATGCTCGATGATTTTATAGTACAAAAGTTTGGTGGCGAAGATAGTCGATAGAAGTTGATGTATAGTTGTAAATTGATTTTATTACACACCAGCCAGTTTTCGCTGAACTATGATGGTCTTAGAGAAGCTGTTTTCAGCTGTTGTGCAGGTACGTTGTGCAGGTACGTTGTGCAGGTACGAGGCTATTAACTGTCTAGTGTCTTGTGTACGATTGTTAACTGCTACATATTCTTGTTTCTTGTTACTTATTTATATGTTTCAGAAAGAACAAGTATGGTGATTTTCCAAGTTTGCCTTCTGTTCTTCTTCCTTTTTCCCAGGAGGCTAAAGTCATTTCCATATAGAGTTAAATTGTATCAATCCTTATTTTATAAAAACGTATTTTATTTGATATAGAAAGTATTTTACGCTGTTTATTTGATATAAAATGTATTTTATTTGATATAGAAAGTATTTCTATAGGGCATAACTAAGATTAAAAGTTCAAGTAGAACAACGTCATAGCTGTAAACATCTCCTTTCACAATTGCTCTTCCGGTGTCAAAACTTTAATTGGTGAAATTTAGGTATTCAGAACTTTAATTGAGCAAGTAGAACTAGTCAATGCCCTAAGGAGACTGAAGATAAATTTACAAATTATTTAAATGCATATAATTCGTGCTACTTTTGTTGTATTGCAGGTGGGTAATGTTTATGTCCAGTTTAGAGAAGGTAGTGAAGAGAGGAGAGCTAAAATTGAGCAATGGAACAGGGAAAGAGATCAGGCAGAACAAGTGAATCCTATAGATTTGCTGTTACTTAGCTTCTAAGCGCTACTTAATTATGTTAGATTTTGATGGTATTTAAGTTAGCTTTTGGATGGTTGGCTTAGTTAGATGGTTGTTGGTTTTTGTAGTAAATTTGGATGGTTGGCTGTATTGGAATGATTTTGTTAATAGCCTTGTGTAATTTGGATGGTTGTTTTTGTTTTGGGATGTTTGACAATATTTTTAATGGGAAGCTTTATATTTCAATATCATATGTTCCATTTTTGTATTTAAAGTGTTGACAAAAGTATAATAAAGTGTAGGCAATATATTAAACTGTTAAAGATAAAAGTGTAGCCATAGTGATAAAGTTGTTGCCAAAAATATCAAACTATTTCACAGTATTATGTTACAGTTGTACTAAACAGGTGTAGGCATAGGTCTACGACTATACTTTTAATGGTGTTACCATATTGATAATTGTGTTGGCATAGGTCTACAGCGACAAGTTTCAAGATGTAGCCACAGAAAAGAAAAGTGTAAGCATAGGGTCTACAGCTACACAATATACTCGTGTCACCAGAAACCAAAAAAGTGTCAGCATAGGGGTCTATGGTTGCGGCCGTTTTTGTAACACCTTCAAATTTGGTCAAAGTGTAACCGTAGCCTGTTTTTTTTGTTTTAGCCACACTTTTTGGGCTATAAGCACACTTTTTTAGGCGTAGCTATTGCCCATATATGGCGTAGTGATCTTTGAGTCAAAAAGTTTTTGTTGCTTTTCTTTCCTTCGTTGATCAATAAATTGTTGAAGAGTTATTCCAGAATTAGGGCTAGGAGGAGTTGTATCAGCTTCTTCTGTAGACCTTGGCATCAACAACTAAATAAGGAAAAGCAGTAAAATTGGCCTCAATTGGAACAATAATCCAACTGAGACAATGGAAACAATCTTAAAAATTAAACTAAAATCTATAGAAACTAGGCGTATCCCCGGAAGCGGCGCCAAAAACTTGATGAGTAAAATTATAATAGCGCAAGTGCACAGTGTCTATTATTAGAAGAAACTAGCAAGTACGGGATCGTATCCACAAGGAGACAAGTTTCAAGATATTTAATATAATTATTGCAAACTGTTTCTAGAGAAGGACGATATTTGAGAATTTTATCTAACTAAATAATGCAAATAAATATGGTTTAAAATCAATTAACTAAAAGTCTAGGGCAATCGGGTTCACCATGTTTACACCAAAATGGGTTTTAAGCTAAAACAATTAAAGTGGTCATGTAGCTAGAGTATGTTAATCTCTCTCGAGTATCAACACTCTCGAAACATACTTGCACAATAATAGCTTTTAGTAATTTAACCGGTCAAGTGATTAGAATATGTGCTAACCTCTCTCGAGTATCAACATTCTCAGAATTCCAATGATGTTCTCACATTCACATTTATTCGGCTAATTGTATGTGTGCTTCTAATTAATACATTATCTCTCGATTTATTACCATTATTGCAAACAATTAATCTATGATATTGGTCAATTACACAAATTAAACATCAAAACATATCAATTAGAATCACTTAGATCAATTAAACTACAATGAAAATCAGGTCATTATCATGGTGTAAACATGGCTTCCCCTTGCACCCTAGAATATGACTACTTACTCATATTAGGAATAAAAACAAGGAAAACAATCAAGAAAGCCATATAACACATATAATACTAAGGACAAGAGAATAAAGAATACCTCGAACTATATTAATGAAGATCGAATTATCCAAGCTAAACAAAGCATATGGAAGAGGTGAAGAAAAGCCCTCGCTCTCCAAAATAAACGTACGTAATAATAATACCGATCCTAAAACCTGGTCCCTATATTCTAATAATAAAACTATTTTGATGATTTAATTAATTATACAAATAAGTCTTCTAAGCCGAGTAGGATTCTCTGCTAAAATTCGCAGCTGTCTGATCTCTGCAGTTTTTGGGCTTCTCCAGTTGGATTTTGCTTACTGGACCATCTCAGAATTAAAGAGAATTTCACAAGCTTCACGTGGGTTGTAAGATCATCAAAAACGGACTTCTAGAACTCAATATACGGCCCAAACAATGTAGCCAGACCACCTAGTCCAATAAATCCAAATTTTCTTCTACTTTGACTCAAAATCAGCTATTTTACTTCAAATCCTTCCAAGATCGTGAATTCTTTATTTCCTACGATAAAATATCAAAAGCTATTAAATAAAAATCCAAATCAATGCAATTTTCATTCGTTAAAAGTTTTGGAATGATTTTGGACTAAATTGCATATTGCATCCCCTAGATTTTAGCTTATTGCAGTTTGAGTAAAGTACTTTGCCATAAAACACTTTGCACCCCGTAACTTTAAGTTCCGCTATATTTTAGATCCCTTTGACGGTTTTCCCGTCTATTTTGACCACTAACATTAATTTTGACAGGGTAAATTTGTAAAGCATAAAACTTAAAAATTAATTTATTTAAAACTGAATTTATTAAATATTATTACCAAAACTTAAAAAATTTGTAACTATAGTTCAAATCATACGGGATAAAACAAGATTCTCAACATAAATTTTAAGTAACCAGTTTTCATTTTTCTAAAATTATATTAAAAATTGAAATGTTTTTTTTATAGAAAACTTTAAAACAATAAATTTTAAATTTTAAGTCATATTAATAATTAAAAATTCAATTTAAATTAAATAATATTAATTCTCAAATTTTATAGTTTACAAATAAATTGAAATTATAGATACAAATTAATTATGTTTTACTAATAATATTTAATAAGTTCAATTTAAAATAAATTAATTTTTAAGTTTTGTAGTTTACCAGTTTACCCCTGCCAAAATTAATGTTAGCGGTCAATATAGACGGAAAACGAGTCTAAAATGTAGTGGGACTTGAAATTACGGGGTGCAAAGTATTTTATGACAAAATACTTTACCCAAATTATAATAAACTAAAATCAAGGGGATGTAATATGCAATTTAATCATGATTTTGAGAACCATAATATTTCCAGTGAATAAATTGTCAACTGTTCAGTTCAGCCAATTAATTTTCAAATCAACTTCAAATCTTGAAACAAGAAACGAATGGAACCGGTGTACGAACTACCAACTCTGTTTCCTTGACCTAGCTATCGAGTCATCAATGCATGATATAGGGCCTGTTTGGGTATGCAATAATAAATCGACTTATGACTTATAAATCCATAAGAGTTTATGAGGGGTGTTTGATAACTTATAATTTATAAATTGATAAGTCACCAACATTTTACTTAACTTATCAACTTATTCTTTGATTTCTTTATTTTTTAATATTTTATATTTTTACCTTTGAGTTTTTAAATATTTTTTTAATTTAAAATGCAAGGGTTGAAATCATTGTATTTAATAATTATTTTTTCAAATTTAATTTAGGAAACTCTTAACTAACTTATAAGTAAATTTATCCAAACACCCGTATAACTTATAAGAATCCATCAACTTATTATTATTACTTATAAAACAGTTACTCATTTTAAAGTTATAAGTCAAACTTTTTTGTAATACCCCAAACCCCCGTACTTTTCAAACTTAACGTGTATAAAAGTATACATGCAACAGGTTCCCTCACACTCAAAAACAACACTCTAAAACCATGTTAGCTAAACTTGCATTTCTGCTAATTCTTTTGGTTAATTCACTAGTTTCAGCTGATCAAGAATTCGGATTCATCTTCAATGGCTTCCAATCCAAAAACATCAGTCTTGATGGTGTAGCTAATCTCACATCGAACGGTCTCTTAAAGTTAACCAATTCTGTTAATCAAATAGGCCAGGCCTTTTACTCCAACCAAATCAACTTCAAAAACAAATACTCGTCAAAAAATCGTAACATCACTCCTTCGGTTTCTTCTTTCTCCACCACTTTCGTGTTTGCGATAGTTCCTGAATATTCCCGATTGAGCGCTCACGGGATCGTTTTTGTTATCACACCAACGAAAAACCTTTCAAAGGCTCCTCCATATGAGTATTTTGGTGTTTTTAATTCCACCAACAACGGCAATCCTACCAATCATATTTTTGCTGTGGAGTTGGATACAATTCAAAACAACCAATTCGGAGATATTAATTTTGACCATGTTGGCATCGATATCAATGGCCTAAACTCAACTATCTCTCTGTCAGCAGGATATTTTGATGATACCAATGAGTTCCAGAATTTGACACTCTTCAGTGGTCAAAAAATGCAACTATGGGTAGAATATAGTGGCTTGGGAAAGCAAATTAATGTCACATTAGCTCCTGTAGGAATTGGTAAGCCAAAGAAGCCACTCTTGTCTTTGCATTATGATCTTGATCCTGTTCTCAAAGAAGAAATGTACGTGGGCTTTTCTTCCACCACGGGTACAATAGTTTTTACATCTCATTATGTTCTTGGGTGGAGCTTTATGATGAATGGCATGGCTAAAAAGCTAGATCTTTCCAAACTTCCCACGCTTCCTCGAATTGGACCCAAGAAGAAATCAAGTTTTTTGACAATTGGATTACCCTTGATTTTGGCAGTTACGATATTATTGACATTTTCAGGAGTATTTTATTATGCGAGGAGGAAAAAGAAATTTGCAGAAGTTCTTGAAGATTGGGAACTTGAATATGGGCCACACAGATTCAAGTACAAGGATCTTTATGTTGCCACTAAAGGATTCGATGATAAGGAGCTTCTGGGGATAGGAGGTTTTGGTAGAGTATACAGGGGTGTCTTACCGATTTCCAAAATAGAAGTTGCGGTGAAAAAAGTTTCTCATGAATCAAGACAAGGAATGAGAGAATTTGTTGCAGAAATCGTAAGTATTGGCAGGCTTAGACATCGGAATATTGTTCAACTCCTGGGTTACTGTCGTCGAAGAGGAGAATTACTTCTAGTATATGACTACATGCCTAATGGTAGTTTGGACAGGTTCCTTCATAACAGTCCAAATATCATGCTCAACTGGTCGCAAAGATTTCGAGTCATCAAAGGTGTGGCAGCAGGGCTGAAGTATCTGCATCAAGATTGGGACCAAGTGGTGATTCATAGAGATGTTAAAGCTAGTAATGTATTATTAGATATTGAAATGAATGGAAGATTAGGGGATTTTGGGCTAGCAAGATTGTATGATCATGGAACGGACACTCAAACTACTCATGTTGTAGGAACAATTGGATATTTAGCACCTGAACATGCTAGAACTGGCAAGGCCACAACTAGCACTGATGTATACTCATTCGGGGCATTTTTACTAGAGGTTGTTTGTGGTCGAAGGCCCATAGATGTGCGACAAGATATACTTTTGGTAGATCAGGTTTGTTCCTTATGGAACAAAGGTGAAATCATTCAAGCAGTTGATCCTAAACTGGGGGTAGATTATGTAGTAGAGGAAGTGGAGTTGGTGTTAAAGCTTGGCTTGTTGTGCTCTTGTGTTGATCCTAATGTAAGGCCAAGTATGCAACAAGTTGTGCAGTACTTGGATGGTTACAAACAACTGCCAGAATTATCTGATCTTAGTATTTCTCAGACTGGATTTACATTTGGAGATGACGTGGTTAATGTTTTTACTACGTCGACTCAACCTTACTCTGTTGTCGAATCCTTTCTCTCTAGCGGTAGATAAATTACAACTTACACTGTATAGGGTTCATCTTTGTGTACTTTGTTATAAAATAGTAAAGCAAATATTTACTTTCTATGTTCTCATGTCTCTGGAAATCCTCATGACTAGTCCTTGTAGTACTTGACTGTTATAAAAGGATCTTTCGAATAAAGCATTACAAAGTTCTGAGTTCCTTGTTGGATGAGTTCATCCAACACAGAATAAAATTATGTATACAAGTTCACATATTGAAAAACAAGTCTAAAATGTCGTAAACATTATTTCCACTAATTCGACTTGCATCATTTCAGCTGATCCATTTTGATGTATACATGCAGTTTTATTGCATTTTCGAAAGAAAAAAAGGTGAAGAAGTCAAGCTTTTAGATTGGTTACCTCTGACTCTACTGATTCTCTGGTGATTATAAAATATAATGTTAAATGACAATTTCAGGCATATTCTGTTTTCCGAGGAAAAAGGAATTCGCAGAAGTTCTTGAAGATTGGGAACTTATGTACAATCTTCATAGATTCAAGTACAAGGATCTTTATGATGCCACTAAAGGATTTGGAAGTCAAGAACTCTTGGGCATAGGAGGTTTTAGCAGGGTTTACAAAGGTGTATTGCCAGTCTCTGAAATAGAAGTTTTAGTGAAAAGAATTTCAAGAGAATCAAGCATGGAATGAGATGGCAGAAATCAAAAGTGTTGGCAGACTGAAGCATCGTAACATAAACCGTACTCTTGGGCAGGTTCCTTTATGACAACCGAGAGATTAGACTCACATGCGCGCAAAGATTTCGAGTCATCAAAGGTGTGGCAGCAGGGCTTAAATATCTACATTAAGACTGGGAGCAAGTGGTGATTCATAGAGATATTAAAGCTAGTAATGTGTTGCTCGATAGTAATGTTAGGCCTAGTATGCATCAAGTTGTGCAGTACTTGCTTGGTTACGAAAGTTTGCCAGAATTATCTTATTTTGATATTTCTCAGTCTGATTTCAGATCAGGAAATGACAAAGGATATGATATTTATTTTTTGATTTCAGAATTATCTTATTTTTTGTTTCGATAAATAAATGATCTCGATATGATCTGTTGGTGAATTATGTGCAGTTGATGAAAGTTTGTTATAAGTTTGCATGTTTTTAGCTATTTGAGTTATCACTACAAGAATATACAATTCTAACAACAGAAGTTACCAACGGAAAACTGTCCGTCGGTAATTAACAACAGATTGCTAACACATTTCACATGGTTGAAAAGTCAAAGATATAGTGACAGACCGCTAACGGTTCAATAATGAATCTGTGCCAACGGAAAAATCCGTTGAGAAACAAAGGCGCCAAAATTGCCCGCCCAAACTTGCCAATAACTTGTCGACGGATTGCCAACAGAATTTTACCATCGGGGTTGTAACGAATTAACAACAGACTGCAAATGTATTACTAAGGAATTAATAACGGATATATCTGTTGGTGCTTCCATTGGTAGTTCTATTAGCAGTTGGTTGCCGATCCGTTATAAAAGTATTGTAGATCGGCTATATTTCTAAGGTTATTAAATCGTTTTAGTTCCGTTACTAAAGCGTTATAATTCTAGATCGGTTAGACTATTTCCGTTACTAATCCCTTGGTAGGGTCACCTTTTAAATTTATTACCAACTACCTCCATCTACATTCTTAATTACCAGGGCTTTATTTCTCAAAAAATCACTCAGATCTAGTTCTTTTTCTTCTCCTCCGGTGCCGAGCTACTGCTTCTTCAATATTCTTGCAAATTAAGAGTTTCACACAGCATAATTAATTTTCTAATTATAAGGTTAGTTATTCTACATTCTCTCGTTTTGTATTTTAATTCTTAATTAATTTCTTTGATTAGTAACTTTATTAACATTAACTAATTAATGTATGTGAAAATATATTTAACATTGTTGATTTGTTGTAAAAGCATGTTCTTTTTTTAGTTAAGCAAATTGTAAATGTAAGTTTACAATTTCAATGTTGGCCTACAATTTCAATGCCCGCCTACATATTTTTGTAATTTTGGCCTCCCGCTTATGCACTTATGCTCCCGGCGCGAATGGTACTCGGAGTAGTTCGAGACTTGCCGTATTATTTATTTATTTATTTTGTTAAATACTTGCCATATTATCTTTCCATAAAGTAATTAGTATGTTCATGTACGTAGTTAGTCTAATTTCTTTATATTGATAATCTCACTAATGTTAGTTTTTTTTTGCCACATTACTAATGCTAGTTAGTTTATTTGCACGAATAAACTTTTTAGTTATGAATGTTTTAGTTTTTTTCAGATTATTAGAAAGTTCAATATGAATAATGATCGAGCTTGGATGTATCAAAGGCTGGATAGTCAAGGATGCTTAAATCCGGCATTTGTAAACGGGGTGGAAAATTTTATGGAATATGTAATATCTCGACCCTCGTCCTTGGATGGGATAAACATTCAATGTCCATGCTTCAATTGCAAGAATATTAAATTCTGGAATGCAGAGACAGTAAAACTGCACTTATTGAAGAAAGGATTTGTAAGAAATTATTACGAGTGGGATCGACACGGAGAGCCATATGTTGTTAGACAAAGTGGAGAACCATCATCCACACATTATTCCAATACTCAAGATAGAAGAGACGAGGATAACCTAATGTACAACATGGTGATGGATGCCGCCGGTCCGAGTTTTAATCCAGAGATGCCAAATCCAGAAGTACAGAAGTTGTATGATATTTTAGACTCTTCTAAGAGGGAGTTGTATGAAGGTTGTGAAACTTCTCAGCTGTCTGCCATGGCTCAGATGTTGAGTTTGAAGTCGAATCATCATTGGTCAGAGGCATGTTTTGATCAGACATCACAGTTCTTCAAAGGTGTCTTGCCTCAAGATAATACATTTTTTGATAGCTTTTACAGTAGGAGGAAGTAAATGGAAGAATTGGGGCTTCCTTCTGAGCAAATTGATTGTTGTGTTAATGGGTGTATGATATATTGGGGTGAAGACATCAATATGGAGTGCTGTAAATTTTGTTCACGTGCGAGATACAAATCAAGACTCAACAGATCCAAGAAGGAGAAAAAGAAAATGCCTTTTAAGAGGATGATCTATTTTCCATTGGCACCAAGATTGCAAAGGTTGTATGCTTCGCCTACTACTGCAGCCCATATGAGATGGCATGCGGAGCATTATCAAGAAGAAGGTGTGATGTGCCATTGTTCAGACTCAGAGGAATGGAAACAATTTGATAGAGCACATCCATCATTTTCCTCAGAAACGAGAAATGTTAGACTTGGACTTTCTGCTGATGGGTTTCAACCATTTGGTGAAACTGGTAGACAATATTCTTCTTGGCCGATTATAGTGACTCCATATAATTTGCCTCCCTGGATGTGTTCAAAAGAACAGTATTTGTTTCTGTCTGTACTTGTGCCTGGACCTAAAAATCCAAAACAGAAGATAGATGTGTTCCTTCAACCATTGATTGCCGAGTTAAAAGAGTTGTGGGAAGTTGGTGTGGAGACTTGGGATAATTCTTTAAAACAGAATTTTCGTATGCGAGCTACATTGATGTGGACTATCAGTGACTTCCCTGCTTATTCAATGTTGTCTGGATGGAAAACTGCTGGTCATTTAGCTTGTCCTCATTGTGATCATGATCATGATGCTTATAATCTTTCACATGGTGGAAAGACTACATGGTTTGATAATCATCGAAAGTTTTTACCCGCCAATCATCCATTTCGAAAGAATAAAAATTGGTTTACCAAGGGAAAGACAATGACTGAATCTGCCCCACCAGTGCGAAGAGGTGAAGATGTATTGCAAGAAATTGAGTCACTAGGTTTGATGAAAGTTACTGAATTGGGAAGTGATGAGCATAATGCTAAAGTCATTAAAGCTTACAATTGTGGATGGAAAAAAAGAAGCATCTTTTGGGATTTACCATATTGGAGGACATTATCAATTAGACATAATCTCGACGTTATGCATGCCTAGAAAAATGTCTTTGAAAATATTTTCAACACTATCATGGCCATTGAAGGAAAAACCAAAGATAATTCAAAGGCAAGAGAAGATATTGCAATGATTTGTCGGAGACCCGAACTAGCAAAAGATGAGTCGACACAAAAGTATCCGAAAGCATGTTATAGCTTGGATAAAAAGGAAAAAGAAAAAGTGTGTACATGGTTGAAAGAGCTGAAATTTCCAGATGGATATGTGTCAAATATGGGGCGTTGCATCAACATGAAGAAATACAAGTTATTTGGAATGAAAAGTCATGATTGTCACGTGTTTATGCAACGACTTCTTTCGATTGCTTTTCGGGAATTTCTTCCGAATAATGTTTGGGAGGCTGTGACAGAATTAAGCTTTTTCTTCCGAGATCTCACATCAGCTACTTTGAAGATAAGTGATATGCATAAACTTCAAGAACAAATTCCGGTTATACTTTGCAAGTTAGAACGCATCTTTCCACCGTCATTGTTTGACTCAATGGAACATCTTTTGGTGCACTTGCCATATGAAGCACTCGTTGCAGGTCCTGTATAGTATCGTTAGATGTATCCTTTCGAAAGGTTTTTACGTCACTTGAAAAATAATGTGAAAAATAAAGCTCGGGTTGAAGGATCGATATGCAATGCTTTTTTGGTTGAAGAAGCTTCCACTTTTTGCTCACACTACTTTAAGCAACATGTTCAGACAAGACACAGAAAAGTTCCTAGAAACGATTCTAGTGGAGGTGGAGAGAGTTTTGGGGGAAACATTTCTATATTTTCTCATCCTGGTCGTTCACATGGGAGTGTTAGTACTCGTTATCTTGATGATCGAGAATATATAGCAGCTCACAATTATATCTTGTTTAATTGCCCAGAAGTTGCACCATATGCTGAGTAGGTTTATTTTTTAGCACACACTTATTTGTCCCCATTAATGAATATTAGTCAAATATCTGATTTTTATTTTTTGTGTAATCAGGATTTTCATAAATCAACTTCGGGAGCACAATCCACATATAACTAGTGTTGAAGTTGATCGGTGCTTGGAAAGTAATTTTGCAATATGGTTTAAGCATTATGTAAGTTAATTGGTACTTTTATAATTACTATTAGATAACTACTAACTGCATATTTCGTATTCTAATAGTCACTACTAACAATTTCAGGCTCAAGATCCATCATTGGTTCCGAATGAATATATTCGGGATATTTCATTTGGACCTCTTCGTTCGGTTAAGTCGATACCAATTTACTATGTGAATGGGTATAAATTTCACACTCGAGAATATGGGGCAGATAAGTCAACATTCAATAGTGGAGTATGCATCAAAGGGTCGAATTTTAGCGAGACATTTAATGATTACTTCGGAATAGTTGAAGAGATTTTGATTATCGAGTATCCTCGTTTTCCAGCCAAGAAAACAGTTTTGTTTAAGTGTGAATGGTTTGATCCTACAATTAATGTTGGAACAAGAATTCATCCACGTTATAACATAGTTGAGGTCAATAAAAGAAAGAGATTGAGGGTGTACGAACCATTTGTACTAGCAATGCAGGCCATGCAAGTTTACTTTTGTAATTATCCAAGTCTTAAACGAGACAAGGTTGATTGGTTAGTTGTATGCAAAGTAAAGGCCCGGTCACTTATTGAACTTCCACAAACTCCAATGTCCCACCAAGAGCCATTCCAGGATGATATTCCTACACATCTAAATGATATTAGTACGGAGGATATTCCCACACATTTAAATGATGAAAGTGGAGTTGAAGTAGATTTAGATGATGATGACGGAACTCCGGAGGAAGAAATAGAATATGAATCCGAAGAAGACGGATCTTCACAAACAGAAGATAGTAACAATTGTGGAGACGATCCTTATAATTCATCCGATTAATGTTTTTTATCATGGAGGTAAATTTTATCTTAATATATATTTATTAATATATACATTTTACATATATTATAATATTTGAATTGTAAATTATATAATATATTATAATAATTGTACATTATTTCACAAATTACCCTTTATTTCTAATTATATTTGTGAAAATATAAATACAGGGACAAAACAGCGGGATGGGGTTAGAAGACACAAATTAGGGTTTTATTCTCTCTGCAAGGGGCGGCGAATCAAGCGGCGGCGAATCAAGCAGCATATATCAGTGAATCAAGCGTATCTCTTGTGAATGAAGATGAAAAAACTATCTTCTCTTGTGAATGTATGTATACTGAATTTATCTTTCATGAATTCCCCCTTTTGTGTTTGTGTCTGTGTTTGTGTATTTCATTTGTATCTGTGTTTGTGAATGAAGTTAGGGGGGTTTGAAAGAATTGGAAATGTAGGGGGTATACTGTTAGTAGGGGGACGTGGGTATCTTTGTTGAGCTTCATACACCTGCGCTCTGCATCTTTAATCAC
This sequence comes from Heracleum sosnowskyi, assembly GCA_030848705.1. Classification (NCBI taxonomy): domain Eukaryota; kingdom Viridiplantae; phylum Streptophyta; class Magnoliopsida; order Apiales; family Apiaceae; genus Heracleum; species Heracleum sosnowskyi. The sequence goes on from CM061245.1 coordinate 11,056,493, forward strand.
CGTAGACACTGCACTATTTTTCTATCTTGACACTGCACCTAATTATATATAAAAAAGATTAGTATGTAAGACAAGAGTTGACATAATAATTAGATACTATAAGTCCTGTTACATTTTGCATATATGTCAGCATGTTGCTCACACTGTAAACTTTTAACTTGGAACATTCATCATCATAATTCATCATCATAATTGAACAAGAAATTTAAATTATTGAATAATAGCAAAACTTTCTTAACTACTGTCAAAGACATAACATATTCTTCATCACAAACAGATAGGTGAAGGACTACAGAAATTAGAAAACACAATGTATATGGTTCTGTTATATGGAGAGGCATTCCTCATTTTCATTCCTCTTGTTTATGTCAAGTGTGTAATCTGTACAGTTACTAGTAATATGTTACGGCGGAAAACATGATTTGAATTATAGGGTAAGTAATACTAGTAATATGTTTTAAAAATAAGCTATTTGCAATTACACTTAACTGGTATGCCTGAATATTGTGAGTTTGAGTGTGCATTGCCAGGGCATTTAAGTGTAATTAAATTAGGGCATATTAATTATGTTTGTTTATATTAATTCTAAAAGTCTTTTTATATGTAGTCGATGAGTCCAAAGAAACCTAGAGGTGGTGCAAGTCCTGATGACGAGGGTATTGCTGACAAGGGTACTGGTTTTTTTCAATTTGCGAGTCCAAAGAAACGTAAGAGGGGTGTAAGTGCTGGTTGTGATGGCTTTGCTCAGGTGAAGTTATGAATTAAAATTTATACTTTAAATTCAAGTTGTTTCTATGTATAGTCAAAGATTACTCAGTATGGTGCATTTTTTATATTATATATTGCGAATACAAAGAAACGTAGTCAGAGTGCAAATAAAAGGAAGCATAGTCAGAGCGTTAATGTTGTCAAAGGGGATGGTTTTGCTCCTAAAAGTCAGGTGACTAAGACATCAATTGAGAAAGTCATTATTTATAGAAGTTATGTCTACTCTTAAGTAACTGATAGAGCTGATAGAAGCTTAGTTAGAGTGTTAATGTTGTTTCAATATCGCAGATTATGAATAAAAGGAAGCGTTGTTGGAGCACAAATGTTGGCAAAGAGGACGACATTGATGCTAACAGTCAGAACACTAAGACACCCATTGAAAAAGCTGGTTACACTGACCAAGTAAGTCGTTAGTGAGTACGAAGTAGCTTAACTGTATCATATAAGTCGTTAATGAAGTATCAAGTACTGAAGTGTTTTTTTTTCTTTTCATATATTGTGTTATCTTTAATTTACATTACTCGTTGGTCTGTAACATCAAGCATAAATTACTGTTGTTGCATTACTGTACCCTTGATCTATAGAGTGTTCTAATATTTTTTACAAAGAATAATTACTTGTGTCTAGTCATTGATTTTTAACACATATTATTTCTATACAATTACTCGTTCTATGTTGAATAATGCATATATGCTGATCCATCGATGTATTTTGACATACTTTTTATGCTGGTCATTCAGTTTTTTAATTTATCTCATCTTTTTATTACAGGCACGAATGAGGAGGGTTATGAACCGTACTGAAAATGTACCGGCACGTCCAGGACAGGGCGTATCGGCTCCTGGACAGGGCGTAACGGCTCTTGGACAGAGCGCACCGGCTCATTCTGGACAGCGCGTACAAGTTCAAACTGAACAGCGCATTTCCACTGGATCTGGACAACACATTCCTGCTCAATCTAAACAGCACGTTCGTGCTCATTCTGAACAAGGTACTGGACAATCTCGATTGCCAATACGTTTACCATCTTAGTCGGGGCTTCACTCACCAACACAATCAAGACATCGCACATCACAATCTGGACAAAGCACACCTAATGAATCACGACAACTCACTGCTCAATCACGTCAACACACACCTGAAGCTCAATCACGCCAACTCCAACATACACCTGAAGCTCAATCACGACAACATACAATTGGTGCTCAATCAGAACCAGTTGAGAACACGCCAACTCCATCACATCCAAGCATACTAAATGTATCCTCTACAGCTGCTAATGGTTATGTACGTTGGGATATTGGCTTGGAAAAAGGGGATGGAAGGGTTCGATTAGAAGTCATTAAAGGAACGTAAGTTTCGAGTTCCTAAAAAAACATCTACATAGTGAATTATTTTCTGTTTTTCCATGTCATGCAGTGATATTAAATTGCCTTACATTAATTTTATATATTTGTGTTAGATTGGAACCTTCGAATGTTTGCTCTAAAAGGAATCGACTAATCATGTATGAGCGACTTGAGCCTACCGGATACAATTGGAAGTGTGTTTCAAAAGAAACTAAAGATTTTTATTTTGAAGAATTCAAGGTAATTATACCTTTTTAATATATTGTAATGTAGTATATGAGTCTTATTTAAGTTAGTTGTATAAATGCGGATAGTTGTTTTGGATAATTAGCTCGGTGCTTGATTCCAATTGTCTGGTGCTTTTTACATCCTATGTAGTTTTTCCGAAAAATTCTTATTTTGTCTGTTTGAATTTTTATGATTCTTTTTGTGTTGGGTTTGAGATGTTATCCTATTTGGTAGAGATTTGAAAACTATTTGACAAATTATTGTGGTTAACTTGATCTGTGTACTGATTATACATTTAGAATTCAACCTAGCGATGCTTTAAAAATTGTGATAATTGATTTCTTAATTCAATAGAAATCAGTTTTGTTGCCCAAAGGCCATATAACTAAGCTGCCTATTAATGTGCTGATAGTGCATTGTGATGTGCAACAACTTCCATCTTCTGTTCATGCCATTTCTAATGTGTTTCAGATTATTTTTAAAGCCACAAGGCTGGTTTGCTAATTTCCAAATGGGCAAATGTTAGAGATTCCAAATCTTTTTCCAAGTTTAGTCAATTTAATGCATGACAAGTTTTAATCAATAATCATGATAATACTGGTGCCTTTAAGACTTGACGCATAGATTTTGAGATTTTTTGGGGGTAACTGTAGCATTTAGCATTTCTATTTTCAAATTGTCTTTTGACTTCCAATAATCGTTTTGTGGTGGCTGCTGTTGGTGCCCCATATGTACGACAACATTTACAATGCAAACTGTAGTAGTGGAGTTTTAACATTCTAAATAGCAACATATCTGTTAAGGTTTATATGCTCAGAATATAGACATGTCAGTGATATGGAAATACTCAACTTGTACTTGCCCAACACGAGTAGTTGAGCACTGGTGTAGAACTTAAGACACTAGGATGTGAAATGTTCAAAGTCATTTGACACTAAGCAATTAAGCATGATCTTCTTCCTAAACTGAAACAGGTTAGGAAGACCAGTATTATGGTAGGTTATATGCTACGCTTAATTTCTAAACTGCTATGTAATTTGTCTTCTTTTTTTATTATAGAAATATTTTGTGTGGAGGTAATCTGATGCTGTTATTTATAAAGGCTGCCTGGCAAATGCAAGGAGGAAGTATTCTGAAGTTGTTTCGATAGCTCGTGGTAACTGGGAAAATCACAACAGAAGAAGATAATAGAATTGGCTTGGATGTTTATTTGAGTTGGGTTGAGTTCTGGAAAATGGACGATTTTAAAAAAAAATCTTTGATTCAGAAAAGTAATCGTTGTAGCGGGGTTGATGGCCGCCCTTCGACACATACGAGTGGTTCCACTTCTCATAGGATAGTTGCAGCTCGTGTGGTAGGCTTTATAATCTTGTTTTGACATAATTCTCATTTAATTTCTTAAAAATGATATTTTTGTGCTCTAAAATTTGTAATTTATTTTTGCAGAAAGTACAGTACAAGCGTGACCCCACTGCTGATGAGATCTTTTACTTGACACACACCAGGCGTGTGAAGAAAAGGAAAAATCCGATTGCTGAGGCTAGAGAAATTGGTCTGGATGATGAAGATGTCGAGGGTGGCGAGGATGACGAGAATGTCGAAGTTGTATTGGTCGACCAAAAAAGCCAACGAATATATGTGAGTTTTAATTTATAATTTTCAGAATATTCATTTAGTTTTTTTCGCAGAACCAAAAAAAGAAGTTTTATGTCATGTAAAAATCCAATATCTGAAATTATTAGCAGCCCACGTAGCAACAGTAACAGCAAGGTAGCAAAATTAATACTACTTTAATAGGATAAGGTAGGTTGAAATTGAAATATACCTAAATCCTTGGTATTTGCGGTTGTAATTTTATTTGCAGTTTTTTTGTGCATGTTGTTCCTCCTGCCATGATTGAGTGAAGTTATGATATTTAATTTGTGTGTGGCTTTTCAAAATAACAGTATATTCCTGCATGTTTTAGTTGTACTAATTATTTTTGTATACAGGAAACTTTCCTAGCGCTTCTTGAGTTGCAGGAGAAATCCGGGCGGCCTGTTGATAGAAATGCTCTATTTCTTGAGGCAGTTGGAGGTTTTGACAAGAAAAATAGGGTATATGGAATTGGTTCATCATAGAGCCTCTTTTATGCGAAGTCTAAAGTTATGCCTTGCACTTCATTTTCTGCCAGTGAAGAGGAAAATGAAAGGCTGAAGCACCAATTGAGTGAGATGAACAATCAGATGATGGCAATGGAAAAGCAATTAGGCGCGATTACTCAGTCTACAGCACTCCGATTCGGACGTCCTCAATCCCCTTCCAGTTCAGATGGTGGGCAAGATGATTCAGATGGTCAAGATGATTCAGATGGTCAAGAAGATGATTCAGATGGTCAAGAAGATGATTCAAATGGTCAAGATGACAATTAGTTTTAAATTAAGTATGTTCGCTATATGCACTTGGACTTAGAACCTAATATGTATGTTGGTATGGTTTAGTAAGTAGTATAATTGGTATGGTTTAGACCTATAAAACTGATTGGCAAATCTTGGTATGTTGGATATGATATTATATCCTAGTATTTAAATATAGGGCTAGAGTGATGTAACTCTTAGCCCCATTTTGAATTTGTATTATCCACTGTGAAGTAAAAAAGACTTTTGTCATCTTTTGTTGGTTGATATCTTTTATTTGTATAGATGTGTAAAAATGTACATATTTATAAAAGCACCATGCTTATGTTCTGTTGCAAGAATTGCTTACGAGTTATCCGTTGGGAGAGTGTTGCTAACAAAACTATACGTGTCTCTTTGCATTGCTTACGGATTATCCGTTAGGAATTTGTTACTAAATTTAACAACGGAAATTGCATTGGCATATGGCTGCTAATAATACCAACAGACTATCCGTTAGGAAATCGTTACTAAATTTTAACAACGGAAATGCCATTGGAATATGGTTGCTAATAATGCCAATAGATTCTCCGTTGGGAAATTGTTGCTATATCTAGCAACGAAAATTTTGTTACCATGTAGTTGCTAATAATACTATCAGAATATTCCGTTACTAAGTTGGTTGGAATACTGTTATTTCTAAAAACAAGAACTTTGTTGTTAGTTCGTTGATATTCCGTTGTAAAATTTTGTGACAAAGACAATTCCGTTGGTAGAGACTTCCCAACGACGTTTACTGCAACCGACCGTTTTGGTGGCCATTCCGTTGGCACAGTGTGTTAGTAACGGATTTCCTTAATCTACCAACGGAATTTTCTGTTGTTAAAACTAAATATTCTTGTAGTGTATGTAATAATTTTTATTTGCAATGTTGAGCTTTTATGTGTAGTTTACGTGACACGAAAGCTTATTTTCTAGATGTTTTAGCTTGGTTGTGAGATAATTTTTTTTTTTTTTTGGATATTTGTGAAGATGCGGATGTTGAACACAAATCACCTCCAGCTTGTACACTTCTAGGTGTTGGACAGGTGATTCTTGAACCCTTTTTCTTGTTTTCCGTTTATGTCAATTAGGTAGCTTTACTTCTTGTAACTACTCATATTCTATTGATTAAATATCAAAGATGGGTGTTTAGTAGTTGGGATTGTTTCGAAGGACATTGTCGTATGTAGTTATGTTTATGTTTGTCTTTCGTTCTTTTTTCATTTCTGTCTTTTGTAATGAACAACATTATAATTTGATAAAGCTATGCTTAATTACCCTTTATGTAAGACCCCAGATTTTGGGTAGAATTAAAAATTTTATTATATGATGATGTATATATATATATGTGGATGGTGGTAATGGTTTTTGGAGAATTAAGTATGAAATGAATATGGATTTCAGTTTTCAAACATTTTGAGAATAATAAGAATGGACTGAACATATAAATAAGAGCAATCAATCTGGAAGATAAGAATACAATACTTCAAGGAAGAAAAGTATTTTTATGTCATCCAAATCAATATCTGGAATACATCCGACAACTCCGTAAACAAGATAGCGTATGCCCGAGAAAACACTAGAACGTTTTCTAAGTGCAAAGAGTAAAGAGAAAATAAACCAGGAATATTGGAACGGATTTTGATCCGAAGGATTATAGAAACACCACTGATGAATAGTAACTTGTCATTTAAAAGTTTTCAGACCACACTATATGCGGGACGATATAATAAACTTTCAAAGTCGCATTAGTGATCTACGATGGAAATAAAAGAATGCAGAAGCTGTCAGAATCGGAAAAATAGCATTTTTCGTTTTCTCCGAAGTTTCACCAAAAACGGACTAAATAATTATTATTTGAGGATATTTAAGGAATTAAATTATTAATTCCATGGATATGGATTTGATAAATGAATTAAAAGTATCGAGAACGATTTCGGTAAAATACCTCGATAGAACCCTCGAGAAACCCTGCGAACGTTCTACGAAATTAAACGAACCAGAAAAGCTACTTTATCCCAAGCCAATGCATGCTTGCCAAGTGTCAAGACAAGAAGAGACCAAGGGTGATGACTCACCACATTGGATAAATATCAAGTAATTAATCAAGGAAAGGAAAATAGAAAAACAAAGCAAAGCATCACCCCCCCACCATTGAAGCTCTCGGCCAAGTGAAGAGAAGAGGAGAAGTAGAGATTTTCTCCACCAACAATTACAAACTAGAGCTTAAATCAAAGCTAGGGAGGAGTACAAGGTAAGCCATGAATCTTGTGGCCTTTCTTTAAGCATTTCATGATCAAATAAATGAAAGAAGATGAAGATGAATAGTACTTTTCAAGAACTAACTCTTGATTCTTGATTTCTTTTGTGGATTCAAGCTATCTTAGGACCATACAAGGATTATACAAGGATTATTAGGCTTATATAAACTCCAAAGAAGGTATAAATCTTGAAACCCTTGAAGTAGTGTGAAGTTTATGGATGATTAATGATGTTGATGCATGTTTATAGCCTTAGTTGACATTAGTAGCTATGTTTGAGCTTTGTTACAAGTAATATTGAGTATTAAGAATGTAAAGGCATTGCTTGGCCTCAGTTCTTGGTTGAATCAGATGTATATGTTGATTGGAGTGATTGATGAGCAATTTAGATGGGTTGAAATTTGGGATTATCCGATTTATAGCCGTCGTAATGTCGAAATTTCTAAAACCCTTGAAAACAGAGCTTAACAGTCGAAATAAGTCTCTGACCTTGATGAGTATATAACTTGTACTTATAGATTTTTGAACGTAGATTGTTTTGGCGCAAGAATCGGAACTATCGGACTTACAGTTTAGGAGATATGGTCAAATTAGTAAAAGTGGTTCAGAAACGAGAAGATAAGTTCGTAACTGAAATAAAGCTCTCTTGACTTGATCATTGCAGGAGATAATTTTGGTAATTAAATAGTAGAGACAGTAAGGAAAGAGTAGGAGAAAACCTTGTGTGAAAATGATCATTTTCGATTTTATAAAAATGTTCGAAGTAAGGTTAAGTGCGAGAAACCCCTTAAAGCAAGCACTTGAATACCACTTTAGGAAAAACCCTGAGAACGAGTTGAAAATCTTGAAATGGATCATAAGAGGTTAGCTCTAGAACACCTATAGACTCAAGTCAGACCAAGGACAAGTTGGAATGATGTCCCTTGATAGCAAACAAGTGTCTAACTATAAGATGTTAGTAGAGATTGCGAGGGTTATGAGCATATAGTTGTATTGGTATGGCGTTTAAGTTTAAGTATGATGGTTGCTTGATTCCCGAGTATGAGTTACTGACGAAAGGTATCTTTGTTATTGATAGATTACCGGACCACTGCCAGACACCACCCTCGGGCTCAGAGATCAGGCAAGTTTTCAAACCTATACTTTTTTAAAAACTGTTGTGGTGATAACTATAGATTTTGAGATATATGCTATATGTGTATGGTTTCGAAATGATTTCTATGATGCTAAGTCAAAGGTATTGATACAAGTTGAACTTATAAGCTATGGATATAGTAGTATCTTGGAACTGCTGTGCTAAGCAAAACCCTCAGTAGGGGGTATATACTCTGCAGTTATTCTTTGGACCGGGAATGGTATCAGTTGCTATCTAGGGTTATTTTATTGTACTATTATAATTAATCTAGTTAAGTGGTTCATAAACTAAAATCTATTTGGAGTTTAATCTATTAAGGGTATATTTATATATACGATGAATAGTATTATCTACCCTGTTGTTAAGAAAGTACTTAGAAATTATTTCTAAATAAATATTCTTTATTAAATATAGTTTGCATTAATTATTTAAAGACTTACTTCTTAAGGAAGTATTTTGTGAAAACTATTTTAAACCCTAGATAGCTAATAAAGTTTTATTCAGTCAATTTTAAATATAATTAGAGAAGGTTCCCAAAATCTATTTTCCCATTTAAGTCTATATTCAGAAAGACTTAAATGTTCGCTCAAACTACAAATGCATGGGACCTTTCTCATGATTTTATGGTTGTTTCAAGTGGACTGCCCGGTCCTAAATCTTTTAAATCAATGAATTTATCAGTCTGGTTTACTACCATCAAGATGATTTTGATTACTTCCTCAAGATTCGAGGGGTAAGATCAGTGGAAGTAGTTGCATCCATTAACAAGCGTCAGCTTGGGAAATATGGGTGAATTTTCCTTTCCAACCAGATATGACTACTTTGTGGAGTTGTATTCTTGGGGAAAAAGGGAAAGGAACTTCATGTTTCAGTGTTATGGATTTACTCGAACTTGGAGAGTATGTAAGGGACTGAGTAGCGCCGGTCCCCTAAGGGAATTACAATATGGCCGACGGACTGGTGAACGGGTCTGTTCTTCCCTTAGTTTATCAGAAATTGCCCGACCGTAGGAAAGAGGAGAGCAACAGGCCGACGGACTGGTGAAACGGGTCTGTTCTTCCTCATAGGAGAGTCACAGGCCGACGGACTGGTGAAACGGGTCTGTACTTCCTACCTACAACCGATTGGCGGGGAGGTAGGTCAGTCAGATATTGTCTATTCTTCCCTTCTACGTAGAAAAAGATCAGGGGGATACAGCTTGCGACTGATCATCGTAGGGGTATCCTCGGCGCCCAGAATCTCCATTTACAGTTCAGCATCCATGAAAGAGCATGTTTCATGCAAGTTTTCAGAGAAAGAATTTTATTCCAGCTATTCAGTTTATGCAAGTTTTCTGAGAAAGAAAGTACTCAAGAAATCTCCAGTATATTCCAGTATATGAGTTTATAAGAAAGAGTATGAAATTACGAAAAGTATATGATTTTATCTACAGGATATACGTGATCAGATGAGTTTAGAAAATGAATTGGAAATAAATTTACATTGTTTTATTTCCAGATTATATATGAAGTAAACGTTTCCTATGGAAGTTGATACTTGATTATATATATATTGTTTATCAGTTCAGCATTATTTTGGTGGGCCTTGTTGCTCACCCTGGCTTGTTTTTATATATATCACCACAACAGATAAACCAGATGTTTCGCACCACCAGCCGCAAGAGGGTTTGGGAACCCGGAGGACTCTCCCCTGATACTACAGCCGCCATAGCTGAGGTAGAGCCTACTAGTGATATAGACTGGTAGTTCAGATTCAGCTTTTAATTATATGTATGACATAACGTAAGAAGTGGCAGCAAACTTAAACTTGTAAATTATATTTGGGCTTGTAATCACTTATGATATGTTTATGGACCCTGTTAGCAGTACTTATGTTAAGTTCATCTCTGGGACTATAACTTGTGTGTGTGTGTGAGCTAGATGGTGGGGTCGTAGCATGTTGTCTATTTATATTGATTCAAGTCAAGTGTTATGCATGGAACGACGACCGTAACGACCAGATTCCTGACCCCGGATCTGGGGCTGTTACACTTTAGCTTTTCTTCCCTTGGAGTTGGATCTAATTTGTTTAAGCCGTCAATTTCATAGGCTTTTTCTGGGACCCAGAATGTTTCTAGTCCACAAAAGGATGAAGCATGGAGAGTTAATGTACGAATCCAAGGTTTCGATCTAGAGCACGGATATCTTTGTGGCACTATGGAGGCGCTTAATGTTCCGATGGCAGACATACCAGTAAGGAACTTCAGTTAATATTAGGATCAAATTTAAGATGTATATGATCATTATGACTGTGTTATAGGTATATATGAAGTCTTTGTCTAGGCAACAGATACTTGAATTGTGTATCTAAATGATAAAATCTTAAAGCAACCTCATAAATATGAAATGAAGAGAAAGATACAGTGTGGCCTCTCACATTGCTCAATAATGTGTTTCCATGCACGTTCGAGTAATTCAGTAACTTATACCAAATATTTTGTGTGTGTGTGTAAGTTTAAATATTTTGAAATCCAATTAAAGTATGCAGGTAACTTACAATGTTTCTCACTCGTAATTGGATTCCATCTATAAATCAGGGCTTCCGTTTTTACAATCTGGCAAAACTATTGCTTAGCTTGTGACTGTCATCTACTATTTTGTTGCCTAAACTATTTTCTTAATTTGTTCTGTAAAATTTAGAAATAAGAATCGTAACTCTTGGATTGAACTGGTGTGAAACACAAGTTTTTCGATGAATCAGTACTTTTATTTTGTCTATATTGATAGTTCTGTTTACGTATCCAACCCAAAACTGTTACTAGATTACTAATTCATCATTACTAGATATATATCAGAGAACTAAGAGTGATGATGCTTATCTGCTTGTGAAATTATCTCCTCTGTGTTTTGAATTAGTAAATTAACTGATTTTCTTTGATAATAGGTAGTCACATTCTGGGAGGGAGAGATCGTTGATACCAAGAACTATACCTTCTTCACTAATAAATGGAAAGCAACGTATGATTTTATTTTTGTTTTGCTGAATAACTTTCTGTTTCTTTTGGTTAACGTATAAATTGTTTTTGACATTTTCCAGATCTGAAGTTGACGTACAACACTGGACCAAGTTCCCATCCTTCTCGCCTCTTCTGGTATGTACTCAGTAACTCAGAAGATTTTATAAACTCCATCTGACTTCTCTCTCAAACTTCATATGCTCTTTTCAGGACCAAGTGGAGGTTGACGGTGGGAAATCATTGAACTTGAGTAATTACCCATACATATTTATGGTAATCTACAGCAACTCAATTTAATAAATTGTCAAAGAGGGCCTATTAAATCAAATTCATAGAAGCTAATTTTACTTTATGTGCAGAGATGGAAAGAGCAGTACTTTGTGAATGTTGGAACTGACTGTGGATTGACTATAGCTGGTTTTTATTATGTGTGCTTCTCATGTACTGATGGATCAGTTAATGGCTTTTATTATGATCCAAACAGCAGGTTATTTGTCTCCTCTCTAAGTTTATGATTAAGCTTTCCGTTCTGTACCTGTACTTTACACCTTTTTATGATACTGGTTTTGTTAAAGTAGAATTATTCACACACTTGAGGTTGGCAGCGGACTTCGTTTGATTTGCATAAACTTATAATAACTCCCAGTAAATGATGTTATGTTTTCCATTTGAAATATTTTTTTACAGCCCTTTTCAGAAACTTGAATTGCAATCAGCTCAGGAAAAAGACACAGGTTTCAGCTTTTCATCGTACGCATTGCAATGAAATTGTACTGCACAGTTGGCGTGAAGACTGGTTGGAGCACCATTGATTAAGAAACCACAATTTAGTTGCTAGCCATGAGAAGTGGTATTCATATATTAGTACCGGGCAAAGAGTTTTCGCATATTGTATAAATACACTGCATATGAAGTACTATCGAATGCCTGTTTTATGCTGTAGACGAATGCATTAGAAAGCAAAGGAAAAAACAGTTTACTTTTGCTTGTGGGATATTTTCTTGTCAATTCCCAGATTTGTACACCAGGTAACAGGTTATATATGACCCTGAAATGAGTGGAATCTGTGAAGTTTAGTAGAAGCTTAACCCGAGAGATAACTTACAAAGTAATTCTTAATGGTAACTATAATCTCTATCACCACTATAATCTATACTTTTAAGTACAAGCAATTGGCACAAGAATTACAGAGTAGATAAATGTTCACACATCAGTCAGTACTAGGCAAATAGTTTTTGCACATTGTATATGTACACTACTTGTGAAATACTATTAAGTACCTATCTTATGTTACAGATAAATGCAACGGAAATGTCAATGAGAAAAGGTTAATTTTTATTGGTGGTGTATTTTCTTGTTAATTTGGCAAATGGTTATTACGGACCCTAATATTAATGAAATATGTGTAGTTCACTGAAGCCTGTCTTTGTTTCTTTTTCAGTAAACCTGATCAGGATGGAGGAGTTGTAACACAGAAGTGTTATCTATTAAGGGTTTTAAACATTGTACATGGCTGATGGCTAAATAAGGTTTTGGAGAAGATGGTCTTTAACTGTTAACCTGTACTTTAAACCACTATGAAAAGGTTCAATATTATATTTGAAATTTATACTTACAAGAAGAGTACATGGATGGTGCCACTCTAACCAACTTTTCATTGATGTTTGGGGTCTTCAAGACTTGGAAGTATACACTTCCATCGTAGTTCTCAATTTCAGAAAAAGCAAACTTAGACAAGGCATCGGCCTTCATGTTCTCTTCCCTTGTAATATGTTCTACATAGAATTCATCAAACTGAGTCATGATGGCCTTGATAAGTTTTAAGTACTTGGCCATGACTTCGTCTCTGGCCTCAAACTCCCCATTTACTTGGGAAATCACTAGCCTCGAATCTCCATATACTTTCAGAGTTTTAACTCTCGAGGCTCCAGCCAGCCCTAAGCCAGCTATCAGGGCTTCGTATTCAGCTTCATTGTTTGTCGTTGGGAAGTCGAGTTTTAGTGCGTACTCTATGAGAAATCCATCAGGACTTTGTAACACCAAACCTGCTCCACTTGATTTTGTTTTTGATGCCCCATCAAAATAGAGCACCCAACATTCTTTGAACACAATCTCTTCATCTTTCTTGTCTTCCTCTATCACTTCCTGCCCCTGATAGAGTATATATTTATATATATTTTATATGATTTTATTCCTCATATTTATTATATTTTGCATTTAATTGGACTTTTATTAAATAAATTCTGATGTTTTATTGTAGGAATCAAGGAATCCTAAACTTGGAAGGATTGGAGAATAAAGAGCTTAATTTGGAGATTTATTAGAAGGAAATTCGGATTTGTTGGGCTGCACGCAATTACATCACTGTTTGGGCCATATCTTAAGTTCCAGAAGTCAGAATTGGACGATTTAACAGCCCACGCGAAGGTAAAAGAATTCTCTTTCATTATTAAGTGGTCCAGATATCAAATTACAACTGGAACGGGCCAGAATTACTGAGGAACAGTCAGTTACGAATTTCCTTGGAAAAGCAGAATCAGTTTAGGAAACATATTGTATTTTCCTCAAAGTATTAAAATAATTTTATTAGATACATATACATACATCAGATACAGTTAGGTATTATTACACACATCTGAGAGAGAAAAAGAGAGGCTGCGCTCAAGAGGGAAAAAGCTTTGGAGATTGCTGCGGTTACAGATTTCATCTTTTCTCCTTATTTTCCATCATGTTTACATACTCTTGTGTATTGTTTTCTTTTGAGATGATGAACTAATTTTCTCTTTAGGCCTTTAATGGATTCTTTTGTTAATACATAAGTTGTATTCTTTAATTCTTTGTTCTTGTGGTCATATTGATTGTTTGTATTGGTTTGCGTTTAATGCTTCTCAAAGATTGATCACCCTTGAGATTGAATCAGTAATTTAGGTGGACTTGGAAAAGAAACCCTAAGTTAAGACCCAACCAATATAACCTAGGATTAATATTTATATTAATTTATGGTTAGGATAGGAATATACCTAAACACCCTAGGTAGTCCAATTAAGGTGAAACTTAATGATGTTTATGGATTTAAATTCTACATAGGAATATGGGAGTTAATTCGTAAATTAGAGTCACTTGAGATTCGGAAGGTCCTTGTGCGTACTTAATAGCCTTAGACTAGCAATTAGACCACGAGAATAGAGTTTAAAGAAGAAGCTTGTTAAAGGACATTAGATGAAGTGAAGGCCTAGTTTTCATTCTCTTGAAATTTATTATTCGATATTGTGTTAGCTTAATTGTTTAGTGGTAATTTAGTAAAAACTTCACTTGATTTTTATCATACTTGAATTGAAAGAAAGATAGTAAGTGGTATTTAACAGCTTATTTGTAGTCCTCGTGGGAACGAACTTATTTACTACTCGTTGCGATACGTGCTCTTGCGTTAAGGTTGTAAAACCGACAACAAGTTTTTGGCGCCGCTGCCGGGGACTAATTTTAAGTATTTATTTGTTAATATCATTGCACTATTTAGTACTTTGAGATCGAGTTATTACTTGTTCTTTTGTTCAAGTTTTGTAGGGGCTTGATTTTGTATACGTAGACGTGACTCATCTTCACTTCTTCCACTTGATTTGGAGATTGAGAAAACTTTGAAACAAATTCGAAAGCAAGTCAGGGAAGCTAGAACCCAATTTGGTACAATGGGTGATAATGTGAATGAAGTTCCTGCTGCAAGGCGCTTGCGGGTGAATGAGTACATAATGCCTTCTTTCGATGGCATTCATTCTAGTATCTCAAGGCCAGCTATTGCTGCAAATAATTTTCATGTTGATTCAGCTACAATGCAGGCTATCAGGGACAACAAATTTCATGGTCTTTCTGCTGAAGATCCTAATGCTCACTTGAGGAATTTTCTTGAGATTGTTGATAATTTCAAGGTTAATGGTGTTTCTGAAGAGACCATCAGACTAAGGCTATTTAGTCATTATTTGGATGGAAGAGCGAGAGAATGGTTGGATTCTCTACCAGTTAATTCTATCACTACATGGAACCAACTTGTTGAGAAATTTCTAAACAAGTACTTCTCTCCAGCAAAGACAGAGCGTTTGATCAAAGAAATTCAGAATTTTCAGCAGTTTGATATGGAGTCTCTTTATGAATCTTATGAGAGGTTCAAAGATCTTTTGAGGAAGTGTCCAAATCATGGACTATCTGACCAGCAAAATATTCGCACATTCTATAATGGGCTGACATTGCAGTGTGCTACTCAAGTTGATGGAGCTGCTAGGGGTTCATTGATCAACCAATATCCTGAAGATGCTTTTGAGATTCTTGAGGATATTACTTCAAATAATTGCAGGGCCTATGAAAGAACAAGTTCCAAGAAAGTAGCTGGTTTGTATGAAGTTGATCCATTCACATCGTTCTCCGCTCAGATGGTGTCTCAGTTTGAAGCTTTAAATAAAAAGCTTGAGTCTTTATCAGTGGATAGACATCAACCAGTTCATCCTGCTCAGCAAGTTCAGAATGTTCATGTATTTTATGATACGTTTGGGGAAGGGTATCCAACTCAGCAATGTCCATTGATTTATCATGATGCATCACAGTCTAATACGGTGAACTATGTGGGGAATTCAAGTAACCAGCGAAACAATCCGTATTCTAATACTTACAATCCTGGTTGGAGAAATCATCCCAACTTTGCATGGAACAACAACGCAAGCTCAAACATGCCATATAAATCTAATGCACCTCCAGGTTTTCAGCAACAATCAAGGTCGCAAGAGATTGAGAAGAAGCCAACAACTGAAGATCTTCTTCTACAATACATGCAGAAAACAGATGCTGTGATTCAAAGCCAAAGTGCATCTATGAGAGCTTTAGAAATGCAAATGGGGCAATCGGCTAGTGCTATCAATAACCGTCCTCAAGGTTCATTGCCTAGTGACACAGAGCTGAATCCAAAAAATGTCAATAGGGAGCATTGCAAGGCCATAACTTTGAGGAGTGGAAAGGAAATTGAAGGGAATACAAAGAACATTGATAGTGATGTGACTATTGAGTCTAAGTCTGATGAAGAGCCTAACAAAGTGGTGAATAAAGAATCTGTTGCACCATAGAATTCACAGGCTGATACACCAATAATAAAGAAACCCATGTATCCTCCTCCTCCATTTCCTCAGCGACTACAAAAGCAAAAACAAGACAAGCAATTTCAGAAATTTATGGATGTCTTCAAGAAATTGTCCATTAATATTCCTTTTGCTGAAGCACTAGAGCAGATGCCAAGTTATGTCAAGTTCATGAAGGATATTCTGTCTCGAAAAAGAAGGTTGGAAGAATTCGAAATAGTGGCACTAACTGAAGAATGTAGTGCTATTTTGCAGAAAAAGTTACCTCCAAAGCTCAAAGATCCTGGAAGTTTCACTATCCCTTGCACTATTGGAACACAATATTTTGGCAAAGCTTTATGGGATCTAGGGGCAAGTGTCAATTTAATGCCACTGTCAATTTTCATGAAGCTAGGAGTTGGAGAAGTTAAGCCAACATCAGTCCGTTTGCAACTGGCAGATAGATCTTTGGCATATCCAAGGGGTATAGTGGAAGATGTTCTTGTAAAGGTGGATAAATTCATTTTTCCTGCAGATTTTATTGTGCTTGATATGGAAGAGGATGCAGACATTACATTGCTTCTTGGTAGGCCATTCCTAGCTACTGGAAGAACTCTCATTGATGTTCAGAAAGGAGAGTTAACCATGCGAGTGCAGGATGATCAGTTGACATTTAATGTTTTTTCTGCTATGAAGTTTTCTAATGATGAAGATAGTTGTTGTTCGTTGAGTGCTATTATAGATGAAGATGGCATGCAAATGTTAGCGCATCACACTATAGATGCTCTAGAGTTGTCTTTACAAGAAGCAGGTGATGACAGTTTTGAGGAGATTGCAGAATGTATCAATGAGCTAAATGCACTTCCTACTTATCGGGGACCTATTCAGAAATTCGAGAGTTTTGAGATGCCTGAGAAATCCAAGGCATCGAAACCATCCATCGAGGAACCTCCTGAACTTGAATTGAAACAACTTCCAGAGCATCTAAAGTATGTATTTCTTGGTGAAAACTCAACTTTGCCGGTAATTATACCTTCTACTTTGTTAGTTGAACAAGAAGAGAAGGTGCTTCGAGTTTTGAAGGAATTTAAAAAGGCTATTGGGTGGAAAATTGCTGATATCAAAGGTATAAGTCCTTCATTTTGCATGCACAAAATCTCAATAGAAGAGGGTCACAAGCCTAGTATTGAACATCAACGGAGGCTGAATCCCATCATGAAGGAAGTAGTAAAAAAGGAGATCATCAAGTGGCTAGATGCAGGAATCATATACCCTATTTCCGATAGCTCTTGGGTAAGTCCTGTACAATGCGTGCCGAAGAAAGGTGGAATCACAGTTGTGGCTAATGAGAAGAATGAGCTCATTCCGATCAGAACAGTGACGGGATGGAGGGTGTGCATGGACTACCGGAAATTGAATAAAGCCACGAGGAAAGATCATTTTCCTTTACCATTCATTGATCAGATGTTGGACAGGTTAGCAGGTAAGTAGTTCTATTGTTTCTTGGATGGGTATTCCGGTTACCATCAAATTGCTATAGCACCAGAGGATCAGGAGAAAACTACCTTTACGTGCCCATTCGGTACTTTTGCTTTCAGAAGGGTGTCATTTGGGCTATGTAATGCACCACCTACTTTTCAGAGGTGCATGATGGCTATATTCTCTGATATGGTAGAGCAGGGCGTAGAGGTTTTCATGGATGACTTCTCTGTACTTGGTGATTCTTTTGATTCATGCTTGAGTAACTTGGCATGTGTGTGACAACGGTGTGAAGAAACAAACTTGGTACTAAATTGGGAAAAATGTCATTTTATGGTTCAAGAAGGCATTGTTCTTGGGCATAAAGTGTCAAACAAAGGCTTAGAGGTTGATAGAGCTAAACTGGAAACTATTGAAAAGCTCCCTCCACCGAGTTCTGTTAAAGGAGTTCGAAGTTTTCTTGGTCATGCTGGTTTCTACAGGAGATTCATCAAAGACTTCTCTAAAATCTCAAAGCCATTATGCAATCTATTGGAGAAGGACACCAAGTTCATCTTTGACGATTCTTGTCTTGCAGCATATGAGGAGCTTAAAATGAAATTGGTTTCTGCACCAATTATCATCGCTCCTGACTGGAGTCTTCCTTTTGAGTTGATGTGTGATGCTAGCGATTATGCACTTGGAGCAGTTTTGGGGCAGCGAAGTAATAAAATTTTTCATTCTATATATTATGCAAGTAAAACTCTCTCTGGTGCTCAATTGAATTATACAACTACAGAGAAAGAATTGTTTGCTGTGGTCTATGCTTTTGAAAAATTTAGATCATATCTTGTGGGCACCAAGGTGATTGTGTACACTGACCACTCTGCTGTCAAATATCTTATTGAAAAGAAAGATGCAAAGCCTCGCTTGATTCGTTGGGTTCTACTCTTGCAGGAATTTGACTTAGAGATCAGAGATAGGAAGGGTTCTGAAAATCAAGTTGCTGATCATTTATCTAGGTTGGAGAATAATGAGAATTCTGAAAATTCTCAAATCATTAATGACACTTTTCCTGATGAAAAGCTTATGGTTGTCAATAATAGTGGACCCCCTTGGTTTGCTGATTTTGTTAACTATCTGGTGAGCAATATTATTCCTACAGATTTTAATTTTCAGCAAAGGAAAAGGTTTTTGCATCAGGTTAAATCATTTTTGTGGGATGAGCCTTATCTTTTCAAGCTTGGTCCAGATAATGTTCTAAGAAGGTGTGTTCCTGAAGGTGAGATAGAAAGTATCTTGCATCATTGCCATAATTCTCCATATGGTGGCCATTTTCAATGTGATAGAACTGCTGCAAAGGTTTTACAATCAGGTTTTTACTGGCCTTCTCTTTTTAAAGATGCGCATGACTTTGTGAAAAGGTGTGATAGATGCCAAAGGACTGGAAATATCTCCAAGAAGAATGAGATGCCTTTAAATTATATTTTAGAGGTTGAATTATTTGATGTATGGGGTATTGATTTCATGGGACCGTTTGTGATGTCATTTCGGAAGGAGTATATACTGTTGGCAGTCGATTATGTTTCAAAGTGGGTTGAAGCCATAGCAACTCCTACAAATGATGCAGCAGTAGTGCTTGAATTTTTAAAGAAGAATATTTTCACACGGTTTGGGACACCGAGAGCGATTATTAGTGATGGGGGATCGCATTTTTGTAACAAGCAATTTGCAGCATTGTTGTTAAAATATGGTGTGCGTCACAAGGTAGCATGTGCTTATCATCCTCAAACAAATGGCCAAGCTGAAGTATCCAACAGAGAGATCAAGCAAATTTTAGAGAAGACGGTGAATTCTTCAAGAAAAGATTGGTCTAAAAAGTTAGATGATAGTTTGTGGGCATATATGACGGCATACAAAACACCTCTTGGTTTTTCACCATATCAATTGGTTTATGGGAAATCTTGTCATTTACCAGTGGAATTAGAGCATAAAGCATTCTGGGCCATAAAGAAGTTGAATTATGATTTTGTGGCAGTAGGAGAAAAACGTCTTCTTCAATTAAATGAGCTTGAGGAGTTTCGCTTCAAAGCTTATGAGAATAACAAAATTTACAAGGAGAAGATGAAAAAGTGGCATGATCAGAAAATTGTTGCAAAGGAATTGAAGATGGGCCAACTAGTACTGTTGTTCAACTCTCGATTAAAGTTATTTCCAGGTAAGCTCAAATCACGTTGGTCAGGGACTTTTAGAGTTGTACAAGTCAGTTCACATGGTGCAGTGGAAGTTGAAGATATGCTTACAGGGAGAACTTTTAAAGTTAATGGACAAAGACTTAAACCATATTTGGGTGGCGACATTGATCGTAATGTCTCATCCATCACTCTTTCTGAGTTGTGAAGGACTTAAATAGTCGAGGCCATGACTATAAATACGGCGCTTCTTGGGAGGCAGACCATGATTGTTGTAAGGTGAGGAGATTGACTTGCCGTCAATTTTTGTTGAAAAAAATAAAAAAAATTAAAATAAAAACCCGCGGTCACCATTTTTAGGTTGGTGGTGCCAAATTACCTGTGATATCAATTAAATTCTCTGCGGTGTGAATTTGTCTTGCCGTGGTGCGAAGATCCCTGTCAAGATAGTTTTTTTTTCCGCGCATATGTTAAAACTGGCGGTGCATTAAAGCTACCCGCAGTGCCAATCTTGATCTTGCTGTCTCATGAGTGATTCTACCTATAATCACTTCAAATCATACAAAGCGGGCCATTACATTTTCAGCCCATGAACCATTACATTTTCAGCCCATGATGTGGAAGTGTTACCCAATTAAACCATCTGCCACAGCACCTGCCACCTTGCATCCAACATCAGCGTCCCTGCCTCACCACTGCCATCTTACACACTGTCAGCAACACATCAGCAGTCCAGCTGTTGCCACATCGTCGCCACGTCATATCCAGTCAGCCGCTATGTCACAATACAATCATCCGTCATCTGATCGCCAGCATGGATCCCAGTCAGCAGCACCGTCCAGTCAGCTTCGAGTCAGCGCCTTGTCAGTTGTTTGGTTGGCCTGTGTTGCAAAAATATTTTAGAAATGTTGGACATTTCAGCCCATGATGTGGTAGTGCTACCCAATTAAACCATCTGCCACAGCACCTGCCACCTTGCATCCAACATCAGCGTCCCTGCCTCACCACTGCCATCTTACACACTGTCAGCAACACATCAGCAGTCCAGCTGTTGCCACATCGTCGCCACGTCATATCCAGTCAGCCGCTACGTCACAATACAATCATCCGTCATCTGATCGCCAACATGGATCCCAGTCAGCAGCACCGTCCAGTCAGCTTCGAGTCAGCGCCTTGTCAGTTGTTTGGTTGGCCTGTGTTGCAAAAATATTTTAGAAATGTTGGACAAGGGATTTGAACCCCTGACCTTGTTCTCATACAAGACTCCTATGTGCACTCCTCCACCACTTGAGCTAGCTTGTTGTTGTGTTATTAATGGGCTGAATTAGTTATATACCAACTGAAGCAGTTGGAGGAAGTTTCAACATCTTCTTTTCGGACACTTCATGCAAGGCATTAGGGGAGTATTTTTAACCCTTCTTTGTATATTTTTTTTTATTATTCTTTTTGTATTTTTTTTAGGATTTTATTATTATTATTATTATTATTATTATTATTATTATTATTCATTGAGGACAATGAACCACTTAAGTGTGGGGATGGGTTCTTGATAATAATATATTTAAAAAATCCAAAAAAATTATATATCATAAAATCCAAAAAAAAAAAATTTGAAAAATCAAAAACTTTTTGTATATAATTACTTTGTCTCAAAAGCATGTTAACATGGATAAGTACACATTGTGTAGATTTATTTCGCATGATTAATTCTGAGTGTCATATTCATGGAAAAATCATTTGATGCTTGATAATTCCTTGTGTGTGCTTGCGAAAATTTGAAAACTTGAGATGCTTCTTAGTCAATTTTAGTGAGTAATGCATGCTTTCACCGTGTGAGAATTTGAGCTTAATTTATGATTGATACATTTTATATCAATTCATTCTTTTGTTGTGTGTTGTTCATCATGATTCATGTTGCTCTAGAACTTGTTTTAAACCGTGTTGAGACTACATGGTATGTGTATGCATGAAAATGATAAAGGCACTAGGATTGACCTCATTTACCTAAACAGTAACCATGAAAAATATCCTTAGTTAACCCCCTTGAGCTTATATCTGTTTCTTTCGTATATCACCAATCTAAAATTCTTGAGCCTACTTATTCGTTCATGTCTTGATTTACTGGTAGAGCATATTGATTCAACTTCAGGGTTGGTGAATATTAAGTGTGGGGATTTCTTTTGTTAAAGGGTTACATTTTGGTGGGAAAGTTGTAAAAAAAAAAAGTTTGAATGTTATCAAGTACTCCTTTGAGATCATTGGGCGGCAAGTGCAATGTCATATGAAAGGGACGATCCATGAACATGTGCTGGTATTAAGTGCATGGGCTAGAAATTAAGGAGAAAAATACTTCTTATTTTCTTGGTGACTTTTCACTGCTCTTGGTTACTGGAGAATGACTTGACTTTGAAAAAAAAATTGTGATCAAGAAGAAGTAGAGTTTCTGTTCATTGGAAGGATTGGAGAATAAAGAGCTTAATTTGGAGATTTATTAGAAGGAAATTATGATTTGTTGGGCTGCACGCAATTACATCACTGTTTGGGCCATATCTTAAGTTCCAGAAGTCAGAATTGGACGATTTAACAGCCCACGCGAAGATAACAGAATTCTCTTTCATTATTAAGTGGTCCAGATATCAAATTACACCTGGAACGGGCCAGAATTACTGAGGAACAGTCAGTTACGAATTTCCTTGGAAAAGCAGAATCAGTTTAGGAAACATATTGTATTTTTCTCAAAGTATTAAAATAATTTAATTAGATACATATACATACATCAGATACAATTAGGTATTATTACACACATTTGAGAGAGAAAAAGAGAGGCTGCGCTCAAGAGGGAAAAAGCTTTGGAGATTGCTACGGTTACAGATTTCATCTTTTCTCCTTATTTTCCATCATGTTTACATACTCTTGTGTATTGTTTTCTTTTGAGATGATGAACTAATTTTCTCTCTAGGCCTTTAATGGATTCTTTTGTTAATACATAAGTTGTATTCTTTAATTCTTTGTTCTTGTGGTCATATTGATTGTTTGTATTGGTTTGCGTTTAATGCTTCTCAAAGATTGATCACCCTTGAGATTGAATCAGTAATTTAGGTGGACTTGGAAAAGAAACCCTAAGTTAAGACCCAACCAATATAACCTAGGATTAATATTTATATTAATTTGTGGTTAGGATAGGAATATACCTAAACACCCTAGGTAGTCCAATTAAGGCGAAACTTAATGCTGTTTATGGATTTAAATTCTACATAGGAATATGGGAGTTAATTCGTAAATTAGAGTCACTTGAGATTCGGAAGGTCCTTGTGCGTACTTAATAGCCTTAGACTAGCAATTAGACCACAAGAATAGAGTTTAAAGAAGAAGCTTGTTAAAGGACATTAGATGAAGTGAAGGCCTAGTTTTCATTCTCTTGGAATTTATTATTCGATATTCTGTTAGCTTAATTGTTTAGTGGTAATTTAGTAAAAACTTCACTTGATTTTTATCATACTTGAATTGAAAGAAAGATAGTAAGTGGTATTTAACAGCTTATTTGTAGTCCTCGTGGGAACGAACTTATTTACTACTTGTTGCGATACGTGCTCTTGCGTTAAGGTTGTAAAACCGACAATTGCCCCCTGACTTCCTGGTTGTCAATAGTGCATTCAACCATGAAGTCAGCGAGTACTTGAGCTTTTATGGCCGTTCGAGACTTGTACTTGATGTCAAATTCTCTCAATTCAATAGCCCATTTGATCAACCTTCCACTAACTTGAGGGCTATGCAAGATGTTTCTTAGAGGCTGATTGGTCAATACCTCTATCTTGTGAGCCTGGAAGTATGGGTGTAGCTTCCTTGAGGCCATTATCAAGGCTAAGGCAAGCTTCTCTATCGTAGAGTAGTTTATTTCTACCCCATGTAGAATCTTGCTCACATAGTAAATGGGTTTCTGAACCTTCAATTCTTCTTTTACCAAAACGGCTCCAAGGGTTGTGTTAGAAACCGCCAAGTACAAATAGAGAATTTCTCCTGGCTTTGGTTTTGCCAACAGTGGTGCCTCAGCCATGTATTTCTTCAGGGCCTCAAAGGCCTCTTGGCTTTCAGTTGTCCACTCAAAAAATTTCACGTTCTTGAGTGCTTTGAAGAAAGGTAAGCACTTCTCTCCTGACTTGGAGATGAATCTTCCCAATGCTGCCACTCTTCCCGTTAGTTTCTGGACATCCTTGACAGTCCATGGTGGTTCCATGTCTATAATTGCTTTGATTTTGTCGGGATTGGCCTCGATTCCTCTCTTGGAAACCATAAGGCCTAAAAACTTTCCCGAGCCTACACCAAAGGCACACTTAGCTGGATTCAACATCATCTTGTGGTGCCTCAGCACTTCAAATGCTTCCCGTAGATGGTTTATATGATCGGCCTTATCGAGGCTTTTAACCAACATGTCATCCACATAGACCTCCATGGTTTTTCCAATCAGGTGTTCAAAAATTTTGTTCACCAATCTTTGGTATGTTTCCCCTGCATTCTTAAGTCCAAATGCCATGACTAGATAACATAAAACACCAAAGTCAGTGATGAATGATACCTTGGAAATGTCATCTTTGTGCATTTTGATTTGGTTGTATCCACTGAAGCCATCCATGAAATTTAGCATCGCGTGCCCAGTTGTGGCATCAATCTGGGCATCAATCCTTGGTAAGGGAAAACAATCCTTAGGACATGCATCGTTCAAATCGGTGAAGTCTACACACATTCTCCACTTTCCATTGGCTTTTTTGACCATCACCGGGTTAGCCAACCATTCTGGGAATTGTATTTCTTCAATGAATCCGGCCTCCAGAAGCTTTTCTACTTCTTGTTTAATGGCCTCTTGCCTCTCTGGAGTAAAATTTCTCTTCTTCTGTTTCACCGTCTTCCTTTCAGGATCCACATTCAACTTGTGGGTTATCAGTTGGGGATCGATCCCTGGCTTGTCAGTCGTTGTCCAAGCAAAAACGTCATTGTTCTCTTGAAGAAAAGATATGAGCTTGCTTTTCAATGGTTCAGGCAATACTGCTCCAACATAAGTCACCTTCTCCGGTTCACCAGGGACTAAGGGAATTGGGATTAAATCCTCAGCTGGTTTCCCTGTTCGGTCCTCATTATCACTGATATCCATGTCTTCAATGGGGAGAACCTGCCCCCCCCCCCCGATTCCATCAGGCCTTAACGCGGCTACATAACAGCTTCTAGCCATCTTTTGATCTCCATGTTCTTCACCAATTCCATTTGTAATAACCCGAATTTTTGGAAAAATTTAAAACTTTTCTTATTATGATTAAGTGCATCAGTGAATAGTGAATTTGGTGGATGAATAGTGATTTTGAGAATTAACAAAGTTTTTCATGCCACCTATGTACGAGACGTAGTGTGGATATTCGGAAGTCATATTAGTGATCTACGGAGTAAATAAGTGAATGTAAAGACGATCGGAATTCAGAAATTCCAAATTTTATTTTGGGTGTAATATTTGACCGGGCAGCGAATTATATATTATTATATTCAAGAAATGAGATATTAAAATTGAGGATTTGAGGATTTAATATTTTGGAATTTTATTATTTTATTAAAGTCGATTTAAGGATTCGATTGTTGGAATAAATAGTGAATAGTTACTATTCACTGCGAAAACCGCGGAGAGTTTTATTCGCCTTTTGGAAAATATTTCGAATCGTTTCAAGAGGAACAAGGCGACATTTACAGGATTAAATATAGACATGGAAGTAACATGTAACAAGATTAATTCGAGGGATGCAACATTTGGATCATCCATGTGAAAAGAAACGAACCAAACACATGCATGCGCGACACGTGTCCCTGCTTTGCCACCATGATACTCCATGGCTTGACACGTGTCCTGATGACAAGGATAATGTGATGACTCACCACTCTTTTAATAAATATCAGCACTTTTATTTTATTAAAGAAGATAAGAAGAAAAAGGAAGGAAGAGAAACTCTCCCCCATTTCCAGATTTTCTGCACAGCTTGAGCAAGGAGAAGAGAAAAATCTATAACTCCATTTCTATCCATCCTTAAATCACCAAATTTTAACCATAGCTTCTCCACTCCATGTTTAACATTCGCTCAAAATTGCATGGCCAAGAAAGGAGTGTAGCCTAGTCAAATCCCTTCCCCAAGTCGGAGAACAGAAACTGTCCTGCTTTTCCAGTTTCGACCACTCACCTTAGAAAGCCAATAAGTCGAGCTTCAAGCATCCCCTGGTGATGAGCTAGGACTCAAAAGAAAGCCCTTGAAGAGTAGAAGGTGTGGTAAAAATCTCAGAACCAAACTCTTATGTTTCGATTTTATATGGAGTTTACAAAGTGATGATGAATAGTAACTCCGAAAGTTGTTAACTTGTTTTCTTGATTGAATCTTAAGGTTTAAGCTTTGTAAGGAGTATATAAGGCTTGTTGAGTGGTTGTGGCCACTGGTTAGTGTTGGTAGAGCATCAAGGAAGGTATACCACTCATCCACCCTTTTGATTTATGTTGAGATTTAAGTGAAGTTTCTAGAATAAGCATGATTATGGAATTTGGAGTATGTATGGTTAATTCTTGGTGGATACTTGTTGTTGTTTGATGTTGGTGATATGTTCTTGAAGTATATAAACTGATTATGTTGTGAAAAGGGTTGGGTTGTTGAATTGATTTGGTTTTAAGAGGTTTTGACATAACAAAAACCGGGAAACGTTACGATTATAGCCGTCGTAATGCCCAAATTTTTACCTACTGATTGGTTCCCTGTTTTTCCTCTGTTAGAGCTCGACCCTTGAATCCTACTGCCCATGATTGTGTAGTTTATGTTATAAGCCTCGTAATGATATGTGGTTCGCCTAATTTGGCCGAACGGTTTAAGAGAAAAGTGAGTTTTAGTAAACGTCGTTCGGAGGAACAACCCTTCTCTGGTCAGCCACTTTGAGGCTATATTTGGACCATTTAGAAGCCATATTAAAATGTGAAACTCTGAGGAATAATACTAGAAACAGTTAGGAAGGCTCACGAAAACGATTCGGATTAAAAAGATTATTTTTCGATTTTATAAAAATGTTTTAGTCGAGGTTGCGCAAGTGAAAACCACTAAGAGCATGACTTAGAAACTGATGTTGTAAATGGTTAAGTATAACTTGGATTTGAGGATGGATTTCGAACCAAACTTATGATATAAGTATTTGACGAATAACATGGACTTAGTGTGACGCTAGAGCGAGCAAGTAATGCCTTGGTTGTGTTTCGCTTACGTGTTTAAGCATTGAGTTATAAGTGGTTTATCGAGGGGATTAACCGTGTGTTTTCGTTTGACTTTGTCTAGATTGTCCGGCATCGTCGCGAACCCCTATCACTTCTCGAGCATCAGGCAAGTTTTCTAAATCTATACTTTGAAGTATTGATTATATATTACTGCTTTTGTCATGCGTGGAGTTATACAGCTTTGCGATACATGTTATATATTGTATAAAATAGAGTTTGATTTTGGTTTATATACGAGCTTTGAGATAATGTACTTATGAACCGGTATACCTTGTAGCTCTATATATAAGAGCATATTCATTGTTTTCGACTCTAAATCGGGAGTCGGTATTCTGAGATATGTAGATAGCCGTGGAAACCCGGAGGGATTCCATCGGCAGAATACTATGTGATTTGAGGAATGTTATTTGAGTATTATCTCGTCGAGAAATACTATTTGAATACTATTTCAGTTATATATGCAAGTGAGAAGTATACATGTGTTATTACATACTTGTTTTCGAATTGCTATGTATAGCAATACTTGAGGTTATGACTTGAAGTTGGGGCTTATGGGCTTCTAAGCTAGATATGGGATATTAGTTAGAAGCCAGGTTGTATAAAGGCCCTAGATTAAGGGCGTAAGATATTCCTTTAGATCAGAAATAATTATATTTTCTGTATATATATTAAAGGTTATTTTCCGATAAAGATATCGGGTACTGTTATTCGAGGATTTACTATTTATATTATTTATGAATATTCATTTGAGGATTATTGACTTAAAGTATATTATTTATGAATATTCATTTGAGGATTATTGACTTAAAGTATATTATTTATGAATATTCATTTGGGGATTATTGACTTGAAGTATATTATTTATGAATATTCATTTGGGGATTATTGACTTAAAGTATATTATTTATGAATATTCATTTGGGGATTATTGACTTGAAGTATATTATTGTGAATATCCATTTAAGGATCATTTACTTAATGAATATTATTTTATTATTCATTCGAAGTTTATTTATTTAATTATTTATTATTCATTCAAGGTTTAATTATTGAATATTTATTTATTCAGAGAGGATTATGTTTGAATAATCATTTATTTGAGGAAATTTCTTCAATACATATTTCCTTATTAATTATTAAATATCTTTTAGTGATTTAAAAATCATATTATTTGTTTAAAAGCATTAGAGGTCTTTGAGAATTATATTTTTTTATATTCTTGACCTTTAATAATATTTCCGAGAATTATAAGGATTCCCCAATATTATTCCCGATCATTATCACCTCACTTGAGCCATCTAAATGCTTTCGTACATATTGAGAATTGAAAATCCAGAGTTGGGAGAAAATCTTGTTTCCTTCCTTTGTTTATATAAGAGATATTATTTTGGGATTATAGCCCTACTACTAAGGGTTCCCCTTTCACAAAAAGAGTAAAAGATTCAATCTCGATTTCATGAAGACTATTTGTCGCTCAACCTGAGTTTCCGGCTATAGGCCAGTATGTACTTATGGGTTAGCTTCCCATTGTTCGGGAGTAACCAGGGATTGTGAAAGTCCGGCTAAAAGCCAATATGGGTTAATGGGTTCACTTCCGATTGATTCTGGGAGTAACCAAAGGATCCCAGTGCGATCTTTGAACGGGCATTTGCTCGGGGAACTAGAATTTGGCCCAACTTGCGCCAGAATGATTGCGGATGGAGCTTTCATTCAGGATGATTGCGGATGGAGCTTTCATCCAAGGTAATTGCGGATGGAGCTTTTACCTGAGGGTAATTACGGATGGAGTTTTTATCCTTCTACTAGTAGAGAAGACCCGCGGTGGACCTGGAAGCGGCGACTGATCATCGTCGATCCACGTCTGGAATTATTGAAATCTCAATACAGAGTTCAAATGAAATTTCTCCTACATACGGAGTTCAGTGTTCCCATCTGACAGTATCTTGAACTGCTGAGTGTTATAGTATCCACAACTGCTGAGTGCTACGTCACTGGAGCAGGGTGTCAGCATCCAAATTTCTATCATATCCCGATTAGGGAAAATATTCGAGTTTTCAGTAAAGGATACTTATCTTGATAAATTGGTATGTCAAGTACGAATTTCACTTATCTTTCGTATAAAGACGATAATTGATATTTGAAGTACTGTTGTGGTATATATTCCGATAAGGAAATAATTTCAGTATCGAGATATTTTGACAAATTATTGTCTTATACCCGCTTTATTTCTGGGTTGAATTAAAAGGCAGAATTATGCCATACTTTCATTACCTTGCTGAGCTATCGCTCACTCTTGCTATTATTTTATATATATTATATAGCAGCGAAGCAGGATGCCAATGGGACGGCACATACCTCGCAAGGCGTTTCCATTAAGCAGTTTCTAGCAGTGATCCCGGGAGTAGTACGAACCAATCGAATCAGGCTACGGCTTTTGGCATTCAACTTATGTATAGACATGAATGGTATTAGAGGATTGTGAGCATCAGAAGGTCAAGTTGGTAATGTAACAATACTTAGAAATTGTATCAGTAACAGATTCAAAAGACATTTGGGTATTGTAATAAAAATTATGTATTCCGCAGTTGTTGTAGTGTGTCGTTTCTGAGACTCTAACCTGTGTGCGTGTGTGTGAGATATATATTGTGGGGTCATGAGCAGGTGAATTATGAATGGTGTGAGTAATACAGGTAAGGTAAGGAGTACATGGATTGTGACAACTCCAAATCCCCGACCCCGGATTTGGGGCTGTTACAGAGATGGTATCAGAGCGTTAGGTTACAGTCCTCAGAAACGATAGGAGATCGAGTCTTACAATACCCTTAGTAATGATGAGAACATCTAGAGCTCAAATTGAGTTCGTAGTCGGGTTAGAGGACATAACCCTGACTGTTTAAGATGAAGCCCGAGAGGGGACTTCTTTTGGGAAACCGTACTTAGGACTTCATGGTTAGTCACCTCGATTCGTATGAGTTATAGATGGATGGGATTCTGAGATACCAGATCCCGAGGCCTTCGAGTAGGCATTTGATGATGTGCTCCTTGAAATGGACGGAGACCAGATAAAGGAAGATCCATAGGAGGATCTAGAGAAAGACCCCATAGTGGGTCAAGGAAAGAATCTTGTAGAGGACGTGTTGATTGATAAAGATGTAGTATGTTACTTGAGGTCGTACAATAGGACCGGACGAACCTTCAAGGGATAAATAAGTGACGAGACGAGAGTTTAAGGATCGTTCATGATTCACCAAGAGATATGACAAAGAAATGGAGTAGAGTCTCCAAGGCAGAAGAGGTAGAGGCAGTATAGCCAGTATCAGTGGATTGATTCGACTTGAACGAAACCTGTTACTCGTAGTCGGTTATAGTTGCCCATAAGGAGGCGGCATACGTAAGAACCAAGATGTCCAGATTTTCACGAACGATTAAGGGTACTTAGTTGCCTAGTATAGTGAAAGGAATTGCTTTGGCTGTGATGTTTCAATCCCCACGACCAGAGATTCCACTGGAAATAGTGTCTATTACATCATTGAGGGATATTATTATCTCAAGGAAAATTTTGGGTATATGTACCATGCAAATGTCATTGTAAGACAAGCACGCTAAGGCGCAATCGAGAACGAGATTTACCACCCTCAGGAAACCAGGAAGGAATTATGAGGATAGAACAGAAAGGTCGGAAATCAGATCCGAGCATTATTAGTAGGTAATAGATTGATCAAATTTCCCTGATTTTGGAAAGAAATTCAGCAAAGTTTGGCAAACCTTGTCTTTCTGATTACCAGAGGATGTCACCAAAGAGAGTGGAAATTAGAGCGAACCCTGTGGATTGGGTAAGATAGCCGTTATATGGGTTGGTGGACGGACCCTGATTGCTATAATTGATTGTAGAGATAAAATGATGAAGTTGAGATTGGACGGTAAAAGCGAAATATATTTAAGGACCAAGACGGACTGAGAAGTTCCGGGATTGACTCAAATGAAAAGGCTATTGTGCCAAAGGTGTTAAGCTTATATAGCACACGGGATTGATATGGGAGAAGGAATATTGGATATAAGGATGATTGAAATAGAGACCGGATTTAATCTTGTAGTTTCTAACGATCTTCCGAAGTACCGCCCAGTCGACATGTGGAATTGTCATTGCTACGGGCAACAACGGTATCGAAGTCTTCTTATAGAACAGAACGCTTACTTGGGATGTTTGCGCCTAGTCGAATAGAATTCCCTGCGATTGCAAAGGTCGATGGTTGAATCCTTAGCGACTATTATGAGTCGGCAATAACATAAGTATCGAGCACCTTAGGGTATGCATGGAAGAAGAAAAGCTTTGGAATTGAACGATTATCCATTAGAGGAGCCGACGTAAAAGGCATCTGTAGAGACCTTGGTAATACCCTCGCCATTTGCAAATTATGTGGGGTACCTCCCCAATCTATGATCTATCTTGATCTCTCTCCAGGAAAGAATTCTGATAAAGGGTATATTCCCTCTTCGAAGTTGTTTTATAACACTTGTGCTAAACCATATTCAGTTTCGCTTGTGTTAGAGGCTGTCACGATGCCTACTTTCAGGCTTTTGAAGCCCTGTCAAATGATGTTATTTAAGCTTTCACTTTTCTTCAAATAATGAATGACCCTATGGTGATACCTCACCACTTGGTTGTTGAATACCAGTATCTTTATGGCTATCCTTTTCTTGTAAATCACACCTTTGGAATCTGTTCAATTTTAATCCAAGGTGTTCCTTTGAGAAATATTGTCGAAAGGCGATAATCATTAAATTGATCTAGAATTGCTTTCATACTTTTCAACTTCCACTGAGACGAACAACTCTATACTTATAGGGGCTACAAGGACTATCTGTCTGTGTGATAGAAGTCGGATGGGACGCCATCACTTGTAAGTTGTGAAATACAAGAAGGCTAATTACCTTTAGTAATGTCTCAATTGAGGCACACAAAGTTGAGTTCTTATGATCATATTGATCTCTCGGTAAAATTCTCTTACCTCCAGGTTACCTTAAAACTCATAACCTTATGATCACCAGTGTGTGACATTTTCTTTGATATGGGAGCTATCTTTCAAAGCCCCATAAATTTTGTTATCCTTATTGAATTTCAAGAGGAGGCCAACCAGGTCAAATAAGTCAGAATTCACTGATAGGAATTAGATTCGCAACGAAATCGCCTATGACAGGAGCGAATCCCTAAGACGAATAGAATGTTAGTAACATATCAATGAAATTGGTTTATTCTCCCAAGGATATTATGATAATGGAAAGCGTGTCAATCGATATATGTGAAAGAAATAGCGATGTGCCGTGAACTCCAATGACAACGATGTTAGATAGATGCCCTGTAGTGGAATTGAGATTTTGGAGGAGTTGGTTACGAATGTACACTACCTCTGGGTTAGCAAGATAAGTACTGACGATGGAGTCAGAGGGAGCTGATATTGTGACTTGGGAGAGGTGCAGCGTGTGTTGTTTTAGAGGAATAATTTTCGGAAATATATGGAGACTCGGATGAAAATGAAAGTTAAAGAGTTAAAACAAGAAAACCATGACTGTGACCGAGTATGAGGCCAAGTTTTCTGAATTATCGAGGTTTGTTCCGGAGTTTGTGAACACAGAATAAAAGAAAGCCAGTGGGTTCCAACCAGGGCTACCTCCAACAAGCAGCCCACTGTCAGGACCTTTAAATAGTAGGTGCCCTTCTATACTGTTTAGACAGAGCTAATGTATCGTTGTATATCAAGAAGTTGCATGACGATTAAACCTTAAGGCCGAGCTGCTAAGGGAATAATTACAAGTAGAAATAATCCATCGAGGGATTTTCCCATAAGACTGGTACATCCAGGTTGTGAACTAGAAATATGAGGTCGACACTTTTGATAGACCTGATTCCTCTCAAGTTGGGAGAAGTTGATATTATAATAAGAATGGGTTGGTTTACACCCAATGGAGCCCAGATTGATTGTAAGGGAGAGAGAGGAATAAATAAAGAATGGAGACAGATTCAGAGATTCTTGAATATAGTTCAGACTAAGAAACTATTATGCCAGAGATATGAGGCTTAATTAGCTCTTATGGTTGACGCCAAGAAAAGAGATACCAAGTATAAAGGGAACTACAATGGTTTTGGGAGATTGTACAAGGTTTTAATGAGCTACCAGATATCGATTTGGATGACATGAGAATGAATACCGAGTATTCAGGGTATAGTGGGAGTGAAAGAGTTAGTGACTCAGTTACAAGAATTGCTGAGCAAGGATGTGCTAAGACCCAGTGCACCACCGTGCAGAGCCCGGTGTTGTTGTGAGAGAGAAAGATGTTAGCACAAGATTGTGCATCGAACCTCGAGAGTTGTATGAGTTCGACATGGAGAATAGGTACCCTTGTAAATGATTGTTTGATCAGCGGAAGAACGCTGTGGATTCCAAATTTATTTAAGAACTGGATATCAACAGTTGGAAGGTTAAATCTGAGGATATACCCGAGACTGCGATTCGTACTAGGAATAGACACTTCGAGTTTCCAGCGAGGTTATTTTGGGTTGACTAATGCACCCACAAATTTTATGGAATGTAATGAATTGGCTTTGAGTTACCCGTGATAGTAGATAACATGAGATGGAGAAATGGCTAGAATTGACCTAGGATTATGATTGTAAGATACACTACCATCCGGGGAAGGTCAATGTGGTGGCCGATACCCTTAATTAAAAAGAGACAGAGATGGATTCCGAATGAACGGGAATTAAAGGATGAGATTTTACACAAAACCCAAGTTAGTCCAACAAACTAGAAAGACAAAAGATTTCACCAACAAGCGGCTAGTGACAACCAAGACAGACAGAGAAAGCATGCGGACTAAGCCCGCGAGTATAGAGATAGTACTGCTATTGATAAGCTAAATGGCATGTTGATGAATGACAAGAAAGTTTATGTTGGTGTATTTTCTGTACAAACAAGATAGAGAATATGAGGTTAGAGATTCGTGATGCTAAAAGATATCCATGGAAAGAATTATTGAGATTTGGAAGGAAAGGGAAGTTGAGCCCGAGATTCATTGGGCCATCTGAGATTTTAAAACGCGTCAGGAAGGTGGCCTACGAGCCAGCCTTACTCCCAAACTTGTAGAATGGTCATAACAGGGTTCATGTGTCAATACTACGTCAGTATACTATAGATGCCCGGCATATGTAGAGTACAAGCAGGTAGATATACAACCTGGTCTGACTTACAAAGAACAACCTGTGGAAATCACGGATAGGAAAGAGCATGTGCTAAGTGACGAGGTTGCCAAGCTAGTGAGAGGTTTGTGGAAAATCAAGAGGTGGAAGAATCCACCTGGGACTTAGAAAGTGCAATGGAAAAGAAGTACCCCCAGTTATTCCTAAGTTGATTCCGGGACGGAATCCTTTTAAGGAGGGGAGAATGTAATAACCCGAATTTTTGGAAAAATTTAAAACTTTTCTTATTATGATTAAGTGCATCAGTGAATAGTGAATTTGGTGGATGAATAGTGATTTTGAGAATTAACAAAGTTTTTCATGCCACCTATGTACGAGACGTAGTGTGGATATTCGGAAGTCATATTAGTGATCTACGGAGTAAATAAGTGAATGTAAAGACGAACGGAATTCAGAAATTCCAAATTTTATTTTGGGTGTAATATTCGACCGGGCAGCGAATTATATATTATTATATTCAAGAAATGAGATATTAAAATTGAGGATTTGAGGATTTAATATTTTGGAATTTTATTATTTTATTAAAGTCGATTTAAGGATTCGATTGTTGGAATAAATAGTGAATAGTTACTATTCACTGCGAAAACCGCGGAGAGTTTTATTCGCCTTTTGGAAAATATTTCGAATCGTTTCAAGAGGAACAAGGCGACATTTACAGGATTAAATATAGACATGGAAGTAACATGTAACAAGATTAATTCGAGGGATGCAACATTTGGATCATCCATGTGAAAAGAAACGAACCAAACACATGCATGCGCGACACGTGTCCCTGCTTTGCCACCATGATACTCCATGGCTTGACACGTGTCCTGATGACAAGGATAATGTGATGACTCACCACTCTTTTAATAAATATCAGCACTTTTATTTTATTAAAGAAGATAAGAAGAAAAAGGAAGGAAGAGAAACTCTCCCCCATTTCCAGATTTTCTGCACAGCTTGAGCAAGGAGAAGAGAAAAATCTATAACTCCATTTCTATCCATCCTTAAATCACCAAATTTTAACCATAGCTTCTCCACTCCATGTTTAACATTCGCTCAAAATTTCATGGCCAACAAAGGAGTGTAGCCTAGTCAAATCCCTTCCCCAAGTCGGAGAACAGAAACTGTCCTGCTTTTCCAGTTTCGACCACTCACCTTAGAAAGCCAATAAGTCGAGCTTCAAGCATCCCCTGGTGATGAGGTAGGACTCAAACGAAAGTCCTTGAAGAGTAGAAGGTGTGGTAAAAATCTCAGAACCAAACTCTTATTTTTCGATTTTATATGGATTTTACAAAGTGATGATGAATAGTAACTCCGAAAGTTGTTAACTTGTTTTCTTGATTGAATCTTAAGGTTTAAGCTTTGTAAGGAGTATATAAGGCTTGTTGAGTGGTTGTGGCCACTGGTTAGTGTTGGTAGAGCATCAAGGAAGGTATACCACTCATCCACCCTTTTGATTTATGTTGAGATTTAAGTGAAGTTTCTAGAATAAGCATGATTATGGAATTTGGAGTATGTATGGTTAATTCTTGGTGGATACTTTTTGTTGGTTGATGTTGGTGATATGTTCTTGAAGTATATAAACTGATTATGTTGTGAAAAGGGTTGGGTTGTTGAATTGATTTGGTTTTAAGAGGTTTTGACATAACAAAAACCGGGAAACGTTACGATTATAGCCGTCGTAATGCCCAAATTTTTACCTACTGATTGGTTCCCTGTTTTTCCTCTGTTAGAGCTCGACCCTTGAATCCTACTGCCCATGATTTTGTAGTTTATGTTATAAGCCTCGTAATGATATGTGGTTCGCCTAATTTGGCCGAACGGTTTAAGAGAAAAGTGAGTTTTAGTAAACGTCGTTCGGAGGAACAACCCTTCTCTGGTCAGCCACTTTGAGGCTATATTTGGACCATTTAGAAGCCATATTAAAATGTGAAACTCTGAGGAATAATACTAGAAACAGTTAGGAAGGCTCACGAAAAAGATTCGGATTAAAAAGATTATTTTTCGATTTTATAAAAATGTTTTAGTCGAGGTTGCGCAAGTGAAAACCACTAAGAGCATGACTTAGAAACTGATGTTGTAAATGGTTAAGTATAACTTGGATTTGAGGATGGATTTCGAACCAAACTTATGATATAAGTATTTGACGAATAACATGGACTTAGTGTGACGCTAGAGCGAGCAAGTAATG
This sequence comes from Heracleum sosnowskyi, assembly GCA_030848705.1. Taxonomy (NCBI): domain Eukaryota; kingdom Viridiplantae; phylum Streptophyta; class Magnoliopsida; order Apiales; family Apiaceae; genus Heracleum; species Heracleum sosnowskyi. The sequence goes on from CM061245.1 coordinate 11,093,102, forward strand.
CCTTGGTTGTGTTTCGCTTACGTGTTTAAGCATTGAGTTATAAGTGGTTTATCGAGGGGATTAACCGTGTGTTTTCGTTTGACTTTGTCTAGATTGTCCGGCATCGTCGCGAACCCCTATCACTTCTCGAGCATCAGGCAAGTTTTCTAAATCTATACTTTGAAGTATTGATTATATATTACTGCTTTTGTCATGCGTGGAGTTATACAGCTTTGCGATACATGTTATATATTGTATAAAATAGAGTTTGATTTTGGTTTATATACGAGCTTTGAGATAATGTACTTATGAACCGGTATACCTTGTAGCTCTATATATAAGAGTATATTCATTGTTTTCGACTCTAAATCGGGAGTCGGTATTCTGAGATATGTAGATAGCCGTGGAAACCCGGAGGGATTCCATCGGCAGAATACTATGTGATTTGAGGAATGTTATTTGAGTATTATCTCGTCGAGAAATACTATTTGAATACTATTTCAGTTATATATGCAAGTGAGAAGTATACATGTGTTATTACATACTTGTTTTCGAATTGCTATGTATAGCAATACTTGAGGTTATGACTTGAAGTTGGGGCTTATGGGCTTCTAAGCTAGATATGGGATATTAGTTAGAAGCCAGGTTTTATAAAGGCCCTAGGTTAAGGGCGTAAGATATTCCTTTAGATCAGAAATAATTATATTTTCTGTATATATATTAAAGGTTATTTTCCGATAAAGATATCGGGTACTGTTATTCGAGGATTTACTATTTATATTATTTATGAATATTCATTTGAGGATTATTGACTTAAAGTATATTATTTATGAATATTCATTTGAGGATTATTGACTTAAAGTATATTATTTATGAATATTCATTTGGGGATTATTGACTTGAAGTATATTATTTATGAATATTCATTTGGGGATTATTGACTTAAAGTATATTATTTATGAATATTCATTTGGGGATTATTGACTTGAAGTATATTATTGTGAATATCCATTTAAGGATCATTTACTTAATGAATATTATTTTATTATTCATTCGAAGTTTATTTATTTAATTATTTATTATTCATTCAAGGTTTAATTATTGAATATTTATTTATTCAGAGAGGATTATGTTTGAATAATCATTTATTTGAGGAAATTTCTTCAATACATATTTCCTTATTAATTATTAAATATCTTTTAGTGATTTAAAAATCATATTATTTGTTTAAAAGCATTAGAGGTCTTTGAGAATTATATTTTTTTATATTCTTGACCTTTAATAATATTTCCGAGAATTATAAGGATTCCCCAATATTATTCCCGATCATTATCACCTCACTTGAGCCATCTAAATGCTTTCGTACATATTGAGAATTGAAAATCCAGAGTTGGGAGAAAATCTTGTTTCCTTCCTTTGTTTATATAAGAGATATTATTTTGGGATTATAGCCCTACTACTAAGGGTTCCCCTTTCACAAAAAGAGTAAAAGATTCAATCTCGATTTCATGAAGACTATTTGTCGCTCAACCTGAGTTTCCGGCTATAGGCCAGTATGTACTTATGGGTTAGCTTCCCATTGTTCGGGAGTAACCAGGGATTGTGAAAGTCCGGCTAAAAGCCAATATGGGTTAATGGGTTCACTTCCGATTGATTCTGGGAGTAACCAAAGGATCCCAGTGCGATCTTTGAACGGGCATTTGCTCGGGGAACTAGAATTTGGCCCAACTTGCGCCAGAATGATTGCAGATGGAGCTTTCATTCAGGATGATTGCGGATGGAGCTTTCATCCAAGGTAATTGCGGATGGAGCTTTTACCTGAGGGTAATTATGGATGGAGTTTTTATCCTTCTACTAGTAGAGAAGACCCGCGGTGGACCTGGAAGCGGCGACTGATCATCGTCGATCCACGTCTGGAATTATTGAAATCTCAATACAGAGTTCAAATGAAATTTCTCCTACATACGGAGTTCAGTGTTCCCATCTGACAGTATCTTGAACTGCTGAGTGTTATAGTATCCACAACTGCTGAGTGCTACGTCACTGGAGCAGGGTGTCAGCATCCAAATTTCTATCATATCCCGATTAGGGAAAATATTCGAGTTTTCAGTAAAGGATACTTATCTTGATAAATTGGTATGTCAAGTACGAATTTCACTTATCTTTCGTATAAAGACGATAATTGATATTTGAAGTACTGTTGTGGTATATATTCCGATAAGGAAATAATTTCAGTATCGAGATATTTTGACAAATTATTGTCTTATACCCGCTTTATTTCTGGGTTGAATTAAAAGGCAGAATTATGCCATACTTTCATTACCTTGCTGAGCTATCGCTCACTCTTGCTATTATTTTATATATATTATATAGCAGCGAAGCAGGATGCCAATGGGACGGCACATACCTCGCAAGGCGTTTCCATTAAGCAGTTTCTAGCAGTGATCCCGGGAGTAGTACGAACCAATCGAATCAGGCTACGGCTTTTGGCATTCAACTTATGTATAGACATGAATGGTATTAGAGGATTGTGAGCATCAGAAGGTCAAGTTGGTAATGTAACAATACTTAGAAATTGTATCAGTAACAGATTCAAAAGACATTTGGGTATTGTAATAAAAATTATGTATTCCGCAGTTGTTGTAGTGTGTCGTTTCTGAGACTCTAACCTGTGTGCGTGTGTGTGAGATATATATTATGGGGTCATGAGCAGGTGAATTATGAATGGTGTGAGTAATACAGGTAAGGTAAGGAGTACATGGATTGTGACAACTCCAAATCCCCGACCCCGGATTTGGGGCTGTTACACCATTCCTCGTTGGGAACTTGATTTTCAGATGATAGGATGCGGCAACGGCCTTGAACGCATGAAGACCAGTCTTTCCCAGGATTGTATTGTAGGTCGAAGTTGCCTTTATAACTATGAAGTTCAATATCTAAGTAGACGTATTCGACCATTGCCCCATCGTCATTGGGAGTTGGATAGTGCCTTCCACCTTTGATTCCACTCAATTGAATCCATATATGGGCATATTTGAGGGTGTCAACTGAGAGTCAGTATAGCCCATCTTGATAAAAGCATCATGGAACGAGATGTCCACTGAGTCTCCATTGTCGACCAAAACTCTCTTTGTTTCAGAATTCCCTATCACAAGTACGATGACTAAGAGATCATCGTGGGGAAACTTCACTCCCTCCAGGTCTGAATCATCAAAACCTATTGATACTTCTATTCGGGCACGTTTCGGTGCTTCTCCAACCACAGTCATTACTTCTCGAGCATAAGCCTTTCTTGAGTTTCGGGAGGACCCATCAGCAGTTGGCCCTCCAGATATCATGTTGATTACTGGCCCTCGGGGCTTGGGATTACGATCTTGATTGTTGTCCCTTCTGTCATAATCCTTCCTTTCATAGTTTCCTCTTTGACTCCCTTGATTTCCGTCCTTGGTGAATTTATTGAGTTTTCCTCTCCGTATCAGAAACTCAATTTCATCTTTCAATTGTCTACAATCGTCGGTATCGTGACCGACTTCCTTGTGGAACCGACAGAATTGATTTTGATTCCGTTAGACATATCAGTCCTTAGTGGCTTCGGCCATCGGAGTTCCTCCTCCTTTGCTATTTGCATACTCCGTAAACTTTGGCCCAAAATTGCTCCTCTTAGGTGGAGAATCAGAATCCTTTGATGTTCTAGGAAACTTTTCCTTGATGTCATACTCTTGTGTCTCCTTTCTTTTCTTTGAATTTCCACTACCACCAGTAGTGGGTTCATACTTTCTCATGTTTTCCTCAGCCTTGATGTACTTCCCGGCTCTATCTTGGAGCTTCAACATGCTCTTGGGCGGATGTTTTGCCAATGATCTTTTAAAGTGGTCATCAGTGGTTCCTTGCTGCAGGGCTATCATAGCTACTTTGTCCTCCAAGTCCGGGACTTTCAGAGCCTCCCGGGTGAATCGATTGATATAATCCCTTAGAGCTTCATTCTTTCCTTGCTGGATTCCCATGAGTGATGCAGAACTTTTCTCATGCACTCTTCCACTAACAAATTGATTGATGAATGTTTTGCTTAATTCCTTGAAAGACCCAATAGAGTTGGGAGGAAGACGGCTATACCAACGTTGGGCCATGCCTGCCAAGGTTTGTGGAAACGCCCTACACTTGACCGCATCATTGGTTGGCTGCAACAGCAGTGCATTAGAGAAGGTTCTTACATGATTCGCGGGATCTCCCGTTCCATCATAAGCTTTAATTGTTGGCATCTTAAATTTTCTGGATATGGTAGCTTTCATGATGTCTTGAGTGAATGGTGGTGTAGGATCATCAGGATCTCCTAGGGGCAAAAAAATACTAGGATCACCCCTTGGGGCTTCAGCCCTCTTAGTTCTTCTTGGTGTCGGGTCCAAATTAATCACAGGGACTCGTTGTGCTCTTGCTGCTTCCTCCTCTGCCAATAATTTTTTGAGCCTCGCAGCCTCTGCCTCATGGGCCGCAATCTTTTCCTTAGTAGTTTGAGATTGTTCCCGATTTGTTTGAGAAGAACGTCTTCTCCTTGGGGCAACATCCCTTTCTTCTCCAATTGAGTCATTCTCATCCTCGGTGTAGGGACCTGAGTAGTCTTGAATCAGAGGGGTCCATCGAGTTTGAGTTTGTTGATTTAGGGGTCCCAGACCTCGTATATAAGGAGGAACGTATGCCTTGTGGTAGGTGGGATTGAGACCACTGCTGCCCATCGGGGGTCGAGGGGGCATGCCATAGCTTGGCATCCCAAGAGTTTGAGTTGCGTATTGGGCGAGATCTGTGGTATGAAGTTGAAGGCCACTGGGTGCATTCATGAGCAGTGGAGAAGTTGTGATTGGTTGCTGGAGAACGGTCTCTTGTGGATCAGATCCATGAACGACCATTTGCAGGGGATTCGTCCCTTCAACCGAAATTGGGACTTCTGGTCCTTGAGTGGTGGTGATCGCGGGTGGCTGGCTTCCTTGAGCTCCTACTTCAGAGGTAAGAGGAAGCTCTTCGGAAGTTTGAGTATCTTGAGTTGTTCTTCGTGTGTTTGCCATGGTTGATGTTGTCTTCCCACAGACGGCGCCAAATGTTTAGGATTAAAAACGTGCTTGTAAATTAATTGTTGGGATTTAAGAGAGCTTCGAGCTTTAATGGCTGCTCTTGTGTTTCGTGACTAAATCGGTCCTCACAAGATGCCTATGTATCTCAATCAATGCTGAGAATCAAGCCAAAGACGTAGTTCTGATTGAAGGATCAGGTCCTTTATATGCGTCTGGAGCCTCGTATTTAGGGTAAGTTTAGGAGTCTTAGCTAATAAGTCTCCTTTTTGATAATGGATAAACATGGTATTTCTTGCTGGAGAAGTCTTTTCTTTGTTGATAAAGGCTATGACTCATTATTTCTTTTTAATTGGGATTCTGGATCCTTCTTTGATGAATTTACCATATTTTGGACTTCTTTCCTGAGCTGTGTATTTTCCCTATTTATTAATTACGAAATTAATAAATAATTAGGGTCTTGGGCTTTGTTTATTGGGCCGTATTTTTGGACCATTCTAGGTATAATTAATGCATCATTAATTATATTTCTAGAATTACTTTTCTGTCCATATCAATTACCATTTTCAACTAAAATATTAATCACCTTTTTTAACTAAAACACATTACTTTTTTATTTTTTTAACACAAAATCCCCTCCTTTTCCAAAAAAATATCACGGGCAATTACCCTTTTCTATTACCTTTTCTATTTTTCCTTATTATCTCGTTGGCAGAAAAAGATGAAACTGTGGTTAACGGTAAAGGGTCTATGGCCAGTGGTGCAGTATGAGAAACCTGTTATTGATCAGGAAAGAGCTGAAACTCTTAAGGCTTATGCCATGTGGGAGGAAAAAGATGGAGTGGCTTGGGCTGCTATACTGGCAGCTTTAGCGAACACTCTATTTGATGTTTATTCATCTAACTCTTTCATTGCTAAGCTCTTATGGGAGAAGCTGGACCAGACACACAATACTGACTCGCAAGGGTTGGAAAAGTATTCTGTGGCTAGGTTTCTTGATTTTAAACTGGTGGATACAAAATTCATGACTGAGCAGGCACATGAGTTTGAGATGTTGGTGCATGCTTTGAAGGAGACCGGAATGGACCTTCCTGAAAAGTTTCAGGTTATGGCCGTGATTGAAAAGCTCCCTAAGTCTTGGGAAGAGTTTGCACTCTCCCTGAAAAGACAGAAAGGAGAGATCACTTGGACAAACCTGATGTTGGACATCTCTGTGCAGGAACAACACAAGTCCAAACAGGGACATGTGATGTCTGCTGAACAAGGGAGTTCGAAGGTGAATGTAGTGACTGTTGGACAGAAAAGAAAAGATGTCACTAAGAAGGATAACACTAAACCTAAAAATGACAAGAACAAGGCCAAGAAACCAAAGACAAACAAACCATGTTGGTCTTGTGGACAGGTTGGTCATTGGAGCAAGGACTATCCTGCAAAGAAAGCAAAGAAAGCTGTTGTGGGAGCACAAGCAAATACTGTGCTTGCAACCACTGATGGGCCTAAGGTTAACATGGTTGTTGGTGAGGCTGTTGCCTCTGGAACCAATGACGGGTATGTTACCTATAACCCTGTACTTCTTTCCACTTATCTGTCACATGAATGGTTGATTGATACTGGAGCTAATGTACATATTTGTACTGATATTAGTTTATTTGTATCTTATCAACAGAGTCATGGAGTGACAGTGACGATGGGGAATGCTAGTGCTGCTCAAGTTCTTGGAATAGGAAATGTGGACCTGAAGTTTGCTTCTGGACGTGTTCTATCCCTCACTAGAGTGTACCATGTTCCTGAAATTCGTAGAAATATAATAAGTGGAAGTTGTTTAGTTAAAAATGGTTTTGAACTTTCTTTGAAATGTAATAAAGTAGTTATTACACATACTGGTACATTCTTTTGCAAAGGTTATTTGTTTGATGGTTTATTTTTAATAAATGTTGAGCTTGTTTTGGGCAGTTTTATTAATGATAGTGTTGTACCTTCTGTTAATTGTGTTGAATCATCTGATATATGGCATACTAGACTTGGTCATTTAAATTTTGGTGCTCTAAAGAATATGATGAACTTAGAGTTGATTCCAAAATATTCTATTGAAAAGAAATCTAAATGTCAAGTATGTGTGACTGCTAAACAAACTAGGAAACCCTTTCATAATGTTGTTAGGGATTCAAGAGTGTTAGATTTAGTACACACGGATACTATTATGTTTATTTACTTAGACATAAGGATGAAGCACTAGAAAAATTCATTATGTTCAAAACTGAAGCTGAAACACAAACTGGTAAAGTACTTAAACGTTTGAGATCTGATAGAGGTGGTGAGTATACTAGTACCTTGTTTAATGAATTTTGCACAAGCAATGGTATAGTTCATGAGGTGACTCCACCATATACATCTGAGTCTAATGGGGTGGCTGAACGAAAGAACAGAACCTTTAAAGATATATGATTAACAACATGCTTATTAATTCTGGGTTGCCTAAGTACATGTGGGGAGAAGCTTTGAATACGGCTTGCCATATTCTGAATAGAGTTCCTCTGAAACATATGGACAAGACACCTTATGAATTATGGAAAAGTAGAAAGACGAGTTTAAAGTATTTTCGTGTGTGGGGGTGCCTTGCAAAGGTGCTTGTCCCTGAATACAAGAGAAAGAAACTAGGTCCGAAGACTATTGATTGCATCTTTCTGGGCTATATAGAAACCACTACGGCTATGAGATTTTTAGTGCTAAAATCTGACATAGACGGTATAGTGGCTAACACTATAGTTGAATTTCGTGATGCAACATTCTTTGAGGATGTGTTCCCTATGAAGACTGGTATACCTCAAGATATTTCTAATGATGATCCTACTCACACATCGAGTTCTATTCCCGATCATGTGGAAAAGATGACAAATGTGGGGGCAAATCCTGATAGTAGTTCTACTCCTGACGAAGTAGATAAACCTAGAAGGAGTAAGCGTGCAAAGGTAGTCAAGGACTTTGGAAGTGATTTTGTCACTTACAATGTCGAGGATGAACCTTTAACTTTCCGATAGGCCATTGATTCTTCGGAGTCAAGGCACTGGAAAGGTGCTGTAATAAGTGAGATTGTCTCTATTGTTTCTAACAGAACATGGGAGTTGGTTGACCTACCTCCTGGGTGTACTACTATAGGATGTAAATGGATCTTCAAAAGGAAGATGAATCGTGATGGCTCAATAGATAAGTATAAGGCTAGGCTGGTAGCTAAGGGTTTTAGGCAAAAGGAAGGCATTGATTACTTTGACACATACTCTCCGGTTGCAAGGATGACAACAATCTGAATGCTTATAGCATTGGCTTCTGTACATGGTCTTATCATCCATCAAATGGATGTAAAGACAACTTTTCTTCATGGTGATCTTGAAGAAGATATTTATATGGATCAGCCTGAGGGATTTGTTGCTTCGGGTAACGAGAGGAAAGTATGTAAGTTGATCAAGTCTATATATGGCTTAAAACAAGCTCCTAGAGACTGGCATAAAAAGTTTGATGATACTGTTTTAGAATCAGAGTTTGTAGTTAATGAAAGTGACAAGTGTGTCTACTATATGGTTAAAGGAAATGAATGTATTATCGTGTACCTATATGTGGATGATATTTTATTGTTTGGAACCAATATTGAGATTATTAACGAGACAAAAAGTTTCTTGAAAAGGCACTTTGAAATGAAGGATATGGGTGAGGCTAGTGTGATTCTTGGGGTCAAGTTGACACAGTCAACAGATGGAATAACATTGTCACAATCTCATTATATAGAGAAATCTATACTTGAGAAGTATGGTTATTCAAATTGTAGAATCGCTAGTACACCGTACGATCCTAAAGTTGCCCTAGTCAAGAATAGTTCAGGGATTCCTGTGTCTCAGTTAAGGTATTCTCAGATTATTGGGAGTTTGCAATATCTTGCTAATGTGACTAGACCAGATATTTCTTATTCTGTGTCTAAGTTAGCTAGATATACAAGCTGTCCGAACAAGACTCATTGGGAGGCACCAGATAGAGTTCTTAGATATCTTAAGGGAACTATTTCCCTTGGTTTGCATTATCGAAGATTCCCTGGAGTACTCGAGGGATACAATGATGCAAGTTGGATAGATAAGAAATCTGGTACCAATGGAGTGACTGGATATTTGTTTACCCTAGCAGGTGGAGAAATATCCTGGAAGTCTACTAGACAGACTTTGATTACTCGGTCTACTTTTGAGGCTGAGTTGTGTGCACTAGATGCCATGGGGACGGAGGCTGAATGGTTGCATGGACTTATGTCAGTGTTACCTGTAGTAAGCAGACCGCCTCCAGCCATTGATGTTCATTGTGATAGCCGTACAACTATCGACAAGATCAGTAGTGAAAAGTATAATGCTAAAACATAGAGACACATCCAAGTTAGACTTAAGTCTATAAGGGGTCTTGTGTCTGAGAGGATTATTGCTGTAGATTTCATTGGAACTCAGGATAATATAGCTGATCCTTTGACTAAAGGACTTGAGCATGCAGTAGTCCTTAAGTCTAGGTTGGGGATGGGACTGATAGCCCATAATGATTCATCAGCAGCGGGAACCCAATACACCTGAGAGGAGATCCCTTGAAGTGTATTCAATGTGGTAATAACAAGCTGTGAGGGTGAGTTGGTAGTACCTTTACTATATATACCTTGATACGCACGTATCTGAGTCTATCCCCTGTAAACCTAAAAGGTACTGTTACTGCCAGTATAGCAAGAGTTATTTTGAACTCTGAATGGGGTCAAGTCATTTGACGAGATGATCGCAGTACATCTCTGGAGATGCCCAGCTAATCGAATGTAATTGTGTGGTCGCAATTAGAGGAAAGGGTTATTCCTTGAAGCATTCGACGAACAGGATCGAGACAGGACCATTAACGTCTCAAAGCCGTAGATCAGCACCATAGCCTTTGATTTGTCATCGTCTATGGAGTTTGGTTACACCAAACGGATAAAGATTCAAGGTGAAACATTCCATCTAGATCTGGTAGCCATCGAAGTAGAGGACTTAGGAGGGTTCAAACCCGGAAGGGTACCGACTCTGAAAAACAAGTCATGATAAGGACCGATATGTAAGAATTTCTGTATGGATTTGTGGGGGATTGTTAGAAAATCGAAAGTTTGAGGCATATTTTAAACATGTTTGTTCGCACAAAATCACGCAAGCGTACGCGGTCACAAGTAATATATGAATAAGTAGAGTTCGTTCCCACATAGACTGTTTTGGTTACTATAGTTATGCACTTATGCAACAATGTATGGCTATTGTTCAATGCTAAGACAAGTAACAAATTTGTGTTTGGATTATCTAAATTAACTAAGCAAATTACCAAGACTATAATTAACTAAAAGAGATTTTTTTTGACTTACTTATGAGAATAAAATATGGGATCCTAACTTCATTAAATACTTCATCTAGAGTCTTTTGTCTTTAATCAATGCATGTGACGGTTATGACAACTAATCGGATAACACGAAATCAGTACATGCTACCTTTCAGTATATGTATACCAAACCACTCAAACATCCACAAAAGAGATAGAAGTTGAGCAGACACCAATTATGCTTAGACCCTATATGTCTATAAGATTTGAAAACATAACGGTTTAATGAGCAAGTTATCCATTCAGATTACATAGGGCAGGCAAGATGGTTAAAATCACCTACGAATCATGCATGACAACATACATAAACCTATGCTAGCATGGCAAGTTCTAAACCTCTATATCCACTTTCGCAATCAATAGAGATTAACAAACAACTTAGATGTTAGCTACGCATCCAAGAAGAATAAGCACAACCAAACTAGGTTATCAATTAGCCATCACACACAAATCTTTAAAACAATTAACTACTAAAATCCATAGATAAATCCGTTAGAATCCCACGACGACGATTAGTTCATAATCGAACCGTTCATCATCGTGGGTTCTGATGAAAACATGATAGTAAATATGTCTGGAATACTGAATAAAGTACTAGAGATAAAGTTTAAGAAAAACAAAACCAACGAGAATCCAAAGTATCGCCTAATTAGAAGAATATAAAGAAAAGATGAAATCTAGATCTTCGTAATCATCCGTCTTCTTGTTCTCCTTGATGGTGGATGAATATGTATGTATGTATATCAATGTATGTCTCTGAAATCGTCCACCAAGTGTTTAAATAGGCCTTTCTGTTGACTGGTCTTCGCTGGTTTCCATATCAGAATTGAGTTCTGCAAATTTTCAGCATTTGGCAAGCGCGGGCGCGCTTGGTAGGGCGCGGGCGCGCTATGAACAGTACTTTCAGGCACGGGCGCGCTATGAACAGTGCGGAGCGCTATGAACAGTGCCATGAACAGTGCTACTATTCATAATTCAGCAAACTATTTTCTTTCCGTTTCTTTGCGCTTCCAACTCCCTTACCGCATGGATTTCTCTTCTTTAGCACATATCCACCATATATACATGAATCCTCGCATTTCTGTATCCATCTGTAGCTCTGCACATTCTAGCTAAAAACACATCAAACACACTAAATACTTGAGTATGAGCGATCAATTTAAGTCGATATGAAGCGTTCCAAGTAGATATAAAATCCACTTATCAACGTTCTTGATGGAATTTCCGGAAACTAACAATTGGAGGTTGTTCCTTGTAATGAGGACTTAAACTTTCATGTTTGGATCTAAGACATTTTCTTAGTGTAATCCATAAATAAATTGAGTTGAAATAGGTTGCTTGAAATGGGTTATGTGGGTTGGTTATAATAGAATAACTTGTATCCCACATAGAAATGGTAATGAGAGGTTGGTGGGTTTATATAGAAACATGTGCAAGAGTAGTGTACAACTACTAAGGCATGTGGGTGTGCATGGTGTTAGTATGTGCCTCGCGCACACACACACGCGCACGCCGCCACCGCCTGCCTCGCCTCGCCCCGCCACGTCACGACTCGACTCGGGTCAGGTCGGGTCGAAGGGCGATTTGGGCGAATGTCTCGGCGTCTCGTGTACACGAGGCGACCTGGGTGAGGAATTTTATTACCTGTTTATTTAATATTATTTATTGATTTAATTTAACAGTATCAGTATTTATTTATAACAGCTAAACGAATTGGGTCAGGATTTATATTAAATCCTGATGGACCAGTTCTTGGATCAAATCCTGATGGCCTGGTCAGTACTTGGAGTGAAATCCTGATGGCATGTGTCAGTATTTAAATCCTGATGATGGTCCAGTCCTTACGAAATCTTGATGGTCGATCAAGTACTGATGCCACTCCTGACGGACAGCAAGTCCTGATGGCTTGGAGTACTGATGATGATCAAATCCTGATGGACCAGGAAATCCTGACTGAGCTGTAACTGTTATTAAATCCTGATGACTACTGTTATGGTAATTAAATCAGAATAATTAGTTTTAAATGTGATATCTTCAGTTACAATATTTGGGCTGTTACGTTTTATTTTGTATTATATTTATATATACAAATGAGAACGTTTGAAGTGAGACAAGAATATACGTAACTCTGAAAACCCTAGTAACTATTATCTTCTCTAGTTTTCTCTCAACACATACAGAATACATAGTTCTTGGGCGAAGTGAGGTGCTGTTCGTTGTTGATCATTGCCATTTCTGTGAGTGGATTGATCTGTGATGTTTTATCCTGGGAGTGATATTGCTGCAACCCAACACAGCGTAAATGGGGCAATAATCTCTTCAAGAACAGTCAAGACTTCTCGAAGGCTTGGCGCCTCAGCTGTTTCTTTATCTTTCAGAATTTGTTAAAGCTCCTGATAGATAAGTGTTCTTTCTTATCTGATTATATTTACAGTCTCTAATTATTTTATTGTTTCGACCTTTGTGTTTGTTTCGTTTATTGGTATTTTGCCTGTTCTTGTTAATACAATTATATATATAACTGCCCTATTGTTGCTGTGTAGTTTGTAATTATACCCAACAATACTTTTGGTAGATCAGGTTTGTTCCTTATGGAACAAAGGTGAAATCATTCAAGCAGTTGATCCTAAACTGGGGGTAGATTATGTAGTAGAGGAAGTGGAGTTGGTGTTAAAGCTTGGCTTGTTGTGCTCATGTGTTGATCCTAATATAAGGCCAAGTATGCAACAAGTTGTGCAGTACTTGGATGGTTACGAACAACTGCCAGAATTATCTGATCTTAGTATTTCTTAGACTGGATTTCCATTTGGAGATGATGTGGTTAATGTCTCTACCACATCGACTCAACCATACTCTGTTGTCGAATCCTTTCTCACTAGCGGTAGATAAATTACAACTTACACTGTATAGGGTTCATCTTTGTGTACTTTGTTATAAACTAGTAAAGCAAATATTTACTTTCTATGTTCTCATGTCTCTGGAAATTCTCATGAACCAGTGCTTGTAGTACTTGAATGTTAAAAAGGATCTTTCGATTAAAGCATTACAAAGTTCACACTTCACAGTTCCTTGTTGGATGAGTTCATTTTTCCCAACAAAAAAAAAGTTTCATAGACATTTGAAATATATTGGTATTAAACGACTCATTTGATCAGCTCTTCGAATCTATACTCTTTACCAAAGTACCAAATTTGGTTATCACTTAACTCGGGTTCGATTCCTCGCAACTACATAATTATACAAGATTTATTTACTTTAAATTCTTTAACTTCATCCAGGGTTCGATTCCCTACAATTACGTAATTATACAAGATTTATTTATTTACTTTAAATTCAATAGTTTCATCGAACGTTAGATTCTTCGCAACTACGTAATCATACAAGATTTATTTATTTACTTCAATTTCTTTAGCTTTATGCATAGTTGGATTGTCTGTAACTACATAATTAAATAGTTATTTATTTATTATATATTTTTATCATTCAATTCTCGAGAAATACATTTTTAAATAATATTTATTAATAATTTATTAATACTAATATTTTACAAAAACAAAAACAAAAACATCAAAAACAAAATCAAGTTGAAGAATAACTAGTTTCACAAAGCCCTGATGGGTTCATGATTGAGTGTGCCTTGAAGTTGGATTTTCTAATGACAAACAACGAGGATGGATACGAAGTTCTGAAAGCCAGACTTGGCTTGCCCGGAGCCCATAGGGTGAAGAACCTCAAAGTCTGTAGAAACTCAACATCGGGTGTTATGAATACATCCAAAAGGAGAAAAACGTAAAGGCTGATGTCATATCTAAGTTTACCACCTCGGAGGTAGAGAACTATGCAGAAAGTATTTACTTCCAAGATTTGAAGACCCGAAGTATTGATGCAAAGCTGATAGCACCTGTAGGTGTGGAAAGTTGTAGGATGAATCCCGTAAAGGCTCACCAAGAAACCGGTTGGTTACCCGATAATGCCTTGGAGGCACGGAATTTGTCAGTATGAACATTAAGGCCTTAAAAACGGAATTAGCCTTGAAAGAAGTTAATAAGGAAATCTGTGGGCAGCATTCGGGAGGGGCATGGACCTTACCCACAAGATGACCTGGTTGAGATTTTAATGGCCAGATATGATGGCTGATGCCAAAGGAGTGTGACCGATACCAGAAGTACACACATGTTGTAAGGCAACCACCTGAGTTGCTCACATCAGTTAGCTCACCTATCTCGTTTGCTATGTGGGGAATTGATATACTTGGTTCATTTCCAGTGGCAAGTGCAAAAAAGAAGTTTTTAATTATGGCAATTGATTACTTTACTAAGTGAATTGAGGCTAAACCTTTAGCCAAGATAACCACTAAACAAGTGACACAATTCTTGTGAGAAAGTGCGATATGCAGAAATGGACTTTCATAAATCCTAGATAATGGACGACATTTCAACAATGAGGATTTAAAAAAAATATCTTGAAAACCATAACGTGAAGTTATGATCTACTTCCGTAAGCACATCCCCAAACCAACGGGCAAGCTAAAGCCCGGAACAAGGATAGTGGAATGCTGAAATGTGCTTCATTCTACTAGAACTTAAGAATGAAATTAAGGTTCTTTGAAACAAGAAAACTCTGTCCCTAAAAAAGAAGAAGTATCAAA
The DNA here is from genome assembly GCA_030848705.1 of Heracleum sosnowskyi. Lineage (NCBI taxonomy): Eukaryota > Viridiplantae > Streptophyta > Magnoliopsida > Apiales > Apiaceae > Heracleum > Heracleum sosnowskyi. The sequence continues at coordinate 11,108,201 of CM061245.1, forward strand.
ATGGTGTTCCCATATAACATGAAATGAAGACTTGAATATTAGCCTTGCAGATCTCGAATCGCAGTCTTGAAGACCTCAAATTCTAGTCTTGAAAACCTGTAATCCTAGTCTCGAAGATGAATCCTACTCTTCATGACCTCAACTCAATTGAACACCTGAGTTTGTCATATCTAGATCCCTAATTTTGATTAAAAAGTCATGAAGACCAAGATTCTACAACTCGGAAGATAAATCATAGTCCTAAAAACCTCAAGCTCAATTAAAAGCCTAAAGAGACCTATTTGGAGAAGATTAGTATAAGGGTTGAAACCCCTGAGAATTTGAGGAAACAAAGCTAAGAACGAGCTTCGATTAGATATAATAAAAGCTCAAATCAAAGTAAAGAGCAAAACGTTATGTCTGTCTTCGTTCATGAAGACATCTCAATGTGAAAATTAAGGTGTTAGACCTCAAGTTAGGTCTTCTACCTGTAAGCCACGTTTGGCGTTGTTGAAACCTCAATTCAGGTCGAAGGTGTTCGACCTCGGTGCAAAAAAGGCAATAATTTCGACCTCAATTTAAGTCGAAATTCCAGCCCCGTTTAGACCTCAAGTTAAGTTTTCTACCTGTAAGCCATGTTTGGCGTTGTTGAAACCTCAAACAAGGTCTAAGGTGTTAGACCTCAAGTTAGGTCTTCTACATGTAAGCCACGTTTGGCGTTGTTGAAACCTCAATCCAGGTCAAAGGTCTTCGACCTTGGTGCAAAAAAAGGCCATAATTTCGACCTCAATCTAAGTCAAAATTCCAGCCCCGTTTAGACCTTAAGTTAGGTCTTCTACCTTTAAGCTATGTTTGGCGTTGTTGAAACCTCAAACGAGGTCTAAGGTGTTAGACCTCAAGTTAGGTCTACTACCTGTAAGCCATGTTTAGCGTTGTTGAAACCTCAAATGAGGTCCAAGGTGTTCGACCTCAAAGATAGTCTTTTACCTATAAGCCACGCTTGGCGTAGTTAGAATCCCAAATGAGGTCCAAGGTGTTATACCTCAAATCAAGTCTTCGATTTTAGGGTCTTCTGTAGTTTTCCTATTTTTCAGAAATTTTATCGTGCCATCACAAATATTGAATTGACACTTTGAGTGCCAAATGTTCGACCTCAATTCAGGTCGTACATGGACGACCTCAGTCCTGGTCGAGAGTGTTCGACCAGGAGGCCAGAAGTGCCAAATGTTCGACCTCAATTCAGGTCGTAGATGGATGACCTCGGTCCTGGTTGAGAGTGTTCGACTAGGAGGCTAAAAGTGCCAAATGTTTGACCTCAGTTCAGTTCGTACATGAACGACCTCAATCCTGGTCGAGAGTGTTCGACAAGGAGGCCAAAATTGTTAAATGTTCGACCTCAATTCAGGTCGTACATGGACGACCTCAATCCTGGTCGAGAGTGTTCGAACAAGAGGCCAAAAGTGCCAAATGTTCGACCTCAATTCAGCTCGTACATGAACGACCTCAATCCTGGTCGAGAGTGTTCGACCAGGAGGCCAAAAGTGCCAAATGTTCGACCTCAATTCAGGTCATCAGCCTTCGACCTCGAAGCCAAAAAGGCCCTATTTTCGAACTCAAACGAGATCGAAATAATTTTAAAAAAAAATTGGGTAAAATAAATATTATTGTAATATTTATTTATTCAAAAAAGAGGAAAAAATCGAGTCTTTTTCGACCTCAATTCAGGTCATGACACTTCGACCTCGAAGCCAAAAATGCCCTATTTTTGAACTCAAACGAGATCGAAATAATTTTTTTTTAAAAATGAATAAAATAAATATTATTATAATATTTATTTGAAAAAAAAAATTCACAAACCGATCGACCTGAAACCAGGTCGAAGGTTGTCGAGCTAGAACCAAGTCGAGGTGCTTCGACCTCACCCCAAAATGGACACTTTCTTCGACCTGAAATCAGGTCGACTAAACTGCCAAAGTGTAGTTTAGTACTCCAAGTTCTGGATAGTTGACAAATTCTCCCCTGAAATTTAGAAACGGATAGATTCTCCACTGAAGTTTGGAATCTGACAGATTCACCCCTGAGCTTTGGAAAATTATGAATAAACCCCTGAAAAATTATGAAAAGGTGCCTATAATTTTGAAATACTTGCAAATATATATATATATATATATATATATATATATATATATATATATATATATATATATATTTGCAAAAATTATTAAAAAATACATGTGCGTACATGAAAATTCCTTAAATATTATGAATAATTATTAAAAATACCTGTGGGTACATGAAAATTCCTTAATATTACGAATAATTATTAAAAATACATGTGGGTGCATGAAAATTCCTAAAATATTATGGATGATTATTAAAAATACCTGTTGGTACATGAAAATTCCAAAAATATTGAGGATCATTATTAAAAATACCTGTGTGTACATGAAAATTCCTAAAATATAAGGGATGATTATTAAAAATACATGTGTGTACAAGAAAAATCCTAAAATATTAGGAAAAATATGATAAAATGTGAGGGAAATTATTAAAATATTTCCTTGATAATGTGAACAACAATGAATGCATGAGTTTTATAACGAGCTCTATACAAGTGTAGAGCTTCATAAAAACAAGCACAATTATGAACTATTATTCACTAGTACAGAACTGATCTATAGCGTCGCACTTTTAGCGTCGGTTAATCAGAAAACCGTCACCTATTCGTTCCTATGGCGTCGGTTCTAACAATAACCGACGCATATTGACTGCTGGCAGAATCAATGGCGTTAATGTTCACTGCATCTATTTGTCAATGCGTAATCTTAAGCCTTGTTTCAGCTGGTGTAGTACTGCCATTATAATTATTGTTACCATACTTGCAAATTATGAGGCTAATAGTAGAGTAGTTTGCTAGGTTGTTGTGTTAGAATGAATTTAATATTAGAAACAAAAATCTGAAATTAACTATCAGGTTGATTGAAGGATCTCCCGTGCATACTTTACTAAATAAGGTTTCTGATTGCTCCGTAATGATTGCTCCGTAATGATTGCTTTCTGTTATAGAGTTGACCAACATTAACTATTTCTGCAGTAATAACCCACGGAGCAGCACCACGATTAAAGTCTTCTCGTGGACAAGCAAGAAAAAAGAGCCAAGAAAGAAAAAAGAGCCAAGCAAAGCAGGTCCATGGCGGTCAAAATTCAAGTCAAAATCAAATTGAAAAACTTGATTTTGTAAATCAAACTAGAAAGAATTTCTATTAGTATTTTGAACTAATGTGTTGTTTATTCCAAGTTGTATATTAGCAATAATCTTTTAAATTTATTTCAATCAAATTTGTATTATAATTTTATTTTCTCTAGTTCATGTTTGTTAATGTGGTTGTACCATTGTATTTAAGTGTGAAGCAGGTTGAAATTTATACTAATAAATCAGGTTAAATAATATACAAAAATGACCAGGATTTTTTAATTTTTTTAAGACTTTAGGCGTCGGTTAATTCTATGTGACGCTATTGTGTTACACTTAATGCGTCGGCATTTAAGACAACCGACGCTAAAAGGTATCAGCCTTTAGCGTCGGTTATCCGGATAACCGACGCTACAGGGATCAACCAAAAGCATCGACGTTCTATATGACCGACGCTAATGTCAGTACCAATAGCGTTGGCATTCCAGACAACCAACGCTAATGTCAGTACCAATAGCGTCGGCATTCCAGACAACCGACGCTAATGTCAGTACCAATAGCGTCGGTTATTGTACATTCGGCGTTGGTTGTTTAACCGACGCCAAAGAGGTTTTAGCGACGCTGTTTTGACCGACGTTGTAGGCATTTACCTATAGCGTCCCCTACATATACTACGCCTTTTGACCGACACTATATCTCTTTTTGACCGACGCTATAGGCCCATTTTGTACTAGTGAATCATAAGAAGTCCCGAATTAGGACGTCTCGTTTAAGGGAAATCAAAAGTGAGCCATTAAGAGGCCAATTAAATATAACATAAGCCATAGAAGGCTGGCACAAATGTCAATTCAGCCTCGAATAAGGCAAATTATCGTAACTTTGTAGGTCGCTCCACACTTTAAAGTAAGATGATACCCGAGATTCGGGCCGATAAGCATTAATTGCTCATAAAATCCTGAAATAATGACTGAAAATAGTAAATTAAATCCCAGGTGAAGGAGCGTTGACCCCAATACCGTTAAGGATATTTATAACTTCTACGAAAATTCAAGAAGTTTTCCCAGAAGTTGGGGGGCAAATGATATTGGCTAAAAAAATATCCTAGAAATATAATTTCATATTAATTAAACCTAGATTGGTCCAATAATAAGGCCAATTATTGAGGCCTAAAACTCTATTTATTTATTAATTTTGTAATTAATAAAAGGGCTAATAATGTAGCTCATTAAATATGTCCTAACTGGAAGCCAACTCCTACAAGGAGTAGCCTCCAAGACACCGAAACCTAAAAGGAGTCAGCCTCCTACAAAGAAGGATCTAGAATCCTAATCCAAGAAGGTGGCTTGCCCACCAAGTCTCCCAAACCTAGTCTAAATCATAGACTCTCAACATCTATATAAAGGACCTCATCCTTCATTATAAAAAAACCTTTTGAGCAGAGCTCCATACGTCACAATGTCGCGAGGGCACAACAAGCCATGTAGGCATATTTAGAACTACGTCTTGGCTTGATTCTTGATGTTCATCAAGGTACGTAGGCATCTTGTTAGGACCGAGTTAGTCCCCGACAACAAGAGAAGCCACACCATTAAAGCTTGAAGCTCATCAACCCTAGCATTAAATTCACAAAACCCTAACATCGATTTGAAGACCTAGTTTTTATTCCACAACAGTATACAAGTTCCCACATAGTGAAAAACAAGTCTAAAATGTTGTAAACAATATTTCTACTAATACGACTTGCATTATTTCTGCTGATTCATTTTGATGTATACATGTAGTTTTATTACATTTACGAAAAAATGTTGAAGAAGTCCTTTCAACGATTGGTTACGCTGACTTTAGTGATTCTCTAGTGATTATAAATTACAATGCTAATGACAATTTCAGGCATATTTTGTTTTGCGAGGAAAAAGATATTCACAGAAGTTCTTGAAGACTGGGATCACTATGAGGCCACTGAAGGATTCGGAGGTAAAGAACTCTTGGGCATATGTGGTTTTAGCAGAGACTAGGCTCAGTTGAACACAAAGATTTCGAGTTATCAAAGGTGTGGCAACAGGGCTTAAATATCTACATCAAGACTGGGAGCAAGTGGTGATTCATAGAGATATTAAAGCTAGTAATACGTTGCTAGATAGTAATGTTAGGCCTAGTATGCATCAAGTTGTGCAGTTCTTGCTTTGTTACGGAAGTTTGCCAGCTTGATATTTTTCAGTCTGATTGCAGATTAGGAGGTGACAAAGGATATAATATTTATACCTCATCATCTCAACCATCATCTGTTGTTGACTCGTTTCTCATTTTGGAGTTCATCTTGTCAAATACCAAGTTTTTACTGAAAAGAATTAAATTTATCAAAAGCTGGTTTGTAGTACAGTTGCATTCACATTAATTTTCACCAATAAAAACATCTCAAATTGCCAAATAATCAATGTCACATCATTTGGAAACAAATTTTGGTACGGTACCCATTGCACTACTCAAATTTAATTACCATAAAATATTTATATCATACAACTAATATGGGCTATAAATAGCCCTAAAAATATAATTAATGACGTATTAATTAGACCTAGATTGGTCCAAGAATTAAGCCCAATAAATGAGGCCTGAAACCCTAATTATTTATTAATTTAGTAATTAATAAAAGGAGAAAATGTGCAGCTTATAAAAAGAGTCCAGAGTGTGTCAAATTCTTCAAAGATTAGCCACCAAGGCATACAAACCTAATATGAGTCAGCCTTCTACAAAATAGGATTCACAATCCTGATCTTAGAAGCTGACTTGGCCCCCAAGTCACCTAATTCTACCCTAAATGTAGGGCTCCTGGCGCCTATATAAGGACCATGATCCTTCAAATTAGAACTACATTTTTGGCTTGATTCTCAGTATTAATTGAGATACGTAGGCATCTTGTGAGGGCAAATTTAGCCACGAAACACGAGACTAGCCATTAAAGCTCGAAAAGCTCTCAAACCCTAGCATCAAATTCAAAAGTACAGATTTTATTCCACAACATTTGGCACCGTCTGTGGGAAGAAAACATTAACCATGGCAAATACACGAAGAACAAATCGAGAAACTTAAACTTCAGAAGGACTTCTTCTTACCTCTGAAACAGAGACTCACGGAAGCCAACCGCCGCCAACTACTGGCACTCAAGGGGCGAGTATCCCCCTCACCAGTACTCAAGGACCAGAAATCCCAATTTCGGTTGAAGGGACGAATCCCCTACAAATGGTCATTCATGGACCTAATCCTCAAGAGACTAATCTCCAGCAACCAATCACAACCTCTCTACTACTTTTGAATGCAACACGTGGCCTTCAACTTCACACCACGAATCTTCCCCAATATACGACTCAAACTCTCGGGATGTCAACCTATGGTATGCCACCTCGACCCACAGTGGGGAGTAGTGGTATTAATCCAACATACCACGAAGCTTATGTCCCCCCTTATATTCAAGGTCTGGGACCCATAAATCAACAAACTCAAACTCGACAAACCCCCTTGATTCAAGACTACTCAGGTCCTTACACTGAGGAAGAAGATTATAATTCCGATGATGAAAGGGATATACCCCCAAGAAGGAGGCGTTCTTCCCAAAAAAATCAGGAACAACTCCAAACCACTAAGGAAAAGATTGCGGCCTATGAGGCAGAGGCTGCAAGACTCAAGAAAGTATTGGCGGAAGAAGAGGCTGCCAAAGCACAAAACCAAGCAACCGGGAGAGTCCCAGTGATCAATTTAGATCTTGCACCAAGCAGAACCAAGAGGGCTGAAGCTCCAAAGGGTGATCCTACTGTGTTGTTACCCTTAGGAGATCCTGATGATCCTACACCACTTTTTACTCAGGATATCATGAAAGCTAATATATCCAGAAATTCAAGATGTCAACCATCAAATCTTATAATGGAATAGGAGATCCAGCAAATCATGTAAGAACTTTCTCTAATGCACTGTTGTTGCAGCCTACCAATTATGCAGTCAAATGCAGAGCGTTTCCACAAACCCTGGCGGGCATGTCTCAACGTTGGTACAGTCGTCTCCCTCCCAATTCTATTGGATCTTTTAAGGAACTAAGCAAGACGTTTATCAATCATTTTGTCAGTGGAAGGGTGCATGAGAAGAGTTTTGCATCTCTTATGGGAATCCAGCAAGGTAAGAATGAAGCCTTGAGGGACTACATAAATCGATTCACTAGAGAGGCTTTGAAGGTCCCGGATCTGGAGGACAAAGTAGCAATGATAGCCCTACAACAAGGAACCATTGATGATCATTTGAAATGGTCTTTGGCTAAGCATCCACCTGAAAGCATGTTAAAGTTACAAGACCGGGCTGGAAAATATATCAAGGCTGAAGAAAGCATGAGGAAATATGAACCTGCTGCCGGCGGAAGCGGGAACACAAAGAAAAAAAAGGAGACTCAAGAATATGATGTTAAGGAAAAGTATCCTAGGACAACAAAGGATTCTGACTCTCCACCTAAAAAGAACAATTTTGGACCAAGGTTCACGGAGTATGCGAGATTGAACACCCCCAGAAGCCAAATTCTGATGGAAATTGCGAAGGAGGAAGATCTCCGATGGTCGAAGCCACTGAGGACTGACTTGTCTAAAAGGAATCAGAATCAATTCTGTCGATTCCACAAAGAAGTTGGTCATGATACAGATGATTGCAAGCAGTTGAAAGATGAGATCGAGTTCTTAATACGAAGAGGAAAACTCGATAAGTTCACTAAGGATGGGAATCGAGGAAATCAATATGATATTTGGAGGACCAACTGCTGTTGGGTCCTCCCGAAACTCAAGGAAAACTTATGCCCGAGAGGTAATGACTGTTGTAGGAGAAGCACCGAAGCGTGCCAAGACGGAAATAGCAATAATTTTTGATGATTCTGACTTGGAGGGAGTGAAATTTCCCCATAACGACCCCCTGGTCATCATACCTGTGATAGGCAATTCCGAGACAAAGAGGGTTTTGGTTGATAATGGAGCTTCAGTAGAAATCTTGTTCCATGATGCTTTCATCAAGATGGGCTACACTAATTCTTAGCTGACACCTTCGAATATGCCCATATATGGATTCAATGGAGTGAAATCAAAGGTGGAAGGTACAATCCAACTCCATATGACAATGGGGCAAGGTTCGAAGACAACCACTCAAATGCTGAACTTTATAGTCATTAAGGCAACTTCGACTTACAATGCAATCCTGGAAATGACGGGTCTTCATGCATTCAAGGCTGTTGCCTCGACTTACCATTTGAAAATCAAGTTTCCACCAAGGAATGAAATTGGTGAGGAGCGAGGTGATCAAAAAATGGCTAGGAGTTGTTATGTAGCTGCGTTAAGGCCTGCCGGAGTCGGGGGCAGATTCTCCCCATTGAAGACATGGACACCCGAGATAACGAAGAAAGAAGAGGGAAACCGGCAGATGATTTAATTCCATTTCCCTTAGTTCCTGGAAAACCAGAAAAGGTTACTTACGTTGGAGCATTGTTACCTGAACCCTTGAAGGGCAAGATCATATCTTTTCTTCAAGAAAACAATGATGTTTTTTCTTGGACAGCGACCGATATGCTAGGGATTGATCCCCAATTAATAACTCACAAGTTGAATGTAGATCCTGAAAGGAAGACGGTGAAGCAAAAGAAGAGAAACTTTGCTCCAGAGAGGCAAGAGGCCATAAAGCAGGAAGTAGATAAGCTCTTGGAAGCAGGGTTCATTGAAGAAATTCAATTCCCTGAATGGTTGGCTAACCCGGTAATGGTCAAGAAAGCCAGTGGAAAATGGAGGATGTGTGTAGACTTCACAGATTTGAATGACGCATGTCCTAAGGATTGTTTTCCTTTGCCAAGGATCAATACTCTAATAGATGCCATGGCTGGGCACGAGATGTTGAGTTTCATGGATGGCTTCAGTGGATACAACCAGATCAAAATGCACAAGGATGACATCTCCAAGGTATCTTTCATCACTGACTTTGGTGTTTACTGCTATTTGGTTATGGCTTTTGGGCTCAACAATGCAGGTGCAACATATCAAAGGTTGGTAAACAAAATTTTTGAGCACTTGATTGGAAAGACCATGGAAGTCTATGTAGACGACATGTTGGTTAAGAGAGCCTCGATAAGGCAGATCATATAAGTCATCTTCGGGAAGCATTTGAGGTGCTGAGGCACCATAAGATGATGTTAAATCCAGCTAAGTGCGCCTTCAGCGTAGGATCAGGAAAATTTTTAGGCCTGATGCTATCTAAACGAAGAATTGAAGCTAACCCTGATAAATCAAAGCCATTCTGGACATGGAACCACCACGGTCCGTCAAGGATGTTCAGAAACTAACAAGGAGAGTAGCAGCATTAAGGAGATTCATCTCCAAATCAGGGGAGAAGTGCTTACCTTTCTTCAAAGCTCTAAAAACCATGAAAAATTTTGAATGGACGGCAGAAATCTAGGAAGCCTTGGAGGCCTTGAAAAAATACTTGGTCGAGGCACCATTATTGGCAAAACCAAAACCGGGAGAGATTCTCTACTTATACCTGGCAGTCTCGAACACTACCATTGGAGCCGTTTTGGTTAAGGAAGAATTGGAAGTTCAGAAACCCATCTACTATGTGAGCAAGATTCTACATTGAGCAGAATTAAACTACTCTATGATAGAGAAGTTTGCATTAGCCCTGATCATGGACTCGAGAAAGCTACGCCCGTACTTCCAGGCATACAAGATAGAAGTCTTGACCAATCAGCCTCTAAGAAACATCTTGCACAGTCCTCAAGTTAGTGGAAGATTGATCAAATGGGCTATAGAGTTGGGAGAATTTGACATCAAGTATAAGCCTCGAACGACAATAAAAGCTCAAACACTAGCTGACTTCATGGTTGAATGCACTATTGACAACCAGGAAGTCGGGGGCAGGAAGCATTATTGGAAGGAAAAGACGAAGAGAAGCAAGATGAAGACATGGTGTCCAAAGAATGTTGGGTGCTCTATTTTGATGGGGCATCAAAAACAAAATCAAGTGGAGCAGGTTTGGTGCTGCAAAGTCCTGAAGGATTTCTCATAGAGTATGCACTCAAGCTGGACTTCCCAACGACAAATAATGAAGCTGAGTATGAAGCCCTGATAGCTAGCTTGGGGCTGGCTGGAGCCCTGAGAGTTAAGACTCTCAAAGTATGTGGAGATTCAAGGCTGGTAGTTTCCCAAGTGAATGGAGAATTTGAGGCTAGAGATGAAGTCATGGCTAAGTATCTGAAACTTGCCAAAGCCATCATGACTCAATTTGAGGAGTGTTATGTGGAACACATTCCTAGAGAAGAAAACATGAAGGATGATGCCTTGTCCAAGTTTGCTTCTTCTGAAATAGAGAACTATGTAGGAAGTGTATGCTTCCAAGTCTTAAAGACCCCAAGCATCAATGGAAAGTTAATAGCACCCATTGATGTTGCTAGCTGTTGGATGGATCCCATCAAGGCTCATCTAGAAACTGGTTGGCTACCTAACGATACTTCAGAGACACGAAAATTATATGTGAGAGCACTAAGGTACACCTTGATTGAGGGAATATTGTATAAAAAGTCTTTCGTTGGCCCCTACTTGAAGTGTTTGAAACCCTATGAGGCATTCTTAGCCCTAAGTAAAGTACATGAGGGGATTTGTGGGCAGCACTTGGGGGCAGGGCCCTTGCTCATAAAATCACTTGTCTAGGATTCTATTGGCCAGATATGCTTGCGAACGCAAAAGACTATGTGAAGAGGTGTGAACGATGCCAAAAGCATGCACTAGTGGTTAGGCAACCACCTGAGATGTTAACATCTATAAATTCACCTGTCCCATTTGCCATGTGGGGAATGGATATACTTGGCCCATTTCCTGTAGCAAGTGCATAAAAGAAATTTTTGATAGTGGCAATTGACTACTTCACTAAGTGGATTGAGGCTAAACCCCTAGCCAAGATAACCACTAAGCAAGTAATGCAATTCTTGTGGGAAAGTGTGATATGCAGGTATGGGATTCCACGAATCTTGGTCACGGATAATGGAACTCAATTCAACAATGAGGATTTCAAGAAGTATTGTGGAGAGAATGATATTGAACGACATTTCACTTCTGTTGTTCATCCTTAAGTAAATGGGCAAGCTGAAGTAGCAAATCGAATTATCCTGGATGGACTGAAGAAGAGAGTTGAACGCTCTAGGAATACTTGGGTGGATGAATTACTCCCCATACTGTGGGCATATCGTACCACTTGTAAGGTCGCCACTGGGGCAACTCCGTTTTTGTTAGCATATGGAGCAGAAGCAGTGGTTCTAGTGGAGATTACTCATACATCTTCAAGAGTGGAAGCCTATGAACCAAAAGCAAATGAAGAAGGCATGAGGCTTGCCTTTGATCTAATCGATGAAGTTAGAGATGAAGCAAATGCTAAGATAGTTGAATATCAGAAACGAGCATCTTTCTATTACAACCTAAGGGTTAAAGAAAGATTCTTTCGTCAAGGAGATTTAGTTCTTCGAAAGATTGAAGCATCCGGAGTTAGACAAAAAGGAAAGTTGGCTCCAAATTGGGAAGGGCCATACCGAGTCAAGAACGTGTTTGGGCGAGGCTCATACAAGTTGGAAACCCTTGAAGGGATTGAGGTGCCAAGAACTTGGCATGCTGTGAATTTGAAAATTTAATATGTTTAGTGTTTCCTAACTGGACTCACTACTAGGACAAGTAGAAATAAGGTCGACGAAACCAATCCGAGTTTTTAACTCGAGGTAGGAAGTAGAGTATTATGTAAGGGTTGCACCCATTCTCAAATTATTTATGCAAGTGATGTTTTTTCCATATCTCTTCTTTTTCATCAACAATTATCAAGCATTAGAAAAATGCAAGCTAAAGAAAAGAAAATTACTAAGAATTACCTTATAAAGCAAGCAAAAAGGTAAACACGATCTAAAGAAATAGATAGCCCAATAAATAAAAGCCCGAGGGCAAAGTTAAACCCCGAAGGGTGAGTTTGGATGAACATAAATAGATAAAAAGATGAGCCACGCAGAGCCAAAGCAACATAAAATAACTAAGCTATTCCTCCTCCTCGCTGCTTGTATCATCAATTTCTTCTTCTTCACCTCCTGAGCTAGAGCCAGAACTGGTGCCAGTAGCATCGACAGAAGCATCGCCCTTTGTGTTAGCAGGAGGAGAGGAATGCTCGGGATCTAGGATTCGATCATCTTCCTCCATATCATCCTCACCAGCCAAAGCTCTCTCGAGAGGAGTCGGAATGTAAGGGCTCGGAAAGAGCGAGGGATCAAAAGTACCAGGATGCTTCCCTAAGACGGCCTCTAAAGCCTCGTCCCATCCCTTTGAGTATTGGAAAGGAAAGAGGAGCTCATCATGGTCGCCTATCAAATCCTTGTATTCCTGAGAATCAAGGTATTCGTCAATGCAATCATCCTTGCTCTTTCTTAACGCCACCAACTCAGCTTGAGCATCCTCCAGCTCCTTATCCTTCCGTGCCAAAGCCTCTTTTAAGGACTTCACCTCTTCTTCAGACTTTTCCAGCTTGCCTTTGTTAGCCTCAGAAGAGGTACGCCAAGCTTTAGCCTGAAAAAGGCCCCCCTGAAAGTTGGCATTACTCTGCCAAATAAAAAGGAATTCAAAGTAAGATAAAGATTACATAAAAAGAAGAAGGATTAAATAGAACAAAGAAAGAAAAGTACCGCAGCTATGGCTTGACCGCCCAAATGCTCAACTCCCTCGATAGTAGAGTTTGCAACAAAATCCTTGTAGTCGCAAGGAGTGAGTGAGTGGTATGACCACTCAATAGCATGCTTGGACACCCCAGTAATAGTGTCGTTCTTCCTAATACCCCAGTTGGGGCGCCAAACTGAGGACTTTGAAGATGCAGGAGTTTCTGCCACCTCAACAGGAATCTGAGATGGGATCAGAAAACTGGGAACATCAGGTTTCCCATGAGGATCATCTCATATCCTAGCCCTCTTCATCCCAGCAGTCTCATCGTCCTTGGGCTCATTAGTCTTGCTAATAAAAGTCACGGCTGTAAATACAAAAACAAAAAAGAATAGGTATAAGAAATCTCAAAAAGGAAAAGAATGAACAAAGAAAGTAAAGAAATTTACCATTGTCTGATACACTTAAAAGATCAACAGACTTGAGGACAAATTCGTCTAGAAGCTCTCAGGCCACAGTAGTCCCATTGTCCTTGATTAGCTCAGAATAAGCATGAGACTCCTCATCATTCAAAATTATGTTGTTGGGGCTACCGTCCACAACTCTACCAAATGATTTGCGGAATAAGCTTCCCCAATCCCCACCTTCCCAAACGAGGTACATGAATTCATTTTTCCACCTAGGATTGTTATCAGGAATAGATTTTGGGTGGAAAATGAAAGGAACTATTCTTAAACTGGAAATTTTTTCTAAACAAATGGACGGAAAGAGGAAAATTGTTCCGCAAGCACAAAACCATAAAACAATTGATTATCCTCCAAGCATTTGGAGGTAATTGACAAGGATTTACTTGAATATCATCCAGAAGTCTAGGTATAAATTCATGAAACGGAAACCTAAGACCTGCAACTATGGCATCTTTATAAATACACAGAGCGTTAGGCCGCCAATGGCAAGAACGGTCACCAGGACCGGCGGGGACTAATTTTAAGGGAGCCTTAACCCTATACATTTTATTATAATCCCTAATTTTGTCAACATCATGAAATCTATTACTACAATCATACGAATCTAGAGCAGAAACATACGGGTATTCATCCCCACGTTCATTGATCGTATCATGTAAAGACATGTACTTGTAACGAATAGAAATGGGGGTACCTCGTTTGGATGCATAATTCATTTTTTGAAGACGTTGGGAAGCACGATCAGCCATTTGAAAGAAGAAAGTTAAAAACCCAGAAATATTCTTCAAATATTCAACGAAAACCAAGAAAATCTTCAAAAAATCTTCAAAGAATCTTCAAATCTTCAAAGATGAACCTAGAAATCTTCAAGTCTTCAAGCTAAAACCCTAGAAACCGATAAATATCAATCGAAAAAGCCCGTCAGAAATCGCCTTACCACGGAACCCTAGCAGAGCTTTACAAAGAAAGTTTTGAGAGAATAATCGTCTTACCACGGAACCCTAGAAGAAATGAAATTCTACTCTTTTATAGAAATAGTAGCAAGTCAATGGGCCGGTTAAAGGAAGGTCAACCGAAACTAACCGGTATAGCCCATAAAAGACCAAAAATTATAATGAGCTCGATCACAATTTAGCCCAAGGAAAGTGGGTGAAAATCTCTGGCCCAATTTAGGCCCAACCAGAAGAACGGCCCAAAAATAAATAACTCAAAAATAAATATCAACATTTTTTAGGAAGTCAAAATAAACATCAAAGAACACAAGAGGTACAACTTGAAGAAACTCACGAGTTATGTTCGATACCAAGTGAGATCGAAATAGTAGACCACAATCCTGGTCGAAGTAGTACGACTAGGAGCCAAAATGGGCCAAAAGTTCGACCTCAAATGAGGTCGAAAGCCCACGACTTCAATCCTGGTTGAAGTAGTTCGACTTGGAGCCAAAATGGACCAATATTTCGACCTCAGTCAAGGTCGAAAGCCCACGACTTCAATCCTAGTCGAAGTAGTTCGACTTGGAGCCAAAATGGACCAATAATATTTCGACCTCAATCAAGGTCGAAAGTCCACGACCTCATTCCTGGTCGAAGGTGTTCGACTAGGAGCCAAAATGGACCAATATTTCGACCTCAATCAAGGTCGAAATTCCACGACCTCATTCCTGGTCGAAGGTGTTCGACCAGGAGCCAAAATGGACCAATATTTCGACCTCAATCAAGGTCGAAAGTCCACGACCTCATTCATGGTCGAAGGTGTTCGACCAGGAGCCAAAATGGACCAATACTTCGACCTCAATCAAGGTCGAAAGTCCACGACCTCATTCCTGGTCGCCTTCGACCAGGAGCCAAAATGGACCAACATATCGACCTCAATCCTGGTCGAAAACCCACGACCTCATTCCTGGTCGAAGGTGTTCGACCAGGAGCCAAAATGGACAAATATTCCAACCTCAATCAAGGTCGAAAGTCCACGACCTCATTCCTGGTCGAAGGTGTTCGACCAGGAGCCAAAATGGACCAATACTTCGACCTCAATCAAGGTCGAAAGTCCACGACCTCATTCCTGGTCGAAGGTGTTCGACCAGGAGCCAAAATGACACAAAATTCGACCTCAATCCTGGTCGAAGCTGTTCGACCAGGAGGTGATTTAACATCAAAATTCGACCTCAAATGAGGTCGAAATTATATGGAATTTTTGAATTTCGTATTATTTCCCAAGAAATTAATAAAAACTCTTGATTTCTATTCTGGCAGATTAAAGCATACGAAATTGATTCAGAATTCTATACTCGAGGAACCAAACGATTACCAGAAATGCGAAAAAGACCCTTTAAATCTCGGAGAAGGTCAAAATAACTTCTATGATAATCTAAAAGGATTTTCTTAGAAGTTGGGGGCAAATGATATGGGCCAGAAACAGCCCTAAAAATATAATTAATGACGTATTAATTAGACCTAGATTGGTCCAAGAATTAAGCCCAATAAATGAGGCCCGAAACCTTATTTATTTATTAATTTCGTAATTAATAAAAGGAGAAAATGTGTAGCTCATAAAAAGAGTCCAAAGTGTGTCAAATTTTTCAAAGATTAGCCACTAAGGCATACAAACCTAAAAGGAGTCAGCCTCCTACAAAATAGGATTCACAATCCTGATCTAAGAAGGTGACTTGGCCCCCAAGTCAACTAATTTTACCCTAAATGCAGGGCTCCGGACGCCTATATAAGGACCATGATCCCTCAAATCAGAACTACATTTTTGGTTTGATTCTCAGTATTAATTGAGATACGTAGACATCTTGTGAAGGCAGATTTAGCCACGAAACACGAAACCAGCCATTTAAGTTCGAAAGCTCTCAAACCCTAGCATTAAATTCAAAAGTACAGATTTTATTCCACAACAACTTAATTATAAGCTTGAGGTTGAGTATACAACAACAAAAGTAAAATCAAAGAAAATAAGAAAATAAGAATTTTAATTCAAACTCTTTTTTCCTATAAATAGTAATAAAATACAAATTTTCATATTTATGATATTATTTAATTTGGAGTTAAACAATAATCCCTCCGTCCCAGCAGGAAGTTAACATTTGAAAGAGAAGGTTTGGCACACATTTTAAGGCTTCTTTAAAGTATAGTTCCATTAATTGTTTTAAAAAAAAAAATCTTCTGAATAAAAATTAAATGTTTGGATTTTTATTCAAAAAAGAAAAAATTTAAAAATAAATAATTGAACTATATTTTATAGGAGCCTTAAAATGCGTGCCGACCCCTCCATTTCAAATGTTAACAAATGGATGGGACGGAGGAAGTAGAATTTATATATTTCTCTACCTTTAAAAATTGAATAACAAATTATTGGACACAGATCATTTCATTAGAAGATTTAAAAAATTTAACAGGGATCATGATACGTTTAAAATAAGTTTGGGATTTTAACTCAGATTTTACCTTCACTTACTTTAGAAGTTTTAAATTATATTTATATATATTAAAGCAAAATTCTTTTAAAACTTATTTCAAAACTCATATTTTTGGACAAGAATTTTAAAACAACTCTATTATACCATCATTTAATTTTTGGAAAGGTTAACAACCGCCCTTAGGGTTGCGTTTAAGTATTTAATAAACTTTAAATTTTTGTTATCAATTAGTGAATACAGCTGGCTAATCTTTACAATATTAAATTTTAAGTTTTTCCTTGGTCTAGGTGGGTTTGACAATATATCTTCTTTTTTTTGCTAAATTAGTATATCTTGATTACATCTATAAGTATAAATTTTAAATATTGAAATACAATTAAATTATATATTAACTATATCTAATATCAAATTAAATAATTATCAACTCAAGGTGATGACTAATTCTAAAGATAAATAATTTTATAACATAGATTAATTGTTTAAACACTGTTACATAAAAAAAGTTTAAATTAATTATTGTTATAATATGATCCAAATTTAGGAAAGCTAAAAATTTATTTATTTAGCTAGACGTTTTGAATTATGAACCGAATGAATAGATTATGAAAAAAAAATCTCAAATTGATATTTTACAATATAAACATTTTATTATATTTAATAGATTTAAATCTAATGCACATATGTTTTTTTATGAATTCAAAAGAAAATAAAAATATTTAGATTGATAGTACTATATTTCGAGAAAAAAAAGAAGAACATTAATAGCATCAAGGCAAAATCAAACAACATTTATCAGTATTTAGACTTAGAAACACTACAATTAAATACAATTAATTATGACTATTAGAAATTAACTAAAGTATTGTCAATATAATTAATGTTTGACAACCGTTAACATTACCCTTTAGTTTTATATGTTTTCAACAAAATTAAAAAAATACGAATTATCGAGGAAACCTCTGTTTTTTTTATAATGTCACTAAACCTAATGCTACGTAACATAACTATGTATCCAGGTAACATTAGGGTAAGATGAAAGGGGAGTGACGGCTGCCGGGAAGTACAAGGCACGGCGACAGGACAACTCTAACGTCAGCTTTAAAACCCGACGTGACTGTTGCCCGACAAGATGGGATTATATTGGTTTAATAGTGTATTGTTGCAATTTTCGAATGTAAATTTTAAAGTTGTTAAATAACTCTCAAGTTTGGGAAAATAAATTTGTTCGTCCTTAAACTAAATGTTGTTTTTGGTTTAGTTCCTTCAACTATATGAAAAAATATTACGGTACCTAAACTTTCAAATTTTCTGATTCTCGTCCTTCCGTCCAAATTTGAGTAACGGACGTTAGTCAATGCTAATGTGGCAATTACATGAAAATTAAAAAAATTCGGAATGTAGTGAAATTTTGGCATGTTAATGTACGAATGATTACAAGAACATCGGTGGTGAAAGTTTTCGATTTCGAGTTCACTAACATATGGAAATCTGTAGATTTTAGTAAAAAAAATTCGTGTTCTTGAAATTAAAGTGCAGATTTCTATACGTTAGTGAACTCAAATTAAAAAATTTCACCACACGGGTTCTTGTAAGCAATAGTAAATCAACATATAAAAATTTCACTTCATTCCGAGAATTTTCGATTTTTACATAATTGCCACATCAGCGTTGACTAACGTCCGTTAGTCAAATTTGAACGGAAGGACGAGAATCAGAAAATTTGAAAGTTTAGGTTTTTTTCATATAGTTTAAGAACCTAAACCAAAAACGACATATAGTTTAACGATGAAAAAATTTATTTTCCCCTCAAGTTTTAACTCATTCGTTAAAAGTTTGTCTCTTATTATTCCAGATTCTGGGCATATTTTCAGACGTCTACTAATATTAGGAAACAGTTTTGGAATGGTTTTGAGAACCATAATATTTCCAGTGAATCAATTGTCAAATGTTCAGTTCAGCCAATTAATTTTCAAATCAACTTCAAATCTTGAAACAAGAAACGAATGGAACCAGTGTACGAAATACAAACTCTGTTTCCTTGACCTAGCTAACTAGTCATCAATGCATGATATACTTTTCAAACTTTAACGTGTATAAAAGTATACATGCAACAGGTTCCCTCACACTCAAAAACAACACTCTAAAACCATGTTAGCTAAACTTGCATTTCTGCTAATTCTTTTGGTTTATTCACTAGTTTCAGCTGATCAAGAATTCGGATTCATCTTCAATGGCTTCCAATCCAAAAACATCAGTCTTGATGGTGTAGCTAATCTCACATCGAACGGTCTCTTAAAGTTAACCAATTCTGTTAATCAAATAGGCCAGGCCTTTTACTCCAACCAAATCAACTTCAAAAACAAATACTCGTCAAAAAATAGTAACATCACTCCTTCAGTTTCTTCTTTCTCCACCACTTTCGTGTTTGCGATAGTTCCTGAATTTCCCCGATTGAGCGCTCACGGGATCGTTTTTGTTATCACACCAACGAAAAACCTTTCAAAGGCTCCTCCATATGAGTATTTTGGTGTTTTTAATTCCACCAACAACGGCAATCCTACCAATCATATTTTTGCTGTGGAGTTGGATACAATTCAAAACAACCAATTCGGAGATATTAATTTTGACCATGTTGGCATCGATATCAATGGCCTAAACTCAACTATCTCTCTGTCAGCAGGATATTTTGATGATACCAATGAGTTCCAGAATTTGACACTCTTCAGTGGTCAAAAAATGCAACTATGGGTAGAATATAGTGGCTTGGGAAAGCAAATTAATGTCACATTAGCTCCTGTAGGAATTGGTAAGCCAAAGAAGCCACTCTTGTCTTTGCATTATGATCTTGATCCTGTTCTCAACGAAGAAATGTACGTGGGCTTTTCTTCCACTACGGGTACAATAGTTTTTACATCTCATTATGTTCTTGGGTGGAGCTTTATGATGAATGGCATGGCTAAAAAGCTAGATCTTTCCAAACTTCCCACGCTTCCTCGAATTGGACCCAAGAAGAAATCAAGTTTTTTGACAATTGGATTACCCTTGATTTTGGCAGTTACGATATTATTGACATTTTCAGGAGTATTTTATTATGCGAGGAGGAAAAAGAAATTTTCAGAAGTTCTTGAAGATTGGGAACTTGAATATGGGCCACACAGATTCAAGTACAAGGATCTTTATGTTGCCACTAAAGGATTCGATGATAAGGAGCTTCTGGGGATAGGAGGTTTTGGTAGAGTATACAGGGGTGTCTTACCGATTTCCAAAATAGAAGTTGCGGTGAAAAGAGTTTCTCATGAATCAAGACAAGGAATGAGAGAATTTGTTGCAGAAATCGTAAGTATTGGCAGGCTTAGACATCGGAATATTGTTCAACTCCTGGGTTACTGTCGTCGAAGAGGAGAATTGCTTCTAGTATATGACTACATGCCTAATGGTAGTTTAGACAGGTTCCTTCATAACAGTCCAAATATCATGCTCAAATGGTCGCAAAGATTTCGAGTCATCAAAGGTGTGGCAGCAGGGCTGAAGTATCTGCATCAAGATTGGGACCAAGTGGTGATTCATAGAGATGTTAAAGCTAGTAATGTATTATTAGATATTGAAATGAATGGAAGATTAGGGGATTTTGGGCTAGCAAGATTGTATGATCATGGAACGGACACTCAAACTACTCATGTTGTAGGAACAATTGGATATTTAGCACCTGAACATGCTAGAACTGGCAAGGCCACAACTAGCACTGATGTATACTCATTCGGGGCATTTTTACTAGAGGTTGTTTGTGGTCGAAGGCCCATAGATGTGCGACAAGATATACTTTTGGTAAATCAGGTTTGTTCCTTATGGAACAAAGGTGAAATCATTCAAGCAGTTGATCCTAAACTGGGGGTAGATTATGTAGTAGAGGAAGTGGAGTTGGTGTTAAAGCTTGGCTTGTTGTGCTCTTGTGTTGATCCTAATGTAAGGCCAAGTATGCAACAAGTTGTGCAGTACTTGGATGGTTACGAACAACTGCCAGAATTATCTGATCTTAGTATTTCTCAGACTGGATTTACATTTGGAGACTCAACCATACTCTGTTGTCGAATCCTTTCTCACTAGCGGTAGATAAATTACAACTTACACTGTATAGGGTTCATCTTTGTGTACTTTGTTATAAAATAGTAAAGCAAATATTTACTTTCTATGTTCTCATGTCTCTGGAAATCCTCATGACTAGTCCTTGTAGTACTTGACTGTTATAAAAGGATCTTTCGAATAAAACATTACAAAGTTCTGAGTTCCTTGTTGGATGAGTTCATCCAACACAGAATAAAATTATGTATACAAGTTCACATATTGAAATCAAAAGTGTTGGCAGACAAGCATGGTAACATATTGCCAGTCTCTGAAATAGAAGTTTTAGTGAAAAGAATTTCAAGAGAATCAAGCATGGAATGAGATGGCAGAAATCAAAAGTGTTGGCAGACTGAAGCATCGTAACATAAACCGTACTCTTGGGCAGGTTCCTTTATGACAACCGAGAGATTAGACTCACATGCGCGCAAAGATTTCGAGTCATCAAAGGTGTGGCAGCAGGGCTTAAATATCTACATTAAGACTGGGAGCAAGTGGTGATTCATAGAGATATTAAAGCTAGTAATAATGTGTTGCTCGATAGTAATGTTAGGCCTAGTATGCATCAAGTTGTGCAGTACTTGCTTGGTTACGAAAGTTTGCCAGAATTATCGTATCTTGATATTTCTCAGTCTGATTTCAGATCAGGAAGTGACAAAGGATATGATATTTATTCCTCATCATCTCAATCATCATCTGTTGTTGACTCGTTTCTCACCAGCGATAGATGAATAATGATTAGTAATTTATAAGTTGCATTGTTTCATCTTGCGGTTCTCGTAGAATAACAAGCTTTTTTATATTGAAAGTTCCATTTTGCGAAGAGAATCGTTTCTAAAATTGTCATGTATTAAGACACGGAAACAAGAAAGCTAAAGAAAATGAAAGAAAGAGGGGTAAGTTGGTGACAGTTACAGAAATTAATGAATAAAAATATGTTTTTTTAGAAAATGTTATTCAATTGTTTATTTTTCTAATTATCTCAAATTTTTGAAATATAGAAAATTAAATATATAATTTTAATATTTTTGTCTTTAAAATGTTTACTAATGTAAGAAAGTAAATATACAATTTAAATATCCTACTAAAATTTTCATATATCAAATACTAGAAAAAATCTGATTTTTCTTTTAAATCTTTACTAATGGAGAAAACTAAACATACAATTTTAATATTTTTTTCTTTAAAATCTTTACTAAGGTAGTAAAGTAAATATACAATTTAATTACCGTGTAATAGATTATAAGGTAGAGATTTTATGCCATCTAATTTAGTTTTTATATTTCGATAAAAGTTTTGGTATATTTTTGTGTGTTTTTTTTTTCAGATTTCCTCGGATTTCTTAATGCAGTACATTTCATCGTTATTTAATGTAAATTCTGGTCCAAAATTCTTCAAGAGAAAAATAAATTAAAAACTTATCTGCAAGATTATAAAGATAAGCTTTGTAACTATTGTATTATATGTCAAGAATATAATACAAATTCGGAAATCATATAATTTATGTAGTAGATTAATGTGTTATTTGTTAAATTTAGTAATAAAGAGAGCGGCTCATTGGGAGGAATTTTTTTTAAAGGGAGGGCGTTTTATTATGAGCAGTGTATTATATGTTATAACTGAATACTGATATTATATTATGTATTTTATATTATAAGTTGAAATTTTGAAAAAATGTAAATGGTAATCAGTATAATATTATTTAACATAATATTAAAATAATGAAAATATTAAATATTTGTTTTTTTTATAACTATTCAGAATTTTCGTGAATAATCAATACGTCACGATAAATCAAAAAAAATTCTTATCTTAGAAATAAAATTATTAATTTCATTAAAATTATATTTTGTAGAATGTTTTTTTAAAAAAATTAGAAAAATTATTATTAAATCGTTGTGAAGCACGACTTACTAACTAGTATATTTATACATGAAGAAGACGAAGGTGGTGATGTGGCGTCTTTCAAATCGATTCGATTTATTTTTCTAATTTTCTCAAATTTTTGAATCATTAATATTAAAGATTCGAAAATATCTCAATTTTAATATCCTTGCCTTTAAAATTTTTACTAATAGAGGAAACTAAATATACAATTTTATTATTTTTGCCTTTAAAATCTTTACTAATGTAGAAAAGTAAATAAATAATTTTAATATTCTTACCTTTAAAATATTTACTAATGGAGGAAACTAAATGATATGGACAGAAAAGTAATCCTAGAAATATAATTAATGATGTATTAATTAGATCTAGATTGGTCCAAGAATAAGGCCTGAAACCCTAATTATTTATTAATTTAGTAATTAATAAATAGGGGAATTATACAGCTCATAAATAGAGTCCAAAATATGATAAATACTTCAAAGAAGGATATTAATGAAAATAACTAGTCACAGTCCTTATCCTACAATAAGGAAAAGACTTGTTCACCAAGGAATACAATACTTATCCACTGCCAAAAAGGAGACTTATTCGCTAAGTCTCCCAAACCTACCCAAAATACAAGGCTCCAGACGCCTATATAAGCACCCTGATCCTTCACATTAGAACTACGTTTTCTGGCTTGATTCTCAGCACTGATTGAGATACGTAGACATCTTGTGAGGACCGATTTAGTCACGAAACACAAGAACAGCCATTAAAGCTCAAAAGCTCCTAAACCCTAGCAATTAATTTACAAACACGTTTTTAATCCATAACACTAAATATACAATTTTAATATTTTTCTAAATTTTTGAGTAGAAAATATCTCAATTGATATTTAAATCTTTATTAACGGAGGAAATAAAATATACCATCAATCGAAATATCCTTTCATAACTCCTAATTTGTATAAAAGGTAATACTTATTAAAGATAAATACAAAAAATTAGAAAAAAAATCTTGTTTACCTTATATTCTCCTAAACTAGCGTAAAAGCCCGTGCGAGGCACGGGCACTGAAATAATTTCTCTTCCGAAATCGTTTATATATTGAGATAATTTTGTAATTAGAAATTCGAAAAAGGATAAGATTTTGATTTTATCTCATATTTTATAGTAGCTTTTTTAATATGGCATGTCAATTACATCAATATATAATTTTATAAGTCGATTAGATTTCATAAAATTTGAATAAATATACATACAATAATAATCACATGTTTACTGCTAAAAAATTAATATGATTTTCAATGACGTGACATGAAATTTATCAAATTAATAATTTGAGTATAAAATAAATTATTTTTTTATCAAAATTGTCGGTATATAACATAAACGATGTGATTTTAACATTGTCAGAGTATATTTGTAAAAAATCGATATATACATAAGACTGAGATATATTACGATTTTTTTTAATATTATGTAAATTCATCAATGCGGTGTTTGACTCATTTTTTTCATATATTTTTGTAAATATTCATACACTTCTAAACTCATATAATTAGTTTTAGTCTAATGTTTATTACACAGTATTGAAGTTCTATTTTAAAACATATTGTATTAGATCAATTTACTATATTATATAAAAATTCATATTACCCTACTGTATTTGAGTTATAGTCTAACTGGTCGTTATTAATAACTATTGTAGTTTTGTAATATCTATAATTCAAAAAATCATATATTTTTTTCATTTTATATGGAATATTAATTACGTTACTTTCTATATATAACATAAATCCTATTTTTAGATTTATCATATTTTTAACATAATTTCAATTTTTTTTTGTATTTTATGTTTTTAGACCAATCATACCTCTAAATCGCTTAAAGTCTAAATAGTTGGTCAACCAAATATCTCTAATATGGCTCGCATATTTAAAATATTATATACCTAAAAATTATGTGATGCAATCATTTATTATATATGATTTAATAAATCCATATTTTTTTCGGACTCGATTACATTTATCTATAATTTTATCTTTTTTAAAAAATTTATTTTTTTATATCAATCATTTAAAATGGCAAAAGAGAATTGTAGAGTATGCTCAATCCATTATGAAAGGCATATGTCTAGGCCTATTTGTAAACACCGAGGATTCTACTCAACTTTAATTAAGATGTAATAAGTAAATAATAAAAATCAATTGTCACAGGAATCTCAGAAGGTCATATCTGTCAAAGAATGAAGATTAAAGTCATCTACAGACTTGAAGTGATTCTACATTGAAAGAAGCTCAATTTATTGATCAAGCCTCAGTGAAGTATTCAAGCTCAGTGGATTTATTAAAGTGACAGAGATTTTAAGTGGTGACAGAAAAAGATACTGATTACGGAGTTCTTGAATGAGAAGGTAGTGAATCACTGCTTAAAGTTAAATAGATAAAGAACAGACATGGTCGTTAGTCACTCATGAACCAGACAGTGCATCGAGTGTCAACGTACTATTTTGTTTGTTGTTTATCTAATTTTAAGTGATTCTGGAATTAATTAAGAAGTCAACTAATTCTATTTATTCTCTTATAAATAATTAATATTATTAAGTATATTATTTATTAATTTAATTCTGCAAAGAATTAAATTAATACATAATTTATTTAATTAATTATTTAAATTAGAATATATTTGAACTAGGAAAACTTAGATTTTGTACTAGGAAGACTTAGTTTTTAAACTAAGAAGACTACCAAGGCTGTCTTCCCGATTGTCTTCCTAGAACAAATCTCAGTTTACCCGATTGTCTTCCTAAGCCATTCCTAGTTTGCCCGAGAGTCTTCCAAGGCCAAAAAGGAATGTTTTCAAGCTTGTCTTCTAAGTGCAAACTGCAAATGATTTAGCGCGTGGAAAAACATACAAGTTAATTGTATAAATGCAAACAAAAGGCAGTTGACATTCAGCATATCAAAACAGACAGAAGTAAAGACAGACAACAAAATATTTCATTCTCTCTTCATTACTTCATCAACTGTCAAGCTACAAAATTTGCCAGAGATTTAATTCTTGATTGTTCTTCAACATTTAATTCATAAGAATTGTATCTCTTGTACTGCTTTAGCTTTCTAGCGGATCATAATCCCTAGATTTTATATCGAACTACTTTTTAGTATTCGATCCTTTTTATTACAAAAATAGATAAATTCATGTCGAATTTATTCTAGATTTGTTTTATTAAGTTCCTTGTAATCAAGTGATCAAATTGTAACACCTCTCAAGTTTAATAGAGTTTCTATTTAACTTGAATATTGTTTCAGTTTTTATTCCGCATTAATTTGTTCTAAACAGTTAAATCATTTAAAGGACAAATTCGATAAAACGGTATAGTTTGTATTCAACCCCCCTTCTACAAACTTATCAGGACCTAACAATTGGTATCAGAGACTTTTGATTGATATACTAATCAAAGATCCAATTGTTTGAGATTTTTTTTTACTCTGAATTTTTTATTTTTCTAAAAATCTCAAAAGATGTCTACTGCACAGAAAGTGGGGACAGTTAAAATCCCAATATTCAGCAAGGAGCATTATCCAATGTGGAAGAAGAAAATGCTCCTATTTCTTAAGGTTGCAAATCCTAAATACTTGGATGTGCTGAAGAGTGGTCCCAAACTCCCTATGATTATTGATCCTGAAGTTGTTGAGGATAATGTTGTGACTAGGGCTGCTAGGATGTACCCTAAGGATCCCAAGGAATACACTCCTGATGAGAAAGAGGATGTTACCTTGGATTCCTGTCTACAGTTGATCCTTATTGAGAGTCTTGATCCTGTCATGCATAATCATGTTCTAAATTGTGAAACTGCCAAACACATTTGGGGAACAATAGAGATAATCAATGAGGGGACAGAGGAAGTTAGGGAGAATATGCTGGAAATTCTCACTTCACAATATGAGCATTTCAGATCAAATCCAGGTGAAGGTATCTCTCAGGTGTTTGAGAGATACAACAAATTAATCAATGATCTAAATCTCAATGGGAAGCACTACACCAACAAAGAGATTAACAAGAAGTTCCTTCTTACCCTTCCACCTCATTTGGAGCACAAGATATCTGCTATTAGAGAAGCAAGAGACATGAATGAGCTTGCTTTGGAAAGATTGTATGGTGTCTTGAAGACCTATGAGCTGGAGCAGATTCAACAGAAGGAGCTGTATGGAACTGGAAGGATTGTTGGTACCTCCACTGCATTGGCTGCTGAAGTCCCACAGAAACTGGAAGTGAAGGCTGTTCAACCTTCCAGTTCTCACATGAATGTTATTGATGCTGAATATGGATTAACATCCATTGATCAATCTGGTGGTGACTTCTATTCTTTGGAAGAACTTGATCAGCTGGAGGATGGTGATTTGGCTTTGATAGTCAGAAAGTTTGGGAAGTTTAGATTCAAGAGGAATCCCAATCTTAAGTTCAGACCCAGATTTCAGAGAGGTGGATCTTCATCTTCAAGTGGCACAAGGGGTGGCTACAAAACTGGAACTGTGGAAAGGAGTATAATCAGATGCTACAATTGCAATGAGTTGGGTCACTTTGCTACTGAGTGCAGAAAGCCAAAGCAAGTGACTAGAAACACATTTGATTCTAGCAAGAAGAACAAGATTGGGAAGGCCTATGTTGCTGAAGGAAAGAGTTGGGATGACACTGACAGTGATGAAGAAGCAGGTGAGATTGGGAACCTTGCTTTAATGGCTAAAGAGGAAAGCACTTCATCCAGATACATGTCAGAGGTAACCTTTACTGACGCTGAAATGATTTATCATCTTGGTGGCACCATAAGTTGTGCACGCACTGAAAATGATAGAATAAATCTTTTAAACACAAATCTTGAAAAGGAATTAAAAGATTTGAAACTTGTGCATGTTAATCAGGATGAACTTAATGAGAAAATTGCTTTTCTGGAGAATAGGGTTAAATGTTATATTCAACTGGAAACCATTCTCAAAGAGCAGATTAGTGAGCTCAAAACCAAAGCTAATGCCTATTACAACTCTTGTAAGACGGCTAAAGAAATTTTCAATAAACAAGCTATTGGGAATCATGTCAGTATAGGTTATGATTATAATGAGGCTATAGGATTGCTTGGTATTAATACACCTTGTAGGGTCAGAGAAGAAGGAAAGGCTGTTCCTTATATTCTTAAGGGTATTAAAACACCCTTCTGTAAGGAGTCTGAGGCAGAGCCTCTGAATGAATCTTCTATCATTATTGCTGAGGAGATTCATGAAGAAGATGTTGCCTTAGAAGCTGAGAAATCCAAAAAGTGTGTATCTGATATTCCAGTCAAAGTTGCTACAACTAAAAAGGCTAAATCAGATATCCATAAATTGGATCAAAACAACTGTAGAACTAACATGCCTGCTATTAATTCTTCTCATAAAGCATGTGGTGTGAGTAATTGCATGTCTTGTGCTTTTAATGATATGTATGCTTTCTTTAATAAAAAGCATGTATCTAGTGATAAGACTGCTCCACGTCAACATGTTAATAATAAGAAGCATGTTAAAACAAAGACTACTAGTCCTCCTCAGACTAGAGTGGATTCATTTATCCCTAAGCCTACTCAGAAATGTGTTAAGGCTGGTTATAAATGGAAACGCTCTTATGTGAAAGAGGATGAAGTAGTTTTAGTTAGAAATGTTGTTTTGCCTGACAAAGGCCAGTTCTTTAAGTATGCCGGACCCAATCAATTTTGGGCTCCGAAGAAGGACTAATCAATCTGATATTGCAGGGAGTTAAACAGGTAAACCGTGTTATGTGGATTCTGGACAGTGGCTGTTCAAGGCATATGACCGGAGATAGAGCCCTGCTATCAGATGTGATTGTGAAAGCTGGCCCAGTAGTTACCTTTGGAGATAACAGCAAGGGTATTACGAAAGGATATGGCTGTTTGAAGTACGGAAATGTTATCATTGAAGATGTTTCATTTGTGGAAGGTCTGACGTTCAATCTTCTCAGCATCAGTCAGTTCTGTGACAGAGGATATGCTGTTTCCTTTGAAAGAGAGAAGTGTCAGATCACTCACAAGAAGAATGGAAAGCCTGCTCTTCAAGGAGTAAGGAAAGGTGACTTGTTCATAGCTGATCTGAACTCGGGATTCAAAGATGAAGTGAATTGTTTTTATGCTAAAGCTTCATCAGATGATAGTTGGCTATGGCACAAGAAGATGTCTCACCTTAACTTCAAAACTATGAACTCTTTAGTCAAGAGGGAATTAGTTAGAGGTTTGCCTCAGATGGAATTTACACAGGAAGGACTGTGTGAGGCATGTCAGAAGGGAAAGTCAAAGAAAGCTTCTCACAAGGGCACTGACACATCATCAATAACTGAACCTCTTCAGCTACTGCACATGGATTTGTTTGGTCCAGTTAATGTGATGTCCATGTCAAAGAAACAATATGCACTTGTGATTGTTGATGACTATTCAAAATATACATGGGTTTTATTCCTACATTCCAAGGATGAGACCCCATTTCTGGTGATTGGCCATGTGAAGTTGATTGAGCTGGATTATAGATTCCCTGTTAGAGCCATAAGGTCAGATAATGGTACAGAATTCAAGAATGCCATTCTAAATGACTTTTGTGCTGATAAAGGAATAACAAGACAGTATTCTGCCCCTAGAACTCCTCAACAAAATGGAGTAGTGGAAAGAAAGAATCGTACATTGATTGAAGCTGCTAGGACTATGTTAAGTGAGTCCAAACTTCCAATGTACTTTTGGGCTGAAGCAGCGAATACAGCTTGTTATACTCAGAATCGAACTTTAATCAACAAAGACCTAATGAAGACTCCGTATGAGATCATGAACAACAAGAAACCAACTGTCAAGTACTTTCATGTATTTGGAGCAAAATGCTTTGTGCTTTTAGATGAAAATGTTAAACGTGGCAAGTTTGAGGCCAAGGCACAAGAAGCTATTTTTGTTGGTTATTCCAGAAGATCTTACAGGGTTTATGTGATTGGCAGTCACACAGTAAAGGAAAGTGTCAATGTTACTTTTGATGACACTAAGTTCCCCAATATCCAAAAAGTAGATTCATCTGAAGAGCTGATGTTTGATAACTTGCCAGACTCAGAATCAGATGATGAAGCCCCACCTGAAGTTATTGCTGGTAATGATAATAACAATGATGATAATGATCCTGGTGATGGTGGTGGAAACACTGGTAACAATGGAGATACCACCAGCACTGGAGAAGGATCATCAAGGCAAACAGGCAACAACTCAGGGGGAGCAAATGAAGGATCAGCTAGTCACTCACAACATCAAAGTGAATTTCAAGGTGAATCATCAAGATCAAATCTTCCAAGACAGACTGTTTGGAATAGAGCTCATCCTTTTGAGCTGATCATTGGTGATCCAGATGTTGGAGTTAAAACTAGAAGAGCTTCTCAGAATGAATGTCTTTTCTCAGCATTTCTATCTAAAATGGAGCCAAAGAAAACTGAGGAAGCACTGACTGATCCAGATTGGGTGATTGCTATGCAAGATGAACTCAATCAGTTTGAACAACAACAAGTCTGGAAGCTGGTACCCAGGCCAAAGAACAAGAAAGTAGTTGGTACTAGATGGGTATACAGGAACAAGCTAGATGAGGATGGCATTGTTACAAGGAACAAGGCAAGACTGGTTGCACAAGGGTATTCTCAAGCTGAAGGCATTGATTATGATGAAACCTATGCACCAGTGGCTAGACTTGAGGCCATCAGGATGTTCTTAGCATTTGCTGCTTACTCCAATTTTAAAGTCTATCAAATGGATGTTAAGAGTGCATTCCTGAATGGTGAACTTGATGAAGAAGTGTATGTGGAACAGCCCCCTGGCTTTGAAAATCAGGAGCTGCTGGACTTTGTGTACTTTCTCTTCAAGGCTATCTATGGTCTCAAACAAGCCCCAAGAAAATGGTATGACACTCTCTCTGGTTTTCTTTTAGAAAATGGTTTTGTTAGAGGTATCATAGACAAAACTCTTTTTTCAAAGAAACACAAAAGTGATATGATATTAGTCCAAGTCTATGTGGATGACATCATATTTGGGTCTACTAATGATAATCTCTGTAAGAGATTTGCTGAGCTAATGCAGAGTAAGTTTGAAATGAGTATGATGGGTGAGCTGAAGTTCTTTCTTGGATTGCAAGTAAGTCAAAGGTCAAATGGTATATTTATTTGTCAATCCAAGTATCTCAAAGAACTCCTCAAGAAGTATCATATGGAGGATTCAGCATCAGCAAGGACTCCATCTTCAACAGGAATCAAACTTGGAGCTTCTGACAAATCTATCAAGGTAGATGTTACAAGCTACAGAGGTATGATTGGCTCCTTACTCTATCTTACTGCTAGTAGACCAGATATTATGTATTCTACATGCTTGTGTGCAAGGTTCCAAGCGGACCCTAGAGATGTTCATCTCGTTGCTGTGAAAAGAATCTTGAGATATCTTAAGGGTACACCTAATCTAGGTATCTGGTACCCTAAAGATTCTGGTTTTAATCTTGTTGGATATACAGATTCTGATTATGCAGGTAGTGTTGTGGATAGAAAGAGTACCTCTGGGAGTTGTCAATTCCTAGGAGGTAGGTTGATTTCCTGGTATAGCAAGAAACAGCAAACAGTTTCCAATTCAACAGCAGAAGCTGAATATATTGCTGCTGGAAGCTGTTGTGCTCAGATCTTATGGATACGGAATCAATTAAAGGACTATGGCTTTGCATTAGACAAAATCCCCATATTTTGTGATAATACAAGTGCCATAGCAATCTCCAACAACCCTGTGCAGCACTCGAGAACGAAGCACATTGATATCAGGTATCATTTTATCAGAGAGCATGTCATGAATGGAACTGTGGAGTTACATTTTGTACCCACAGAAGAACAGACTGCAGATATATTCACTAAATCTGTTGATGAATCCACATTTATCAAGTTAGTTGGTAAATTGGGTATGTTAAACAGTCTTAGTGATTAACAATATATCTGTCAGGTTTGTTATTTCAAAATTCATTTTCTCTTGTCATTTAACTAATATTTGCTGCTAATTCTCTGTTAATATTACTTGCTTGTGTATTTAAATAACTCTGAATAATTTATTTTCTTTAAAAATATTTTTCTCATATTTTTTAAGTGGAGAAATGTATTTTTATTGAAAATATATTTATTTAGAATTATTTAGGTATTTTTCAGATTGTAAATATTGTTGTTTAAATATTTCTGCAAGTTTATATTATTTTTATGCATTTCTAATATTCTGCATATTTTTCTAGGATTTATGGAATTTTCTGTGAATTTTTCTAGAATTTTATATATTTTTTCTTGCATTTTTCTTAGTTGTTCAGCATTTTCTTTTTAATATTCGGATTTTATTCTGAATTTTTTGGTAAGTCTTCCCAGTTTTACACTAGGAAGACTAC
The DNA here is from genome assembly GCA_030848705.1 of Heracleum sosnowskyi. Classification (NCBI taxonomy): domain Eukaryota; kingdom Viridiplantae; phylum Streptophyta; class Magnoliopsida; order Apiales; family Apiaceae; genus Heracleum; species Heracleum sosnowskyi. The sequence goes on from CM061245.1 coordinate 11,140,395, forward strand.
CGGGAAAACTATGTAAATTTTCTTTTTGTTTTTTTTTTGTTTTTTGTTTTTTCCTTTTTATTTTAAGTCTTTTTCGAAGTCTTCCCAGTTTTTTGAACTAGGAAGACTATCGGGAAGACTTAATTTAATTAGTCTTATTTTCAGTAATTTTCTTTTATTTTTTTCTTCTTTCCGGAAGACTTTCTAGTTTGTACTAGGAAGACTACCGGGAAGACTATCTTAAGTCTTCCCGATTGTCTTCCCAGTACAAACGGTAAGTATTCCTTTGTTTTTATTGTTTTATTATTCTAAATTCATATATATAGATACAGTACATACGTTTTTTTTCAGTCTTCCTTATCAGAATTCTTTTCAGTTTGTTTTTGCAAAACCCCCCCTTTCGTATTCTCATCTCTTTTGCAGAAACTGTGTACTCTGATCCTTTCTTGCTCAAGTTATTACTTAGCAACACTTTGTTATTCTTCAATATCAATCTCCTAAGTCGAAGTGCTGCTAAAAATTTTCATTTTTTTTCTTGAAATCAATTCGACTTGATTGTTTGAATATTGCTAAGTGATTATTTGTTTTTGTATTTGGTCTTAGTGTTTCTGTAAAGATAATCTGTGTGTGTTTACTGTGTGAGTTTGAAATCACTTACCCAATTCAGTTTTTGCATTTCAAAAAAAGTTAAGTTCGAATTTTTAGGATCTAAAAGTTCAAAATTCATTAATTTTGATAAAATTTAATTTTGTGGATTTTTGTAATTTTAATTAATTCTAAAAATCCCTAAAATTTTATTTTTTATTTAAATTAATTAAAATTTTATTGTTTTATTTAAAATGGATCCTAATAATTTTGAATTAGTTTTAAATAATTTTGTTGGGTATTTTGATCCGTTAAAGTGTAAGGTGGAACGTTTCAGACCGTGGATTCAATTTTTAAATAGCAATACTTGTGTTAGTTATGCTATTTGTGCCAATGCACTTCTGAAAATTGATCCATTAAGGATGTTGTGTTCAAGTGCTGTTATTGCTGATAATTCAAAATCTTTTACTTTCAATATTCTCAATCAGCAATATACAGTTACTTTTGATTTATTTTGTGATGTGTTGCATTTTCCAAAGGACAGGTTTGATCCATTACCCACTGATGATGAGTTAACACAGTTCTTTGTGAATATTCATTATCAGGGTCCCTTTCAAATGGTAAAATTGTCAAAAACTTTTGTTGTAAGGGAATGGGATCTGTTCTTTGATACTATAGCTAGGGTATTTGGTAACTGCACAAAAACAAACTTTCATTGCATTACCAGTCTTAATCAATACATTGCCTATGCTATAGTATTTGGTCGTAGATTGAACTTTGCTGAGATTCTGTGGAACCTTTTGCTCAACAGGCTTGCTCACTCTAGGAGAGATTCTGATAATGGTGTGAAAGTAAGGTGTTGGTACCCTCGCTTTCTAACTCTTATCATTAATCATCTTCTCACTGCTGAGCAGGTAGAACTGTTTCGAGAAGCTAGATTTGAAACCTCTCCAACCACAGACACCAAATTCTATACTAGACTTGATGTCTCATCCAAATTTACCACCATACCTGTTCTTGTTTCACCATTCATGAGACAATTCATTAATCTTCCTATCTTTGGTGAACAAGTTCCCGAACCACATCCAGTACCACTGCAGGTAGTTATTCCTAACCTTGGTTCTTCTTCTGGTACTTCAATTGAAACCCAAGTGGTTGTTAGGGCTGACCCAGAGATTGTAGATCCACAGTCTCTGACCCAGGTCATAGAGCCAAACAGAGAGTCAAACACTCCTGAAACACAATCTGAGACTAATGTACAAACCAGTTCAAGAAATGTTAGTGATATAGCTCAAATGAGTGTTCCCACAGCTCTGTCTCCACCCTTAAAGAAAAGAAAAACCTATAGGGAGATAACTGTTAGCCCATCTGTATCCTCTCAAAAGGATATGGACATTGATATGGCCACTACACAGTCTCTGGAGACATCCTCTCAACAGGGTGGATCTATTGAAATTCGCCATCGGGCCATGGCATCTTGTACTGAGTCAAGCATACTCCCATTACTCACAATGGGAGAAGATATCCATCTAGATGACACTCAGGACACCATGTCAGGAGAGCACTTTACTTTTGATTTTGATACAGTGCCTACCATAGTTACGGTAGAAGTGCCTTCACAGGCATCTGAGGGAAAATCTGATTCTTTGCCAACTCAAATAGAATCATTTTCTCCCCTCCCAGAGGGAACATCTCTGGCTCCCCTAAGGGATTTTTCACTCGCAGTTTATACTGGAGAAAGTGAAAGGCAACCTGATGAGTCTGTCCCTGAAGCAATTCAGTATACAATGTCAGATATTTTGACAGACTCACTCAGGGATCGGGAATTGCGAACTCCCATTGCACCACCACTGACCTCTCTTGAAGAGGCTAGGGTGATTTTCCATGCAGGTACATCTACTGAAAATCTAGAAAGACAGATAGTTGTGAGAGATATGAGTCAAACACCGAGTGAAACACAAGCACGTGAGTTGAGTGAAACACCACTGAGAGCAATTGAAGTGAGTGCACACACTGACACAAACACTGCTTTGTTAAAACAGCTAGCTGATCTACAGAAGAAGTTGCAAGAGACCCAGGCTGAAAACACAATTCTAAAAGCACAAGTGGTTGCACAATCTACCACCTCTGTATCAAATCAGCTGGGTACTGTGAAAGATGACCTGGAAGGATTGAAGAATAATCTACTCCCGAAGCTGAATACAATTCAACAATCTCAAGTGCTGGTGGCTTCAGACATTTCTGATTTAACAATGTCAAATGCTCAGATTTCAGAGAGTGTCAAGGAGATTGCTGCCATTTCTACCAAGGTGGACTTTATTCTGCAAACAGCTGATGAAAATCAAAAGTTTAATGAAGAAAGGATATTTAGGATTGAAGGAGGAATGGAGCATCTGAATGAAGGTATGAAGCACTTGTACAATATGATCAAAAATTCACATCAACCTACTGAAGAGCAAAGAACATTCTTTGAGGGAGATGATGATGAAGATGATGATGCTGATGAAGGAGGAGATGGGAGAGGAAGTGAAGAGATAAGGAGAGATACTGAGGTGAATCCTAGGGCTTCCACAGCTCAAACTGTAGAGGATTCCTCAACTAAGGGGGAGAAGGAGAAGAAAGGAGAAGACAAAGAAGCTGGAGGAGCTTCTGGAAAGGATAAGGGGAAAGGTAAACAATCAATGGAGGAGTCTGCTTTTGATGATGCTTACTATTACCATGGTGAACAGGATGATTTTCAATTTGATATGTCTGGTAATCTGGAGAAGACTATCCCTGTAGAACCTATTGGTGAGGAGGAAGTGGAAGAAGTGGCTAACTTTGATGATTGGGAGGATGAAACTGAATTATATACACCTGACCCTGTGTTCCAAAAGGAGTTGAAGAAACAACAGGCAGAGCTGAGGAAAAAGGAGGATGAGAATGCCAAGGTCTCTGACATCATATCTCAGAAGATAAAGATTCAAAAGGCTGAACATGAGGACAGACAACGTCTTCATAGTATTCATGTCAAAGAGAGGAGATTGGATGTTAGGATGAAGCAAGGACTTAAATGGGATAAGGCAAGGGAGATGTTTGATATCCCTCAGAGAGGCACAAACAATGATGCTGCTTTTCTGAAGTTGCTTGAGAAGATCAGAAATGTTAATCCAGACAATTCATTGTACATGAAGGCTTTGAAAGAAGATATTCTAAGGATTACGTCTGCATTTGATCAAGTGAGGCAAGAACTGTACATCTATGTCTCAAGTGCTCTTGAAGGGTCTTTCACCATTTCTCTTGACCTCCTCCAGAGAAGATCTCTATCTGAATTGTGGATTCTGATGAGTAAAGTAAAGAGATCTTCTTGCTTGAATGAGCTTCTATATGACCGGCTTAGAGATTCTGCAATGAAGGCCAGTCCTCAAGTTGTACATTTTCCCTATGAAGTCAAAATCTACAGAGGTACAACTTTAGAAACTGTGAGGCTGGATCCTGATTCCATGAAGCTACAGACTGTTATGCAACTGGTGAAGTTGGAGAATCTTCTTAGAACTTCTGGGTTTGCTTCTGTAGAAAAGTCTGAAGTTGCTGATATGATTTCAGACTACTGCACGGAGAAAATTCCAAGGTATGCTCAAATGAAGAATAGATTGAAGAAGATCACCACTCAACCAGTAATGCCAATTGGTGTAGTTTCTGAAAGTGATCGTGTCCTTGACAAAGATCTTCTAGTCACCTTGCAAGAAGCTGAAGAAGGTGAAATTAGAGACTGAAGGCATGATAGGTTTAGCTCTTTTGTAATTGTTATATGTATAGAGCTAGGTAAATCAAGATAGGTAAATGTATTCATTTGTTCAGTCTAGAGGAACATCTATCTTGTATTTATCTTTACTGTTTGAATCTGGAAATTGTTATATTTAATCCAGAACTTTTTATTATTTGCTTGGCTCTTAAAAGTCTTATCTTTTCTTGTTTTAGTTGAGTTATCCTCTAGAGGTATTTGGTTGTTATTGTCTAACAAACAAATAGGGGGAGATTGAAAGGCATATGTCTAGGCCTATTTGTAAACACCGAGGATTCTACTCAACTTTAATTAAGATGTAATAAGTAAATAATAAAAATCAATTGTCACAGGAATCTCAGAAGGTCATATCTGTCAAACAATGAAGATTAAAGTCATCTACAGACTTGAAGTGATTCTACATTGAAAGAAGCTCAATTTATTGATCAAGCCTCAGTGAAGTATTCAAGCTCAGTGGATTTATTAAAGTGACAGAGATTTCAAGTGGTGACAGAAAAAGATACTGATTACGGAGTTCTTGAATGAGAAGGTAGTGAATCACTGCTTAAAGTTAAATAGATAAAGAACAGACATGGTCGTTAGTCACTCATGAACCAGACAGTGCATCGAGTGTCAACGTACTATTTTGTTTGTTGTTTATCTAATTTTAAGTGATTCTGGAATTAATTAAGAAGTCAACTAATTCTATTTATTCTCTTATAAATAATTAATATTATTAAGTATATTATTTATTAATTTAATTCTGCAAAGAATTAAATTAATACATAATTTATTTAATTAATTATTTAAATTAGAATATATTTGAACTAGGAAAACTTAGATTTTGTACTAGGAAGACTTAGTTTTTAAACTAAGAAGACTACCAAGGCTGTCTTCCTAGAACAAATCTCAGTTTACCCGATTGTCTTCCTAAGCCATTCCTAGTTTGCCCGAGAGTCTTCCAAGGCCAAAAAGGAATGTTTTCAAGCTTGTCTTCTAAGTGCAAACTGCAAATGATTTGGCGCGTGGAAAAACATACAAGTTAATTGTATAAATGCAAACAAAAGGCAGTTGACATTCAGCATATCAAAACAGACAGAAGTAAAGACAGACAACAAAATATTTCATTCTCTCTTCATTACTTCATCAACTGTCAAGCTACAAAATTTGCCAGAGATTTAATTCTTGATTGTTCTTCAACATTTAATTCATAAGAATTGTATCTCTTGTACTGCTTTAGCTTTCTAGCGGATCATAATCCCTAGATTTTATATCGAACTACTTTTTAGTATTCGATCCTTTTTATTACAAAAATAGATAAATTCATGTCGAATTTATTCTAGATTTGTTTTATTAAGTTCCTTGTAATCAAGTGATCAAATTGTAACACCTCTCAAGTTTAATAGAGTTTCTATTTAACTTGAATATTGTTTCAGTTTTTATTCCGCATTAATTTGTTCTAAACAGTTAAATCATTTAAAGGACAAATTCGATAAAACGGTATAGTTTGTATTCAACCCCCCTTCTACAAACTTATCAGGACCTAACACATTAAATATTTTTTTTATAATTATATACTATGCAATATTTTATAAATATTAGAAACCAACATTTTATTTACTTAAAAATTTCAAAAAAAAAAAAGGAGAAAAGGAAAAAATGTGGTTTATCTAATAATGTTTTAAAGAAAACTCAAAATAAAAAATAAAATGTAGTATGTTTCTTATGTATGAGCTTGATTAGAGAAGGTTAGTGATTTATTCCCAACACTAACATAATTTCATTTACTCTTTGTAGAAATATAAAAAAAGTGGTGTTTTTGTAACATTTTAACATGTATGGGAAAAATAAAAAATCCACATATATTAAAATGGCATATATCATTAATTTAAATAGGCAAAAGAGAATTATAGATTATACTCGATCTCTAGAAATATTTATTGTAACCATATACTATGCAATATTTTAGAAATAATATAAATCAATGTTTATTTCCTCGAAACTAAAAATAAAAAAAATAGATGGGAGGAGAGGTGATTTATCTAATAAGAGTTTGATACTAAACTTAACACAAAGTATAGCAGAGTTGGTTATGGCGCGAGTTTGATAGGTAAAAGTTAGTGGTTTGATTCACTAACACTAACATAATTTCAAATGATGACATTTTTGTAATTTTAAAAAATTTAAGGATAAAATTGTAACTTTACGGTCATTAAAATGATAATCTTTGACCTTGTATTGAGTTTTAATATATAGTAATATAAGATAGATTTTTTATCCGGATTCAATTACATATATATGTATAATTTAGAAGTTAATTTTTGTAAATTATATTAACAAACAATTTATCTACTCAAAAGTTTAAACTAAAAAGAGACAATATGATAATAAGAGAACATGCGGTTTATCTAATAAGATTTTTTAAGTAAACTCAACAAAGTATTGTAGTGCAATGATTATGACATTAATTTCCTAAGACGAGATCGGAGGTTCGATTCCTAAATCCAACCCAAATTCAACATTTTTTACATAAATAATAGAGGGATGGCAATTTTGAAACTTTTTAACAAATAAGGGTAAAATTGTATTTTCACAGACATTAAAATGGCTCAAATTGCCCCTAAACGCCATTTAATATATATATAAATAGATTGTCTCGCTCTATTTTCTAATTTTCTCAAATATTTTAATTAAAAAATTAGGAAAAAATTATTTACCTTATATTCTCCTAAACGTTCACCTAAATCAAATTACCATCATAAAATTTCTCTTCAAATCAAATTGTCATCTTAATATTCTCTTAAACTTTCTCTTCAAATCAAAATTATCATCTTAATATTCTTCATAACTTTCTTTTCTAAACTTTCTATACAAGTCAAATGATCAGCTTAAAATTCTCATATACATTTTTCAAGTCATATTACAATCTTAATATTCTCCTAAATTTTTTACAAGTCGAAATTATCATCTTAATATTCTACTTAGCTTTCTATATATTCAAGTCTAATTTCAAAAATTAAAATAAATCTTAATAATTTTTCTAATATTTACTAATAGGGAAAACTAAACATAAAATCTTAATATTTCTCTTAAAGTTTTTACTCAAATAAATATAATTTGTTCTTAACGAGAGAGCGGCTCATAAGCCATTTTAAAAGTTAAATGGTAATACAGTAACTAAAAATGTTTCTTATTATATAAATAAAAATAATAAGATGACATAAATTAACTTAACAATTAAAAATAATTATTAAATTTTATAAATTAGTAAAATAGATTAATAGATGATATAATTTTTTTGTCGGTTGTCGATATTTGATTTAGAGACAACAAGCGTGCGGCTCTTTAAGGAGAAAGATGGTTCACCAGGAGAGCCGGAGGAGCGAGATATATGCTAAAAATTAATATCGATATATAATTTTTATTTATACATACTTTAAAATGTAAGTTGCCTTTGAATTAAAAAAGATAACGATGATAAATATATTAATATCTGAAATAGTATTAAAATAATAAAATGTCAAACAATCATTTCTTTGTATATTTATTCAAAATTTAGGTAGATAATTAAGAGGAAATAGAGCATTTAAAAATAAACCTTTAAATTAAATCAGAAATATTAGTATTAACTTTATTTTAAACATGTTTAGTAGAATAGTTAATTTTCAATCAGGTTCAGTTTGATCCAATAGGTCCAATTTGAACAGCACTTTTGTGTAGTATTTCACGAGTAAAGTTGACAATATCAAGAAAGAAAAATGACTAAATATTATAAATTATCTTATATGAAAAATGTTCAGTTATTCATTTAACACAATCAATTTACATAATATAACTTAAGACTATTTATCCAATTTTTATAGTATTGTAATTATTTTTTAGTTAAATCCATTTCAAATTTCAAATTTAAAAAATTGACTCGTGCTCTTAATAAATTTAGAATTTGTTTTTGAAACGGAAATTAATTCAATAATAAAAAGTCATACGACATTTATAAAAACAATCAAGTCAAATAAATATAAAACAGATCATATTACTTATTAAAGTCTTCATGGAGAACAATCAAGCAATATATATATAGTTAAATTCTATGGAGAGCACCTTTTATATATCTATACTATATTATTAAAAGTTTTGCAGTCTTGTTAGATATAATTGCTAATGTTTGTTTATCAGTGTTTAAGCAACAGGTACGGTCAGAGTTTATCAGAAGCCGATCAGAGTTTAGTTAAACTCTGATAGGGTGAAGAGTTTAAAGGAAGCCGGTCAGAGTTTAGTTAAAGTCTGACAAGGTGAAGGTTGAATTAGCTGTCGGTGCAGAATTGAAGATTCTAGAAGCAATACATTCTGAAGATGGAAAGAAGCAGAATATATTGATACAGCTAAGGAAACAGGATAGAAGATAAGAAGCAATCCTTAATTGATATGAATTGTATAGCTAACTTGTAGGAATATCAATTAGAGAAGGATTGTATGTAGCTGTGTATTATATAAACACAGATAGGTTATCCCTAGAAGGGACACGATCATTGAGATATTATTCTTGTAACCTAGAAGCTCTTTATGATTCATTAACATCATAAAGAGAGAAGCTGTTAATAAGATTACAGTTCTATTGATTCATAAACAGTTTTATTAACTATTGTTATTCTCATACATACTTGATTATATTGTGTATTCGGCCTAACAATTGGTATCAGAGCCAAGGCTGTTTAATATATACAGTTTTACGATTAAAACACAGTAATAATCATGTCTGAAGAAAATCAAAATCAAGTTCCTCCTGCGGCTGAACAGGTTAAGCCAAATTCTGTGAGTCGATATGAAACTATCAGGGTTCCAATGCTCAGGCCAATAGAGTATCCGATATGGAAGGTGAAGATGACCATGTTTCTGGAGGCTACAGATCCAGAATATCTTGACAGAATCAATAATGGTCCTCATAAGCCAACTAAATTATCTCCTGCTGTTGGTGATAAAGAACAGACACTGATTCCAAAGGAAAAGAAAGATTATACTCCTGAAGACATCTCATCAATTGCAAAGGATGCAAAGGTTAGACATCTACTCCACAGTGCTTTAGATAATGTTATGTCTAACAGAGTAATTGGCTGCAAAACGGCAAAGGAAATCTGGGATGCTTTGGAAGTAAGGTGTCAAGGAACCACTGCTATAAAGAAGAACAGGAAGACAATACTCACACAGGAGTATGAGCACTTTGATTCAAGATCTAATGAAACCTTGACTGAGACTTATGACAGGTTTTGTAAATTACTGAATGATCTGTCTCTGGTTGACAAAGAATATAATCTTGAAGAGTCAAATCTCAAGTTTCTCTTATCTCTACCTGAAAAATGGGATCTGAAGACGACCTCAATCAGAGATAATTATGATCTTGATGATACAGATCTTGATGAGATTTATGGCTTGTTAAAGACTCACGAACTTGAGATAGATCAAAGAAACAGAAGATCAAGCAAGAAGACAAAATCTGTTGCTCTCAAAGTTGAGGAGAAGCCCATTGAAAAGAAGGAATCATCAAAGAAGAAAGCCAAGGGAAAGGCTTTAGTCATTAAATCTGAAAGTGAGTCATCAAACTCTGATGATGACTCAAACTCTGATGAAGCTTCTGACTCTGAGGATGATGAAGAACGGTTGATGCAAATGGCGGCATTGATGGTGAAGACCTTCAAGAAGATGGGATTCAAGAACTTCAAGAAAGGAAAGAGATTCTCAAGAAGAGATTCAAATTCTGAGAAGAAGAATTTCAGAAAGTCTGATGGAAAAGATACCAAGTCTGGAAAGAAGGACAAATCTGAGATCCAGTGCTACAAGTGCAAAGAGATGGGTCACTATGCTCCAGAGTGCAAGAAAGGAAAAACTGGAAAAGCACTCGTCTCTAAAGGCAAAGACTGGGCAGATACTTCAGATTCTGATGATGGAGAAAATTATGCTCTTATGGCAACTGTCAAAGATGAGACTGAATCATCAGAAAATAAGGTACCCCTAACTACTTATGCGTATGATACTGATAATATTTCTGAATTAAGAATTTATCTTAAGAACATACATGTTAGTTATAGGGATCAGACTTTAGAGAATGAAAGGATTAAATCTGAGAATCTTAGTCTTAAAGAAAGAAACAAGTTTCTTGAAAGAGAACTTGAGAATATGAAGAAGACTCAAAAAGAAAGAGATGATGCTGTTTATGTGGAACAGGAGTTGCTTAAAAGGTATAGGCAACTAGAATCTGATTTAGAGAAGGAAAGAAAAATAATTAAAACTTGGACTAATTCTGGCAGAGATACACATCAAGTTTTTCAAACAGATGCTGTAGGTTTAGGATACAGTGAGGAAGATGAACTTAGGTTTCAAGATAAAATCAAGTTTAGAGCTTTCACAAGTTCATATTCAACTCCTTTAATATTTGTTCCTGAATCTGGAAAGTTAAAATCTGCAGTTGTGAAAGAAACTGTTATGGAGCCAGTTGAAACTTGTGTTGAACAAGTAGATACTGAATCTAAAACAGAGAAGCCTGTTGAGATAGAAGCTGTTAAAGAACCAATAAGAGTCTGTGAGAAACAGGTTAATGTTGGTTTAATGACAGGAAAACAGTTTAAACATAAGCTCAAAGAGGTTAAGTCTGCCATGAAACCTAAAGGGTCCAAGAGAAATAGGAATGGAAAAATAGGCATAAACAATAGAAATAATCATTTGCTTAATGCTGGTGCTTTAAGGAAAACATGTTACAGTTGTGGTAGTTCTAATCATCTTGCTAGATTTTGCACTAAGAACAAGCATATTAATTCTTTACCTTCTACTTCAGAAGTAAAGAATGATTATGTTAGAGTAAAACCACAGACCTTATGCAAACATTGTGGGAGCACTTGGCATTCTATTTACACATGTAAGAGTTATCATGCAATTTATCATAATTACTATGAGCTAAAACCCAACTTGAAGTGGGTTAGAGCAAACTCTGCTAGTGTAAAATCTGACAATGTTAGTTTAAACTCTGAGAAAGTTGATTCCGCTGCAAAAGCTAACACTGTTAAGAAAGGCAAAGGGTCCAAGCAAGTCTGGATCCTTAAAACTAACACTTAGTGTTTGTTTGTGATTGCAGGGTATAATAGAGAGCACACTTATCTTGGACAGTGGATGCTCAGGACATATGACTGGAAATAAAGCCCTGCTATCAGACTTTGTGGAGAAGGATGGCCCAAAAGTTTCCTATGGAGATGGCAACGTAGGACATACTCTGGGATATGGCAACATTAATCTTGGAGGTGTCATCATCACCAATGTAGCTCTAGTCTCAGGACTCAAGCACAATCTGTTATCTGTGAGTCAAATCTGTGACAGAGGAAACCATGTAGATTTTCATAGTGAATACTGTGAAGTTATCAGTAAATCTACTGGAAAAGTTGTTCTAGTTGGACACAGGCGCAACAATATTTATGAAGCAAGTTTGGTAACAAACTCTGATGGAAAAACAGTGTGTCTGACTGCAAGAATGTCAAATGAAGAGAGTTGGAATTGGCATAAAAAGCTCTCTCATCTCAATTTGAACAACATTAATGAGCTGATAAGAAAGGATCTTGTAAGAGGACTCCCAAAATCAACACTCAGTCTAAATGGCCTATGTGATTCCTGTCAAAAGGCCAAACAAAGGAAGTCATCTTTCAAGAGCAAAACTGAATCTTCAGTAGTGGAACCTTATCATCTTCTACATGTTGATCTTTTTGGACCAGTGAATATAATGTCAATGGGCAGAAAGAAATATGCTCTAGTAATTGTTGATGAATATACTAGATATACATGGGTGTATTTCTTGTCAAAGAAGGATGAAACTGCTCAAATTCTAATGGATCATGTAAATCTACTGGACAAAGGATCACAGCACAAAGTCAAAATAATAAGGAGTGATAATGGAACTGAATTCAGAAATTCATTTATGGAAGCTTTCTGCAAGGAAAGAGGGGTGAAACAAGAATTTTCTGCACCTGGCACTCCACAGCAAAATGGTGTAGTTGAAAGAAAGAACAGAACTTTAATTGAAGCAGCCAGAACTATGCTTGAAGAAGCAAAATTACCAACTTATTTCTGGGCAGAAGCTGTTCAAACTGCTTGTTTTACTCAAAATGCTACATTGATCAACAAGCATGGGAAAACACCATATGAGATGGTGAAAAATAAGAAGCCAAATTTGAAATATTTTCATATATTTGGATGCAAATGCTTTGTGTTGAAGACTCATCCTGAACAGTTGACAAAGTTCGAGTTAAAAGCTGATGAAGGAATTTTTGTTGGCTATCCACTGTCAACAAAAGCATTCAGAGTTTACAATCTAAGAACTAAAGTGATCATGGAATCCATACATGTGTCATTTGATGACAAGAAAATAATTGGACTTGAAGACAAGGATGGATATGATCAACTACGTTTTGAAAATGAAGATCTACTCTCTGATGATATAAACTCTGATGAAGCAGGGTTGACAAACTCTGACGAAGCATACTCTGAACCTCTACTGGTAAATACTGGAGAAACTGATAATTCTCAAATTGAACAAAATAGAGAACCAGTTGAGGGGGAGCGTGAAGAAGCTCAACATGACACAGCAAGTGAGTCAGTTGAGGAAACTGATTCAAACTCTGACAATTCAAACTCTGAGTCATCAAATTCAGGGGGAGCCTCAGAGAATGTAGAAAGTCAACATATGAATCAGGAGAGCATGGATCAAGGGGGAGGATCCAACAATGATGCAAGAAACCACTTACCATCAGCAAGAAAGTGGACACAGGCACACACATATCTCAAAGGCACCATAACCTTGGGTTTGTGGTATCCTAGAGAATCAGAGTTTAAGTTGATTGGTTACTCTGATGCAGATTTTGCAGGCTGTAAGATAGACAGAAAAAGTACAAGTGGAAGCTGTCAATTTTTAGGTGACAGATTAGTTTCTTGGTATAGCAAGAAACAGAAGTCAATTTCCACATCCACAGCTGAAGCAGAGTATATAGCAGCTGGTAGCTGTTGTGCACAGATTTTATGGATGAAGAATCAATTGCTGGATTATGGGTTAAGGTACTCTAAAATTCCTATTTTCTGTGATAACCAAAGTGCTATTGCTATGACAGGAAATCCAGTACAGCATTCCATGACCAAGCACATCAGCATAAGATATCATTTTATCAGAGAACATGTGGAAGAAGGGAATATTGAGCTTCATTTTGTGTCTACAGACCAACAACTTGCAGATATCTTCACCAAACCTTTGAGTGAAGCTACTTTTACAAGATTGGTAAATGAACTTGGAATGATCTCTGGTTCTGACTAGAGATACGGGTTAGACTCAAAATTTATACATGTTTAATTCTTGTTGCTCATGATTTCTTGCATGTGTTAACTGTTATGAGTACCAGTGTGATAAACTCTGTTGGTTAAATTCTGATGTTAGTCTCTGTTAGTCATAAACTGTTGGTCATACTTTGAATGTTACAGATTAATGCTATTCTCTGATTGTAATTTTGTCTGGAACATAAGGACCAATGAAGAAATTTGTATGAAGCATAATTCTCAGTAAGTAACTGTGAATCCTTAAGAGTTGTATAGACTCTGATCTCAAAAATGTGCAGTAAGCTAACACAGCATGATACTGTCTCAATATTTATAGCATCTCTTAGTTTATTGATCCTATACACTGAGTCTGTATTAGCTGTTTGCATTTTCTCTCATAAGTTAATTACATTTACTGATGAAAAGTCTAAACTCTGATTATTAATTTCAAATAATTCACCCTCAAATTCAAAAGATGCCAAACAGAGCACAAATTCCTTTGAGATCATGTTGTGCCTAGGACGATCCAGGAACTTATTGTATGAAATAAGGGCTAAAATCTTTGATTTTTGGTGACTAGTGCCAACCACTGATTACTGGAAAAATAAAAAAAAAAAAAAAAAAAAAAAAAAAAAATATATATATATTAAAAAAAAAAAAAAAAATTAAGGGGGTGCAAAATAAAAGACATATCCAAATGAAAGGATATCAGTAATACAAAGTTTAGATATAAAATCAGATTTTATGTTATAAATGAGAGTTTAGGCAACCAGTTTTTACTACTTTAGATTGTGGACTTTATGCACTTTGAGATGGTCTCAATACTGATTTCGGTAAACTCTGCTACTACACACACATATTTTCACAACTGTACAGATTGAGAAAAGAGTTTATTGACAAAGAAGGACAAATGGTAAACACTGATGTTTTGTGTGAAATACGCCGAGGTTACTTTATTTTAATCTCTGATGGTTAAAATAATTTTCTTGTCTCAGACAGTTTATGATTTTGGGTTTAGTCATTTGTTCTTAGGCAAAGTATGATTGAACAGAGAAAAGAAAGAGTTTGTTTGATAAGTACTGATAGTGATCAGTAGTACTGATGAGTATGTTAGTTTATTGTTTTAAGTGATATCATGTCTTTCACTTTACAATTACTAGGTAAAATTGATAATACTGAAAGTAAAGCAATAAAATGAGTCTTTTTCATTAATTGCTTCAAACTCTGTTACATTCAGTCAATTACATACTCATGCTTAGCTAATCTTTCTGGTACATACTAATCACTATGGTTACAAAAGAGAAGATCTATTTAACCAGGACAAGTACTTGAATGCTATCCAACAACGAAGCAGAAGAGCTAGAGCCAGAAGTTATTGTGCTCTACTACTTCTGATGATAGCTACCCAGTTGCTCATCTGGTCATTATACCATTTGGGATAGTTTGAAATCCTCCTAATGATGAATCATCATCATCATCTTCTCGGGATCTCTTTCTGCTTTGCAGCTTGCAGGATTGTAAGAAGAGGTTTTCTTTTGACCCCGACAAGAAACTCAGTTGAAAAAGCATAAAGCAGATCTCCATGGCATCTTCATCTGCGAGGATTGGTGCATCATATGGTCCTGGACGGAAGATGTATACATGAGGGTTGGAGAAAGGCCCTTCGGCTATTTCATCATCTACGATAAGACCTTCATCATTCAAGAATGAGAGAACAAGAAACTCATCGATAAGATAGTTTTCTTGTTGCTGCCAGTTCATGTTCAAAAACTCTTCCACATCCAGGAATTCGAATGTTCCAGCCATTTTGGTGTATAGTAAGTTTAAGATATGAAGCCTGTTGTTACATTGCTTTGGTATTTAAAGCATTCAAACAGGGTATCTGAAAGGTTTTTCTTGGAGATTGAAAGGTTATTGAAGCTTTTGGAAACAGTAACGTGCGGAGTTCCAAGACAGTCATTATTATACTGACTGTTGAGTTGCTTTGTACTTCGTTATTGTATTTCTGAGAGATTAAAATTGCTAATTTTATTATTATTGATTTTTATTAAAGTGGATATTTTGAGCGTTTTATGTGTTGCCAGGTGTCTAAATGTTTGCACGATTGCACGTGTGTATTGGATACAACTGTCAGCGTATGCACGCTTGACATCTGTCCCACTCACACACGTTTCAAGGACGCTTGCTGTGTATCGTGATCTTTTCAGTTATTATTTAAATACACTACACATAAACGGTTCAATCTTTTACGAACCTTAACTCTTCATACGCTTTTTCACAAACACCTTTCTACACTTAAACTTTGCTGTCTTTCGCATCAATTCAGAATCTTCTAATGGCAACCACAGCTTTTGTTTCGTCTGGATTAGAGTTCGTTCCAAACAACTATACTGCACCACTAAACACTGCAAACGCACCAGAGGCATTTCATATGATTCAAGAGTTTCTTGCTCAGTCAGCGATTGGGCGTGCTTTGGTAGAACCTGAAAAACTTTCTGGTTCACAGATAAAGGCGTTCTGGGAAACAGGAATGTATGATGATGGTGGTGAGACAGGCAACCCATCGATTATTTTTGAATATGAAGATACAGAGTATGTAATAACTGCTGGAACCATTCGCGCTGCGATGGGGTTTCCTGAATTTTCTTCGTATACAATTGGAATGGGTGATGAGGATTTGATAAGAATGATGCAAGAGATTGGGTATTCTGGACCATTGTCGAAGATTGGACAGCTCAAACGACCATTCTTAAGGAAGGAGTGGAGCTTCTTCTTTGATTGCATCACAAGGACTTTTAGCAAGAAATGCACAAACTGGGATGCTATTCCCACAGACAGTCTGCAAATCGGGTATTCTCTTTTATTCGATAATCATTTTGATTTTGCACGACTTGTTTTGAATAATCTAGGAGACAAAATGACAGAGAATAGAGGAGTAGTCTATTTCTCTAGATTCTGTCAGACTTTGTTCTCTTACTGTGTTGAAGGAGTAGAAGTAGGTGACGAAGATGTTTCTTGTTTTAAATTACATAAGAGAATATTTTCTGATCTTATTAATAAAGATGTTAAGAAAGGGGTTGTTGGAGACTTGTTGCTACCTCAATCTGTGCAACAGTTTTTAAATGCTCAAGTCAATCCACCAACACAAGCTTCTTCTCAACCTGAGCCTCTACAACAAGAACTTCCTCCTTCAACTTCTGTTAAACCTAAAAGGGGTGGTCGGACTAAGAATGTTGGTACTAAACCTGCTAGGGTTGCTAAGTTAAATGCTGAAGCTGGGGTATCAAGCACTGAAGAACTGCCTCAGAGAAAAAGAATGAAGAAAAAGAGAGCTCAAAGAGCAAAGTCTGTTACTGCTGATTCTGATGCAGAATCAGAAACTGAAACTGATGAAGAAAATCCTCATCAGAAAAAGAGAAGACAAGTTGCTGAATATCTTTTTGCTGATATCATTGCCAATATGGACAAAGTTCCTGAGGAAACTGAAGCTCCTGAAGCTTTTGTTCAGGAGGAAGCTGCAAATCCAGAAGCTGTCAATCAAGACAGGCTAAATACTGATGATATTGAAATGGATTTTGATAGAGAAGCTCCTACATCAAAGGCTAATGATGTAGTTGAGGAAGCTGCTGCTCATTCTGACAGCAGAATTTTTGATCTTGAAGAAAATGTAAGAGAAGCTGATCAAGCTACTACAGAATTGGTAGAAACTATTGCTTCCCACACAGAAATCATTTCTCTTGATTTTGAGAAAGGTGAGGAAGTTGATCAGATTAGAATTGATCATCCTACAGAAGCTGTTGCTGTACCTGCTGATGCAACAGAGAATGTTCCTGTAGCAGCAGAGTTTGTTGCAAACTCTGAAGATGCTCTTGTTCTTGAAGCTCTACAACAATCAGTTGTTGAGATTGTTCAGCGAGAAGCAGAGGTAATTGCTAAAGCAAACTCTGATATTCCTGAAACTGTTGCAGAGAAAGTCAATGATGAAGCTGCACAGTTAGAACATGAAATCACTGCTGACCATGTTCCTGAAGCGATTGCAAGAGAGGATGACAATGTTAATGCTAGTCCTGCTCATTCACCTTCACACATATCTGACATTCAAGCCAACTCTGATGAAGAAAGAGAGTTCAATCGGGCTACTGAAAAACATTTTCAAGATATGTACTTCAAGAACTGGACAGAAGCAGATTGTATTTTCACTTCACAAAGGGCTGCTGATTTAACTGCTAACTCTGTTAAAGAGATTAAAAATCCTGAACTTCTCAGTCATTTCAAAGCAACTGTTGTTCAAATCAAATCATTAAACAATCGTTTTGATGCTTCTGATAAGGTGATTGAAGGGTTAAGGAATGATATAGCTACAAGAGAGCTTACACAGCAGAAGGACAAATCTCTATACATCTCTCTGTGTAAAGAGCAAAAGACTTTAAATTCTAGATTGTCGAAAGTTGAGGAGAATCAGACTGCTATGTCTGCTCAACTAACTTCAATTTCTAATGCTCTGAAGTTGCTGACATCAGTACTACTTTCTGATGATGTCAAAAAGGGGGAGAGTGTACCAAGTGACAAATGCAAAGACACTCAAGCTCTGAGACGGAGGGATGATGGTAATGATGGTGGAAGCAAGGGAGGTGAATCTGAAAAGAGTTTAGGCTTAAGATCATCAAGATCGAGATCAAACTCTGAGAGAAGATCAAACTCTGGTAAGGGAAAAGTAATTTCTGCCAGTGGTTCAAGGCTCAAAAGTTTGATAAACACTGATAAGCCTAGCACTGATGAAGAAGTTGCTGCTAAATTATTTATAGCAGAACATGGAAAAGATGTTACAATTGAAGATATCCAAGCTGAAGAGCAAATGCTTGCTGAAGAACACAGGAAGAATCTTGAAGCTGGGATATACAAAAAGAAAGAAATCAAGGCTCCTAGAAAGAAAGAAACTGGAATTATTATTAAAGAAAATACTCAACAGAGTATACAATACACCAGGAGGCCTATGATTAGAAACTCTGATAAGGGTAAAGGCAAAATGATTGAAGAGCCTAACCTGAAGGAGAAAGAATATTCAACCTCTGACATTGCTCAAGTTGAAACAAGATTACCAAAATCAACCTCTGACGCTGCTCAAGTTGATGATACTATTGAAGTTAAGCCAGCCTCTGACAAGGCTCAAGCTGTGCAAACTCAGCTAGCTCCACAACTCCAAGGTATTTTTAGAAGACCTGTACTATCTGAAGCTCTGACACTTCAACCTGTGGATTTCTCTCAAACCAGGACTGTACTTGGAAAAGAAACTTTTGATAAAGCTGGTTTAGGTTCACATAGGGAGAAGAGAATAAACAACAGATCTGGAGATCAATCATCATTGGCAGTATCTGGCATTATTACTCAAGAGAATCTTGATATGCTAGACTCTGTTCAGTTGATATTTCACAAGGGTTTGAAGAAAGATTTTCTGTTGTATTTTATGAATGATGGAAGAGTTTACAGAGTTGCAGAGTCTGATATAGATCTCAAATCTTATCAAGAATTGGAGTATGTTCTGTACTTGTTAAAAGTCAAAAACAGAAACACTCACAATGCTGCTACATTTATCAGACAAAAGATGCAAAGATCTAAGGTGATGCTTGGAGGAGGAATTTCAAAGGTATACATTCCTAAGTATAAAGATGCTTATGGAAATGTTATAGAAATGAAGAGAAACAGTGCAAGACTAAGGACTGATCTGGGAGTTAAAGTCTTAGAATTCAATCTAGAATCTGATAAAGCACATTTTATTAGGCTAGGGAATGAGATGAGGAAGAATTCCATCTATTCTCTGAGAGCTGCTATTTATCAGACTGGTGAATCTGATCCAGAACTCAAGGAACTGAAAGAAATCATGATTGAAGAGCTGGAAAAGGCTGAAAGAAGACTTCTAATTGATTATCTCAGGACAGTGCCTGATATTCAAGAAATCAAATAAAGTCTGACTGTAAGTTTTTAATATTTTCTATTCTAAGTCAAATTTAAACTCTGTTTTTAAATTAAACTCTGTTATATGTTAAACACTGCATTTGTTATATGTTTTGACATCATCAATCATATGTTTAACTTGTACATTTTATTATGAACAAGTTGGGGGAGATTGTTAGATATAATTGCTAATGTTTGTTTATCAGTGTTTAAGCAACAGGTACGGTCAGAGTTTATCAGAAGCCGATCAGAGTTTAGTTAAACTCTGATAGGGTGAAGAGTTTAAAGGAAGCCGGTCAGAGTTTAGTTAAAGTCTGACAAGGTGAAGGTTGAATTAGCTGTCGGTGCAGAATTGAAGATTCTAGAAGCAATACATTCTGAAGATGGAAAGAAGCAGAATATATTGATACAGCTAAGGAAACAGGATAGAAGATAAGAAGCAATCCTTAATTGATATGAATTGTATAGCTAACTTGTAGGAATATCAATTAGAGAAGGATTGTATGTAGCTGTGTATTATATAAACACAGATAGGTTATCCCTAGAAGGGACACGATCATTGAGATATTATTCTTGTAACCTAGAAGCTCTTTATGATTCATTAACATCATAAAGAGAGAAGCTGTTAATAAGATTACAGTTCTATTGATTCATAAACAGTTTTATTAACTATTGTTATTCTCATACATACTTGATTATATTGTGTATTCGGCCTAACAAGTCTGTTCATAAAAGTTTTTGTAGTCTGGTCACTCAATTCATAGCCGTTAGATATTTTTGATCAAATCGATGAGAACCATTAGATAAAATATTAAAATTATTATATAGAATATCTTTTCTATTTTTCCTAACTAAAACATCTCATTTTCCAAAAATATTGCAAACAATTTCATTTACTAAAATAACATAATAAAGTTATAATTGCTAATAACTAACTCATTACCTTTTTTTAGTCAAATTGTATATTCCTTTTTATATTTTCTAACTAAAATTTCTACTTTTCTATTTTTCCTAACTAAAACCTCTCATTTTCCAAAAATATCACGAACATATATATTTAATAAAATAAAATAATAATATTATAATTATTAATGACTAACCGATTAGCTTTTTTTTTCCAAAACGTATATTCATTTTTATATTTTATAACTAATATTTCTCTTAACTAAAACCTCAAAAATATCACGGACTGTTCCATTTATTAACATAAAATACTAATATTATAAATCTATCTATCTATCTATACTATATTATTAAAGTCGAAACATTGAAAGTTTTGGTACCTGTTTTTTTGGTACGGTACTTGCCTTATTTAATTATTATAAAAATTATTATAATCAGTTATCCTTTCACTTAAAATGCATTACCATTTTTTTCTAAAAAAACCACGAGCAATTTCCTTTTCAAGCTAAAACATGTTACTTTTTCTATTTACTTTACTAAAATCCCTCATTTTCCAAATATATCACGAGCAAACCTTTATTTATTTATTTTAAAACATATTTTAATACTTTTAATTGGTAATTACATTTCCCCTCTTTTTC
The DNA here is from genome assembly GCA_030848705.1 of Heracleum sosnowskyi. Taxonomy (NCBI): domain Eukaryota; kingdom Viridiplantae; phylum Streptophyta; class Magnoliopsida; order Apiales; family Apiaceae; genus Heracleum; species Heracleum sosnowskyi. The sequence continues at coordinate 11,161,557 of CM061245.1, forward strand.
TAGAAAAATCTGGGGCAATTACCTTTTTCAGCTAAAACATGTTATATTTTCTATTTTCCTTACTAAAATCTCTTCTTTTCCAATTATATCACGGGCAAACCCTTGCTTATTTACTTTAAAATCTATTTTAATCATTTTAATTGACAATTATCTTTTTCAACTAAAACATGTCACATTTTGTATTTTTCTTAATAAACCCCTCTTTTTTTTCAAAAATATCACGGGCAAATCGTTACTTTTATATTTTAAAATTCAACGAAAACATGTTACTTTCTATTTTTCTTACTAAAACTCCTCTTTTTCCAAAATATCACGGGCAAACCGTTACAATTAATAAAATATAAATAATAAAATTAACAATTATTAAAACAAATCGTGCATCGCACGGGTTTTAAGCTATATTATTAAAGACGAAACATTAAAAGTTTGGTAGTCGGATGGACGGACGGTCGGTACTTAGTGATTTTATTTAATTGCCCTTACTTATTTTTTTAAAAACTATCACTAAATAATAACATTATTTATAACCAATTACCTTTTCAGCTAAAATACATTACCTTTTTTAATTTTTTTCTAACAAAATCTTCAATTTTTCTAAAAAAAACACGGGCATATATCTTTTTTAACAAAAACATGTTACTCTTTCTATTTTTTCTTACTAAAACCCCTCATTTTCCAAAAATATCACGGGCAAACCCTTACTTATTTATTTTAAAATCTATTTTTTTATTTTAATAATTAAAAGTATTAAAATCTATTTTAATACTTTTAATTATTAGCACTTTTTCAGCTGAAACATGTTACTTTTTCAATTTTTTCATTTTCTAAAGAAATTATTATTAAATAATAACATTTTTATAACCAACTACCTTTTCAGCTAAAATACATTACTTTTTCTATTTTTTTCTAACAAAATCCTCTATTTTTCTAAAAACAATCACCGGCAATTATCATTTTCAACTAAAACATGTTACGGGCACTTACTAAAACCCTCATTTTTCAAAACTATCCCCGGCAAATATCTACTTATTTATTTTGAAACATATTTAAATACTTTTAATTACGGGCACTTACCTTTTCAGATAAAACATGTTACTTTTTCTATTTTTCCTTACTAAGACCCCTGTTTTTCGAAAAATATCATGGATAAACAGTTATTAATTTATTTTAATAATTTTAATTATTTAAAAAAGTTTAACACGCCTACTTATTTCTTTATCAAATGCAAATTAATAAAATATTAAAACATAAATAATAAAAATAATAATTAATAATAACAATCCGTGCATCGCACGGGTTTTAAGCTAGTATATATATATATACATACATACATATACCCGCTTCGCCACAACCCGTTTAAGCTATCGACCATAATTGCAATCCCATAAAAATCTTCATAACTGAATCAAAACTTTGAAAATCCTGCAGATCTAACATCCCGGACATTTAATTATTCCAAAACACACCAAGCTCTCACAAGGAGAGGATAAACAAAACCCAAATAAATGAGAGAGAGAGAGAGGATAAGCGTTTTAAAATTTTTTAATAACGTCGCTGCGTAGCGCGGCTTAGTAAACTAGCATTCATTAATATGTACGAGTTTGAGAATAAAGATCCCGACTTCTGGGTAAACAAATTAAAATATATGATAAGTAAATATTTAACAATAGATGATTAAATTTATTTATTTACATGTATTAGTTGTGATCTTAGGATAAGTATGTTGATAGTAACCTCGTGATCCTTATTCTCCATCAGCATTATATTCAATATTATCGTTGATAAATATGAAAATCACAATTTTAAATAATATTTCGATATTATCCTTTTACGTTTGTTAAATGTAAAATAATATGATATAATTTTGATGAATCAAAGATTATGTCCCTTAAAAAAATTATGTTAATGCTAATTAACTAAATTGTTTTATTTATAATTTTTACAGTAAAATTTGCAATATAATATGTCTATTATAATATAAAGTCCACGTGTATTATAGTTATTCATGGTATACATGGTAATTGGTACATGAGCATTATATTAATAATTATTGAATACTGTAATTAATATGAATCGATATCTCGATTGTAATCCTATCGTTCCTTAATGACCAAAACTCTGGACTTTTTTTTAATATATCTAGAAATAAAAATATTAATTTTTATATTTTATAGGTTGTTGATGGAGTTCAAACATCTCACCATTCTCATCTATTTATTTTAAAGTTTAACGATTCTTTTTTTAATGATATTGTACCGTGACGACCAACATTACATATAAAATATATAATGATATATTTTTGGATAAATTATTTCATGTTGCGGTTACCCTGTACAAAACACATATATTTTATGTATATTTATTCAAATTTATATGAATCAAATTTTAAATTTTTTGTTAATTTTTGAAATAGATGATATTAATATGTTATTGAGGTGATTCGAAACTTAAATATTCACTAATATGTATGATTTTGAGAATAAAGATCTCGACCACCGACGAAGTAATTAATCATATAAGTGTATTATATTAACTATATGATTACTCACTTTCTTAATTTATAAACAAATCAAAATATATGGTAAGTAAATATTTAACAATGAATGATTAGATTTAATTATTTACATGTATTAGTTGTGATCTTAGGGAAAGTATGTTCAGAGTAACCTCGTGATAGTTATTCTGTGTAAGTATTATATTCAAAATTATCGTTGATAAATATGAAAATTTCAATTTTTAATAATATTTCGATATTATCATTTTACGTTTTTATATGTAAAATAATATAATATAATTTTGATGAATCAAAGTGTTAGGTCCCTTAAAAAAAAGTATTATGTTAATACTAATTAACTAAGTTGTTTTATTTGTAATTTGTACAATAAAATTTGCAACATAAATTCAGTGCAGGACTTCTCATATGTCTATTAAAAAAAAGTTATATCAAAAGTTGAATAGGTGTTTGTAAGGCATATACAATTAAAAGTTTTGTTGAAAGTAAATTGGAAATGCGAATTTATATTTGTGTTTTTTCAACGAGAGAGTGACTCATTAGAAATGAGTATGTTAACATGAAAATTAATAGGTAAGACAAGTATTCAATATATAAATTTTGGGATTTCGATCTTAACAAGAAAAATGTGTTTAACGGGAGAACAGATTATTAGGGAGAAATGAGTAATTATTATAATTTTGTAAATAAAGTTTTTTTTAAAAATTCATAACGTGGCTTTGTCAACTAGTTTATTATAAAATAAGAAACTAATGCACATATTGTATTATATTATTTTTTTTAAAAATTATAATATTCCGATTGGGTTAATGATCTAGTTGGTCACTAAAGTCAGCTTAATGTATCAAGTTGGTCACTGAACTTAAATTGAACTCAAACAGGTCACTAACTCGAATTAATTATTAACTCCATTTAATGGGTTGAATTTTTTAAACAAAAATTGCTACATGGTAAGCCTGTTATCCACGTGACTAACGTCTGTTAACTTAACTATAGTTAGTTAACTAAGTTTAAACAATTGAATAAAACATACAAACAAAAATAAAACATATGAATCATATTTATTGTGTATTACATATTGATTGTAGTGTATATATCAATCGTTCTGTCAATTTTTACAGGATGTCGACAAGAGTTAATGTTTATCTACATCATCATGGTTTTTTAGACATTATCAAACCGAGCTACCAATTTAGTTTTAATGTTAAAGGTCAGCAATTTTCGTGTAAAAAGTGAACACATTTAATGAAGTTAACAATTGATTCGAGTTAGTGACCTGTTACCAACTTGATACATTAAGCTGACTTCAGTGACCAACTAGATCATTAACCCTATTCCGATTTAAAACGCAGAATTATTTGAAAAGCAATTAACCGAATACACTCCTTCTTATTTTTAATTAAAAGGGATCGGGTCGGGTCGGGTAATCTAAAAATAAAGAAGAGAATAGCCGGAAAATCAAGAAAACAAAAGGGTAAGAAATGCCGGTGAGAGTGGTGGATACCTCACTTCCTTCTCAAGCTTCAGCTTCTGGTATGAAATTAACTCCCACCCTTTTTAATTCCCTAATATATACACACACCCATGTGTCTATAATGTTTGTTTATGTGTTAATTCACTCATTACTTAGTTAAGTTTATGTTTTCACATGTGTGTTAATCTGATAGAAATGAAACAGTAAAATCTCGATAAAGTAGTATATCTTTTCGGTTCTGATATAATATAAGACAATTTATTTTTTGTTTCGATAAATAAATGATCTCGATAAATGAATAAAATTATGCTTATGAGTATACCTTTTAAGGAGGTTTAACTGTATTTGTGCTTTAATGTACTTTGTTAGTTGCGAATAGCGAAAATGGATATGATCTGTTGGTGAATTATGTGTAGTTGATGAAAGTTTGTTATAAGTTTGCATGTTTTTAGCTATTTGAGTTATGTAATAATTTTTATTTGCAATGTTGAGCTTTTATGTGTAGTTTAAGTGACACGAAAGCTTATTTTCTAGATGTTTTAGCTTGGTTGTGAGATATTTTTTTTTTTTTTTTTGGATATTTGTGAAGATGCGGATGTTGAGCACAAATCACCTCCAGCTTGTACACTTCTAGGTGTTGGACAGGTGATTCTTGAACCCTTTTTCTTGTTTTCCGTTTATGTCAATTAGGTAGCTTTACTTCTTGTAACTACTGATTCTACTGATTAAATATCAAAGATGGGTGTTTAGTAGTTGGGATTGTTTCGAAGGACATTGTCGTATGTAGTCATGTTTATGTTTGTCTTTCATTCTTTTTCATTTCTGTCTTTTGTAATGAATAACATTATAATTTGATAAAGCTATGCTTAATTACCCTTTAGCTTTTCTTCCCTTGGAGTTGGATCTAATTTGTTTAAGCCGTCAATTTCATAGGCTTTTTCTGGGACCCAGAATGTTTCTAGTCCACAAAAGGATGAAGCATGGAGAGTTAATGTACGAATCCAAGGTTTCGATCTAGAGCACGGATATCTTTGTGGCACTATGGAGGCGCTTAATGTTCCGATGGCAGACACACCAGTAAGGAACTTCAGTTAATATTAGGATCAAATTTAAGATGTATATGATCATTATGACTGTGTTATAGGTATATATGAAGTCTTTGTCTAGGCAACAGATACTTGAATTGTGTATCTAAATGATAAAATCTTAAAGCAGCCTCATAAATATGAAATGAAGAGAAAGATACAGTGTGGCCTCTCACATTGCTCAATAATGTGTTTCCATGCACGTTCGAGTAATTCAGTAACATATACCAACTATTTTGTGTGTGTGTGTGTGTGTAAGTTTAAATCTTTTGAAATCCAATTAAAGTATGCAGGTAACTTACAATGTTTCTCACTCGTAATTGGATTCCATCTATAAATCAGGGATTCTTCACTTGGGTGAAAAATCGCATATGGGATACGCGCGCAATGCGCCCCATGGCCTATCTACATATTTCAGCAAGGAGATTCATCGGGGTGCACGGGGTGTGGAAGGGGTAGTTAAAGTAATTTCACTTGGGTTAAAATAAACAAATAAAAAGAACGAGACTTTACTTACCAATTAAATCTTCCCCCAATTGAAGAGGCGGCGACTGTTTTCTATATGATATATGTATGGATATAGGTTTCAGATTCATATATTGTATACTTATATTGTGATGGAAGATTTATTGATGTATATATATATAAGCGTATATATGTATGTATTTGAATTGATATCTGTTGACTACAACTTCTGCTGTGCTTTGACTGGAGCCACCGACCCGATTTTACTGTACTGTACTACTGTTTCTTTCGTTATTATTTTTGTAAATAGCTGGTGTTTATTTTGGATATTTATATCAAATATTTTATATATACATATGTTAAGTGATGCTTGCTGCATTCTATTTTGTGTTTTTTATTTATTAAGGTCCAAGAATGATTATCTTTTTAATTTGATTATTTGGTTTGATTTGAATTGAATGTTACTCTTGATATTCTTAATTAATTACATATGTTTTTTGTATTATTTTTTTTCCCGTATCCCCTTGCACCCGAATCCTCGTATTTTCAAATTTTCCGAATCCCCTTGCACCATCCATGCTTCCCAGGCTTCCGTTTTTACAATCTGGCAAAACTATTGCTTAGCTTGTGACTGTCATCTACTATTTTGTTGCCTAAACTATTTTCTTAATTTGTTCTGTAAAATTTAGAAATAAGAACCGTAACTCTTGGATTGAACTGGTGTGAAACACAAGTTTTTCGATGAATCAGTACTTTTATTTTGTCTATATTGATAGTTCTGTTTACGTATCCAACCCAAAACTGTTACTAGATTACTAATTCATCATTACTAGATATATAGCAGAGAACTAAGAGTGATGCTTATCTGCTTGTGAAATTATCTCCTCTGTGTTTTGAATTAGTAAATTAACTGATTGTCTTTGATAATAGGTAGTCACATTCTGGGAGGGAGAGATCGTTGATACCAAGAACTATACCTTCTTCACTAATAAATGGAAAGCAACGTACGATTTTATTTTTGTTTTGCTGAATAACTTTCTGTTTCTTTTGGTTAACGTATAAATTGTTTTTGACATTTTCCAGATCTGAAGTTGACATACAACACTGGACCAAGTTCCCATCCTTCTCGCCTCTTCTGGTATGTACTCAGTAACTCAGAAGATTTTATAAACTCCATCTGACTTCTCTCTCAAACTTCATATGCTCTTTTCAGGACCAAGTGGAGGTTGACGGTGGGAAATCATTGAACTTGAGTAATTACCCATACATATTTATGGTAATCTACAGCAACTCAATTTAATAAATTGTCAAAGAGGGCCTATTAAATCAAATTCATAGAAGCTAATTTTACTTTATGTGCAGAGATGGAAAGAGCAGTACTTTGTGAATGTTGGAACTGACTGTGGATTGACTATAGCTGGTTTTTATTATGTGTGCTTCTCATGTACTGATGGATCAGTTAATGGCTTTTATTATGATCCAAACAGCAGGTTATTTGTCTCCTCTCTAAGTTTATGATTAAGCTTTCCGTTTTGTACCTGTACTTTGCACCTTTTTATGATACTGGTTTTGTTAAAGTAGAATTATTCACACACTTGAGGTTGGCAGCAGACTTCGTTTGATTTGCATAGACTTATAATAACTCCCAGTAAATAATGTTATGTTTTCCATTTGAAATATTTTTTTTCAGCCCTTTTCAGAAACTTGAATTGCAATCAGCTCAGGAAAAAGACACAGGTTTCAGCTTTTCATCGTACGCATTGCAATGAAATTGTACTGCACAGTTGGCGTGAAGACTAGTTGGATTACCATTGATTAAGAAACCACAATTTAGTTGCTAGCCATGAGAAGTGGTATTCATATATTAGTACCGGGCAAAGAGTTTTCGCATATTGTATAAATACACTGCATATGAAGTACTATCGAATGCCTGTTTTATGCTGTAGACGAATGCATTAGAAAGCAAAGGAAAAAAACAGTTTACTTTTGCTTGTGGGATATTTTCTTGTCAATTCCCAGATTTGTACACCAGGTAACAGGTTATATATGACCCTGAAATGAGTGGAATCTGTGAAGTTTAGTAGAAGCTTAACCCGAGAGATAACTTACAAAGTAATTCTTAATGGTAACTATAATCTCTATCACCACTATAATCTATACTTTTAAGTACAAGCAATTGGCACAAGAATTACAGAGTAGATAAATGTTCACACATCAGTCAGTACTAGGCAAATAGTTTTTGCACATTGTATATGTACACTACTTGTGAAATACTATTAAGTACCTATCTTATGTTACAGATAAATGCAACGGAAATGTCAATGAGAAAAGGTTAATTTTTATTGGTGGTGTATTTTCTTGTTAATTTGGCAAATGGTTATTACGGACCCTAATATTAATGAAATATGTGTAGTTCACTGAAGCCTGTCTTTGTTTCTTTTTCAGTAAACCTGATCAGGATGGAGTTGTTTTAACACAGAAGTGTTATCTATTAAGGGTTTTAAACATTGTACATGGCTGATGGCTAAAGAAGGTTTTGGAGAAGATGATCTTTAACTGTTAACCTGCACTTCAAACTAGGGGTGAGCGTGGGTCGGATCGGTTCGGTTTTAGGTTAAAACCGAAACCGAAACCGCATATCCTCGGTTTTTAAAATCGAAAACCGAAACCGCAACCGAAACCGTCGGTTCGGTTTCGGTTTTAAAATGACCGGATCGGTTACAATCGGTTCGGTTTCGGTTTTAAAACCGCCTCAAATAAACATAACAAAATAAATAAAATGACTTCGAATTTTTAAGCTTGCAAAGTTATAAATTATTTTTTCGTCCAAAATAAACATACAAAGTTTTCATAATAAATTATTTAAGTCCAACATGATCCAAGAATAATAAAAATTTAACATGATCTTCAAAAATATTTTATTTGCGATGTATATAAGACAATGTTAGAAATTCAACAATCTCGAGTCTATATGAAATCTTTGTATAAGTAAAGAGTTTTTCCAGAAAGCCAAGAAAAATCGTCACATCCAAATATAAAACAACATATAAAATACCTAGATATAGAAGTTTATTAAACTACATTTATTAATCAACTATTACAAATTAAAATTTCAAAAACAAGAACAAAATAGTATAATTATTAAAAGGAATGTCACGATCTTTATTAATTTACTCCCACTAATCATAAAAATTGGTCTAATAGAATATATAATACATTTATTTCTTTATTTTTATTAATCGGATCGGTTCGGTTTTTTTCGGTTCGGTTTGGACCTAAAACCGAAACCGAAACCTCAAGAACGGTTCGGTTTTTTAATTTCCGGTTTCGGTTCGGTTTTAACTCGGTTTCGGTTTTTTACGGTTCGGTTTTTATCGGTTTCGGTTCGGTTTCGGTTTTAATTCGGTTTTTTGCTCACCCCTACTTCAAACCACTATGAAAAGGTTCAATATTATATTTGAAATTTATACTTACAAGAAGAGTACATGGATGGTGCCACTATAACGCTTTAGTAGCATAGGCCATTGGTGTTGGCCCATAAGGCACTTCAAAAAAGAGAAAAAAGATGCCAGAAGAAGGTGAGAACGAGCGTATGACAAAAGATTTCTCGCTCTGAAGAAATTAATTGCAGAATAATTTGTGAAGGTTGTAAGATTCATCTATACATTATTCCTTGACACGGTAGCAGGATTTTGCCGCTCATAAAGTGACTTCCTGTTTTTTCTTCTTTCGGTTATATGTCTTGAATCTTGATGCTCTGCGCTTAAACCCTTCTGGAATGATCCTTGTATACATTCTTTTCGCGATGATCTTAAATGTCCATACGTATGATTTCCGGTGATCGTGGACCATTTGATCACTGACCTCGTGATAATAGTGGAATTGTAACTCGTAAATTGTAATCAAAAGTTAAAACCAGTAATACAGTTTTCAAGCTTCACATTTTTTTTGAGGGATCATTTGGAAGTAAAAGGCGTAAAGGATGCAGTGCTCTGTTTTCTTGTTATGGATAAGTGTTGGTCCTCAAATCTTTGATTCCTCGGAACATGCAGTCAGAAGAATATTTGTTGAAAAAGAATAGCATCGCTTCGTCCCGCAAGGATGCAAAAGTAAGAAGCGTGAATGATTATGTTCTGATTTAATATAGGATATTGCGTTTTCTTTATATGTGCAAATAAGAAAGACCATAATGAGTTAAACTGCATATTATTTTTTCTTCAGTAATCTTTCCAAGAAATAAAGTTTCTTTGAGCAATTTTGCATATTGATCTCGGTAAAAGTCTTGTTAACTTGTTTACGACAAATTTTGCTTCCTTTCGGATAATTTGGGCTACGGTTTGTAATTTTTATCAGTTCGATTTCAGATTAAAATGTGCTTCCTCAGTAACATTTAACGTATCCGTATGTTTAATATTAGATTGACAAAACCCAACGTCGGAAGCAATGCATATATGCTCTTTGTTTGTCATAAAAGTGAAAGTGCAAAAGATTGAATTGATCATAAAGCAGAGAGCATTACAATGGCTAATGATGGTGTTGTTCTCTCTATAAAACCTAACAGGCTTTCCTTTCTCCAGAACTCACTACAATTTACGCATCGAATCAACAGCAATGAAAATTTCCTGTATTTTTCCGGTTTTATTTGCTACGATATGCCTTTCTCTAGTTTCAACAGGTACAACTGGCATTTAGCTACACACATGTCAAATTTTTTTTTATTTTGGAATTTAATGTCATTGTCACCAATTTCCTAACTAAAACATTGTTTTGGATGCAGATGGATCACAGCTGATACTGGTAAACAATTGCAAAGAAACAATATGGCCTGGAACTCAAGGCGGTGCAGGCCATCCCAGCCCAAATGACGGTGGTTTTGTTCTGAACAGTGGCCAGGAAGTAGTTATGGATGTGCCTGATAAATGGTCAGGGCGTATATGGGCTAGGCAAGGTTGTCGTTTCGATTTGAATGGAAAAGGCTCATGTGACACTGGTGATTGTGCTGGCCTATTACATTGTCAGGGCATGGGAGGTGTCCCACCAGCAACAGTTGTAGAAATGACACTTGGATCCTCCACTTCTCCTCTGCATTTTTATGATGTTAGTCTAGTTGATGGCTTCAATTTGCCAATTTCAATGTCACCTGTCGGTGGTGGCATTGGTTGTGGCAGGGCAGCGTGTGAGGTTGATCTGAACATATGTTGCCCCTCAGCATTGGAAGTCAAGGTAAATGGCAAAGTTGTGGGATGTAAAAGTGCTTGTTTAGCCATGGGATCTCCTAAATATTGTTGCACTGGGGAGTATGCTAATCCGAAAACTTGCAAGCCTACTCTTTTCGCGCATTTGTTCAAAGCTATCTGTCCGAAAGCATATAGTTACGCTTTTGATGATTCTACTAGCCTTAACAAGTGCAGGGCTACGCGGTATGTTATTACTTTCTGCCCTCCCAAATGAAGTAGTGTGGCTTGCAGAAACTAAGGATACAGTCTGAGCCAGCCATGTTGCAGACATAATACTGGTGTTTTCGATTTTATAGTGTACTGGTTTTATAGATCATAGCTGTTTAAGTAGATTATGTCTTTTAGTTATGTATAGATCTGAACTTGTTTCTGAAATTATGTAATCCTTGTAGTAGTAAGTTGCAAGTTTAAATTTGAGTAAGGGTGTCTTATTTAAATACTGTTACTATATTGCATTAGATCTACCTAGTTATTTACATATTTTGCATACGACATCCACAAATTATATAATTTATATCAGATCTACCTAATAATTTCAATAAACATAATCTTTAAATAAATCTAATTCGAGATTTGTCATTTGTCTAAATCTCTAAAACTTATGACATAACACGTTACAATAATGGAAAATATGACATAATATCTACTTCCAATATTTAAAAAACATGCAAGTCTGTGGTATTTTATAAAAGCATTTTGAATTATAGAAAAGCAGGACTTCTAAAACTGTCTAGTAGCGGTCATGGATAACGAGATAGATGGAGACAATGATTGTGTCAAAGAAATAGTTCAAAGGAATTCTTCATTTATTCCGAAAAGATTTATATTGACAGAAAATATGGTATCCAAAGACGAGGAAATCACACTTCTGTCTGCGAAAACTCCAGTTCTTGACTTGGCATTGCTGTCAAATGGCCACGAGGAAGAGCACAAAGTACTGGATGAAGCCTGCAAGTATTGGGGCTTCTTCTTGGTAGAGAATCATATGTTTTAGTGTAACAGTATATGATCTGATTCTCAAAATATTACAGCAACTGATATTGTCAAATATCGAATTTCAAGACTTGAATTGTTTTGACAGGTAACTTGAATTGTGTTTACAGGTCATTAATCATGGAATCCCAGAACGAATACTGGAAGATTCAGATACGCTAATGCTTCATGGAAATGCTTCATCCCAGTCCTACCATGGAAATGCGTGTACCTATGCGAGTGAACTACTATCCGATACGTTGCCAGCCTGACAAAGTAATGGGTTCGAGTCAACATTCTGGTACTAGTTCTATAACTATTCTTCTGCAAGATGATGGTGTTGATGGATTGCAGATAAATCACAATGGAGGATGGGTTCCAGTCAAACCAATACCAAACTCTCTGGTTGTCAATATTGGAGATGTGATGGAGGTATACGTCTAGATCCCAACTAACTTTTACCTGAAAATAGTCCAGTACCATGTTAAATAATGAACTCTAGAAGAACACTAGGGTTCTGGATAAACTCATTTAACAGATTGTATGCATCTAAGTGAAGGCTTACTTAATGTAAACTTATTGTGGGGATAGATTTGGAGGAATGGAAAGTACAAGAGCATCAAACACAAAGCAGTGACAAGTGGAACAAAGGAAAGGATCTCTTTAGCAACGTTCGTATGTCCACAAATGGAGGTAGACATTGAGCCACTGAAGCAGATGCTAGATACTCCAGAGCAAGGCAGACTGTACAAGAAGGTGAACTATGGAGAATATCTCATGAACAGTCTCGGGAGAAAGCTGGAGGGAAAAGAATACATTGCAGACAATGCATCAAAAGAAGAAATGTGATTTCTTACGACACTGTTAAATGGATATTGTACTCCTAAGAAGCAATCTTCAAAGTTTATATGCCACAAGGGAAATCAGATGATCTTCAATCTATAACCACAGCATAAACTAATCAAACAAACCATAATTGCCCTACTACCGCATCAACTCCTTGCTCCATTTATATGCCAGAGAGCCAACACTATACCCCAGCTCACAACCACCATAAATTAACAATGAAGATGACACCTACTGGCAATCTACCTTGACAACTTATCCATTAACATGTTCTAATTCAAAGCCCATCCCAGGTATTACTCAGCACATTTACAAACAAATTTAGATCATCATCATCACAAGCAGTTAAGTAATTCACAAATTAATATTAAAATGCACTTAACTACGTGTAAGCTGTAATATATCAAAATCAACCAACAGCATACAGAGAATTAAAATTCCCGAAGATAAAACAAAGAAGCACATAAAATTGCTCAAATACAAACCGAAAAAGGATTCCAATTAAGTACACAAACATAAGCTACTGAGATGGAGGACCCAGACCCAATAACAATGGAGCCTCTTTCTTTTCGGAGCTAGAAGTATTAGCTGCAGCTGGTGAGTTTGCAGCCCAAGCTCGAAGAGCAGGTTCAAAATGTTTGCTGGCAACATCTGGTGCTGGTGCATCTTCTCCGGGAAGGACAAGAAGCCCCTTCTGTCGAAGAGCTGATGGCTCATTAAAGTAAGCACTCCAGAGGGAGTCCACAAGTTGCCTTTCTTCTTTGGCAGCACCAAGATCTTCAGGTGACATAGAGCTAATACTTTCAATGCGATCTTGTAGAACTTGTTTTAGTTTCGCATCTTCATCACTCAGACTACTGCCACTTTCATCTGCCTTGTGTTTGGCAAGCTCCAGAAGGCTACCGAGTGCCGCTTCTCGTACTTGAGCATCTTCGCTGGAGGCCAGGTGCATCATACTACGAGGAAATCCCAACTCCGTAATTACATTGGAGTCTGCAAAGTTCTCTTGCATAAGATATTGGATCAAACTAAGGGCTTTCCTGAAACAGTGTTCATAGTAAACATTAGCCACTATAATGCAGAAAACATACAGGAGAAATATATTTAAATGTTCTTAAAAAAAGTAATTCCAGAAGATACCTCTGAAATCTGACACTGTCAGAACTCAATGCATCTCTAAGAGATGCATAACCATTTGCAAGGCGAAATGCAGCAACTCCAGGTCTGTTGTTTCGGATTAAGGCTGAATGTTGCAATACAACAAAAAAGAACAGATATTCATTCAGAGGAGCACCAATAATAAACAACGCTACAGCTAATTCACGTCAAAGGATATATTATTACAGAAAAATACTCACACGAAATGGCCCCAAGTGCTTGTGTACGGACAGCAACATCAGGATCTGAACTGAAATTAGATAAAAGAGGTTCTAAACCATTTGCTTCCATGACCAATTGTTGGCTCTTGGGATTATTCTGAACAATGGTAGACACCACATCAGCAGCTTTTGCCCGAATAGCAGCATGAGAGTTCCTTAGATAATTAAGCAATGGACCCAAACCACCGATCGAGTGAAGATCTGCAGATGGCCATAACCAGTCCAAGCCGTTAGCTAATACACTTTAGATATAACATTACTCGAGTGAATAAGATACAAATTACCTCAGGATACAAGCCTCAAACAACAAGTACTAAGAAGCTTTCAATTTTAAATCTCTACCCACCCAACTAGTAATTAGATAAGTGAAATTGAGTGTGTTACGATATACGTATTGTATTGATTGGCTACGACAATTGTGGCAATTCAACACATTTTTACACTAGGTGTGAATATAGATCAGGAAATACTCACCATTGGCCATGTCAATTGCCTCAACATGCTCTTGTAGCTCATCTAACATATCTGCAGACAATCAAGACCCACAGATTAGTGTTTAGACTATAAGCAACACCGTTATGTTATTTTATTTCCTCTGGTGCTAACTTAATGTTTATACCTTCAATATCAGTGGGGGTCACTCCATGCTCCTCCAAGACTTCTTCTGGGGTTTGCATAACAAGAGTTATCTCTTTCATTCTTTTCACGACATCTATGGTCTGAGCTTGCATTGCCTCCATGAACCATTTTTTATCCTCCTCACTACCCCATTGGATTAAAAAAAAAATTAAAAACTTAAGAACCATCCTACTAATAATTTTTTAAAAACTAGACCAGCCCACAAGGCTCCTAAACTACATGAAAAAATTGACATTGAGCAACGACTTTAAAACAAGATACCATACCAATAGCATAACATCTTAACGTTTTCATATTCCTGCCAATCAAGAGAGAAACTAGTTCGAAACAACTTCTTTCCCACTTCAAAGAAGGAAGTCCTCATGTTACATAATCACAAAGATAACACTTTACTACAATCAAACGACGCAATGCGCTAGAATTTAAGTTTTTAACTCTCATGACTCTACCCAAAAGTCTCATCTTGACATTTGAATACCAATTAGTAGCCTATCAACTTTCAAAATCGTAGTAAATCAATAAAAAGAAACATAACCCACAAAGAAACAATTAAGCTACAATGCTAAACTAAAACACCAACCCAATATCTTAAAATGTACATATTTAATCCTCACTCTATTCTAAAAAGAAACTAATTCAAAACTACTTTTTTCCCACTTCGAAGTCCAATTTCACATAATCACATTGCTAATACTATATTACAATCATATTACGCAACCCTCAAATTTCACTCTCACAATTCCACCCAAAGTCTCATCTTAACATTCAAACACCAACTATTACCCTTTTAACTTCCAAAACCGCAATAAATCATCGAAAAACACAAAACCCGCAAATCCCTAACCAGCAACACCACAAACAAACTAGACAAATTCATAACAATAACAAGTACCAACCCAACTAAAGATCAAATCTTTCCATCAAACTCAAAAAACCCATTATACAAAACACCAACAAATCACTAATTAACCCTAATTCTCTCATAATCTTGCAATAATATTCAACAAAACAGTAAAAAGATTGAATCTTTATCCACAATAACAAAAATATTCAAGATTTTTATACAAATATGATTAAATACCTGAGATTGCGAGTGGGTTGAGTTCCATCAGAATGAGCAAGACTCCACTTGAGTAAACCATCCCAATTAGGCCCTTCTTTAGCCATTATAATTATAATTATCAAAAATATAAAACCCTAATTTTAATTTTAATTTATGTAGCAATTTAAAATTGGTGATGTTGTGTAAATTGTTTTGAAAATACTATATATAAGGAGGTTGGATTGTTGTAGATGATTCTGGAACAGTCAGGAACTTGTTACTTTAAACACACATTGACTTGTTTAAAACCCTAGATTTTGACTCTTGGGTTTTATTTCAGTGGGGAAAGGGCAAAAAAGGATCCGACCCGAATGAAAAGACTGCATTTTCAATAGACTGGAAAGAATTGGGTTGAATAATAGCATTAATGAATAAATTCGATCCACTAATTTATTTTATACAGTTTCAGGAAAACATTAAATTTAAATTTTATAAATAGATAATATTATTATTTAGTTATAATTTTTTATAGATAATTAAGGATAATTTAATATGTAAGTAAGAGTAATTTATACTTCTATATATATATATATATATATATATACTGTAATATAATAGAGAAAACATTAAAATTTTGGTTGATCGGTATGGTAAGTATTTTTATTTACTTATCCTTATTTATTTATAAAAATATTATTAAATAATAACAGTATCTATTTATAACCAATTACCTTTTTCATCTAAAACTTGTTACTTTTTCTATTTTTCAATAAAATTTCCTCATTTTACAAAAATATCTCCGCTAATTACTTTGTTTTACTAAAAACATGTTATTTTTTTCTATTTTCATTACCAGAACCCCTCCTTTTTCAAAAATATCACACACAAACCCTTACTTTTTTATTTTAAAACATATTTTAATACTTTTAATTATTTAAAAATATTTACATATTTTAACCTGCCTACTTACTTATTTAAAAAATATAATTAATAAAATATTAAAACGTAATTTCTATTTTTTCGAATAAAATCCCCTCCTTTTGCAAAAATATCACAGACAATTATCTTTTTCAACTAAAACATGTTGTCTTTTCAATTTTTTCTTACTAAAATCGACAAACCTTTACTTATTTATTTTAAAAACCTACTTAAATACTTTTAATTATATAAAAAAATTACATATTTTAACATGCCTATTTTTTTTAACAAATGCAATTAATAAAATATTAAAACTTAAAAAATAAAATAACAATTATTAAAATAATATGTGCATCGCAAGGGTTTTAATCTAGTTAAGTAAAATCACGAAGTACCAAAAAACAGGTACTTACCGACCAAACTTTTAATGTTTTATCTTTAAAAATACTAGCTTAAAACACGTGTGATGCACGGATTATTTTTAGTAATTTTTATTTTTAATATTTTTATTAAATGCATGAGTTAAAAAAATAAGTAGGTGAGTTAAACCTTTTTAAATAATTAAAAGTATTAAAATATATTTTAAAATAAATAAGTAACGATTTGTCCGTGATATTTTTGAAAAAGGAGGGGTTTTAGTAAGGAAAAATAGATAAAGTAACATGTTTTAGTTGAAAAAGGTAATTGGTCGTAATTAGTAGTATTAAAATAAATAAGTAAGTATTTGCTCATAATGTTTTTGGAAAAGGAGGGATTTTAGTAAGGAAAAATAGTAATTGGCCGTGATTTTTTTAGAAAAAGGGAAAATCTTGTTTAAAAAGTAAAAAGAAATAATGTATTTTAACTGAAAATGTAATTGATTATAAATAACGTTATTATTTAATATTACTTTTTAAAAAATAAATAAAAATAATTAAGTAAAATCAATTAAGTACCAACCGTTAATATTTCATCTAGATAATATAAATAGATAGGATAAACAGGAACTTCAAAGTCAAATCGGCTAACTACACTTTACCGTACATATAATTGTCAAATCCTACGTTATCTTGCATGATGTTTACTTTTTAATCTATGTTTATCTAATGATAATCTTACAATGATTGGCATATTTTATGAAATTTTAGGAAAATCCCTTACATTTTTAATTTGGGTATATGACATATTCACATTATTTGGTAAGAAACTTTTAAGTTTCTATCCAAAAAAAAAAAAAAAAGTACACAACTCCTTACATTTGACAAATTTTGGGTATTAGTTTGGAACCTAACATTTTTCTATAATTATCACGATTGTAATAATAGCAATTCGAGGCTTAGTAAATTTAGACTCAATTTCCTTTAAATAGAAAATTGTAGTGAAGACTTTACCAACATGTAAATTAAGAAATATAGTAAAAATAGATGGAATGAAAGAGTAGAAACTTTCTTGTAAAGAAAAAGAAAGGAATTGAAATATTAAGTTAGCCGAGTAAAGAAAATTCGACCGTGTTCATACACAAACATAAAAAAAAGGGAAATCTCGCCGAGACGCGCAGTAGACCAGTCATAGACCTAAATTAGACAATAAAAAACAAAGAAACGTACCATTATTTAGAATTACTCAAAATAAATCATGCCGAATAAACAAATTAAATAAAGATTCAATCGTTTTCACAATCGTTGTTACCTTCCCGGAAGGTGTTGATTTAAGCTAATGTTCAAACTTGTATGACGAATTTCTCACGGTCACGCACTTGAATATGTAGCAATCACTTCACACGTTTTCGTTTTATTTGACCCTTGACATGCATGTATAAATATTGCCTTTTTTTCTAAAATAAATCCATACACTTTCATTATAAAAACAGACTTTGTTTCTCAACTCTCCTATGGATTTTTCAGCGCCTTCACATTGGTGCCATAGTTGCAACTCTTTTGTTAGAGTTCATGAAGATAGTGTTTGTTGCTTGGACTGCGGTGGCGGATTTGTTGAGGAAGTAAATTATCAACAACACCACCGTAGACATCAACGTCGTCGTCGTCGTCACCATCACCACCACCACCACCACCATCATCATAGTCATAGTCATAGTCATAGTCAGAGTCATAGTCCTTATTCTCATATGACAGTTGGAGCTAATGCACCAGCGTTTAATCATGCAGTTGGACAGAGTTTTGCGGAGGCAACGGGTTTTAGGCCAGTTTTTTATCCGTTAATTGTGATTCGAAGAACGGATGAAACAGGGACTTATGAGTTGTTATATGATGATGGTTCAGGTGATGGTTTAAGAGGATTAGTTGCCGGGATGTCTGAGGTGATAATGGGAGCAGGGTTTGATCGGATTCTTGAACATTTTATTCAGTTTGATATGATGAGAGTTAGTCATCCTCCAGCATCTAAAGTTGCAGTTGATGGTTTGCCAACAATTGAGATTAATGTAGACCATGTCAAGAGTGAGACGCATTGTGCTGTTTGTACTGAGCCTTTTGAAGCTAATACAATGGCGCGTGAATTGCCTTGCAAGCATCTATATCATTCTGATTGTATTTTGCCTTGGCTTGAACAGCGAAATTCTTGTCCTGTTTGTCGTCATGAATTGCCAAGTGAGGCAACGGATATGGATGGATTGGCGGCTAGTGAGGAATCAATGGAACTAATCATATGGAGGTTGCCACGTGGTGGATATGGGGTTGGGAGACTTAATGGTGGCAGGATAGTAGGTGAGAATGAGGTGCCTGATGATTACAATGAAACGGATAATGTGGTTGATGTCAATGGTAGCAGCCAGAGGAGGATAATTTGGTCCACAAGTGGAATTAGAAGGAGAGGGAGGGGGATCAGTCAGGCCTTTCACAATATCATGTCATTCTTTAGCAGGTCTAGAAGTTCTCCGCGGCAATTAAATGTCGACATAGGCTTTGATGATGAGGTGTCGAGAATCAGCAGACGGAGAAGGGCAGTGGTTAATGCTTGAGATTTATATTTGAACTAGTTATGTATTTGTAGTTTATACATGAAGTTTACTGATTACATGTTGATATGCAAAGATCCTTGAAAAATTAAGTTTATTAATATTCATTTTTTTATATATATAAGAAAATTAGAAGGCTAGCTTCATGGTTGGCTTCTGCACTACAACAACACTGCATTGGGAAAATGCTTACTAAATCAACTCAGGACTTGCTAACATTGATACAAGGCATTTCATCATCAATCTATAATTCTAAGTTCTAACAATCCGTTTCGCAAGAAGTCTCCTTGTGTTTTGGTATAACCATAACTATACCTATCTGCTATTACACATAACTGTGCATATGTAAAAGAGTAGAACTTGTTTATCAAGAGTACATGGTTCAAATTTGTCACCAAGATTTATTTAAACGTGGGCTATGTTCTGGATTTTTATGTGCATCACAGCTTGTTTATATATACTGATTTTTTCTTGTTGGCCACTTGGCCTATTGAATTTATGTCATGATTGTTTATGCATATGCTGGAATTTTCAAAGACAACTCATAGAACCAAACCATTACACATTGACACCGGTGCAACGATGTGGATATTGCAGAACCTCAAAATAGCCCCAGAATAGTTGTTTGTCTAGGTTGAGTTGCTGGGACCATACTTATCCTGGATCCTCAAATGTCTTGATATGTGGACTTGATCAGAAACACACATATTGATGGACATGGGTCACATGGCATGAAGACATCTACATTCAACAGATGTATCGAATAGTTTACAACCATCAAACCAACAGAATGGCTTCAATATCTCCTCTACAAGCCTTAAATATTAGAAATATGGCATATGGAATGTAAATGTTTTGGTACTAAATTAAAAAATTTGGCTTAAAAAGTTTCTTTATCTTGGAATAGAATTGACAAGAACAAGAAGAATAGATCTTTGAGAATCGTTGCAGCAGTTTGAGACTGTGTCAGCTGCTGGAATTATCTTATCTCATTGCTGGGGAACCGCTCTTCCCATGTTGTACTCGCATGAAGACTTGTGATTTGGTTATTTATCTGCTTAACTGTTATTCTGGTGTTTCCTTCATTTTCAAGAGTCATACTTGTTGTGATTGTTTTCAGGTGTCCTGAACGAGATGGGTTTAGTTTTGTGCGGAAAGGAGGAGCTGTCTTAGAGCTAACGCGGCTAGAAAGGATCAAAGCTCTGATTTTATCTGTAATTCTGTATGTTGCAGTGGTCTTGGCAAGCTGAACCAAGTGGATAAATGGGCCAAGTTCTGTAATAACTGCGAATCTGTGATAAACTGAAATTGTGCCTATTGATGTCTATAAAATCCAAATGTGGGATCAGTATGCAAGAATGTTTGTAATTATGATATCTGTTTGTGCCTATTGATGTCTTATTATGAAGAATAAGTTATCTCAGTCACAGACTCACAGCCTCACTCAGTTGATCTATTTGCCAATTAAGATTTCATAAGTGCACACATTCACAAAAGCAAAATTTGATTCGCAGAATTATTTATGATTTCACCTTGTACTACAGTCGATAGCTAAAAGGATTGGTAATTCAAATAACCAAGAAGTGTATTACAAAAGGCTGTAAAAGATATTTGATATTTAATAGATCACTTTACTGAAATTGAGCAAAGTTCTACGGAACTTTTGCACAGTTTTCCTCAGCGACACTGACATTGAAGATTTATTGTTCATAGCATATTCAGCCTCTTCTAGTGTTTTCTTAGCTTTATGAAATACTTGCATACATTCCCTCCGAAACTCCCAATCTTCAGTATCGATAGCATGACAATGCTCGCTCGATCCAGTCCACATTATGCAAGGAGCAACTGTATCGCAGACGAAACAGTAGCACTACAACATCAATAACAATTAATCCAACAATTCTTCAATACAACATCAATTCCAAAATGTTAACTGCTACTGAAATCGGGATTACCAGCTGACAGTAGCTTTCGTGCTTGGTCCTATTGAACGGATATTTGGCGCAGGTATGCCTTGAATGAGGAAAGTCTCTACAAGCTACCTACATGTCAAACAAATACAATTAATTACCAAAACCTTTCCCCTAATGTACCATATCCATATTGTCGTATTGGTCGATTCCAGAAATTTAAAGACTCACACACACATATATCTTGACCTCTTATCAGAATAATGTCATCTTTGTTGACCTAAAATCAAGCGCTTATCAACTATAATGTCAAGATTAGAGCCTGACTAACATGACACATATAGCAGCATTTAATGTAGAACCAAATAAAATTTAAAAGCTAAAGAACTTGAATCTAAACCTTTAGTTATGAATTATGTGAAGTCTACAATATTTTTTAATGAAACAAAGCATCTATGACGAACATTAGTTATGAATCTAAACCATTAGTTATAAACCAAATTCCATAATCCATATACATGCACACATGGACGCAATCCATATACATGCACACATGGACGCGCTCTATGACGAACAGTTTTAAACGTGAAAACAATTGTTCAACGCTTTTCGTTCACACTAGTATTTTTCAAAGTACAGAATAAGTGTTCTTACGCGAAAACACTTATGCGGAAACGGACTACCTGGCCTTTTTCAGCAACAATAGAGAGTTCATTGTTGTTATTACTACTGGAAATAGAAATCTTATGTAGAGGGTCGTCGGGAACATAATCAAGAATGAAACAGTCTTCTTTCTTTTCAATCTCCTTGAGTTGTGATTTGTTTTTTAAACAATATATTGATCTTAATGGCGCCGAGCTCTTTTCAACAGGAGAAGACTTCAATTTATTTTTATCTATCAGCTTCCTCGTCTTCACATTCACTTCCCTTTTCGAACCACCCTTTTTTCTCTTGGATTTCATTCCCTAAAAATCTGATAAACCTAGGGAGAGCCAGAGCTTTAGAATCTTACGTTTGTTTGTTGTTAATCTTCAGTTTTTGACGGTTCATGTGTTAAGCATGAACATAATTTCTGGGCCCACTATGAAACCTCCCCACTCGCCAGATTGTTTAAAATTTTGCTTGTAAAAAAAAAGATTGTTTAAAATTTTGATTTTTTTGTTTGACGAACGTATATTTCAAACAAAAAAGTTTAAAAAATACAGATTTGTAAAACGGCATATTGGCCATAATCAATTTATCTGTCGAGGTCAAAAAAGTTTTAAATAACACTTCATATATTTTGATTTGTGAACGCACACTTAACATATATTGATTTGTGAATGCAACGTGTCACTGCAACAAAAACGCTTAAAACCAATCACATAAAACCGACCGACAAAAAAATGGCGGGGTCAAAATCAACTGCTTGTCAGTCGGTCAGATATCACTATAGATGTGAACAAAATAATTGCATTTTGACTGACGTGATACAACTAAAACCGACCACAAACACTCGATAAGTTATATTGTTGACATGGCAATGACAAAACCGGTCGTTGTTGTTGGTCGGTTAAAAGTGGGCCCGAAAAATGAATTAAAAATAATTTAAATTAAATTATTTTGTACTTCTTATGGCGAAATGACATCATTTTTCTGCTACAGTCATAACCGACCGATTCTACATGTTTGAATGTGGTCGGTTTATTTTCAGTATTTTAATATATAAATATATAATAGCTTATATCCCGTGCGATGCACGGTCTTATTAAATATTTTCTTATTTTTTATTTAGATTTTAGTTATTATATATAATTTGATAAAATTTTAATATATATATATATATATATATATTGGATTTATAAATCTAACAATATAATATTTAAATTTAATATATTATTGACGTAATCAATAGTAGTATTTTAGATATTAAAATATAAAATATTTTAAAATAACAGATCTAATGATTCGTATTTTTTTGCTCTTAAAAATCTAAAAAGGGACTCAAGTGAAAATATCAAAATATGTGTTTGTTCAAGTTTATTTGAATATACTATTACTTTTATTTTCATTAATTATCTCATTTAAATTGAATGTTAAAAAAATTATAATAAACATGAATTTCATAAGTTTAATATAATAATATTACCAATATATCTATCTTTTGCCCGTGTTATTTTTAATTTGAACATGAGTTGTTTCAGTTAAAAAATATAAAACAGGTAATATCCTTAAAAAGACAATTAGTTACTTATTAACAATTATATAAAATTATATTAATTTTTTATATATACGTCGTCTACATTACTTTTAGAAAATTAGTTGTTTAAGTTAGAAAATATAAAAGAGGTAATTTGTTTTAGCCGAAAAGAATAACTTGTTATTTATTAATATTTATATAAAACAATATTACCATTGTATATTTATTTTGCATGTATTATATTTAGAAGATAAGTTGTTTTAGTTAGAAAATATAAAATACATAATGTGTTTTAGCTGTCGGTTATAAATATATAAT
This sequence comes from Heracleum sosnowskyi, assembly GCA_030848705.1. Taxonomy (NCBI): domain Eukaryota; kingdom Viridiplantae; phylum Streptophyta; class Magnoliopsida; order Apiales; family Apiaceae; genus Heracleum; species Heracleum sosnowskyi. Next base: position 11,185,486 of record CM061245.1, read on the forward strand.
AATATTACCATTATATATATATATATTGCCCGTTTTATTTTTAGAAAATGATTTGTTTTAGTTAAATAGATATATGAAATAGGTAATATGTTTTAGCTGAAAAAGGTATTTGGTTATCAATAACTTGGTTTCCATATATGTGTCCTATTTATAAGATGAGTTGTTTTAGGTAAAAAATATAAAAATAATGTGTTTTAGCTGAAAAAGGTAATCAGTTATAAATATATAATAATATTACCATATTATATATATGTTGCTCGTTTTATTTTTAGAAGATGAGTTGGTTTAGTTTTAAAAAAAATATAAAATAGGTAATGTAGTGAAAAAAGGTAATTGATTATTAATAAATTGATTATAGATAGGCCCGTGAATCGGCCCAAATACCGACCGACCGACCGACCGACCAAAACTTTTAATGTTTCGTCTTTAATAATATAGTATAGATATATGAATTTACTAATTACATTTTAAAAACATATTGTAAAATTACATTTGCTTTTCATTATTATAATTGTACTAGTAACTTTAAAACCAATAATTTACCGGATCTTATTGCTTGTATTATAATTTAAATTATATTTAAAAATGTATAATTAATACATCTAATTGTGCATTAGATTGAAATTAAAATTTATAATATAATAAAATATCAACATAGACGAATGTTGTGAAAATTAACTTTATATCATTTAAATAAAATATACAAATAATATAAATATAACATTGTGTTGAACAATACTTATTCAAATGCACATCTCGCTTCTTAGGTATGCACTTTCAGTTGAATGTAACATTCGATTAACATGACATGGAAAATTAAAATAGTATTTTAATGATCCAACCGTACGGATGTTAACATCACGGAAATATATATTCATACACAAAAAAATAGCCTATTTTGATGATTACAAATACGTTTTTATAATAAATCTATGAACATATCACCTAAAATTAAGAAACAATTAAAATAAAAATTAAAACTACATGATCTACGTGATCCAACCATACTGATGTTTAGAATCAATGAAAATTGATCTGTTAGGCCGAATACACAATATAATCAAGTATGTATGAGAATAACGATAATTAAGAACACTGTTTATGAATCAATAAACTGTATTTATATTAACAGCTTCTCTCTTTATGATGTTAATGAATCACAAAGAGCTTCTAGGTTACAATAATAATATATCAATAATCGCGTCCCTTCTAGGGATAACCTATCTGTGTTTATATAGTACACAGCTACATACAATCCTTATCTAATTGATATTCCTATAAATCAGCTATACAATTTATATCAATTAAGGATTGCTTCTTATCTTCCATTCTGTTTCCTTAGCTGTATCAATATATTCTGCTTCTTTCCATCTTCAGAATATATTGCTTCTAGAATCTTCAATTCAGCACCGACATCTAATACAACTATCACCTTGTCAGACTTTAAATAAACTCTGACCGGCTTCAATTAAACTCTTCACCCTGTCAGAGTTTAACTAAACTCTGACTGGCTTCTGATAAACTCTTGTCAGTACCTGTTGCTTAAACACTGATAAACAAACATTAGCAATTATATCTAACAATCTCCCCCAACTTGTTCATAATAAAATGTACAAGTTAAACATATAATTGATGATGTCAAAACCATTTAACAAATGCAGTGTTTAACATATAACAGAGTTTAATTTAAAACAGAGTTTAAATTTGACTTAGAATAGAAAATATTAAAAACTTACAGTCAGACTTTACTTGACTTCTTCAATATCAGGTACAGTCCTGAGATAATCAATCAGCAGTCTTCTCTCAGCATTCTCAAGTTCAGCTATCATAATCTCTTTCAACTCCTTATACTCTGGATCTCCTTCACCAGTTTGATATATGGCAGCCCTCAGAGAATAGATACTGTTCTTCTTCATGTCATTTCCTAACCGAATGTACTGAGCTTTATCTGACTCTAAGTTGAATTCTAAGACTTTTATTCCCAGTGCAGTTTTAAATCTAGCACTGTTTCTCTTCATCTTCACCAACTTTCCAGCATGATCTCTATACTTTGGAATATAAGCATTTGAGACTTCTCCTCCTCCAAGCATCACTTTTGATCTCAGCATCTTTTCTCTTAAGATTTGAGCAACATTATGGATGTGTCTGTTCTTAACTTTCAACAGATAAAGTACATATTCAAGTTCTTCCCATGATTTGAGATTTACATCAGATTCTCCAACTCTATAAACACTTCCATCACTCATGAAGTATAACAGAAACTGCTTCTTCAAGACTCTATGAAAAATCAATTGAACAGATTCTAACTTATCAAGATTTTCTTGTGTACCCCCAATACCAGATCCTGCCAGTGAAATATTGTCTTGAGATCTGTTATTTATTCTCTTCTCCCTATGTGAACCTAAACCAGACTTATCATAAGATTCTTTTCCAAGTAGAGTCCTGGTTTGAGAAAAATCCACAGGTTGAAGTGTCAGAGTTTCAGAGAGTACAGGTCTTAAGAAACCTTTGAGTTGAGGAGCTAGCTGAGTTTGCACAGCTTGAGCCTTGTCAGAGGCTGGCTTAACTTCAATAGTATCATCAACTTGAGCAGCGTCAGAGGTTGATTTTGCTAATCTTGTTTCAACTTGAGCAATGTCAGAGGTTGAATTATCTTTCTTCTTCAGGTTAGGCTCTTCAATCATTTTGCCTTTACCCTTATCAGAGTTTCTAATCACAGGTCTCCTTGTATATTGTATACTCTGTTGTGTATTCTCTTTGATAGAAATACCAACTTCTTTCTTCCTAGGAGCCTTGATTTCCTGTTTCTTGTAGATTCCAGCTTCAAGATTTTTCTTGTGTTCCTCAGCAAGCATCTGTTCTTCAGCCTGGATATCTTCAATAGTAACTTCCTTTCCATGCTCTTTAATAAAGATCCTAGCAGCAATCTCTTCATCAGTAGATGGGTTAGCTGAAACAACTAAACTTTTGTTGAGGTTTGAAGTAGATTGACCACCAGAGTTTATTACACGTCTTTGCCTTTGAGCAGAAATCCTTCTTTCATTTCCTCTGCTTCCCCCATCAGTAGAATCATCCTTCCGTCTCAGAGTTTGAGTATCTTTGCATTTGTCTTTAGGTATACTCTCCCCCTTTTTGACATCATCAGAAAGTAGTACTGATGTCAGCAATTCAAGCGCAGTAGAAATGGAAGTCAGTTGAGCAGACATAGCATTCTGGTTGTCCTCAACTGTCCCAAGCCTCTTCTTGATTTCTTCAGAATCCCTGGCTTGCTGCTTGAACATGGCATAGTAAGAAGTTCTGTCAGCCTTTAAAGTAAGATCCCTCAGACTTACTTCATTCCTCAGTTTTGTAAGCATTTGTTGATTCTCATCAAATCTATTATTGAGAGATTTGACTTGAATAACAGTTGCCTGTAAGCTCGTAAGGACATCAGGATTTGTAATCTTCTTAACAGAATCAGATAGAAAATCTGCAGCCCGTTGTGCTGGAAAGACACAATCTGCATTAGTCCATGTATTGTAGTACATATTCTGAAAATGCTCAGAAACAGCCCTTTGAACTTCCCTCTCTTCAGTAGAATTTGCTTGAAGATCAGAAACTTCCACTTGAATATCAGAGTTTGAATGAGCAGGACTAGCTTCAGCATTGTCATCCTCTCTGTGAATATCTTCAAGCACATTTTCAGCAGTGATTTCATCAATTAACTGTGCAGTTGCATCAGGTACTTGATCTGCTACAGTTTGAGGAACATCAGAGTTTGCTGGAACAGTAACCTCTGCTTCTCTCTGAACAATCTCAACAACTGATTGTTGCAAAGTTTCAAGGAAAACAATATCCTCATGATCATTATCTGTTGCATCAACATGTACAACAACAGCTTCTGGAACTGGATCAACTCTAATCTGATCAACTTCCTCACCTTTCTCAAAATCAAGAGAAATGATTTCTGTGTGAGAAGCAATAGGTTCTACTAATTCAGTAGTAGCTTGATCAGCTTCCAGTACAGTATCTTCATGATCCACAATCCTGCTGTCAGAGTATGCAGCAGCTTCCTCAACTACATCATCAACTTTTGATGTAGGAGCTTCTGTTTCAAAATCCATCATAATAGTTTCAGGATTTGCAGCATCCTCAGCAGTTAGAATATCCTCCTCAACAACAATTGCAGGAGTACTTGAAGGAACAGTTGTAATCACAATCTCCTCATTCTCTGATGTAGGAGCTTCAGTGTCCTCAGGTTCTTTGTCCATATTGGCAATGATATCACCAAAAAGTTGATCAGCAACTAGTCTTCTCTTTCTCTGATGAAGAGTCTCTTCATCAGCTTCAGTTTCTGAGTCTACAATAGAATCAGCAGCAACAGACTTTGCCCTTTGGGCTCGCCTTTTCTTCAATCTTTTTCTCTGAGGCACAGCATCAACATTTGATACCTCAGCTTCAGTTTGTTGCAAACCAGACTTAACTGCTCGAACTTTGGAACTCTTTGACCTCTGTGGTTGAGACACAGAAGGTCCAGCTTCAGCAGTTGAGACTTGTTGTTGTTGTAAGTTATCAAGAAATTGTTGCACTGATGCAGGCAACATTAAAGGACCAACTTCTCCTTTCTTGTTGTCCTTGTTGATAAGGTCAGAAAATATACGTTTGTGCAGTTCAAACGAAAGTATAACATCATCCTCTACTATCTCAACATTTGGACAGCAAAAATTGAAAATCAATTGACAAAACCTAGAGAAATAAACAACATTTCTATTCTCTAGCATTTTCTCACCAATATTAGTTAAAACTAATCTAGCAACATCAAATTGACTGCCATAGAGAAGAGAATACCCGATCTGTAGACTATCCGTGGGAATCGCATCCCAATTGGTGCACTTCTTTCCAAAAGCCCGAGTAATGCAATCGAAAAAGAAGCTCCACTCCTTGCGCAAAAATGGCCTTTTGAGTTGACCTATCTTTGTCAAAGGTCCAGTGTAGCCTATCTCGTTCATCATCCTGACTAGCTCAGAGTCTCCAATAGAGATTGTGAATGCATTGAAATCTTCAAGACCCAAAGCATCACGAACAGTAGTAGGAGTAACAACAAATTCATCTCCTTGAAACTCAAAAATTATAGATGGCGATCCAGACTCTCCTCCATTATCATAAGTACCTGTCTACCAAAAAGTTCGAATTTGAGTCGCAGACAGCTTCGATGGTGCGGTTAGAGCAGTACCGATATCAGAGTGTAACAAGAACCTCTGAATCAAATGAAACGCCTCCGGTGCGTTCTCATTTGCTACAGGAGCAGAATAATTGTTGGGAACAAATTCTAATTCAGAAGCAATAAACGCTGTAGTTGCCATTAGTAAGATTGGAAAACAAGAAGAACTGGGCTTTGAAAGTGTTTGAGTGTTTGTGTGTGAGTAAAAGCTTATGAAAAGATGAGGTGCGTAAAAGATTGAATCGTGTGTATGTAGTGTATTAAATAGGAACTGTAACGATTAAAAGTATGTTAGTGGGACAGATGTCAAACGTGCATACGCTGACAGCTGTGTCTAACAACTTCCAATACACGTGCAGACGTGGAGACACCTGGCATCACATATAACACTCAAAATATCCGCTTAAAAAAAAATCAATAATAATAAAATTATCAATTTTAATAATAAAGTACAAAGGAGCTCAACAGTCAGAATAATAATGACTGTCTTGAAACTCCGCACCTTATTATCCCAAGCGCTTCGATTCAAGGAAAAACCTTTCAGTTACCCTGTTGAATGCTTTAAAAACCGAAGCATTTTATCAACAGGCTTCATATCTTAAAATTACCATACACCAAATGGCAGGAACCTTTGAATTCATGGATGTAGAATCATTCGTGAACATGAACTGGCATCAACAAGCAAACTATATCATCGATGAGTTTCTTGTTCTGTCTTTTCTGAATGATGAAGGTCTTATAGCAGATGATGAAATAGCAGAAGGACCGATCTCTAATCCTTATGTGCACATCATCCGTCCCGGTCCATATGATGTGCCCATCCTGGCAGACGATCATACTATGGAGATTTGTATGATGCTCTTCCAGCAGAGCTTCCTGATGGGTACTGAGGAGACAATCTTCTTGGAATCCTGCAAGCTGCAAAGCAGAAAGAGAATCCAGGAAGATGATGATGATGATTCATCTTCAGGATGTTGTCAAGCAATCCCAGATGGTATAATGATCAGTTGAACAACTGGGTAGCGATCATCAGAAGTAATAGAGCACAATAGCTTCTGGCTCTAGCTCTTCTGCTTCAGTTGTAGCATTCAAATACTTGTCCTGGTTAAATAGATCTTCTCTTTTGTAACCATAGTGATTAGTATGTACCAGAAAGTTTAGCTAAACATGAGTATGAAATAGTCTGAATGTAAATTTGAATCAATTAATGAAAAAAAAATTTGTTTCTTTACATATCAGTATTATCAATTTTGCATAGTAATTGTAAAGTGAAAGAAATGATATCACTTTAAACAATAAACTAACATACTCAGCAGCATTACGAATCACTATCAGGACTTATCAAACACACTCTTTCTTTTCTCCGTTCAATCATACTTTTTCCGAAAAACAAATGGCTAATCTCAAAGTTATAAAATGTCTGAAACAAAGAGATTATTTTAACCATCAGAGATTAAAACAAAGTAACCTCGGCGTATTTCACACAATACATCAGTGTTTACCATTTGTCCTTCTTTGTCAATAAACTCTTTTCTCAATCTGTACAGTTGTGAAAATATGTGTGTGTAGTAGCAGAGTTTACCGAAATCAGTATTTAGATCATCTCAAAGTGCATAAAATCCACAAACTAAAGTAGTAAAAACTGGTTGCCTAAACTCTCATGTATAACATAGACACTGATTTTTCTATCTAAACTCTGTATTACTGATATCCTTTCATTTGGATATGTCTTTTATTTTTCACCCCCTTTATTATTATTATTATTATTATTATTTTTTTATTTTTCCAGTAATCAGTGGTTGGCACTAGTCACCAAAAATCAAAGATTTTAGCCCTTATTTCATACAATAAGTTCCTGGATCTTCCTAGGCACAACATGATCTCAAAGGAATTTGTGCTCTGTTTGGCATCTTTTGATTGGAGGGTGAATTAATTGCAATGAATAATCAGAGTTTAGACTTTTCATCAGTAATTATAATTAACTTATGAGAGAAGATGCAAACAGCTAATACAGACTCAGTGTATAGGATCAATAAACTAAGAGATGCTATAAATATAGAGACAGTATCATGCTGTGTTAGCTTACTGCACATAATTGAGATCAGAATCTATCAACTCTTAAGGATTCACAATTACTTACTGAGAATTATGCTTCATACAAATTTCTTCATTGGTCCATATGTTCCAGACAAAATTACAATCAGAGTATAGCATTTAAACTGTAACATTCAGAGTATGACCAACTTTTTATGACTCACAGAGTTTAGCATCAGAGTTTAACCGACAGAGTTTATGACACTGGTACTCATAACAGTTAATATATGCAAGGAATCATGAGCATTAAACAATCAAACATGGATAGATTTTGAGTCTAACCCGTATCTCTAGTCAGAACCAGAGATCATTCCAAGTTCATTTACCAATCTTGTAAACGTAGCTTCACTCAAAGGTTTGGTGAAGATATCTGCAAGTTGTTGATCTGTAGACACAAAATGAAGCTCAATGTTCCCTTCTTCCACATGTTCTCTGATAAAATGATATCTTATGCTGATGTGCTTGGTCATGGAGTGCTGTACTGGATTACCTGTCATAGCAATAGCACTTTGGTTATCACAGAAAATAGGTATTTTAGAGTACCTTAACCCATAATCCAGCAGTTGATTCTTCATCCATAAAATTTGTGCACAACAGCTACCAGCTGCTATATACTCTGCTTCAGCAGTGGATGTGGAGATTGACTTCTGTTTCTTGCTGTACCAAGAAACTAATCTGTCACCTAAAAATTGACAGCTTCCATTTGTACTTTTTCTGTCTATCTTACAGCCTGCAAAATCTGCATCAGAGTAACCAATTAACTTAAACTCTGATTCTCTAGGATACCACAAACCCAGGGTTATGGTTCCTTTGAGATATTTGAAGATCCTTTTTACAGCTGTTAGATGAGGCTCTCTGGGATCTGCTTGAAATCTTGCACAAAGACATGTTGCATACATGATATCAGGTCTACTTGCAGTAAGATACAGTAGAGACCCTATCATTCCTCTGTAGTTAGTCATATCTACTGAGGCTCCTGTGTCTTTGTCAAGCTTCGTTGCTGTAGCCATGGGAGTTGTAGCAGATGAACTATCAAGCATACCAAATTTCTTTAGAAGATTTCTGGTATACTTTGCTTGATTGATAAAAATCCCATCATCTGTTTGCTTGACCTGTAAGCCTAGAAAATAACTAAGCTCTCCCATCATGCTCATTTGATACCTGGATTGCATAAGCTTTGCAAACTTCTTACAAAGTTTGTCATTAGTAGATCCAAAAATAATATCATCTACATAAATTTGAACTAAAAGCAAATCATCACCAGAATTGAAATAAAACAAGGTTTTATCAATTGTACCTCTTGTGAACCCACTTTCTAAAAGAAATTGAGCAAGAGTTTCATACCATGCTCTTGGTGCTTGCTTTAGTCCATATAATGCCTTGTCAAGCCTGTAGACATAATCTGGATGCTTGGAATCTACAAATCCTGGTGGTTGTTCAACAAACACTTCTTCTTCAAGCTTCCCATTGAGAAAAGCACTTTTTACATCCATCTGAAAGACTTTAAACTTCTTGTGTGCAGCATAGGCCAGAAAAATTCTTATGGCCTCCAATCTTGCAACTGGAGCAAAGGTTTCATCATAGTCAATTCCTTCCTGTTGTGAATAACCTTTTGCCACAAGTCTAGCCTTGTTTCTTGTAATCACACCTTCACTGTCAGTCTTGTTTCTGAAAACCCACTTTGTACCTACAATTGATCTATTCTTTGGTCTAGGTACAAGTGTCCAGACTTCATTTCTTTCAAATTCATTTAACTCTTCTTGCATTGTTGTAATCCAATTAGCATCTTGAAGAGCTTCCTCCACTTTCTTTGGTTCTGTTTGAGACAAGAAAGCATGATACAGACACTCATTGTTTGTTGCACTTCTAGTTCTCACACTAGCATCAGGATCTCCAATTATGAGATCAGGTGTGTGTGCCTGTGTCCACTTTCTGGCTGTTGGTAAGTGGTTTCTTGCATCATTATTGAATCCTCCCCCTTGATCCATGCTCTCCTGATTCATATGTTGACTTTCTGCAGTATCTGAGGCTCCCCCTGAGTTGGATGGCTCAGTGTTTTAGCTGTCAGAGTTTGAATCAGTTTCCTCAACTGACTCACTTGCTGTGTCTTGTTGAGCTTCTTCACGCTCCCCCTCAACTGGTTCTCTATTTTGTTCAATTTGAGAATTTCCAGTTTCTCCAGTATTTACCAGTAGAGGTTCAGAGTATGCTTCGTCAGAGTTTGTCAACCCTGCCTCATCAGAGTTTATATCATCAGAGAATAGATCTTCATTTTCAAAACGTAGTTGATCATATCCATCCTTGTCTTCAAGTCCAATTATTTTCTTGTCATCAAACGACACATGTATGGATTCCATGATCACCTTCGTTCTCAGATTGTAAACTCTGAATGCTTTTGTTGACAATGGATAGCCAACAAAGATTCCTTCATCAGCTTTTAACTCGAACTTGGTCAACTGTTCAGGATGAGTCTTCAACACAAAGCATTTGCATCCAAATATGTGAAAATATTTCAAATTTGGCTTCTTGTTTTTCACCATCTCATATGGTGTTTTTCCATGCTTGTTGATCAGAGTTGCATTTTGAGTAAAACAAGCAGTTTAAACAGCTTCTACCCAGAAATAAGTTGGCAATTTTGCTTCATCAAGCATAGTTCTGGCAGCTTCAATTAAAGTTCTGTTCTTCCTTTCAACTACACCATTTTGCTGTGGAGTTCCAGATGCAGAAAATTCTTGTTTGACTCCTCTTTCCTTGCAGAAAGCTTCCAAGATTGAGTTTCTGAATTCAGTTCCATTATCACTCCTTATAATTTTGACTTTGTGCTGTGATCTTTTGTCCAGTAGATTTACATGATCCATCAACATTTGAGCAGTTTCATCCTTCTTTGACAAGAAATACACCCATGTATATCTAGTATATTCATCAACAATTACTAGAGCATATTTCTTTCTGCCCATGGACATCACATTCACTGGTCCAAAGAGATCAACATGTAGAAGATGATAAGGTTCCACTACTGAAGATTCAGATTTGCTCTTGAAAGATGACTTCCTTTGCTTGGCCTTTTGACAAGAATCACATAGACCATCTAGATTGAGTATTGATTTTGGAAGTCCTCTTACAAGATCCTTTCTAATAAGCTCATTTATGTTGTTCAAATTGAGATGAGAGAGCTTCTTGTGCCAATTCCAACTCTCTTCATTTGACATTCTTGCAGTCAGACACACTGTTTTTCCATCAGAGTTTGTTACCAAACTTGCTTCATAAATATTGTTGCGCCTGTGTCCAACTAGAACAACTTTCCCAGTAGATTTACTGATAACTTCACAGTATTCACTATGAAAATCTACATGGTTTCCTCTGTCACAGATTTGACTCACAGATAACAGATTATGCTTGAGTCCTGAGACTAGAGCTACATTTGTGATGATGACACTTCCAAGATTAATATTGCCATATCCCAGAGTGTGTCCTATGTTGCCATCTCCATAGGAAACTTTTGGGCCAGCCTTCTCCTCAAAGTCTGATAGCAGGGCTTTATTTCCAGTCATATGTCCTGAGCATCCACTGTCTAAGATAAGTGTGCTCTCTATTATACCCTGCAATCACAAACAAACACTAAGTGTTAGTTTTGAGGATCCAGACTTGCTTGGATCCTTTGTCTTTCTTAACAGTGTTAGTTTTTGCAGCGGAATCTGTATTATCAGAGTTTAAACTAACATTGTCAGATTTTACACTAGCAGAGTTTGCTCTAACCCATTTCAAGTTGGGTTTTAGCTCATAATAGTTATGATAAATTGCATGATAACTCTTACATGTGTAAATAGAATGCCAAGTGCTCCCACAATGTTTGCATAAAGTCTGTGGTCTTACTCTAACATAATCATTCTTTACTTCTGAAGTAGAAGGTAAAGAATTAATATGTTTGTTCTTAGTGCAAAATCTAGCAAGATGATTAGAACTACCACAATTATAACATGTTTTTCTTGAGGCACTAGCATTAGGCATATGATTATTTCTATTATTTATGCCTACTTTTCCATTCCTATTTCTCTTGGACCCTTTAGGTTTCATGGCAGACTTAACCTCTTTGAGCTTATGTTTAAACTGTTTTCCTGTCATTAAACCAACATTAACCTGCTTCTCACAGATTCTAATTGGTTCTTTAACAGCTTCTAGCTCAACAAGCTTCTCTGTTTTAGATTCAATATCTACTTGTTCAACACAAGCTTCAACTGGCTCCATAACAGCTTCTTTCACAACTACAGATTTTAGCTTGGTGGATTCTGGAACAAATATCACAGGTTTAAGTTGTGGTTTAACCTTAACTTTGTCTTTAAACCTAAGTTCATCGTTTTCACAATAGCCTAAACCTACAGAATCTGTTTGAAACACTTGATGAGTGTCTCTTCCAGAGTTTGTCCAAGTCATAATTATTTTTCTTTCTTTTTCAAGTTCAGATTCTAGCTGCTTATTTAACTTAAGCACTTCCTGTTCAATATAAACAGCATCATCTCTTTCTTTTTGAATCTGCTTCATATTCTCAAGTTCTCTTTCAAGAAACTTGTTTCTTTCTTTAAGACTAAGATTCTCAGATTTAATCCTCTCATTCTCTAAAGTCTGATCCCTATTACTAACATGAACACTTTTCAGATATACTCTTAACTCAGATATATTATCAGTATCATAAGCATAAGTAGTTAGGGGTACCTTATTTTCAGAAGATTCAGTCTCATCTCTGACAGTTGCCATAAGAGCATAGTTTTCTCCATCATCAGAGTCTGAAGTATCTGCCCAGTCTCTGCCTTTAGAGATGAGTGCTTTCTCAGATTTGCCTTTCTTGCACTCTGGAGCATAATGACCCATCTCCTTACACTTGTAGCACTGGATTTGAGACTTATCCTTCTTGCCAGACTTGGTCTCTTTTCCATCAGACTTTCTGAAACTTCTCCTTTCAGAGTTTGAATCTTTCCTTGAGAATCTCTTTCCTTTCTTGAAGTTCTTGAATCCCATCTTCTTAAAGGTCTTCACCATCAATGCAGCCATTTGCATCAACTCCTCTTCATCATCCTCAGAGTCAGAAGCTTCATCAGAGTTTGAGTCATCATCAGAGTTTGATGACTCACTTTCAGATTTAATAACTAAAGCCTTTCCCTTGGCTTTCTTCCTTGATGATTCCTTCTTGATGGGCTTCTCCTCGACTTTGAGAGCAACAGATTTTGTCTTCTTACTGAACCTCCTGTTTCTTTGTTCTATCTCAAGTTCATGAGTCTTTAACAATCCATAGATCTCATCAAGATCTGTATCAGCAAGATCATAATTATCTCTGATTGTTGTTGCCTTTAAATCCCACTTTTCAGGTAGAGATAACAGAAACTTGAGATTGGACTCTTCAAGTTCATATTCCTTATCTACCAGAGACAGATTGTTCAACAGTTTGCAAAATCTGTCATAAGTCTCAGTCAAGGTTTCATTAGTTCTTGAATCAAAGTGCTCATACTCCTGTGTGAGTATTGTTTTTCTGTTCTTCTTAATAACACCTGTTCCCTGGCATCTGACTTCTAAAGCATCCCATATCTCTTTGGCAGTTTTGCAGCCAATTACTCTGTTAGACATTACATTATCTAAAGCACTGTGGAGAAGATGTCTAACCTTTGCATCCTTTGCAATTGATGAGATATCCTCAGGAGTCATATCTTTCTTTTCCTTTGGAACAGTCTTTTGTGCTTGACCATCAACAACAGGGGACAATTTAGTTGGCATATGAGGACCATCATTAATTCTGTCAAGGTATTCTGGATCTGTAGCCTCCAGAAACATGGTCATCTTAACCTTCCAAATCGGATACTCTACTGGCCTGAGAATTGGAACCCTGATTGTTTCATATCGACTCACAGAATTGGGCTTAACCTGTTCAGCCTTAGGAGCAGTTTGATTTTCTTCAGACATGATTAATACTATGTTTGAATCGTAAAGCTGTATATATTAAACAGCCTTGGCTCTGATACCAATTGTTAGGCCGAATACACAATATAATCAAGTATGTATGAGAATAACGATAATTAAGAACACTGTTTATGAATCAATAAACTGTATTTATATTAACAGCTTCTCTCTTTATGATGTTAATGAATCACAAAGAGCTTCTAGGTTACAATAATAATATATCAATAATCGCGTCCCTTCTAGGGATAACCTATCTGTGTTTATATAGTACACAGCTACATACAATCCTTATCTAATTGATATTCCTATAAATCAGCTATACAATTTATATCAATTAAGGATTGCTTCTTATCTTCCATTCTGTTTCCTTAGCTGTATCAATATATTCTGCTTCTTTCCATCTTCAGAATATATTGCTTCTAGAATCTTCAATTCAGCACCGACATCTAATACAACTATCACCTTGTCAGACTTTAAATAAACTCTGACCGGCTTCAATTAAACTCTTCACCCTGTCAGAGTTTAACTAAACTCTGACTGGCTTCTGATAAACTCTTGTCAGTACCTGTTGCTTAAACACTGATAAACAAACATTAGCAATTATATCTAACATGATCTATGTACGAAAAAAATTAGGCTATATAATTTATTATAATTATCTTTTTTAAGGTTTATTTCACTTTAGCGGTTTCTAGGGTTCACTAAAACTGACCATTAGGGTTTCTAGGGTTCAGTAACACCGACCGATTCTGTCAAAATCGACCGGTTCTATTTTGGGCGGAAAATATTTCAAGAAAAATTAAAAACTCCGCCCTTAACGAAACGACGTCGTTCTGTATGTGTCATAGTGTCCAATGACATAACCGACCACTACGTCGATCGATTTTAGTCTGGGTATAAATTAAAAAACTTCTCACATTCTCTTTTTAATCACAACTCTAAAAACTCTCTTCCTCCTCTAACACTCTAAACTCTCAACTCTCTCTTAACGCAAATGACAAAATCAATCTGTGCAAATCGAATTCGTGCAACACTCTTTTCCATTTTCTCAACTTTATGTAAGTGTTTAAACCTATATATATGAATTCGTTTATGTATGATATGTATTTAAGGTCGAATTTCTTTTGTATTTGTTTGTTTTTTTTGCTCGATTTCGATTATTTGCTTGTATTTTTTTGTTGGGTTTAAGTTTGATTTCGATTATTTTGTTTCTCTTTGTTTTGATTATTTACTTGTATTTGTTGGATTTGTGGGTTTGTTTTGATTTTTGGTTTTGATTATTTGTTTATGGTTTTGATTTGTCTATGTTGATATAGAGATACTTGTTTCTATTTAATTTGATTTAAGGGTTGTAATTGGATAGGATTGATGGATTTAATTTGCTTTAATTTTTGTTTTATAAATTTTAGGGGCTCTTTGATGTATTTGGATTGGATTTATGGATTCGATTTGCATAATGTCTAATATTTATGATTCATTTGCTTGCAAAACATGAACTTGTGATATAGAGATATAGAAAATTTCGATTAACTTATGATTTTATTCTTTTTTTGTATGCACGTATTGGTCGACAACTCATGGTTTTGATTATTTGTTTATGGTTTTGATTTGTCTATGTTGATATAGAGATATTTGTTTCTATTTAATTCGATTTAATGGTTGTAATTGGATAGAATTGATGGATTTAATTTGCTTTAATTTTATATTTTTTTATAAATTTTAGGGGCTCTTTGATGTATTTGGATTGGATTTATGAATTCGATTTGTATAATGTGTAATATTTATGATTCATTTGCTTGCAAAACATGAACTTGTGATATAGAGATATAGAAAATTTCGATTAACTTGTGGTTTTATTCTTTTTTTGTATGCACGTATTGGTCGACAACTCATGGTTTTGATTTGTCTATGTTGATATAGAGATATGTGTTTCTATTTAATTTGATTTAAGGGTTGTAATTGGATATGATTGATGGATTTAATTTGATTTAATTTTTGTTTTATAAATTTTAGGAGCTCTTTGATGTATTTGGATTGGATTTATGGATTTGATTTGTATAATGTGTAATATTTATGATTCATTTGCTTGCAAAACATGAACTTTTGATATAGAGATATAGAAAATTTTGATTAACTTGTGGTTTTATTCTTTTTTTGTATGCACGTATTGGTCGACAACTCATGGTTTTGATTATTTGGTTATGGTTTCGATTTGTCTATGTTGATATAGAGATATTTGTTTTTATTTAATTCGATTTAAGGGTTGTAATTGGATAGGATTGATGGATTTAATTTGCATTAATTTTTGTTTTATAAATTTTACGGGCTCTTTGATGTATTTGGATTGGATTTATGGATTCAATTTGTATAATGTGTAATATTTATGATTCATTTTCTTGCAAAACATGAACTTGTGATGTAGAGATATAGAAAATTTCGATTAACTTGTGATTTTATTCTTTTCTTGTATGCACGTATTGGTCGACAACTCATGGTTTTGATTATTTGTTTATGGTTTTGATTTGTCTATGTTGATATAGAGATATTTGTTTCTATTTAATTCGATTTAAGGGTTATAATTGGATATCATTGATGGATTTAATTTGCTTTATTTTTTGTTTTATAAATTTTAGGGTCTTTTTGATGTATTTGGATTGGATTTATGAATTCGATTTGTATAATGTGTAATATTTATGATTCATTTACTTGCAAAACATGAACTTGTGATATAGAGATATAGAAAATTTCGATTTACTTGTGGTTTAATTCTTTTTTGTATGCAAGTATTGGTCGAACACTCATTAGCTTGTTATGTACTTATTTATGTGTTTATTTTTTACATTTTAGGGGCTCTTTAGTTGAAGATATTGTCGGGACTGAGATTGAAGATATCCTCCAAAAAAACTAAAGCGTGTGTCGAAGCGGTAATAATTACCTCTCATTTTTTATTTGTGTCCATTGGAATATATTCTTTCATTTTAATTGTTTTATATATGCATAAGAAGCGGATTGGCTTGCCTTGGAGGAAGAAAAAGATTATACGAATGTGGACGAGGTTTCAAACGTGGAGAATGGTGGCAATGAAGATGGTGGAGGCAATGGACCAAATGGGGATGGTGGATCTGATTCTCCTGTGTCTTTGTCGGAGTATATATGATTTATTTTCTATGAACTTTAAATGTGAAAATGCTTGTAATGACTTTGGATATGTTGTAATGACTTCTGATTTGTTTTGGTTGGTTGGATGTACTGTTTATACGATAATATCGAATTTGGATATGGTTTGTGTGACTTTCCGATTATTAATATGTTATGAATTGTGCGTGTGAATTATTTTAGTACTTGATTTGTTGATTATGATTTTGCTACTTGATTTGCAGAGTATGATCTTGGTACTTGTTTGTGAATTGAATGGAAAGTGATTGTTTGATATTTGGATTGGATGGTACATGAGGGAATGGTACTGCAACTACTGTATCTGCTGCATTTTTTTTAAACCCAGATAATCGACTGATTGAGCATATAACCGACCACTTTTTACCATTAGGAAACCGACATAACCGACCGTATTCATCATATAGTGGTCGGTTATGCCATTTGACAACCCTTCTGCTGTAAAATCGACCAATAGTGCAAATTTGACTATGATCAATTTTGTCTTTAGTCAACACTTTCTCTCAAGGTCATAACCGACCGACAATGATCGGTTTTGTTCTGCTGACCTGGTGCTACGTGTTGCCACGTGTAGCAAAGTGGACCCACAATTATACTTTGCAAAGTCACATAACCGACCGTGCATTGTGGTCGATTATAAACTTAAACCTGACCAATTTTGACATAACATGCTTAAACCGACCACACTATGTGGTCGGTGGTGGTCGGTTTTAGACTTATAATCGACCGTTTTGGTTCATAATCGACCATTACGCGTGGTCAGTTATGTCCAGTTTTCTTGTAGTGTGTTGTGTTCAATTTCTTAACATAGGAAATTTTCTCAAAAGATAATAAAATGTTTAGAGAAGAAATATTTTTCAATCAAAAAGAATTATTATTTAACAAAATGGAAGGCAAGTTATTCGCAGGTATTTACACCGTGTTTCCGGAAAAAAATTAAAAGAAAAGAAAAAAAGTTAAAGAAGTAATGATATCTAAAAATTTTGGAATTTTTTTTTATGAATTTGTTTTCAAAATTTTCTTCCCATAACATATGACATTAATAAACATTTGTATAATTAATAATTAAAACATACTTACGGTAATAAAATCCAAGTTCAAAATATCATGTCATTATCTCGCTAGGCAGCCGATCATAAATGACATAAAATGACAATTTCATATTTTAATAATTTTTTATGAATAATTAAACTTATGAGAAATGGGGCCTAAAGATGATCTTAGGTAACTTATCGGAGTTTATAATAATTTTAAGTATAAAAGTTGGATAGCATTTTTGTAATAATAAAGTAGACCTCCTATCAATACTATACTATCTATACTATTATATTAAAGACGAAACATTGAAAGTTTTGTAGTCTGGTCATGAAAGTTTTTGTAGTCTGGTCACTGCATTCATAGCCGTTAGATATCTCTGCTCAAATCAATGAGAACCGTTAGATAAAATATTAAAATTATTATATAGAATGTCTTTTCTATTTTTTCTAACAAAAACATCTCATTTTCCAAAAATATCGCAGACAGTTTCATTTAATAAAATAACATAATAAGGTTATAATTGCTAATAACTAACCCATTACCACTTTTAGCCAAATTGTATATTCTTTTTTATATTTTCTAACTAAAATTTCTACTTTTCTATTTTTCCTAAATAAAACCTCTCATTTTCCAAAAATATCATGAATAATTCTATTTAATAAAATAAAATAATAATATTATAATTATTAATCACAAGCAAATCATTATTTTTATATTTTAAAATTCAACGAAAACATGTTACTCTCTATATTTCTTACTAAAGCCCCTCTTTTTCCAAAATATCACGGTCAAACCGTTACTTATTTATTTTAAAATCTATTTTAATACTTTTAATTATTTTAAAATGTTTAACACGCCTACTTATATTTTTTAATAAATACAATTAATAAAATATAAATAATAAAATTAATAATTATTAAAAATAATTTGTGCCTCGCACGGGTTTTAAGCTATATTATTAAAGACGAAACATTAAAAGTTTGGTAGTCGGTCGGACGGATGGTCGGTACTTGTGATTTTACTTAATTACTCTTACTTATTTTTAAAAAAAACTATCACTAAATAATAACATTATTTATAATCAATTACCTTTTCAGCTATACATTATCTTTTTTATTTTTTCTAACAAAATCCTCTTTTTTCTAAAAAAAACATGGACGATTATCTTTTTTAACAAAAACATGTCACTCTTTCTATTTTTCCTTACTAAAACCCCTCATTTTCCAAAAATATCACGGCAAACCCTTAAATATTTATTTTAAAAGCTATTTTAATATTTTTAATTATGAGCACTTTTTTAGCTGAAACGTGTTACTTTTTCTATTTTTTTATTTTCTAAAGAAATTATTATTAAATAATAACATTTTTATAACCAATTACCTTTTCAGCTAAAATACATTGCCTTTTCTATTTTTTCTAACAAAATCCTTTTTTTTTTCAAAAAACAATCACGGGCAATTACCTTTTTTTAACTAAAACATGTTACTCTTTCTATTTTTTCTTACTAAAATATCTCATTTTCCAAAAATATCCCGGACAAATCCTTACTTATTAATTTTGAAACATATTTAAATACTTTTAATTACGGGCACTTACCTTTTCAGCTAAAACACGTTACTTTTTCTATTTTTTTTACTAAGACCTCTCATTTTCCAAAAATATCACGGACAAACAGTTATTAATTTATTTTAAATTTTATTTTAATACTTTTAATTATTTAAAAAAGTTGAACACGTCTACTTATTTTTTTTAGCAAATGCAAATTAATAGAATATTAAAACATAAATAATAAAAATAATAATTATTAATAACAATCTGTGCATCGCACGGGTTTTAAGCTAGTATATTATATAATAGACGAAACATTAAAAGTTTGGTTGGTCGGTATGGTACGTTGTGATTTTACTTAATTGCCCTTAATTAACTGTACTTCGTGGTTTTACTTAATTAACCTTACTTATTTATAGAAATATATTATTAAATAATAATATTACCTATTTATAACCAATTACCTTTTTCACCTAAAATACATTATTTTTTCTATTTTTTCTAACAAATTCTCTTACTCTTTCAAATATATCACGGGCAATTACCTTTTTAACTAAAACATGTTTGTTTTTCTATTTTTCTTTACTAAAACCCCTTCTTTTCCAAAAATATTACGGACAAACATTTAGTTATTTATTTTTAAACCTATTTTAATATTATAATTATTTTTTTAAAAGTTTACATATTTTAACATGTCTACTTATTTTTCTTAACAAATGCAATTACTAAAAATATTAAAATATAAATAATCAAATACCTATTTATAACCAATTATCTTTTCAGCTAAAACACATTGTTAGATATAATTGCTGACGTTTGTTCATCAGTGTTTAAGTACCAGGTACATATCAGAGTTTACATGTCCCTTTCCAGAGTTTGATCTTTTATCAGAGTTTGATCTTCTTGAAAGTAATCTTCTATCATCATTTGATCTTAAGCTCTTTCCATCTCCTCCCTTGTTTCCACCATCATTACCATCATCCCTCCGTCTCAGAGTTTGAGTGTCTTTGCATTTGTCACTTGGTACACTCTCCCCCTTTTTGACATCATCAGAAAGTAGTACTGATGTCAACAACTCAATTGCATTAGAAATTGATGTTAGTTGGGCAGACATAGCATTCTGGTTGTCCTCAACTTTCCCAAACCTCTTCTGAATATCATCAGAGTCCTTAGCTTGCTTCTTGAACATGGAATTGTAGTAAGTCCTATCATTCTTCAGAGTGAGATCTCTCAGACCAACTTCATTCCTCAAAGTAGTGACTTCCTTATGAGACTCATCAAATTTGTTGTGGAGAGATTTAATTTGAATCACAGTAGCCTTCAGACTTGTAAGAATATCAGGACTTGAAATTGTCTTCACAGAATCTCCAAGAAAATCAGCAGCCCTCTGTGCTGAAAAGATACAATCCGCAGCAGCCCATCTATTATAGTACATATCTTGAAAATGCTCAGCTGTAGCGCGATTAACCTCTCTTAGCTCATCAGAGTTTGCATGACTCTCAAATAACTCCGCTTGAGAATGATTAGAACTATCATCATCATTATCAGTATCATTCTGTGTTGTATTCTCTGCAGGAATATTCTCAGCATCAGGTTCTGGAATCTCAGAGTTTGCAATATGCAGGAACTCTGCTTCTTTTGTGACAATCTCAACAACAGATTGTTGTAGAGCTTCAAGAACAAGAACATCCTCAGAGTTTACAATAAACTCTGCTTCAACAGGAACATTCTCTGTTGCATCCTTATCAGCAACATCAGAATTTGTAGCAACAGTTTCTGTAGCATTAACATCCAAAGTCGGATCGACTTCCTCACCCTTCTCAAGATCAAAAGAAATTATTTCAGTGTGAGAAGCCATAGATTCTGCAAGTTCAACAGTATCTTGATCAGCTTCCAAACCCTCTGGGAAATGTTCAGAGTTTATAGAGAGATTTGCTTCAATGTCCATATAAAATCCTTGTGGCTCAACATTTTCTGTAGCCTCCTGAACAAGAATTTCAGGAGCTTCATCTGCAGCTTCACGTGCAGCTTCCTCAACTACATCAGCATTTGATGTAGGAGCTTCATCTTGAAAAACAATCTCCATAAAAACTCTGTCCTCAGGAATAGCTTCATCATTTGGAATCTCAAGATTATCAGCAACAATTGAAGAGATATTCTCAGCACCAAACAACTGTGCTGCTACCAATCGTCGTTTTCTCTGATGAAGAGTTTCTTCATCAGTTTCAGTCTCTTCATCAACAATAGCAGACTTTGCCCTATTGGCTCTTCTTTTCTTCATTCTTTTCTTCTGAGGCATATCATCAGCATTTGATGCCCCAGCTTCAGCGTTTATCCTGACAGACTTAACAGCCCTCTCTTTAGATTTCTGTGACCTTTGTGGTTGAGACACAGAAGGTCCAGCTTCAGTGTTTGCCAGTTGTGGTTGTTGTTGTTGTTGTTGTAAGTTTACCAAGAATTGTTGCACAGACTCAGGCAACAGTAACACACCAACATCTCCTTTCTTGTTATCCTTGTTAGTGAGATCAGAAAATATGCGTTTATGCAATTTAAATGAGAGAATGACATCATCCTCTAAGATCTCAACATCAGGACAGCAAAAGTTGAATAACAATTGACAAAATCTAGAAAAATAAACAACATTCCTATTCTCTAACATTTTCTCACCAATATTAGTTAAAACTAGCCTAGCAACATCAAAATTACCTCCATAAAGAAGAGAATACCCGATTTGCAGACTATCAGTGGGAATTGCATCCCAATTCGTGCACTTCTTTCCAAAAGCCCGAGTAATGCAATCGAAAAAGAAACTCCATTCCTTGCGCAAAAGAGGCTTTTGAGTTGACCTATCTTTGACAAAGGTCCAGAGTATCCTATCTCCCTCATCATTCTGACTAACTCAAAGTCTCCAACAGTTGTGAATGCATTGAAATCTTCGAGACCCAAAGCATCACGAACAGTAGTAGGAGTAACAATAAATTCTTCTCCTTGAACCTCAAAAATGATAGATGGAGATCCAGACTCTCCTCCATCATCATAAGTACCTGTCTGCCAAAAAGTCCTTATTTGTGACGCAGACAGCTTCGACGGTGCGGTGAGAGCAGTGCCGATATCAGAGTTTGTCAAGAAACTCCGAATCAAACGAAACGCCTCCGGTGCGTTCTCATTTGCTAAAGGAGCTGAGTAATTGTTAGGAACAAATTCTAACCCAGAAGCAATAAACATTGTTGTAGCCATTAGAACAGTTTAGAAGAAAGCGAACATTGAATATATTATTCTTGTAACCTAGTAGCTCTTTGTGATTTATTAACATCACTAAGAGAGAATTATTTAATATAATTCAGTTTGTTGATTTACAAACCTGTGTTCTTGATTGTTATTCTCATACATACTTGATTATATATTGTGTATTCGGCCTAACAATTGGTATCAGAGCCAAGGCTGTTTAATATATACAGTTTTACGATTCAAACACAGTAATAATCATGTCTGAAGAAAATCAAACTGCTCCTAAGGCTGAACAGGTTAAGCCCAATTCTGTGAGTCGATATGAAACAATCAGGGTTCCAATTCTCAGGCCAGTAGAGTATCCGATTTGGAAGGTGAAGATGACCATGTTTCTGGAGGCTACAGATCCAGAATACCTTGACAGAATCTATGATGGTCCTCATATGCCGACTAAATTGTCCCCTATTGTTGATGGTCAAGAACAAAAGACTGTTCCAAAAGAAAAGAAAGATATGACTCCTGAGGACATCTCATCAATTACAAAAGATGCAAAGGTTAGACATCTTCTCCACAGTGCTTTAGATAATGTTATGTCTAACAGAGTAATTGGCTGCAAGACTGCCAAAGAGATATGGGATGCTTTAGAAGTCAGATGCCAGGGAACAGGTGCTATTAAGAAGAACAGAAAGACAATACTCACACAGGAGTATGAGCATTTTGATTCAAGACCTAATGAAACCTTGACTGAGACTTATGACAGATTTTGCAAACTATTGAATGATCTGTCTCTGGTTGATAAAGAATATGAGCTTGAAGAGTCTAATCTCAAGTTTCTGTTATCTTTACCTGAAAAGTGGGATTTAAAGACAACCACAATAAGAGATAATTATGAGCTTGCTGATACAGATCTTGATGAAATCTATGGGTTGTTGAAAACTCATGAACTGGAGATAGAACAAAGGAATAGAAGATTGAGTAAAAAGAC
This sequence comes from Heracleum sosnowskyi, assembly GCA_030848705.1. NCBI lineage: Eukaryota > Viridiplantae > Streptophyta > Magnoliopsida > Apiales > Apiaceae > Heracleum > Heracleum sosnowskyi. The sequence goes on from CM061245.1 coordinate 11,208,699, forward strand.
AAAATCTGTTGCTCTCAAAGTTGAGGAGAAGCCCATCAAGAAGGAATCATCAAGAAAGAAAGCCAAGGGAAAGGCTTTAGTCATTAAATCTGAAAGCGAGTCATCAAACTCTGATGATGACTCAAACTCTGATAAAGCTTCTGACTCTGAGGATGATGAAGAACAGATGATGCAAATGGCTGCACTGATGGTGAAGACCTTCAAGAAGATGGGATTCAAGAACTTTAAGAAAGGAAAGAGATTCTCAAGGAAAGATTCAAACTCTGAAAGGAAAAGTTTTAGAAAGTCTGATGGAAGGGAGACCAAGTCTGGTAAGAAGGATAAATCTGAAATCCAGTGCTACAAGTGTAAGGAGATGGGTCACTATGCTCCAGAGTGCAAGAAAGGCAAATCTGAGAAAGCACTCATCTCTAAAGGCAAAGACTGGGCAGATACTTCAGACTCTGATGATGGAGAAAATTATGCTCTAATGGCAACTGTCAGAGATGAGACTGAATCATCTGAAAATAAGGTACCCCTAACTACTTATGCTTATGATACTGATAATATATCTGAATTGAGAGTATATCTGAAAAGCGTACATGTTAGTTATAGGGATCAGACTTTAGAAAATGAGAGAATTAAATCTGAGAATCTTAGCCTTAAAGATAGAAACAAGTTTCTTGAAGGAGAACTTGAAAATATGAAGCAGATTCAAAAAGAAAGAGATGATGCTGTTTTTGTAGAACAGGAGTTGCTGAAAAGATATAAGCAATTAGAATCTGATCTAGAAAAAGAAAGAAAAATAATCAAGACTTGGACAGATTCTGGAAGAGACACTCATCAAGTGTTTCAGACAGATTCTGTAGGTTTAGGCTATTGTGAAAATGATGAACTTAGGTTTAAAGACAAAGTTAAGGTAAAACCACAACTTAAACCTGTGAAATTTGTTCCAGAAGCCAATAAGTTAAAATCTGTTGTAATAAGAGAAGCTGATATGGAATCAGATGAAGCCTGTGAAAGACAGGAAAATATTATAACAGAAAAACTTATGGAAAGAGAAGCTGTTAGAAAGCCAGTAAAAACTTGTGAAAAACAGGTTAATGTTGGCTTGATGACAGGAAAACAGTTCAATCATAAGCTGAAAGAGGTAAAATCTGCCATGAAACCAAAAGGGTCCAAGAAGAATAGGAATGGAAAGATAGGCATAAATAAAAGAAATAATCATTTGCCTACTGGTGCTGCTCCAAGGAAAACATGTTATAATTGTGGTAGTTCTAATCATCTTGCTAATTACTGCACAAAGAATAAAAATATCAATTCTTTACCTTCTACATCAGGAGTAAAGAATGATTATGTTAGGGTTAGACCACAGACTTTATGCACACACTGTGGGAGCACTTGGCATTCCATTTATACTTGCAAGAGTTATCATGCTATTTATCACAACTATTATGAGCTAAAACCCAATCTGAAGTGGGTTAGAGCAAACTCTGTAAGTGTAAAGTCTGACAATGTTAGTTTAAACTCTGTTGATAGTAATTCCGCTGCAAAAACTAACACTGTTAAGAAAGACAAAGGATCCAAGCAAGTCTGGGTCCTTAAAACTAACACTTAGTGGTTGTTTGTGATTGCAGGGTATAAAAGAGAGCACACTTATCTTGGACAGTGGATGCTCAGGACACATGACTGGAAATAAAGCCCTGCTATCAGACTTTAAGGAGAAGGCTGGCCCAAAGGTTTCCTATGGAGATGGCAACATAGGACACACTATGGGATATGGCAATATTAATCTTGGAAGTGTCATCATCACGAATGTAGCTCTAGTCTCAGGACTCAAGCATAATCTGCTATCTGTGAGTCAAATCTGTGATAGAGGAAACCATGTAGATTTTCATACTGAATACTGTGAAGTTATCAGTAAATCTACTGGAAAAGTTGTTCTAGTTGGACACAGGCGCAACAACATTTATGAAGCAAGTTTGGTAACAAACTCTGATGGAAAAACAGTGTGTCTGACTGCAAGAATGTCAAATGAAGAGAGTTGGAATTGGCATAAGAAGCTCTCTCATCTCAATTTGAACAACATAAATGAGCTAATAAGAAAGGATCTTGTAAGGGGACTCCCAAAATCAATACTCAGTCTAGATGGCCTATGTGATTCTTGTCAAAAGGCCAAGCAAAGGAAGTCATCTTTCAAGAGCAAATCTGAATCTTCAGTAGTGGAACCTTATCATCTTCTTCATGTTGATCTCTTTGGACCAGTGAATGTGATGTCCATGGGCAGAAAGAAATATGCTCTAGTAAATGTTGATGAATATACTAGATATACATGGGTGTATTTCTTATCAAAGAAGGATGAAACTGCTCAAACTCTGATGGATCATGTAAATCTACTGGACAAAGGATCACAGCACAAAGTCAAAATTATAAGGAGTGATAATGGAACTGAATTCAGAAACTCAATCATGGAAGCTTTCTGCAAGGAAAGAGGAGTGAAACAAGAGTTTTCTGCACCTGGAACTCCACAGCAAAATGGTGTAGTTGAAAGGAAGAACAGAACTTTAATTGAAGCAGCCAGAACTATGCTTGAAGAAGCAAAATTACCAACTTATTTCTGGGTAGAAGCTGTTCAAACTGCTTGTTTTACTCAAAATGCAACATTGATCAACAAGCATGGGAAAACACCATATGAGATGGTGAAAAATAAGAAGCCAAATTTGAAATATTTTCATATATTTGGATGCAAATGCTTTGTGTTGAAGACTCATCCTGAACAGTTGACCAAGTTCGAGTTAAAAGCTGATGAAGGAATCTTTGTTGGCTATCCATTGTCAACAAAAGCATTCAGAGTCTACAATCTGAGAACTAAAGTGATCATGGAATCCATACATGTGTCATTTGATGACAAGAAAATAACTGGACTTGATGACTTAGATGGATATGATCAACTGCGTTTTGAAAATGAAGGTTTATTCTCTGATGATGTAAACTCTGATGAAGCAGTACCGACAAACTCTGATGAAGCGGTTCTGACAAACTCTGACGAAGCATACTCTGAACCTCTACTGGTAAATACTGGAGAAACTGAATATTCTCAAATTGAACAAAATGGAGAACCAGTTGAGGGGGAGCGTGAAGAAGCTCAACAAGACACAGCAAGTGAGTCAGTTGAGGAAACTAATTCAAACTCTGACAGTTCAAACTCTGAGCCATCCAATTCAGGGGGAGCCTCAGATACTGCAGAAAGTCAACATATGAATCAGGAGAGCATGGATCAAGGGGGAGGATCCAATAATGATGTAAGAAACCACTTACTCAAACAGAACCAAAGAAAGTGGACACAGGCACACACACCTGATCTCATAATTGGAGATCCTGATGCTAGTGTGAGAACTAGAAGTGCAACAAATAATAAGTGTCTGTATCATGCTTTCTTGTCTCAAACAGAACCAAAGAAAGTGGAGGAAGCTCTTCAAGATGCTAATTGGATTACAGCAATGCAAGAAGAGTTAAATGAATTTGAAAGAAATGAAGTCTGGACACTTGTACCTAGACCAAAGAATAGATCAATAGTAGGTACAAAGTGGGTTTTCAGAAACAAGACTGACAGTGAAGGTGTGATTACAAGAAACAAGGCTAGACTTGTGGCTAAAGGTTATTCACAACAGGAAGGGATTGACTATGATGAAACCTTTGCTCCAGTTGCAAGATTGGAAGCCATAAGAATTTTTCTGGCCTATGTTGCACACAAGAAGTTTAAAGTCTTTCAGATGGATGTAAAGAGTGCTTTTCTCAATGGGAAGCTTGAAGAAGAAGTGTTTGTTGAACAACCACCAGGATTTGTAGATCCCAAGCATCCAGATTATGTCTACAGGCTTGACAAGGCATTATATGGACTAAAGCAAGCACCAAGAGCATGGTATGAAACTCTTGCTCAATTTCTTTTAGAAAGTGGGTTCACAAGAGGTACAATTGATAAAACTTTGTTTTATTTCAATTCTGGTGATGATTTGCTTTTAGTTCAAATTTATGTAGATGATATTATCTTTGGATCTACTAATGACAAACTTTGTAAGAAGTTTGCAAAGCTTATGCAATCCAGGTATCAAATGAGCATGATGGGAAAGCTTAGTTATTTTCTAGGCTTACAGGTCAAGCAAACAGATGATGGTATTTTTATCAATCAAGCAAAATATACTAGAAATCTTCTCAAGAAATTTGGTATGCTTGATAGTTCATCTGCTACAACTCCCATGGCTACAGCAACAAAGCTAGACAAAGACACATGAGCCTCAGTAGATATGACAAACTACAGAGGAATGATAGGGTCTTTACTGTATCTTACTGCAAGTAGACCTGATATCATGTATGCAACATGTCTTTGTGCAAGATTTCAAGCAGATCCCAGAGAGCCTCATCTAACAGCTGTAAAAAGGATTTTCAAATATCTCAAAGGAACCATAACCTTGGGTTTGTGGTATCCTAGAGAATCAGAGTTTAAGCTAATTGGTTACTCTGATGCAGATTTTGCAGGCTGTAAGATAGACAGAAAAAGTACAAGTGGAAGCTGTCAATTCTTAGGTGACAGATTGGTTTCTTGGTATAGCAAGAAACAAAAGTCTATTTCCACATCCACTGCAGAAGCAGAGTATATAGCTGCTGGTAGCTGTTGTGCACAGATTCTGTGGATGAAGAATCAGTTGCTGGATTATGGTTTGAAGTACTCTAAAATACCTATTTTCTGTGATAACCAAAGTGCTATTGCTATGACAGGAAATCCAGTACAGCACTCCATGACCAAGCACATCAGCATAAGGTATCATTTTATCAGGGAACATGTGGAAGAAGGAAACATTGAGCTTCATTTTGTGTCTACAGACCAACAACTTGCAGATATCTTCACCAAACCTTTGAGTGAAGCTACTTTTACAAGATTGGTAAATGAACTTGGAATGATCTCTGGTTTCGACTAGAGATACGGGTTAGACTCAAAAACTATACATGTTTGGGTTTTTTTATGCTCATGATTCCTTGCATGTATTAACTGTTATGAGTACCAGTATCATAAACTCTGAAAGTAAACTCTGCTGCTAAACTTTGTTAGTCATAAAGTGTTGGTCATACTCTGATAGTAAGAGTCTAATGCTATACTCTGATTGTAATTTTGTCTGAAACATATGGACCAATGAAGAAATTTGTATGAGGCATAATTCTCAGTAAGTAATTATGAATCCTTAAGAGTTATATAGATTCTGATCTCAAATATGTGCAGTAAGTTAACACAGCATGATACTGTCTCTATATTTATAGCATCTCTTAGTTTATTGATCCTATACACTGAGTCTGTATTAGCTGTTTGCATTTTCTCTCATAAATTAATTGTATTAACTGATGAAAAGTCTAAACTCTGATTATTAATTGCAAATAATTCACCCTCAAATCAAAAGATGCCAAAAAGAGCACAAATTCCTTTGAGATCATGTTGTGCCTAGAAAGATCCAGGAACTTATTGTATGAAATAAGGGCTAAAATCTTTGATTTTTGGTGACTAGTGCCAACCACTGATTACTGGAAAAATAAAAATTTAATTATATATATATATATATATATATATATATATATATATATAAAGGGGGTGAAAAATAAAAGATATATCCAAATGAAAGGATATCAGTATTACAGAGTTTAGATATAAAATCAGATTTTATTTTATACATGAGAGTTTAGGCAACCAGTTTTTACTGTTTTAGTTTGTGGATTTTATGCACTTTGAGATGATCTAAATATTGATTTCGGTAAACTCTGCTATTGCACACACAATTATTCACACCTGTACAGATTGAGAAAAGAGTTTATTGACAAAGAAGGACAAATGGTAAACACTGATGTATTGTGTGAAATACGACGAGGTAACATTGTTTTAATCTCTGATGGTTAAAATGATTTCTTTGTTTCAGACATTTTATAATTTTGAGATTAGACATTTGTTTTGAAATTCAAAGGAGTATGATAACAAACGGTTCATATTTGTATTAAACAGAGAGAGAAAGGTTGAGTGTTTTGAACAATGTGATAAGCGGTAATAATGGCTATTTTTACTGCGCATGTGTATTGAAAATTGTTACATACAGCTGTCAGCGTATACACGTTTGACACCTGTCCCATACCAATTGTTAGGCCGAATACACAATATATAATCAAGTATGTATGAGAATAACAATCAAGAACACAGGTTTGTAAATCAACAAACTGAATTATATTAAATAATTCTCTCTTAGTGATGTTAATGAATCACAAAGAGCTACTAGGTTACAAGAATAATATATTCAATGTTCGCGTGTCCCTTCTAGGGATAACCTATCTGTGTTTATATAGTACACAGCTACTTACAATACATCTCTAATTGATATTCCTATAAATTAGCTATACAATTATTATCAATTAAGGATTGCTTCAGTCTTCTGTCCAGTCTCCTTAGCTGTATCAATATATTCTGCTTCTTTCCATCTTCAGAATATATTGCTTCTAGAATCTTTATCTTTGCACCGACAGCTAAGTCAACTATCACCCTGTCAGACTTTAACAAACTCTGACCGGCTTCCATGTAAACTCTGATATGTACCCGGTACTTAAACACTGATGAACAAACGTCAGCAATTATATCTAACAATCTCCCCCAACTTGTTCATAATAAAAATGTACAAGTTAAAAAGATAATTGATGATGTCAAAACATATAACAAATGCAGTGTTTAAAATATGTCAGAGTTTAATTTTAAAACAGAATTTAAATTTAACTTAGAATAGAAAACATAAAAAAACTTACAGTCAGACTTTACTTGACTTCTTCAATATCAGGTATTGTCCTGAGATAATCAATCAGCAGCTTTCTCTCAGCTCGATCTAGTTCAGCAATCATATCCTTCTTCAGCTCCTTCAATTCTGGTTCATCTTCACCAATTTGATAAATGGCAGCCCTTAAAGAATAGATGCTGTTCTTGTTCATTTCATTGCCAAGTCTGATATAAAAAGCCTTATCAGACTCTAGATTGAACTCTAGAACTTTCTTATTTAGTGTAGTCCTGAATCTAGCACTATTTTTCTTCATTTCCACCAACTTTCCAGTATGATCCCTATACTTTGGAATGTAGACACTTGATACTCCTCCTCCAAGCATAGCTTTAGATCTCAGCATCTTTTCTCTCAACACTTGAGCAACATCATGAGTATATCTGTTTTTGACTTTTAAAAGATAAAGTACATACTCCAGTTCTTCCCATGATTTGAGATTAACATCAGATTCTCCAACTTTATAAACTCTTCCATCACTCATGAAGTATAACAAAAACTGCTTCTTCAATATTCTGTGAAAAATCAACTGAACAGATTCTAACTTATCAAGATTTTCTTGTGTAACCCCAATACCAGATTCTGCCAAGGTATTCTGGATCTGTAGCCTCCAGAAACATGGTCATCTTCACCTTCCAAATCGGATACTCTACTGGCCTGAGAATTGGAACCCTGATTGTTTCATATCGACTCACAAAATTGGGCTTAACCTGTTCAGCCTTAGGAGCAGTTTGATTTTCTTCAGACATGATTATTACTGTGTTTGAATCGTAAAACTGTATATATTAAACAGCCTTGGCTCTGATACCAATTAGCTTAAACTCTGATTCTCTAGGATACCACAAACCCAAGGTTATGGTTCCTTTGAGATATTTGAAAATCCTTTTTACAGCTGTTAGATGAGGCTCTCTGGGATCTGCTTGAAATCTTGCACAAAGACATGTTGCATACATGATATCAGGTCTACTTGCAGTAAGATACAGTAAAGACCCTATCATTCCTCTGTAGTTTGTCATATCTACTGAGGCTCCTGTGTCTTTGTCTAGCTTTGTTGCTGTAGCCATGGGAGTTGTAGCAGATGAACTATCAAGCATACCAAATTTCTTGAGAAGATTTCTAGTATATTTTGCTTGATTGATAAAAATACCATCATCTGTTTGCTTGACCTGTAAGCCTAGAAAATAACTAAGCTCTCCCATCATGCTCATTTGATACCTGGATTGCATAAGCTTTGCAAACTTCTTACAAAGTTTGTCATTAGTAGATCCAAAGATAATATCATCTACATAAATTTGAACTAAAAGCAAATCATCACCATAATTGAAATAAAACAAGGTTTTATCAATTGTACCTCTTGTGAACCCACTTTCTAAAAGAAATTGAGCAAGAGTTTCATACCATGCTCTTGGTGCTTGCTTTAGTCCATATAATGCCTTGTCAAGCCTGTAGACATCATCAGAAAGTAGTACTGATGTCAACAACTCAATTGCATTAGAAATTGATGTTAGTTGGGCAGACATAGCATTCTGGTTGTCCTCAACTTTCCCAAGCCTCTTCTAAATATCATCAGAGTCCTTAGCTTGCTTCTTGAACATGGAATTGTAGTAAGTCCTATCATTCTTCAGAGTGAGATCTCTCAGACCAACTTCATTCCTCAAAGTAGTGACTTCCTTATGAGACTCATCAAATCTGTTGTGGAGAGATTTAATTTGAATCACAGTAGCCTTCAGACTTGTAAGAATATCAGGACTTGAAATTGTCTTCACAGAATCTCCAAGAAAATCAGCAGCCCTCTGTGCTGAAAAGATACAATCCGCAGCAGCCCATCTATTGTAGTACATATCTTGAAAATGCTCAGCTGTAGCGCGATTAACCTCTCTTAGCTCATCAGAGTTTGCATGACTCTCAAATAACTCCGCTTGAGAATGATCAGAACTATCATTATCATTATCATTCTCTGCTGTATTTTCTGCAGGAATATTCTCAGCATCAGATTCTGGAATCTCAGAGTTTGCAGTATGCAGGAACTCTGCTTCTTTTGTGACAATCTCAACAACAGATTGTTGTAGAGCTTCAAGAACAAGAACATCCTCAGAGTTTACAATAAACTCTGCTTCAACAGGAACATTCTCTGTTGCATCCTTATCAGCAACATCAGAATTTGTAGCAACAGTTTCTGTAGCATTAGCATCCAAAGTCTGATCGACTTCCTCACCCTTCTCAAGATCAAAAGAAATTATTTCAGTGTGAGAAGCCATAGATTCTGCAAGTTCAACAGTATCTTGATCAGCTTCCAAACCCTCTGGGAAATGTTCAGAGTTTATAGAGAGATTTGCTTCAATGTCCATATAAAATCCTTGTGGCTCAACATTTTCTGTAGCCTCCTGAACAAGAATTTCAGGAGCTTCATCTGCAGCTTCACGTGCAGCTTCCTCAACTACATCAGCATTTGATGTAGGAGCTTCATCTTGAAAAACAGTCTCCATAAAAACTCTGTCCTCAGGAACAGCTTCATCATTTGGAATCTCAAGATTATCAGCAACAATTGAAGAGATATTCTCAGCACCAAACAACTGTGCTGCTACCAATCGTTGTTTTCTCTGATGAAGAGTTTCTTCATCAGTTTCAATCTCTTCATCAACAATAGCAGACTTTGCCCTATTGGCTCTTCTTTTCTTCATTCTTTTCTTCTGAGGCATATCATCAGCATTTGATGCCCCAGCTTCAGCGTTTATCCTGACAGACTTAACAGCCCTCTCTTTAGATTTCTGTGACCTTTGTGGTTGAGACACAGAAGGACCAGCTTCAGTGTTTGCCAGTTGTGGTTGTTGTTGTTGTTGTAAGTTTACCAAGAATTGTTGCACAGACTCAGGCAACAGTAACACACCAACATCTCCTTTCTTGTTATCCTTGTTAGTGAGATCAGAAAATATGCGTTTATGCAATTTAAATGAGAGGATAACATCATCCTCTACAATCTCAACATTAGGGCAGCAAAAATTGAATATCAATTGACAAAATCTAGAGAAATAAACAACATTTCTATTCTCTAGCATTTTCTCACCAATATTAGTTAAAACTAATCTAGCAACATCAAATTGACTGCCATAGAGAAGAGAATACCCGATCTGTAGACTATCCGTGGGAATCGCATCCCAATTCGTGCACTTCTTTCCAAAAGCCCGAGTAATGCAATCGAAAAAGAAACTCCATTCCTTGCGCAAAAGAGGCCTTTTGAGTTGACCTATCTTTGACAAAGGTCCAGAGTATCCTATCTCCCTCATCATTCTGACTAACTCAAAGTCTCCAACAGTTGTGAATGCATTGAAATCTTCAAGACCCAAAGCATCACGAACAGTAGTAGGAGTAACAATAAATTCTTCTCCTTGAACCTCAAAAATGATAGATGGAGATCCAGACTCTCCTCCATCATCATAAGTACCTGTCTGCCAAAAAGTCCTTATTTGTGACGCAGACAGCTTCGACGGTGCGGTGAGAGCAGTGCCGATATCATAGTTTGTCAAGAAACTCTGAATCAAATGAAACGCCTCCGGTGCGTTCTCATTTGCTAAAGGAGCTGAGTAATTGTTAGGAACAAATTCTAACCCAGAAGCAATAAACATTGTTGTAGCCATTAGAACAGTTTAGAAGAAAGCAAACAGAGAATAGATTATATGCAGTGAAAGTGTTTGAGACAATGTGTGTAAGTAAAAGCTTATGAAAAGTTGAGGTGTGTAAAAGAATGAACCGTTTATGTGTAGTATATTTAAATAATAACTGTGAAGATTAAAACTCAAACGTTTTAATCATTACTACACACAGCAGGCGTCTTTGAAAAGTGTGTGAGTGGGACAGGTGTCAAACGTGTATACGCTGACAGCTGTATGTAACAATTTTCAATACACATGCGCAGTAAAAATAGCCATTATTACCGCTTATCACATTGTTCAAAACACTCAACCTTTCTCTCTCTGTTTAATACAAATATGAACCGTTTGTTATCATACTCCTTTGAATTTCAAAACAAATGTCTAATCTCAAAATTATAAAATGTCTGAAACAAAGAAATCATTTTAACCATCAGAGATTAAAACAATGTTACCTCGGCGTATTTCACACAATACATCAGTGTTTACCATTTGTCCTTCTTTGTCAATAAACTCTTTTCTCAATCTGTACAGGTGTGAATAATTGTGTGTGCAATAGCAGAGTTTACCGAAATCAATATTTAGATCATCTCAAAGTGCATAAAATCCACAAACTAAAACAGTAAAAACTGGTTGCCTAAACTCTCATGTATAAAATAAAATCTGATTTTATATCTAAACTCTGTAATACTGATATCCTTTCATTTGGATATATCTTTTATTTTTCACCCCCTTTATATATATATATATATTTTTAATTAAATTTTTATTTTTCCAGTAATCAGTGGTTGGCACTAGTCACCAAAAATCAAAGATTTTAGCCCTTATTTCATACAATAAGTTCCTGGATCTTCCTAGGCACAACATGATCTCAAAGGAATTTGTGCTCTTTTTGGCATCTTTTGATTTGAGGGTGAATTATTTGCAATTAATAATCAGAGTTTAGACTTTTCATCAGTTAATACAATTAATTTATGAGAGAAAATGGAAACAGCTAATACAGACTCAGTGTATAGGATCAATAAACTAAGAGATGCTATAAATATAGAGACAGTATCATGCTGTGTTAACTTACTGCACATATTTGAGATCAGAATCTATATAACTCTTAAGGATTCATAATTACTTACTGAGAATTATGCCTCATACAAATTTCTTCATTGGTCCATATGTTTCAGACAAAATTACAATCAGAGTATAGCATTAGACTCTTACTATCAGAGTATGACCAACACTTTATGACTAACAAAGTTTAGCAGCAGAGTTTACTTTCAGAGTTTATGATACTGGTACTCATAACAGTTAATACATGCAAGGAATCATGAGCATAAAAAAAACCAAACATGTATAGTTTTTGAGTCTAACCCGTATCTCTAGTCGAAACCAGAGATCATTCCAAGTTCATTTACCAATCTTGTAAAAGTAGCTTCACTCAAAGGTTTGGTGAAGATATCTGCAAGTTGTTGGTCTGTAGACACAAAATGAAGCTCAATGTTTCCTTCTTCCACATGTTCCCTGATAAAATGATACCTTATGCTGATGTGCTTGGTAATGGAGTGCTGTACTGGATTTCCTGTCATAGCAATAGCACTTTGGTTATCACAGAAAATAGGTATTTTAGAGTACTTCAAACCATAATCCAGCAACTGATTCTTCATCCACAGAATCTGTGCACAACAGCTACCAGCAGCTATATACTCTGCTTCTGCAGTGGATGTGGAAATAGACTTTTGTTTCTTGCTATACCAAGAAACCAATCTGTCACCTAAGAATTGACAGCTTCCACTTGTACTTTTTCTGTCTATCTTACAGCCTGCAAAATCTGCATCAGAGTAACCAATTAGCTTAAACTCCGATTCTCTAGGATACCACAAACCCAAGGTTATGGTTCCTTTGAGATATTTGAAAATCCTTTTTACAGCTGTTAGATGAGGCTCTCTGGGATCTGCTTGAAATCTTGCACAAAGACATGTTGCATACATGATATCAGGTCTACTTGCAGTAAGATACAGTAAAGACCCTATCATTCCTCTGTAGTTTGTCATATCTACTGAGGCTCCTGTGTCTTTGTCTAGCTTTGTTGCTGTAGCCATGGGAGTTGTAGCAGATGAACTATCAAGCATACCAAATTTCTTGAGAAGATTTCTAGTATATTTTGCTTGATTGATAAAAATACCATCATCTGTTTGCTTGACCTGTAAGCCTAGAAAATAACTAAGCTCTCCCATCATGCTCATTTGATACCTGGATTGCATAAGCTTTGCAAACTTCTTACAAAGTTTGTCATTAGTAGATCCAAAGATAATATCATCTACATAAATTTGAACTAAAAGCAAATCATCACCAGAATTGAAATAAAACAAGGTTTTATCAATTGTACCTCTTGTGAACCCACTTTCTAAAAGAAATTGAGCAAGAGTTTCATACCATGCTCTTGGTGCTTGCTTTAGTCCATATAATGCCTTGTCAAGCCTGTAGACATAATCTGGATGCTTGGGATCTACAAATCCTGGTGGTTCTTCAACAAACACTTCTTCTTCAAGCTTCCCATTGAGAAAATCACTCTTTACATCCATCTGAAAGACTTTAAACTTCTTGTGTGCAGCATAGGCCAGAAAATTTTTATGGCTTCCAATCTTGCAACTGGAGCAAAGGTTTCATCATAGTCAATCCCTTCCTGTTGTGAATAACCTTTAGCCACAAGTCTAGCCTTGTTTCTTGTAATCACACCTTCACTGTCAGTCTTGTTTCTGAAAACCCACTTTGTACCTACTATTGATCTATTCTTTGGTCTAGGTACAAGTGTCCAGACTTCATTTCTTTCAAATTCATTTAACTCTTCTTGCATTGCTGTAATCCAATTAGCATCTTGAAGAGCTTCCTCCACTTTATTTGGTTCTGTTTGAGACAAGAAAGCATGATACAGACACTCATTATTTGTTGCACTTCTAGTTCTCACACTAGCATCAGGATCTCCAATTATGAGATCAGGTGTGTGTGCCTGTGTCCACTTTCTTTGGTTCTGTTTGAGTAAGTGGTTTCTTGCATCATTATTGGATCCTCCCCCTTGATCCATACTCTCCTGATTCATATGTTGATTTTCTGCAGTATCTGAGGCTCCCCCTGAATTGGATGGCTCAGAGTTTGAACTGTCAGAGTTTGAATCAGTTTCCTCAACTGACTCACTTGCTGTGTCTTGTTGAGCTTCTTCACGCTCCCCCTCAGCTGGTTCTCCATTTTGTTCAATTTGAGAATATTCAGTTTCTCCAGTATTTACCAGTAGAGGTTCAGAGTATGCTTCGTCAGAGTTTGTCAGAACCGTTTCATCAGAGTTTGTCGGTACTGCTTCATCAGAGTTTACATCATCAGAGAATAAACCTTCATTTTCAAAACGCAGTTGATCATATCCATCTAAGTCATCAAGTCCAGTTATTTTCTTGTCATCAAATGACACATGTATGGATTCCATGATCACTTTAGTTCTCAGATTGTAGACTCTGAATGCTTTTGTTGACAATGGATAGCCAACAAAGATTCCTTCATCAGCTTTTAACTCGAACTTGGTCAACTGTTCAGGATGAGTCTTCAACACAAAGCATTTGCATCCAAATATATGAAAATATTTCAAATTTGGCTTCTTATTTTTCACCATCTCATATGGTGTTTTCCCATGCTTGTTGATCAATGTTGCATTTTGAGTAAAACAAGCAGTTTGAACAGCTTCTGCCCAGAAATAAGTTGGTAATTTTGCTTCTTCAAGCATAGTTCTGGCTGCTTCAATTAAAGTTCTGTTCTTCCTTTTAACTACACCATTTTGCTGTGGAGTTCCAGGTGCAAAAAACTCTTGTTTCACTCCTCTTTCCTTGCAGAAAGCTTCCATGATTGAGTTTCTGAATTCAGTTCCATTATCACTCCTTATAATTTTGACTTTGTGCTGTGATCCTTTGTCCAGTAGATTTACATGATCCATCAGAGTTTGAGCAGTTTCATCCTTCTTTGATAAGAAATACACCCATGTATATCTAGTATATTCATCAACATTTACTAGAGCATATTTCTTTCTGCCCATGGACATCACATTCACTGGTCCAAAGAGATCAACATGAAGAAGATGATAAGGTTCCACTACTGAAGATTCAGATTTGCTCTTGAAAGATGACTTCCTTTGCTTGGCCTTTTGACAAGAATCACATAGGCCATCTAGACTGAGTATTGATTTTGGGAGTCCCCTTACAAGATCCTTTCTTATTAGCTCATTTATGTTGTTCAAATTGAGATGAGAGAGCTTCTTATGCCAATTCCAACTCTCTTCATTTGACATTCTTGCAGTCAGACACACTGTTTTTCCATCAGAGTTTGTTACCAAACTTGCTTCATAAATGTTGTTGCGCCTGTGTCCAACTAGAACAACTTTTCCAGTAGATTTACTGATAACTTCACAGTATTCAGTATGAAAATCTACATGGTTTCCTCTATCACAGATTTGACTCACAGATAGCAGATTATGCTTGAGTCCTGAGACTAGAGCTACATTCGTGATGATGACACTTCCAAGATTAATATTGCCATATCCCAGAGTGTGTCCTATGTTGCCATCTCCATAGGAAACCTTTGGGCCAGCCTTCTCCTTAAAGTCTGATAGCAGGGCTTTATTTCCAGTCATGTGTCCTGAGCATCCACTGTCCAAGATAAGTGTGCTCTCTTTTATACCCTACAATCACAAACAACCACTAAGTGTTAGTTTTAAGGACCCAGACTTTCTTGGATCCTTTGTCTTTCTTAACAGTGTTAGTTTTTGCAGCGGAATTACTATCAACAGAGTTTAAACTAACATTGTCAGACTTTACACTTATAGAGTTTGCTCTAACCCACTTCAGATTGGGTTTTAGCTCATAATAGTTGTGATAAATAGCATGATAACTCTTGCAAGTATAAATGGAATGCCAAGTGCTCCCACAGTGTGTGCATAAAGTCTGTGGTCTAACCCTAACATAATCATTCTTTACTCCTGATGTAGAAGGTAAAGAATTGATATTTTTATTCTTTGTGCAGTAATTAGCAAGATGATTAGAACTAACACAATTATAACATGTTTTCCTTGGAGCAGCACCAGTAGGCAAATGATTATTTCTTTTATTTATGCCTATCTTTCCATTCCTATTCTTCTTGGACCCTTTTGGTTTCATGGCAGATTTTACCTCTTTCAGCTTATGATTGAACTGTTTTCCTGTCATCAAGCCAACATTAACCTGTTTTTCACAAGTTTTTACTGGCTTTCTAACAGCTTCTCTTTCCATAAGTTTTTCTGTTATAATATTTTCCTGTCTTTCACAGGCTTCATCTGATTCCATATCAGCTTCTCTTATTACAACAGATTTTAACTTATTGGCTTCTGGAACAAATTTCACAGGTTTAAGTTGTGGTTTTACCTTAACTTTGTCTTTAAACCTAAGTTCATCATTTTCACAATAGCCTAAACCTACAGAATCTGTCTGAAACACTTGATGAGTGTCTCTTCCAGAATCTGTCCAAGTCTTGATTATTTTTCTTTCTTTTTCTAGATCAGATTCTAATTGCTTATATCTTTTCAGCAACTCCTGTTCTACATAAACAGCATCATCTCTTTCTTTTTGAATCTGCTTCATATTTTCAAGTTCTCCTTCAAGAAACTTGTTTCTATCTTTAAGGCTAAGATTCTCAGATTTAATTCTCTCATTTTCTAAAGTCTGATCCCTATAACTAACATGTACGCTTTTTAGATATACTCTCAATTCAGATATATTATCAGTATCATAAGCATAAGTAGTTAGGGGTACCTTATTTTCAGATGATTCAGTCTCATCTCTGACAGTTGCCATTAGAGCATAATTTTCTCCATCATCAGAGTCTGAAGTATCTGCCCAGTCTTTGCCTTTAGAGATGAGTGCTTTCTCAGATTTGCCTTTCTTGCACTCTGGAGCATAGTGACCCATCTCCTTACACTTGTAGCACTGGATTTCAGATTTATCCTTCTTGCCAGACTTGGTCTCCCTTCCATCAGACTTTCTAAAACTTTTCCTTTCAGAGTTTGAATCTTTCCTTGAGAATCTCTTTCCTTTCTTAAAGTTCTTGAATCCCATCTTCTTGAAGGTCTTCACCATCAGTGCAGCCATTTGCATCATCTGTTCTTCATCATCCTCAGGGTCAGAAGCTTCATCAGAGTTTGAGTCATCATCATAGTTTGATGACTCGCTTTCAGATTTAATGACTAAATCCTTTCCCTTGGCTTTCTTTCTTGATGATTCCTTCTTGATGGGCTTCTCCTCAACTTTGAGAGCAACAGATTTTGTCTTTTTACTCAATCTTCTATTCCTTTGTTCTATCTCCAGTTCATGAGTTTTCAACAACCCATAGATTTCATCAAGATCTGTATCAGCAAGCTCATAATTATCTCTTATTGTGGTTGTCTTTAAATCCCACTATTCAGGTAGAGATAACAGAAACTTGAGATTAGACTCTTCAAGCTCATATTCTTTATCAACCAGAGACAGATCATTCAATAGTTTGCAAAATCTGTCATAAGTCTCAGTCAAGGTTTCATTAGGTCTTGAATCAAAATGCTCATACTCCTGTGTGAGTATTGTCTTTCTGTTCTTCTTAATAGCACCTGTTCCCTGGCATCTGACTTCTAAAGCATCCCATATCTCTTTGGCAGTCTTGCAGCCAATTACTCTGTTAGACATAACATTATCTAAAGCACTGTGGAGAAGATGTCTAACCTTTGCATCTTTTGCAATTGATGAGATGTCCTCAGGAGTCATATCTTTCTTTTCCTTTGGAACAGTCTTTTGTTCTTGACCATCAACAACAGGGGACAATTTAGTCGGCATATGAGGACCATCATAGATTCTGTCAAGGTATTCTGGATCTGTAGCCTCCAGAAACATGGTCATCTTCACCTTCCAAATCGGATACTCTACTGGCCTGAGAATTGGAACCCTGATTGTTTCATATCGACTCACAGAATTGGGCTTAACCTGTTTAGCCTTAGGAGCAGTTTGATTTTCTTCAGACATGATTATTACTGTGTTTGAATCGTAAAACTGTATATATTAAACAGCCTTGGCTCTGATACCAATTGTTAGGCCGAATACACAATATATAATCAAGTATGTATGAGAATAACAATCAAGAACACAGGTTTGTAAATCAACAAACTGAATTATATTAAATAATTCTCTCTTAGTGATGTTAATGAATCACAAAGAGATACTAGGTTACAAGAATAATATATTCAATGTTCCCGTGTCCCTTCTAGGGATAACCTATCTGTGTTTATATAGTACACAGCTACTTACAATCCATCTCTAATTGATACTCCTATAAATTAGCTATACAATTATTATCAATTAAGGATTGCTTCAGTCTTCTGTTCAGTCTCCTTAGCTGTATCAATATATTCTGCTTCTTTCCATCTTCAGAATATATTGCTTCTAGAATCTTTATCTTTGCACCGACAACTAAGTCAACTATCACCCTGTCAGACTTTAACAAACTCTGACCGGCTTCCATGTAAACTCTGATATGTACCTGGTACTTAAACACTGATGAACAAACGTCAGCAATTATATCTAACAATATCATTTGATGCCCCAGCTTCAGCGTTTATCCTGACAGACTTAACAGCCCTCTCTTTAGATTTCTGTGACCTTTGTGGTTGAGACACGGAAGGTCCAGCTTCAGTGTTTGCCAGTTGTGGTTGTTGTTGTTGTTGTAAGTTTACCAAGAATTGTTGCACAGACTCAGGCAACAGTAACACACCAACATCTCCTTTCTTGTTATCCTTGTTAGTGAGATCAGAAAATATGCGTTTATGCAATTTAAATGAGAGGATAACATCATCCTCTACAATCTCAACATTAGGGCAGCAAAAATTGAATATCAATTGACAAAATCTAGAGAAATAAACAACATTTCTATTCTCTAGCATTTTCTCACCAATATTAGTTAAAACTAATCTAGCAACATCAAATTGACTGCCATAGAGAAGAGAATACCCGATCTGTAGACTATCCGTGGGAATCGCATCCCAATTCGTGCACTTCTTTCCAAAAGCCCGAGTAATGCAATCGAAAAAGAAACTCCATTCCTTGCGCAAAAGAGGCCTTTTGAGTTGACCTATCTTTGACAAAGGTCCAGAGTATCCTATCTCCCTCATCATTCTGACTAACTCAAAGTCTCCAACAGTTGTGAATGCATTGAAATCTTCAAGACCCAAAGCATCACGAACAGTAGTAGGAGTAACAATAAATTCTTCTCCTTGAACCTCAAAAATGATAGATGGAGATCCAGACTCTCCTCCATCATCATAAGTACCTGTCTGCCAAAAAGTCCTTATTTGTGACGCAGACAGCTTCGACGGTGCGGTGAGAGCAGTGCCGATATCATAGTTTGTCAAGAAACTCTGAATCAAATGAAACGCCTCCGGTGCGTTCTCATTTGCTAAAGGAGCTGAGTAATTGTTAGGAACAAATTCTAACCCAGAAGCAATAAACATTGTTGTAGCCATTAGAACAGTTTAGAAGAAAGCAAACAGAGAATAGATTATATGCAGTGAAAGTGTTTGAGACAATGTGTGTAAGTAAAAGCTTATGAAAAGTTGAGGTGTGTAAAAGAATGAACCGTTTATGTGTAGTATATTTAAATAATAACTGTGAAGATTAAAACTCAAACGTTTTAATCATTACTACACACAGCAGGCGTCTTTGAAAAGTGTGTGAGTGGGACAGGTGTCAAACGTGTATACGCTGACAGCTGTATGTAACAATTTTCAATACACATGCGCAGTAAAAATAGCCATTATTACCGCTTATCACATTGTTCAAAACACTCAACCTTTCTCTCTCTGTTTAATACAAATATGAACCGTTTGTTATCATACTCCTTTGAATTTCAAAACAAATGTCTAATCTCAAAATTATAAAATGTCTGAAACAAAGAAATCATTTTAACCATCAGAGATTAAAACAATGTTACCTCGGCGTATTTCACACAATACATCAGTGTTTACCATTTGTCCTTCTTTGTCAATAAACTCTTTTCTCAATCTGTACAGGTGTGAATAATTGTGTGTGCAATAGCAGAGTTTACCGAAATCAATATTTAGATCATCTCAAAGTGCATAAAATCCACAAACTAAAACAGTAAAAACTGGTGGCCTAAACTCTCATGTATAAAATAAAATCTGATTTTATATCTAAACTCTGTAATACTGATATCCTTTCATTTGGATATATCTTTTATTTTTCACCCCCTTTATATATATATTTAAATATATATATATATATATATATATATATATATATATATATATATTTTTTATTTTTTATTTTTTTTTTAATTAAATTTTTATTTTTCCAGTAATCAGTGGTTGGCACTAGTCACCAAAAATCAAAGATTTTAGCCCTTATTTCATACAATAAGTTCCTGGATCTTCCTAGGCACAACATGATCTCAAAGGAATTTGTGCTCTTTTTGGCATCTTTTGATTTGAGGGTGAATTATTTGCAATTAATAATCAGATTTTAGACTTTTCATCAGTTAATACAATTAATTTATGAGAGAAAATGCAAACAGCTAATACAGACTCAGTGTATAGGATCAATAAACTAAGAGATGCTATAAATATAGAGACAGTATCATGCTGTGTTAACTTACTGCACATATTTGAGATCAGAATCTATATAACTCTTAAGGATTCATAATTACTTACTGAGAATTATGCCTCATACAAATTTCTTCATTGGTCCATATGTTTCAGACAAAATTACAATCAGAGTATAGCATTAGACTCTTACTATCAGAGTATGACCAACACTTTATGACTAACAAAGTTTAGCAGCAGAGTTTACTTTCAGAGTTTATGATACTGGTACTCATAACAGTTAATACATGCAAGGAATCATGAGCATAAAAAAAACCAAACATGTATAGTTTTTGAGTCTAACCCGTATCTCTAGTCGAAACCAGAGATCATTCCAAGTTCATTTACCAATCTTGTAAAAGTAGCTTCACTCAAAGGTTTGGTGAAGATATCTGCAAGTTGTTGGTCTGTAGACACAAAATGAAGCTCAATGTTTCCTTCTTCCACATGTTCCCTGATAAAATGATACCTTATGCTGATGTGCTTGGTCATGGAGTGCTGTACTGGATTTCCTGTCATAGCAATAGCACTTTGGTTATCACAGAAAATAGGTATTTTAGAGTACTTCAAACCATAATCCAGCAACTGATTCTTCATCCACAGAATCTGTGCACAACAGCTACCAGCAACTATATACTCTGCTTCTGCAGTGGATGTGGAAATAGACTTTTGTTTCTTGCTATACCAAGAAACCAATCTGTCACCTAAGAATTGACAACTTCCACTTGTACTTTTTCTGTCTATCTTACAGCCTGCAAAATCTGCATCAGAGTAACCAATTAGCTTAAACTCTGATTCTCTAGGATACCACAAACCCAAGGTTATGGTTCCTTTGAGATATTTGAAAATCCTTTTTACAGCTGTTAGATGAGGCTCTCTGGGATCTGCTTGAAATCTTGCACAAAGACATGTTGCATACATGATATCAGGTCTACTTGCAGTAAGATACAGTAAAGACCCTATCATTCCTCTGTAGTTTGTCATATCTACTGAGGCTCATGTGTCTTTGTCTAGCTTTGTTGCTGTAGCCATGGGAGTTGTAGCAGATGAACTATCAAGCATACCAAATTTCTTGAGAAGATTTCTAGTATATTTTGCTTGATTGATAAAAATACCATCATCTGTTTGCTTGACCTGTAAGCCTAGAAAATAACTAAGCTCTCCCATCATGCTCATTTGATACCTGGATTGCATAAGCTTTGCAAACTTCTTACAAAGTTTGTCATTAGTAGATCCAAAGATAATATCATCTACATAAATTTGAACTAAAAGCAAATCATCACCAGAATTGAAATAAAACAAGGTTTTATCAATTGTACCTCTTGTGAACCCACTTTCTAAAAGAAATTGAGCAAGAGTTTCATACCATGCTCTTGGTGCTTGCTTTAGTCCATATAATGCCTTGTCAAGCCTGTAGACATAATCTGGATGCTTGGGATCTACAAATCCTGGTGGTTGTTCAACAAACACTTCTTCTTCAAGCTTCCCATTGAGAAAAGCACTCTTTACATCCATCTGAAAGACTTTAAACTTCTTGTGTGCAGCATAGGCCAGAAAAATTCTTATGGCTTCCAATCTTGCAACTGGAGCAAAGGTTTCATCATAGTCAATCCCTTCCTATTGTGAATAACCTTTAGCCACAAGTCTAGCCTTGTTTCTTGTAATCACACCTTCACTGTCAGTCTTGTTTCTGAAAACCCACTTTGTACCTACTATTGATCTATTCTTTGGTCTAGGTACAAGTGTCCAGACTTCATTTCTTTCAAATTCATTTAACTCTTCTTGCATTGCTGTAATCCAATTAGCATCTTGAAGAGCTTCCTCCACTTTCTTTGGATCTGTTTGAGACAAGAAAGCATGATACAGACACTCATTATTTGTTGCACTTCTAGTTCTCACACTAGCATCAGGATCTCCAATTATGAGATCAGGTGTGTGTGCATGTGTCCACTTTCTTTGGTTCTGTTTGAGTAAGTGGTTTCTTACATCATTATTGGATCCTCCCCCTTGATCCATACTCTCCTGATTCATATGTTGACTTTCTGCAGTATCTGAGGCTCCCCCTGAATTGGATGGCTCAGAGTTTGAACTGTCAGAGTTTGAATCAGTTTCCTCAACTGACTCACTTGCTGTGTCTTGTTGAGCTTCTTCACGCTCCCCCTCAACTGGTTCTCCATTTTGTTCAATTTGAGAATATTCAGTTTCTCCAGTATTTACCAGTAGAGGTTCAGAGTATGCTTCGTCAGAGTTTGTCAGAACCGCTTCATCAGAGTTTGTCGGTACTGCTTCATCAGAGTTTACATCATCAGAGAATAAACCTTCATTTTCAAAACGCAGTTGATCATATCCATCTAAGTCATCAAGTCCAGTTATTTTCTTGTCATCAAATGACACATGTATGGATTCCATGATCACTTTAGTTCTCAGATTGTAGACTCTGAATGCTTTTGTTGACAATGGATAGCCAACAAAGATTCCTTCATCAGCTTTTAACTCGAACTTGGTCAACTGTTCAGGATGAGTCTTCAACACAAAGCATTTGCATCCAAATATATGAAAATATTTCAAATTTGGCTTCTTATTTTTCACCATCTCATATGGTGTTTTCCCATGCTTGTTGATCAATGTTGCATTTTGAGTAAAACAAGCAGTTTGAACAGCTTCTGCCCAGAAATAAGTTGGTAATTTTGCTTCTTCAAGCATAGTTCTGGCTGCTTCAATTAAAGTTCTGTTCTTCCTTTCAGCTACACCATTTTGCTGTGGAGTTCCAGGTGCAGAAAACTCTTGTTTCACTCCTCTTTCCTTGCAGAAAGCTTCCATGATTGAGTTTCTGAATTCAGTTCCATTATCACTCCTTGTAATTTTGACTTTGTGCTGTGA
Source organism: Heracleum sosnowskyi (assembly GCA_030848705.1). Lineage (NCBI taxonomy): Eukaryota > Viridiplantae > Streptophyta > Magnoliopsida > Apiales > Apiaceae > Heracleum > Heracleum sosnowskyi. The sequence goes on from CM061245.1 coordinate 11,231,738, forward strand.
TCCTTTGTCCAGTAGATTTACATGATCCATCAGAGTTTGAGCAGTTTCATCCTTCTTTGATAAGAAATACACCCATGTATATCTAGTATATTCATCAACATTTACTAGAGCATATTTCTTTCTGCCCATGGACATCACATTCACTGGTCCAAAGAGATCAACATGAAGAAGATGATAAGGTTCCACTACTGAAGATTCAGATTTGCTCTTGAAAGATGACTTCCTTTGCTTGGCCTTTTGACAAGAATCACATAGGCCATCTAGACTGAGTATTGATTTTGGGAGTCCCCTTACAAGATCCTTTCTTATTAGCTCATTTATGTTGTTCAAATTGAGATGAGAGAGCTTCTTATGCCAATTCCAACTCTCTTCATTTGACATTCTCGCAGTCAGACACACTGTTTTTCCATCAGAGTTTGTTACCAAACTTGCTTCATAAATGTTGTTGCGCCTGTGTCCAACTAGAACAACTTTTCCAGTAGATTTACTGATAACTTCACAGTATTCAGTATGAAAATCTACATGGTTTCCTCTATCACAGATTTGACTCACAGATAGCAGATTATGCTTGAGTCCTGAGACTAGAGCTACATTCGTGATGATGACACTTCCAAGATTAATATTGCCATATCCCATAGTGTGTCCTATGTTGCCATCTCCATAGGAAACCTTTGGGCCAGCCTTCTCCTTAAAGTCTGATAGCAGGGCTTTATTTCTAGTCATGTGTCCTGAGCATCCACTGTCCAAGATAAGTGTGCTCTCTTTTATACTCTGCAATCACAAACAACCACTAAGTGTTAGTTTTAAGGACCCAGACTTGCTTGGATCCTTTGTCTTTCTTAACAGTGTTAGTTTTTGCAGCGGAATTACTATCAACAGAGTTTAAACTAACATTGTCAGACTTTACACTTACAGAGTTTGCTCTAACCCACTTCAGATTGGGTTTTAGCTCATAATAGTTGTGATAAATAGCATGATAACTCTTGCAAGTATAAATGGAATGCCAAGTGCTCCCACAGTGTATGCATAAAGTCTGTGGTCTAACCCTAACATAATCATTCTTTACTCCTGATGTAGAAGGTAAAGAATTGATATTTTTATTCTTTGTGCAGTAATTAGCAAGATGATTAGAACTACCACAATTATAACATGTTTTCCTTGGAGCAGCACCAGTAGGCAAATGATTATTTCTTTTATTTATGCCTATCTTTCCATTCCTATTCTTCTTGGACCCTTTTGGTTTCATGGCAGATTTTACCTCTTTCAGCTTATGATTGAACTGTTTTCCTGTCATCAAGCCAACATTAACCTGTTTTTCACAAGTTTTTACTGGCTTTCTAACAGCTTCTCTTTCCATAAGTTTTTCTGTTATAATATTTTCCTGTCTTTCACAAGCTTCATCTGATTCCATATCAGCTTCTCTTATTACAACAGATTTTAACTTATTGGCTTCTGGAACAAATTTCACAGGTTTAAGTTGTGGTTTTACCTTAACTTTGTCTTTAAACCTAAGTTCATCATTTTCACAATAGCCTAAACCTACAGAATCTGTCTGAAACACTTGATGAGTGTCTCTTCCAGAATCTGTCCAAGTCTTAATTATTTTTCTTTCTTTTTCTAGATCAGATTCTAATTGCTTATATCTTTTCAGCAACTCCTGTTCTACAAAAACAGCATCATCTCTTTCTTTTTGAATCTGCTTCATATTTTCAAGTTCTCCTTCAAGAAACTTGTTTCTATCTTTAAGGCTAAGATTCTCAGATTTAATTCTCTCATTTTCTAAAGTCTGATCCCTATAACTAACATGTACGCTTTTCAGATATACTCTCAATTCAGATATATTATCAGTATCATAAGCATAAGTAGTTAGGGGTACCTTATTTTCAGATGATTCAGTCTCATCTCTGACAGTTGCCATTAGAGCATAATTTTCTCCATCATCAGAGTCTGAAGTATCTGCCCAGTCTTTACCTTTAGAGATGAGTGCTTTCTCAGATTTGCCTTTCTTGCACTCTGGAGCATAGTGACCCATCTCCTTACACTTGTAGCACTGGATTTCAGATTTATCCTTCTTACCAGACTTGGTCTCCCTTCCATCAGACTTTCTAAAACTTTTCCTTTCAGAGTTTGAATCTTTCCTTGAGAATCTCTTTCCTTTCTTAAAGTTCTTGAATCCCATCTTCTTGAAGGTCTTCACCATCAGTGCAGCCATTTGCATCATCTGTTCTTCATCATCCTCAGAGTCAGAAGCTTTATCAGAGTTTGAGTCATCATCAGAGTTTGATGACTCGCTTTCAGATTTAATGACTAAAGCCTTTCCCTTGGCTTTCTTTCTTGATGATTCCTTCTTGAACTGTTTTCATGTCATCAAGCCAACATTAACCTGTTTTTCACAAGTTTTTACTGGCTTTCTAACAGCTTCTCTTTCCATAAGTTTTTCTGTTATAATATTTTCCTGTCTTTCACAGGCTTCATCTGATTCCATATCAGCTTCTCTTATTACAACAGATTTTAACTTATTGGCTTCTGGAACAAATTTCACAGGTTTAAGTTGTGGTTTTACCTTAACTTTGTCTTTAAACCTAAGTTCATCATTTTCACAATAGCCTAAACCTACAATAAACTCTGCTTCAACAGGAACATTCTCTGTTGCATCCTTATCAGCAACATCAGAATTTGTAGCAACAGTTTCTGTAGCATTAGCATCCAAAGTCTGATCGACTTCCTCACCCTTCTCAAGATCAAAAGAAATTATTTCAGTGTGAGAATCTGGTATTGGGGTTACACAAGAAAATCTTGATAAGTTAGAATCTGTTCAGTTGATTTTTCACAGAATATTGAAGAAGCAGTTTTTGTTATACTTCATGAGTGATGGAAGAGTTTATAAAGTTGGAGAATCTGATGTTAATCTCAAATCATGGGAAGAACTGGAGTATGTACTTTATCTTTTAAAAGTCAAAAACAGATATACTCATGATGTTGCTCAAGTGTTGAGAGAAAAGATGCTGAGATCTAAAGCTATGCTTGGAGGAGGAGTATCAAGTGTCTACATTCCAAAGTATAGGGATCATACTGGAAAGTTGGTGGAAATGAAGAAAAATAGTGCTAGATTCAGGACTGCACTAAATAAGAAAGTTCTAGAGTTCAATCTAGAGTCTGATAAGGCTTTTTATATCAGACTTGGCAATGAAATGAACAAGAACAGCATCTATTCTTTAAGGGCTGCCATTTATCAAATTGGTGAAGATGAACCAGAATTGAAGGAGCTGAAGAAGGATATGATTGCTGAACTAGATCGAGCTGAGAGAAAGCTGCTGATTGATTATCTCAGGACAGTACCTGATATTGAAGAAGTCAAGTAAAGTCTGACTGTAAGTTTTTTTATGTTTTCTATTCTAAGTTAAATTTAAATTCTGTTTTAAAATTAAACTCTGACATATTTTAAACACTGCATTTGTTATATGTTTTGACATCATCAATTATCTTTTTAACTTGTACATTTTTATTATGAACAAGTTGGGGGAGATTGTTAGATATAATTGCTGACGTTTGTTCATCAGTGTTTAAGTACCGGGTACATATCAGAGTTTACATGGAAGCTGGTCAGAGTTTGTTAAAGTCTGACAGGGTGATAGTTGACTTAGCTGTCGGTGCAAAGATAAAGATTCTAGAAGCAATATATTCTGAAGATGGAAAGAAGCAGAATATATTGATACAGCTAAGGAGACTGAACATAAGACTGAAGCAATCCTTAATTGATAATAATTGTATAGCTAATTTATAGGAGTATCAATTAGAGATGGATTGTAAGTAGCTGTGTACTATATAAACACAGATAGGTTATCCCTAGAAGGGACACGCGAACATTGAATATATTATTCTTGTAACCTAGTAGCTCTTTGTGATTCATTAACATCACTAAGAGAGAATTATTTAATATAATTCAGTTTGTTGATTTACAAACCTGTGTTCTTGATTGTTATTCTCATACATACTTGATTATATATTGTGTATTCGGCCTAACAATTAAAAACTTGTTGTCGATTTTAGAACCTTAACGCAAGAGCACGTATCGCAACAAGTAGTAAATAAGTTCGTTCCCACGAGGACTACAAATAAGCTGTTAAATACCACTTACTATCTTTCTTTCAATTCAAGTATGATAAAAATCAAGTGAAGTTTTTACTAAATTACCACTAACAATTAAGCTAACACAATATCGAATAATAAATTCCAAGAGAATGAAAACTAGGCCTTAACTTCATCTAATGTCCTTTAACAAGCTTCTTCTTTAACCTCTATTCTCGTGGTCTAATTGCTAGTCTAAGGCTATTAAGTACGCACAAGGACCTTCCGAATCTCAAGTGACTCTAATTTATGAATTAACTCCCATATTCCTATGTAGAATTTAAATCCATAAACAGCATTAAGTTTCGCCTTAATTGGACTACCTAGGGTGTTTAGGTATATTCCTATCCTAACCACAAATTAATATAAATATTAATCCTAGGTTATATTGATTAGGTCTTAACTTAGGGTTTCTTTTCCAAGTCCACCTAAATTACTGATTCAATCTCAAGGGTGATCAATCTTTGAGAAGCATTAAACGCAAATCAATACAAACAATCAATATGACCACAAGAACAAAGAATTAAAGAATACAACTTATGTATTAACAAAAGAATCCATTAAAGGCCTAGAGAGAAAATTAGTTCATCATCTCAAAAGAAAACAATACACAAGAGTATGTAAACATGATGAAAAATAAGGAGAAAAGATGAAATCTGTAATCGCAGCAATCTCCAAAGCTTTTTCCCTCTTGAGCGCAGCCTCTCTTTTTCTCTCTCTCAGACGTATGTAATACCTAATTGTATCTGATGTATCTATATGTATCTAATAAAAGTCTTTTAATACTTTGAGGAAAATACAATATATTTCCTAAACTGATTCTGCTTTTCCAAGGAAATTCGTAACTGACTGTTCCTCAGTAATTCTGGCCCGTTCCAGTTGTAATTTGATACCTGGACCACTTCAGAATGAAAAAGAATTCTGTTATCTTCGCGTGGGCTGTTAAATCGTCCAATTCTGACTTCTGGAACTCCAAATATGGCCCAAACAGTGATGTACTTGCGTGCAGCCCAACAAATCCGAATTTCCTTATAATAAATCTCCAAATTAAGCTATTTATTCTCCAATCCTTCCAAGTTTAGGATTCCTTGCTTCCTACAATAAAACATCAGAATTTATTTAATAAAAGTCCAATTAAATGCAAAATATAATAAATATAAGGAATAAAATCATATAAAATATATATAAATATATACTCTATCAAATATCCCCACACTTAGCAATTTGCACGTCCTCGGGCAAAGAAAGAAAATAAAATCTACATCCTAAATTATTAACATCACTTTCGTAGATGACACGATTGCATTGAGCATATGCAACAAGCCTTTAAACCCCTAGGCAGCCCTAGTAGGACGAGTTTTGTCTCGTGAGGGTTTATAGAAGATAACCCACAAAATCAAATATTTTCAATCACCAAGTCTCTCAAGCATGCAACATATCACAGTACTCCACACATTGTAAACCTCAATCATATAACAACCTGAAAGTGTCTGAAAGTACAAGTACTCTCACTTTACGCATCATTAACACAAGATAATCCAAGTATGCACACAATGTCTTGATAGACAAAAATATCATGAAATTGACATCAAAGTCGCGTTCAAGAAGTAAGCATGCTATGGATAAATATCTCACATTGCTCTCAATTCACACAAGTGTATAGGTATAAGTGTATCGCTCAAGCTCAATCAATGTACTCATGTGCTACCATATGCTTGGTTGTCCACCAAATCTCCACTACCTCGTATACATGCATACATGAATCAAAAGGTCTTTGTTAAAGGTTGTAATTGGGCTTTGGCACGGGTAGGATATCAAAGAATTAGGCTAACAAGTGGCTAAACTTGATAAACCAGTAGAGCATAATGTTCACTTTTACTTAAAGCACCCAACATGGAAAATAAATCATGTAAAAACTAGTCAAGCTTTCACAAACATTAAACACTAAGCACATATTACCATGCACTTCCCCTCTTTCACATTGTAACAAACCAATGAACACAAACTCTACTTCTTCTTGATCACAATTTTTTTTTCAAAGTCAAGTCATTCTCCAGTAACCAAGGGCAGCGAAAAGTCACCAAGAAAATAAGAAGTATTTTTCTCCTTAATTTCTAGCCCATGCACTTAATACCAGCACATGTTCATGGATCGTCCCTTTCATATGACATTGCACTTGTCGCCCAATGATCTCAAAGGAGTACTTGATAACATTCAAACTTTTTTTTTTTACAACTTTCCCACCAAACTGTAACCCTTTAACAAAAGAAATCCCCACACTTAATTTTCACCAACCCTGAAGTTGAATCAATATGCTCTACCAATAAATCAAGACATGAACGAATAAGTAGGCTCAAGAATTTTAGATTGGTGATATACGAAAGAAACAAATATAAGCTCAAGGGGGTTCACTAAGGATATTTTTCATGGTTACTGTTTAGGTAAATGAGGTCAATCCTAGTGCCTTTATCATTTTCATGCATACACATACCATGTAGTCTCAACACGGTTTAAAACAAGTTCTAGAGCAACATGAATCATGATGAACAACACATAACAAAAGAAATGGATTGATATAAAGTGCATCAATCATAAATTAGGCTCAAATTCTCACAGGGTGAAAGCATGCATTACTCACTAAAATTGACTAAGAAGCATCTCATGTTTTCAAATTTTCGCAAGCACACACAAGGAATTATCAAGCATCAAATGATTTTTCTATGAACATGACACTCAGAATTAATCACGCGAAATAAATCCACACAATGTGTACTTATCCATGCTAACATGCGTTTGAGACAAAGTAATTATATACAAAAAGATTTGTTTATTTTTTTCAATTTTTTTTTTGATTTTATGATATATAATTTTTTTTTAAAAATATATTATTATCAAGAACTCATCCCCACACTTAAGTGGTTCATTGTCCTCAATGAATAATAATAATAATAATAATAATATCCTAAATAAAATACAAAAAGAATAAATATATATATATATATATATATATACAAAGAAGGGTTAAAAATACTCCCCTAGTGTCTTGCATGAATTGTCTGAAGAGAAGAAGTGGTGAAGCTTCCTCCAACTGCTCCATCAGTAGCTTTATAAGTAAGTGAGCCCAATTCTAACACAACAACAATCTAGCTCAAGTGGTGGAGGATTGCAATTAGGAGTTCTTTTGTTCTCAAGGTCAGGGGTTCAAAACCATCCAGCAACAAAATTTCCCAAATATTTTTGCACAAAGGCTACCAACTGAGCAACAGATGTGGCGCTGACCTGACGTTGACGGTGCTACCAATTGTAACAGTGCTTTAGATAATGTTATGTCTAACAGAGTAATTGGCTGCAAGACTGCCAAAGAGATATGGGATGCTTTAGAAGTCAGATGCCAGGGAACAGGTGCTATTAAGAAGAACAGAAAGACAATACTCACACAGGAGTATGAGCATTTTGATTCAAGACCTAATGAAACCTTGACTGAGACTTATGACAGATTTTGCAAACTATTGAATGATATGTCTCTGGTTGATAAAGAATATGAGCTTGAAGAGTCTAATCTCAAGTTCCTGTTATCTCTACCTGAAAAGTGGGATTTAAAGACAACCACAATGATAGAGTGTATTTTTATATATACTTTATAGGATTTTATTCCCGCATTTACGGTGCTTTTGCGAATAATCGTGAGTATTTAATTAGTTTTTAATGAATTTGTGCAGGAAATAAATAATTGCCAAGTTGAAAGAAATCGAGCATGATTCAGTGATTTATGTGATTTTTAGTTCGAGAATTTGATTTGGTGAATTTACGAGAAGAAATGAATAAGTTATGGTTGCGAAGCTCTCACGGTTTTGGCCATATCTGGAGTTCTACAAGTCGTATTCTGACGATTCAACAGCTCACGCGAAGCCACGGAGATTTTCTACATTGCTGGGCAGGGAACCTGAGGCGCTGCAGTGCCATTTCACGCGCAAGAGCGCCACAACACGCGCAAGAGCGCCATTTGACGCGCAAGAGCGCCATTGTGAGTTGTCAGAGCAAAAGTCCAGGGATTGTAAGGCGCAAGAGCGCTAGCAGAAGGCGCAAGAGCGCAAGAAAAGAGGCGCAAGAGCGCAAAACGAAGCGCAAGAGCGCGAGAAAGCTCCTGGAGTACTGATTTTGCGGATATTTTCTACTTGTATTATAATTAGTAAAATACTAGTTGGGCCTAATTAATTTGGGTCAGTTATTTTTAGTCTTCTAAACACTATATAAAGACAAGTAGGTTATTATTATAGGGGAGGATTTTTGGAACGATACAGACAACTTTGTAAACACTTTCTTTTGGGGAGATTTTCCTGAGAACTTTTATTTTCCTTGAATGTTAGGCCGAATACACAATATAATCAAGTATGTATGAGAATAACGACAATTAAGAACACTGTTTATGAATCAATAAACTGTATTTATATTAACAGCTTCTCTCTTTATGATGTTAACGAATCACAAAGAGCTTCTAGGTTACAAGAATAATATATCAATAATCGCGTCCCTTCTAGGGATAACCTATCTGTGTTTATATAGTACACAGCTACATACAATCCTTATCTAATTGATATTCCTACAAGTTAGCTATACAAAACTTATCAATTAAGGATTGCTTCTTATCTTCCATTCTGTTTCCTTAGCTGTATCAATATATTCTGCTTCTTTCCATCTTCAGAATATATTGCTTCTAGAATCTTCAATTCAGCACCGACAGCTAACTCAACTATCACCTTGTCAGACTTTAAATAAACTCTGACCGGCTTCAATTAAACTCTTCACCCTGTCAGAGTTTAACTAAACTCTGACTGGCTTCTGATAAACTCTTGTCAGTACCTGTTGCTTAAACACTGATAAACAAACATTAGCAATTATATCTAACAATCTCCCCCAACTTGTTCATAATAAAATGTACAAGTTAAACATATAATTGATGATGTCAAAACCATTTAACAAATGCAGTGTTTAACATATAACAGAGTTTAATTTAAAACAGAGTTTAAATTTAGAATAGAAAATATTAAAAACTTACAGTCAGACTTTACTTGACTTCTTCAATATCAGGTACAGTCCTGAGATAATCAATCAGCAGTCTTCTCTCAGCATTCTCAAGTTCAGCTATCATAATCTCTTTCAGCTCCTTATACTCTGGATCTCCTTCACCAGTTTGATATATGGCAGCCCTCAGAGAATAGATACTGTTCTTCTTCATATCATTCCCTAGCCGAATGTACTGAGCTTTATTTGACTCTAAGTTGAATTCTAAGACTTTTAATCCCAGTGCAGTTTTAAATCTAGCACTGTTTCTCTTCATCTCCACCAACTTTCCAGCATGATCTCTATACTTTGGAATATAAGTATTTGAGACTTCTCCTCCTCCAAGCATCACTTTTGATCTCAGCATCTTTTCTCTTAAGATTTGAGCAACATTATGGGTGTGTCTGTTCTTAACTTTCAACAGATAAAGTACATATTCAAGTTCTTCCCATGATTTGAGATTTACATCAGATTCTCCAACTCTATAAACACTTCCATCACTCATGAAGTATAACAGAAACTGCTTCTTCAAGACTCTGTGAAAAATCAACTGAACAGATTCTAACTTATCAAGATTTTCTTGTGTATCCCTAATACCAGATCCTGCCAGTGAAATATTGTCTTGAGATCTGTTATTTATTCTCTTTTCCCTATGTGAACCTAAACCAGACTTATCATAAGATTCTTTTCCAAGTACAGTCCTGGTTTGAGAAAAATCCACAGGTTGAAGTGTCAGAGTTTCAGAGAGTACAGGTCTTAAGAAACCTTTGAGTTGAGGAGGTAGCTGAATTTGCACAGCTTGAGCATTGTCAGAGGCTGGCTTAACTTCAATAGTATCATCAACTTGAGCAGCGTCAGAGGTTGATTTTGCTAATATTGTTTCAACTTGAGCAATGTCAGAGGTTGAAAAAATCTTCTTAGGTAACTGTTCTTCTTCTACCAGTTTACCTTTTCCTTTGTCAGCACTTTTAATCACAGGCCTCCTTGAGTACTGTAAACTCTGATCAGAGTTTACATTCTCTTTTATAATAATTCCTTTTTCTTTCTTTCTAGGAGCCTTGATTTCCTTCTTTTTGTAGATTCCAGCTTTAAGATTTTTCTTGTGTTCTTCAGCAAGCATCTGTTCTTCAGCTTGGATATCTTCAATTGTAACATCTTTTCCATGCTCTTTAATAAAGATCCTAGCAGCAATCTCTTCATCAGTAGATGGGTTAGTTGGAACAACTAAACTTTTGTTGAGGTTTGAAGTAGATTGACCACCAGAGTTTATTACACTTCTGTGCTTTTGAGCAGAAATCCTTCTTTCATTTCCTCTGCTTCCCCCATCAGTAGAATCATCCTTCCGTCTCAGAGGTTGAGTATCTTTGCATTTGTCTTTAGGTATACTCTCCCCCTTTTTGACATCATCAGAAAGTAGTACTGATGTCAGCAATTCAATGGCAGTAGAAATGGAAGTCAGTTGAGCAGACATAGCATTCTGATTGTCCTCAACTGTCCCAAGCCTCTTCTTGATTTCTTCAGAATCCCTGGCTTGCTGCTTGAACATGGCATAGTAAGAAGTTCTGTCAGCCTTTAAAGTAAGATCCCTCAGACTTACTTCATTCCTCAGTTTTGTAAGCATTTGTTGATTCTCATCAAATCTATTATTGAGAGATTTGACTTGAATAACAGTTGCCTGTAAGCTCGTAAGGATATCAGGATTTGCAATCTTCTTGACAGAATCAGATAAAAAATCTGCAGCCCTTTGTGCTGGAAAGACACAATCTGCATTAGCCCATGCATTGTAGTACATATTCTGAAAATGCTCAGAAGCAGCCCTTTGAACTTCCCTCTCTTCAGTAGAATTTGCTTGAATATCAGAAACTTCCACTTGAATATCAGAGTTTGAATGAGAAGGACTAGCTTTAGCATTGTCATCCTCTCTGTGAATATCTTCAAGCACATTTTCAGCAGTTAATTTTGCTGTGCCCATCCTGGCAGACGATGATACTATGGAGATTTGTATGATGATCTTCCAGCAGAGCTTCCTGATGGGTACGGAGGAGTCAATCTTCTTGGAGTCCTGCAAGCTGCAAAGCAGAAAGAGAATCCAGGAAGATGATGATGATGATGATGATTCATCCTCAGGATGTTGTCAAGCAATCCCAGATGGTATAGTGATCAGATGAACAACTGGGTAGCTCTCATCAGAAGTAGTAGAGCACAATAGCTTCTGGCTCTAGCTCTTCTGCTTCAGATGTAGCATTCAAGTACTTGTCCTGGTTAAATAGATCTTTTCTTTGTAACCATAGTGATTAGTATGTACCAGAAAGATTAGCTAAACATGAGCATGAAATTGTCTGAATGTAAATTTGAATCAATTAATGAAAACAAATTTGTTTCTTTACATATCAGTATTATCAATATTGCATAGTAATTGTAAAGTGAAAAAAACGATATCACTTTAACCAATAAACTAACATACTCAGCCGCACTACGAATCACTATCAGGACTTATCAAACACACTCTTTCTTTTCTCCGTTCAATCATACTTTTTCCGAAAAACAAATGACTAATCTCAAGAGTATAAAATGTCTGAAACAAAGAAATTATTTTAACCATCAGAGATTAAAACACGGTAACCTCGGCGTATTTCACACAATACATCAGTGTTTACCATTTATCCTTCTTTGTCAATAAACTCTTTTCTCAATCTGTACAGTTGTGAAAAATGTGTGTGTAGTAGCAGAGTTTACCGAAATCAGTATTTAGATCATCTCAAAGTGCATAAAATCCACAAACTAAAGTAGTAAAAACTGGTTGCCTAAACTCTCACATAGACACTGATTTTTCTATCTAAACTCTGTATTACTGATATCCTTTCATTTGGATATGTCTTTTATTTGTCACCCCCTGTATTATTTTTTTTTATTTTTTTTTTATTTATTTATTTTTTTTTTATTTATTATTTTTCCAGTAATCAGTGGTTGGCACTAGTCACCAAAAATCAAAGATTTTAGCCCTTATTTCATACAATAAGTTCCTGGATCGTCCTAGGCACAACATGATCTCAAAGGAATTTGTGCTCTGTTTGGCATCTTTTGATTTGAGGGTGAATTATTTGTAGTAAGTAATCAGAGTTTAGACTTTTTCATCAGTAATTATAATTAACTTATGAGAGAAAATGCAAACAGCTAGTACAGACTCAGTGTATAGGATCAATAAACTAAGAGATGGTTTAAATATAGAGACAGTATCATGCTGTGTTAGCTTACTGCACATATTTGAGATCAGAATCTATCAACTCTTAAGGAGTCACAATTACTTACTGAGAATTATGCTTCATACAAATTTCTTCATTGGTCCATATGTTCCAGACAAAGTTATAATCAGAGTATGAAATTAAACTGTAACTATCAGAGTATGACCAACAGAGTTTAGCATCAGAGTGTGACCGACAGAGTATGACTAACTTTTTATGACTCACAGAGTTTATCATCAGAGTTTAACATGCTGGTTCACATAACAGTTAACACATGTAAGAAATCATGAACAGTAAAAATGAGTCTAACCCGTATCTCTAGTCAGAACCAGAGACCATTCCGAGTTCATTTACCAATCTTGTAAAAGTAGCTTCACTCAAAGGTTTGGTGAAGATATCTGCAAGTTGTTGGTCTGTAGACACAAAGTGAAGCTCAATGTTTCCTTCTTCCACATGTTCTCTGATAAAATGATACCTTATGCTGATGTGCTTGGTCATGGAATGCTGTACTGGATTACCTGTCATAGCAATAGCACTTTGGTTATCACAGAAAATAGGTATTTTAGAGTACCTTAACCCATAATCCAGCAGTTGATTCTTCATCCATAAAATCTGTGCACAACAGCTACCAGCTGCTATATACTCTGCTTCTGCAGTGGATGTAGAAATTGATTTCTGTTTCTTACTGTACCAAGAAACCAATCTGTCACCTAAAAATTGACAGCTTCCACTTGTACTTTTTCTGTCTATCTTACAGCCTGCAAAATCTGCATCAGAGTAACCAATTAACTTAAACTCTGATTCTCTAGGATACCACAAACCCAGGGTTATGGTTCCTTTGAGATATTTGAAGATCCTTTTTACAGCTGTTAGATGAGGCTCTCTGGGGTCTGCTTGAAATCTTGCACAAAGACATGTTGCATACATGATATCAGGTCTACTTGCAGTAAGATACAGTAGAGACCCTATCATTCCTCTGTAGTTAGTCATATCTACTGAGGCTCCTGTGTCTTTGTCTAGCTTTGTTGCTGTAGCCATGGGAGTTGTAGCAGATGAACTATCAAGCATACCAAATTTCTTTAGAAGATTTCTGGTATACTTTGCTTGATTGATAAAAATCCCATCATCTGTTTGTTTGACCTGTAAGCCTAGAAAGTAACTAAGCTCTCCCATCATGCTCATTTGGTACCTGGATTGCATAAGCTTTGCAAACTTCTTACAAAGTTTGTCATTAGTAGATCCAAAAATAATATCATCTACATAAATTTGAACTAAAAGCAAATCATCACCAGAATTGAAATAAAACAAGGTTTTATCAATTGTTCCTCTTGTGAACCCACTTTCTAAAAGAAATTGAGCAAGAGTTTCATACCATGCTCTTGGTGCTTGCTTTAGTCCATATAATGCCTTGTCAAGCCTGTAGACATAATCTGGATGCTTGGAATCTACAAATCCTGGTGGTTGTTCAACAAACACTTCTTCTTCAAGCTTCCCATTGAGAAAAGCACTCTTTACATCCATCTGAAAGACTTTAAACTTCTTGTGTGCAGCATAGGCCAGAAAAATCCTTATGGCCTCCAATCTTGCAACTGGAGCAAAGGTTTCATCATAGTCAATTCCTTCCTGTTGTGAATAACCTTTTGCCACAAGTCTAGCCTTGTTTCTTGTAATCACACCTTCACTGTCAGTCTTGTTTCTGAAAACCCACTTTGTACCTACAATTGATCTATTCTTTGGTCTAGGTACAAGTGTCCAGACTTCATTTCTTTCAAATTCGTTTAACTCTTCTTGCATTGCTGTTATCCAGTGTGCATCTTGAAGAGCTTCCTCCACTTTCTTTGGTTCTGTTTGAGACAAGAAGGCATGATACAGACACTCATTATTTGTTGCACTTCTAGTTCTCACACTAGCATCAGGATCTCCAATTATGAGATCAGGTGTGTGTGCCTGTGTCCACTTTCTTGTTGTTGGTAAGTGGTTTCTTGCATCATTATTGAATCCTCCCCCTTGATCCATGCTCTCCTGATTCATATGTTGACTTTCTGTAGCATCTGAGGCTCCCCCTGAATTGGATGGCTCAGAGTTTGAACTTGCAGAGTTTGAATCAGTTTCCTCAACTGACTCACTTGCTGTGTCTTGTTGAGCTTCTTCACGCTCCCCCTCAACTGGTTCTCTATTTTGTTCAATTTGAGAATTTCCATTTTCTCCAGTATTTACCAGTAGAGGTTCAGAGTATGCTTCGTCAGAGTTTGTCAACCCTGCTTCATCAGAGTTTATATCATCAGAGAATATATCTTCATTTTCAAAACGCAGTTGATCATATCCATCCTTGTCTTCAAGTCCAATTATTTTCTTGTCATCAAACGACACATGTATAGATTCCATGATCACCTTAGTTCTTAGATTATAAACTCTGAATGCTTTTGTTGACAATGGATAGCCAACAAAGATTCCTTCATCAGCTTTTAACTCGAACTTTGTCAACTGTTCAGGATGAGTCTTCAACACAAAGCATTTGCATCCAAATATATGAAAATATTTCAAATTTGGCTTCTTATTTTTCACCATCTCATATGGTGTTTTCCCATGCTTGTTGATCAATGTTGCATTTTGAGTAAAACAAGCAGTTTGAACAGCTTCTGCCCAGAAATAGGTTGGTAACTTTGCTTCATCAAGCATTGTTCTGGCAGCTTCGATTAAAGTTCTGTTCTTTCTTTCAACTACACCATTTTGCTGTGGAGTTCCAGGTGCAGAAAATTCTTGTTTCACTCCTCTTTCCTTGCAGAAAGCTTCCAAGATTGAGTTTCTGAATTCAGTTCCATTATCACTCCTTATAATTTTGACTTTGTGCTGTGATCCTTTGTCCAGTAGATTTACATGATCCATCAGTATTTGAGCAGTTTCATCCTTCTTTGACAAGAAATATACCCATGTATATCTAGTATATTCATCAACAATTACTAGAGCATATTTCTTTCTGCCCATAGACATCACATTTACTGGTCCAAAGAGATCAACATGTAGAAGATGATAAGGTTCCACTACTGAAGATTCAGATTTGCTCTTGAAAGATGACTTCCTTTGCTTGGCCTTTTGACAAGAATCACATAGACCATCTAGATTGAGTATTGATTTTGGAAGTCCTCTCACAAGATCCTTTCTAATAAGCTCATTTATATTGTTCAAGTTTAGATGAGAGAGTTTCTTGTGCCAATTCCAACTCTCTTCATTTGACATTCTGGCTGTCAGACACACTGTCCTACCATCAGAGTTTGTTACCAAACTTGCTTCATAAATGTTGTTGCGCCTGTGTCCAACTAGAACAACTTTTCCAGTAGATTTACTGATAACTTCACAGTATTCACTGTGAAAATCTACATGGTTTCCTCTGTCACAGATTTGACTCACAGATAGCAGATTATGCTTGAGTCCTGAGACTAGAGCTACATTGGTAATGATGACACTTCCAAGATTGATATTGCCATATCCCAGAGTGTGTCCTATGTTGCCATCTCCATAGGAAACCTTTGGGCCAGCCTTCTCCTTAAAGTCTGATAGCAGGGCTTTCTTTCCAGTCATATGTCCTGAGCATCCACTGTCTAAGATAAGTGTGCTCTCTATTATACCCTGCAAACACAAACAAACACTAAGTGTTAGTTTTAAGGATCCAGACTTGCTTGGATCCTTTGTCCTTCTTAACAGTGTTAGCTTTTGCAGCGGAATCAGCATTATCAGAGTTTAAACTAACATTGTCAGATTTTACACTAGCAGAGTTTGCTCTAACCCATTTTAAATTGGGTTTTAGCTCATAATAGTTATGATAAATTGCATGATAACTCTTACATGTGTAAATAGAATGCCAAGTGCTCCCACAATGTTTACATAAAGTCTGTGGTTTTACTCTAACATAATCATTCTTTACTTCTGAAGTAGAAGGTAAAGAATTAATATGTTTGTTCTTAGTGCAAAATCTAGCAAGATGATTAGAACTACCACAATTATAACATGTTTTTCTTGAGGCACTAGCATTAGGCATATGATTATTTCTATTATTTATGCCTACTTTTCCATTCCTATTTCTCTTGGACCCTTTAGGTTTCATGGCAGACTTAACCTCTTTGAGCTTATGTTTAAACTGTTTTCCTGTCATTAAACCAACATTAACCTGCTTCTCACAGATTTTAATTGATTCTTTAACAGCTTCTAGCTCAACAAGCTTCTCTGTTTTAGATTCAATATCTACTTGTTCAACACAAGCTTCAACTGTCTCCTTAACAGCTTCTTTCACAACTACAGATTTTAGCTTGGTGGATTCTGGAACAAATATCACAGGTTTAAGTTGTGGTTTAACCTTAACTTTGTCTTTAAACCTAAGCTCATCGTTTTCACAATAGCCTAAACCTACAGAATCTGTTTGAAACACTTGATGAGTGTCTCTTCCAGAGTTTGTCCAAGTCATAATTACTTTTCTTTCTTTTTCAAGTTCAGATTCTAGCTGCTTATTTAACTTAAGCACTTCCTGTTCAATATAAACAGCATCATCTCTTTCTTTTTGAATTTGCTTCATATTCTCAAGTTCTCTTTCAAGAAACTTGTTTCTTTCTTTAAGACTAAGAT
Source organism: Heracleum sosnowskyi (assembly GCA_030848705.1). Taxonomy (NCBI): domain Eukaryota; kingdom Viridiplantae; phylum Streptophyta; class Magnoliopsida; order Apiales; family Apiaceae; genus Heracleum; species Heracleum sosnowskyi. Next base: position 11,248,786 of record CM061245.1, read on the forward strand.
TCTCAGCTTTAATTCTCTCATTCTCTAAAGTCTGATCCCTATAGCTAACATGTACGCTTTTCAGATATACTCTTAACTCAGATATATTATCAGCATCATAAGCATAAGTAGTTAGGGGTACCTTATTTTCAGATGATTCAGTCTCATCTCTGACAGTAGCCATAAGAGCATAGTTTTCTCCATCATCAGAGTCTGAAGTATCTGCCCAGTCTTTGCCTTTAGAGATGAGTGCTTTCTCAGATTTGCCTTTCTTGCACTCTGGAGCATAATGACCCATCTCCTTACACTTGTAGCACTGGATTTGAGACTTATCCTTCTTGCCAGACTTGGTCTCCTTTCCATCAGACTTTCTGAAACTTCTCCTTTCAGAGTTTGAATCTTTCCTTGAGAATCTCTTTCCTTTCTTGAAGTTCTTGAATCCCATCTTCTTAAAGGTCTTCACCATCAATGCAGCCATTTGCATCAACTCCTCTTCATCATCCTCAGAGTCAGAAGCTTCATCAGAGTTTGAGTCATCATCAGATTTTGATGACTCACTTTCAGATTTAATAACTAAAGCCTTTCCCTTGGCTTTCTTCCTTGATGATTCCTTCTTGATGAGCTTCTCCTCGACTTTGAGAGCAACAGATTTTGTCTTCTTGCTGGATCTCCTGTTTCTTTGTTCTATCTCCAGTTCATGAGTCTTTAACAATCCATAGATCTCATCAAGATCTGTATCAGCAAGATCATAATTATCTCTGATTGTTGTTGCCTTTAAATCCCACTTTTCAGGTAGAGATAACAGAAACTTGAGATTTGACTCTTCAAGTTCATATTCTTTATCAACCAAAGACAGATCATTCAACAGTTTGCAAAATCTGTCATAAGTCTCAGTCAAGGTTTCATTAGATCTTGAATCAAAGTGCTCATACTCTTGTGTGAGTATTGTTTTTCTGTTCTTTTTAATAGCACCTGTTCCCTGGCATCTGACTTCCAAAGCATCCCATATTTCTTTGGCAGTTTTGCAGCCAATTACTCTGTTAGACATTACATTATCTAAAGCACTGTGGAGAAGATGTCTAACCTTTGCATCTTTTGCAATTGATGAGATGTCCTCAGGAGTCATATCTTTCTTTTCCTTTGGAACAGTCTTTTGTGCTTGACCATCAACAACAGGGGACAATTTAGTTGGCATATGAGGACCATCATTAATTCTGTCAAGGTATTCTGGATCTGTAGCCTCCAGAAACATAGTCATCTTCACCTTCCAAATCGGATACTCTACTGGCCTGAGAATTGGAACCCTGATTGTTTCATATCGACTCACAGAATTGGGCTTAACCTGTTCAGCCTTAGAAGCAGTTTGATTTTCTTCAGACATGATTAATACTGTGTTTGAATCGTAAAACTGTATATATTAAACAGCCTTGGCTCTGATACCAATTGTTAGGCCGAATACACAATATAATCAAGTATGTATGAGAATAACGACAATTAAGAACACTGTTTATGAATCAATAAACTGTATTTATATTAACAGCTTCTCTCTTTATGATGTTAACGAATCACAAAGAGCTTCTAGGTTACAAGAATAATATATCAATAATCGCGTCCCTTCTAGGGATAACCTATCTGTGTTTATATAGTACACAGCTACATACAATCCTTATCTAATTGATATTCCTACAAGTTAGCTATACAAAACTTATCAATTAAGGATTGCTTCTTATCTTCCATTCTGTTTCCTTAGCTGTATCAATATATTCTGCTTCTTTCCATCTTCAGAATATATTGCTTCTAGAATCTTCAATTCAGCACCGACAGCTAACTCAACTATCACCTTGTCAGACTTTAAATAAACTCTGACCGGCTTCAATTAAACTCTTCACCCTGTCAGAGTTTAACTAAACTCTGACTGGCTTCTGATAAACTCTTGTCAGTACCTGTTGCTTAAACACTGATAAACAAACATTAGCAATTATATCTAACATTGAAGATAGAAGATTAAAGGTTCATCTCTATTCCTTATAATTATGTGTTCATCTTACAATTCATATATCTCTTGTTTAGTTAATTCAATTATGAGTGAGTAGATTATTAATCTAGGGTTAAGTTGAACCCTAGTTATGATTGATGTGTGAATTTCCCAATTCCCCCAATTTAATTGTTTAATTGCTTTTGCTTATTGAGTTGTTTAAATTAACAATTGCAGATCAGACGTGATTATGTGTTGTTTGAACCAATATCTAATTATCAACGAGAGTTGGAATTAGATGGTTGTGATTTATCCAATAAGAACATGAAATTCTCCATGAGAATAGGTAGAATGGATTGTTAGGAAATTAGGGTGCCGTGATTAATGTCTCTAAATTACATGATACCATGAGAATAGGTTTGATTGTATTTTAAGAGAAGCCATTAATACCTGAGAGGGGTTTTTGGTATTTATAGGGCGCATCTTTCCTTTTGAGTATTTTATCTGATTAATTGGGGAGGGAATTCACGATTGCATTAATTCATGCTAGTGGGGATACTTAATTCTGGATGTTTTTAATATTTGATTTAATATAAACACAATTCGCTTTAGTATAAGATTAGTTTAATAAATTCTCAATATTTATTGTGATACTTGCTTAGCCGAATTAAATCAGAAACAACTAGTGATTGATACGTTTGTCTCTGTGGGATCGACTCTGACTTACCCTGCTACACAGTTAGAAGGATTAGTTAGATATTATAATTTGATAGGCACGCGACAGCCTTGTCAAATTTTTGGCGCCGCTGCCGGGGACAAAGCAGTGTTAGATTAGTTAATTTTGAATTGATTTAGCTAAGTATTTTAGTTGTGTTGCTTCGGCTATTATTCCCTTGTTAATTGATCATCGTTTCTAGTTCTCTTGTTGCATGCACACTCGAAGTTCAGGTACTGAAAACTTAATTGATATTGATCCTGAAATTGAAGCTACAGCAAGAAGGCAAAAAGGCAAGCGAAGGAAAAACAAAGACAAGGTAGTTATGGGTGATGCACCTGCAGCTAAGGCTCTTAGGGAGCATGGTATGCCAGATGCTACAGGCGTACTCTCAAGCATTGTCAGACCAGCAATCACAGCTACTCACTTTGAATTGAAGCCTCAGTTTATCCAATTCATCTCTAATGACTCTTTCGCAGGATTGTCCAATGAAAATCCTGTTGATCATCTTGAGAGTTTTCTGGAGAAGTGTGATACAATAAAGATGACCAATGTAAGTGATGAAGCTGTTAAGCTGCGATTATTTCCATTCTCTCTTCGGGATGCAGCAAAAGATTGGTTGAAGGATGAAGGGCCAAATACATTCACTACTTGGGATAGTCTTGCGAAGGCTTTTCTACTTAAATTCTTCAGTCAGAAGAAGACCTCTAAGCTCCGAAATGAGATCTCTAATTTTCGTCAAGATGATGACGAGTCACTTCATGATGCTTGGAGAAAATTTAAGCGACTTCAGAGACAATGCCCTCACCATGGAATTCCTGACTGGTTGTTGATTCAAACATTCTACAATGGGTTGACACAAGAGTTCCGAAACTTTGTTGATGCTTCTTCTGGTGGTTCTATTATGAAGAAGAGTACTGAAGATGCGAAAGCTTTGTTAGACGAGATGGCGTCTAATGATAATTATCCATACAATGATCGAAATCATCCTAAAAAGGGTGGTAAGTATGATGTTGATGCTCTAACCATGATTAATGCCACTATGTAGGCTATGGTCAAAAAGATTGAGCAATTGGATGTCAGAAGCACTCCATCTACTGTTGCTTCATGTGAGATATGTGGTGTTGTTGGACACACCAAACTTGCTTGTCAATACAATCCTTCTGGAATGGCAGTTGAGCAAGCTAATGCTCTTTACAATCAGAATCAGAGGCCGCAGTATAATCCTTACTCCAACACGTACAATCCAGGTTGGAGAGATCATCCAAATTTCTCCTACAGGAACAATCAGGGTCAAGGACAATCTTCACAAAATAATTTTTCTCAGCCTCCTGGTTTTCAGCAAGCTCAGCCGCAGAAATCTAACTTGGAAAGTCTTATGGAAGGATTTATCTCTACTCAATCGAAGAAGAATGAGCACTTCGATTCAAGCATAAATGAAATAAAAGCTCACAACAAAATGATGGAGAACACGATCACTCAAATTTCTCAACAGTTGAGCCAACTTAATAAGTCTTCGGGCCAACTTCCTGGCCAAACTGAGCAGCCGTCAAGGGGGCATATCAATGCTGTAACTTTGAGAAGTGGTAAAGAATTGAAAGAGCCGGAATTGAATGCGAGCAAAAATGTTGAGAATGCTAAAGAAAGTAAAGAGGAGATTGCAACTGAGAAACAGGTAGAACCAGAGATCGTGGAAAAAGAAAAGAAAGAATCAGTAGTTGTTCCTCTCAAACCATATGTGCCGCCTGTTCCTTTTCCACAAAGGTTGGGACAAGCGAAGCTAGAGAAGAAGTATGGTAAGTTCCTTGAAATTTTGCAGAAGCTACATATTAATATCCCATTCATGGATGCTATCACTGAGATGCCATCTTATGCAAAATTCCTGAAAGATATTTTGTCAAGAAAGAGAAAAATTGAAGAAAGCTCTACCATCTCATTAACGGCAGAGTGCAGTGCCATCTTGCAAAATGATCTTCCAAAGAAGTTAGCGGACCCAGGTAGCTACTCAATTCCTGTTCAGCTTGGGGATGTCGAAATTAAAAGAGCTTTGTGTGATCTTGGAGCAAGCGTCAGTTTGATGCTTTTGTCGATTTGTAAAAAACTTCAGATGGGTGAACTGAAACCCACACGTATCTCTTTACAACTGGCAGACAGAAGTGTGAAGTTTCCATTGGGAATTCTTGAAGATGTGCCCCTTAAGGTAGGAAAGTTTTATATTCCATGTGATTTTGTTGTCATGGAAATGGAAGAAGATGCAAATATTCCTATCATTCTTGGGAGGCCTTTCTTAGCAACAGCTGGAGCTATCATTGACATGAAAAATGGAAGAATTTCTTTTGAAGTAGGCGAAGAGAAGATGGAATTCAAGCTGCAAAGTACAATGGGACATCCTTCTACGGATGAGTTTGTGAATAGGGTGGATGCACTAGAGGAAGTGATCGACATGAAATCCAAAATTCTACTATCTGAGGATCCACTTCAAGCTGTTCTTGAGGGTAACGTTGATGAAGAAAATGGAGAGTGTCAGGGTTACGAGAAGCTTTTGGATGCAGCACCTACATATAAGCATGAACATTCTAATGTGCTACAGCATGAGGAAGTTAAGGAGAGTTCCACGCCTCCTAAGGTAGAACTGAAACCACTACCTGCATCTTTGAAATATGTGTTTATGGGCCCTAATGAAACATATCCTATCATTGTTAATTCTGAGCTTGATGACATTCAAATTGAGCAGTTGCTCACGGTCTTGAGAAAATATAAAAATGTTATTGGGTATTCCATTGATGATATTAAGGGCATTAATCCATCATTCTGCATGCATAAGATTATTTTGGAAGATGAGCAGGCTTCTTCTATTGAGCCTCAACGGAGACTCAATCCTAATATGATGGAGGTGGTCAAAAAGGAGGTTTTAAAACTTCTTGATGCAGGTATAATCTATCCTATCTCTGACAGCAAGTGGGTTAGTCCTGTGCATGTTGTTCCAAAGAAAGGAGGAATGATCGTGGTGAAGAATGATAAGGGTGAGTCGATCTCTACTAGAACTGTAACAGGGTGGCGCATGTGCATTGATTATCGGAAATTGAATAAGGCCACAAGGAAAGATCATTTTCCTCTCCCTTTTATTGATCAAATGCTTGAAAGATTGGCGAAACATTCTTACTTCTGCTTCTTAGATGGATATTCAGGATTTTTCCAGATTCCTATCCATCCGAAGGATCAAGAAAAGACGACTTTTACATGTCCCTATGGTACATTTGCATACCGCAGAATGCCGTTTGGATTATGTTGTGCACCTCCCACATTTCAGCGATGCATGATGGCAATTTTCTCAGATTTTATTGAAGACATTATGGAGGTTTTTATGGATGACTTCTCAGTTGGTGGAACTTCTTTTCATGCATGTTTACATAACTTGGAGAAGGTACTTCATAGATGTCAAGAAGTTAATTTAATTCTCAATTGGGAAAAATGTCACTTTATGGTACAAGAGGGAGTTGTTTTGGGTCATGTTGTGTCAAAAAGAGGCATTGAAGTTGATAGAGCCAAGGTCGAAGTTGTTGAGCGCTTACCACACCCTACTTCAGTCAAGGGGATAAGAAGTTTTCTTGGTCATGCTGGATTCTATCGCCGTTTCATAAAAGATTTTTCGAAGATTGCTCGACCTCTTACTGAGCTTTTGGGTAAGGAGGTACCTTTTGTGTTCACTGATGCTTGTGTTGAGGCTTTTGAAACGTTAAAGAAAGCTCTTGTTTCTGCCCCAATTATACAACCACCGGATTGGAGTCTGCCATTTGAGATCATGTGTGATGCTAGTGATCAAGCTATTGGTGCAGTACTAGGCCAAAGGAAAGATGGAAAGCTGCATGCTATATACTATACAAGCAAGACCTTGGATGGAGCTCAAATTAATTATGCAACAACGGAGAAAGAATTGCTAGCAGTGGTGTATTCTATGGAAAAATTTCGATCCTATCTCGTTGGTTCGAAAGTTATTGTTCACACGGATCATGCAGCTTTGAGATACTTAATGAGTAAGAAGGATGCTAAACCTCGTTTGATTCGTTGGATTTTGCTTCTTCAAGAATTTGACTTAGAGATTAAGGATAAGAAAGGGGCTGAGAACGTGGTTGCTGATCATCTTTCACGCCTTACTCTTGATAAGGATGATGATAAATCTACTCCGATTGATGATTCTTTTCCTGACGATCATCTACTTTCTCTTGCAAGTCTAGAGGTTCCTTGGTATGCTGACATAGCTAATTTCTTAGCAAGTGGAACTGTTCCTCATGGTTACTCATCGCAGCAAAAGAAGAAATTTTTCTATGATGTGAGGAAGCACTTTTGGGATGATCCGTTTCTCTATAAATCTTGTGCTGATGGAGTCATTAGAAGATGTGTTCCGTATTATGAGATTTCCTCTATAATCTCACATTGTCACGATTTTCCAAGTGGTGGTCATGCAAGTACTACGAAAACTGCTGCAAAGATTCTTCAGTGCGGTTTTTATTGGCCAACTCTCTTTAAAGATGTCTACCAATATGTTCATTCTTGTGATCGTTGCCAAAGAACGGGGAATATTTCAAGACGCAATGAGATGCCTCTAAATAGCATTCTTGAAGTGGAGCTTTTCGATGTGTGGGGAGTAGATTTCATGGGACCTTTCCCTCCATCTTTTAAGAACAGATATATCTTGGTAGCTGTGGACTACGTCTCAAAATGGGTTGAAGCCATTGCATCACCCACTAATGATGCTCGTGTTGTGAGCAAGTTCTTTAAGAAGACGATTTTTCCTAGATTTGGAGTGCCAAGGATTTTGATTAGTGATGGAGGAAAGCATTTTCTCGAAAATCGATTTGAAGCTATGTTGAAAAAATATGGAGTTTATCATAAGGTGGGACTTTCTTATCACCCCCAAACCAGTGGTCAAGTGGAGATCTCTAACCGTGAAATAAAGAATATCTTGGAGAAGACAGTTGCAAAATCAAGGAAGGATTGGTCCATGAAGCTTGATGATGCACTTTGGGCTTATAGAACTGCGTTTAAGACACCTATTGGGACAACTCCGTATAGATTGGTTTATGGAAAAGCATGTCATCTTCCCGTAGAGTTAGAGCACCGTGCATTTTGGGCTATCAAGGGTCTAAATTTTGATATGTTAGCAGCGGGTGAGAAGAGACTTCTACAACTTAATGAGCTTGATGAGCTTCGTTTTGAGGCTTATGAAAGTTCTAAGCTTTACAAGGAGAAAACAAAGAAGTGGCATGACAAAGGGCTGTTACGAAGAGAATTCAAGGAAGGGGAGTTAGTTCTTCTGTTCAATTCGAGGTTAAGACTTTTTCCCGGAAAATTGTGTTCTAGGTGGTCGGGTCCGTTCAAGGTACAAAAGGTTTTTCCATATGGTGCAGTTGAATTGTTGAATACCAATGGAGTGTCGTTTAAGGTGAATGGTCAAAGAGTGAAGCACTATAGAGCTGGTGAACCAATTAATGAGGAGGCGGATATTCAGCTATTTTCTCCTTCTGCAGAATGATTGATGAGTCGGTGTCGGGCTAACGACGTTAAACAAATGCGCTACTTGGGAGGCAACCCATGGATTCTGTATACTGTGGAGGACTGGTGCACTTCAGGCTTCGACATAGGGGAGTATTTCTTTCCTTCTTGTTATTAGTCGATATTCTTAGTATTGTGTCATTGAGGACATTGCCACATTTAAGTGTGGGGATGTGAATAATTCTAGCCATGCAATTTGATTAGTTGTTGTATTTTGCTGATTATACCCATGCATGCTTAGAAATCTTGTGTTTATGGATGCTTTTGATTGAGAAGTGATATGTGATGTTCTTGTGCACATACGTACACTAGCAAGTAGAAACTAGTAGACTTATTGAATGTGCTAAATGATTAGAATGACATGAATATGTGCAAGATAATTTGGTCTATATGCTTTGAGTACAAGTAGGTACGTTAGAGAGACATCTATTTGGGATTGATTGTGCTTTTACACACCAAGCGAGTTTTGAGCCCTATATGCATATCTTTTGCATTATTTTTCGTTTGCTTGAGTGTCCACTTGTTATTTGCATTGCTAGCACGTGTTTGAGGTCTTTCTTAAGATGCATGACATTAATTGATGACAACATGATAAAGGCAATAGTTTAACCTTATATTTCCCATATTACCAAACCATTTATACATGATCCATTAGTTAACCCGTTGGGCCTAATCTTATTCTTTCGGTGACACACCACGTTACTTGCCATTATCCTTTTTATTGTATTGGCCTTACATTAAAATTTGAACCCAATTGTCAAAGGCTAGTATTGTTCTTAAGGGAGTAATAAGGTGTGCATGAAGGGGGTTATTGATGATCATAACTTTGGGGGGAATATTGAGTTGGGTTGTGTGCTTGTTAGTCGAAATTTGTTAAATATCAAGGGATCATTGTTCGTGCTTGTTATTAGCTCTCTCGAAAAAAAAAAAAAAAGAAGAAAGAAAAAAAAAAAAAAACGAAAAAATAATAATAATAAATTTGAGAGCATTCTTATATTTTATGATCCTACTTTGATTCGACTAGTCAAGTTGTTATAAATAAAAGTTCAAGTGTGGGGATGAAAGTATGGGAGTTGTTAATTTCATTGTTGAGTACTAGCTTTTGACTTAACCCTCTTTGGCTTTACTTGACATACCTTGTCCCTAGCCCACGTTACAACCCTAATAAAAGACCTTTTGATTGTCATTGATTGTGTAAGTTGTGTTGAGGGTTAGATTGATACCACGTGTAAAGCATGTTTATGATATTGTTGGAGTTGAGTGAAACACTTACCCTTTTGTTTTGAGTGAATATTTATTGTGAGTGAACGGTGAGTTTTTGCTTTTGGCATAGGAGATCCCATATTTTGTCTCAAAGATGTGCTCTTGTGTGCTTAGCATGTTTACCAACCTATTCTTACATTTGACATGAATTTCTATGATTTTATGCATTTTCTTTGAGTAGACCAAGTGGGTACTTGCACTTTAGACACCAAGGCATTGCATTTTCATTTTGATTCTTAAACTGATATGGCATGAGAGGACTTGTGTGTGTGGTGTTGTGTTGGCGTTAATCTTTTGCATGGTTGGATGAATTTTGTGGGTATATTCACTATAAGCCCTCGCGAGACCTTACTCGTCCACTAGGGCTACCTAGGGGTTTAAAGGACTTGTTGCATATGTTAAATGCAACCGTGATCACCTACGGAAGTGGTACTAGTTAGTTTAGTGTATTATTTTAGTTTGCACGAGGACGCGCAAAGTGCTAAGTGTGGGGATATTTGATAGAGTGTATTTTTATATATACTTTATAGGATTTTATTCCCGCATTTACGGTGCTTTTGCGAATAATCGTGAGTATTTAATTAGTTTTTAATGAATTTGTGCAGGAAATAAATAATTGCCAAGTTGAAAGAAATCGAGCATGATTCAGTGATTTATGTGATTTTTAGTTCGAGAATTTGATTTGGTGAATTTACGAGAAGAAATGAATAAGTTATGGTTGCGAAGCTCTCACGGTTTTGGCCATATCTGGAGTTCTACAAGTCGTATTCTGACGATTCAACAGCTCACGCGAAGCCACGGAGATTTTCTACATTGCTGGGCAGGGAACCTGAGGCGCTGCAGCGCCATTTCACGCGCAAGAGCGCCACAACACGCGCAAGAGCGCCATTTGACGCGCAAGAGCGCCATTGTGAGTTGTCAGAGCAAAAGTCCAGGGATTGTAAGGCGCAAGAGCGCTAGCAGAAGGCGCAAGAGCGCAAGAAAAGAGGCGCAAGAGCGCAAAACGAAGCGCAAGAGCGCGAGAAAGCTCCTGGAGTACTGATTTTGCGGATATTTTCTACTTGTATTATAATTAGTAAAATACTAGTTGGGCCTAATTAATTTGGGTCAGTTATTTTTAGTCTTCTAAACACTATATAAAGACAAGTAGGTTATTATTATAGGGGAGGATTTTTGGAACGATACAGACAACTTTGTAAACACTTTCTTTTGGGAGATTTTCCTGAGAACTTTTATTTTCCTTGAAGATAGAAGATTAAAGGTTCATCTCTATTCCTTATAATTATGTGTTCATCTTACAATTCATATATCTCTTGTTTAGTTAATTCAATTATGAGTGAGTAGATTATTAATCTAGGGTTAAGTTGAACCCTAGTTATGATTGATGTGTGAATTTCCCAATTCCCCCAATTTAATTGTTTAATTGCTTTTGCTTATTGAGTTGTTTAAATTAACAATTGCAGATCAGACGTGATTATGTGTTGTTTGAACCAATATCTAATTATCAACGAGAGTTGGAATTAGATGGTTGTGATTTATCCAATAAGAACATGAAATTCTCCATGAGAATAGGTAGAATGGATTGTTAGGAAATTAGGGTGCCGTGATTAATGTCTCTAAATTACATGATACCATGAGAATAGGTTTGATTGTATTTTAAGAGAAGCCATTAATACCTGAGAGGGGTTTTTGGTATTTATAGGGCGCATCTTTCCTTTTGAGTATTTTATCTGATTAATTGGGGAGGGAATTCACGATTGCATTAATTCATGCTAGTGGGGATACTTAATTCTGGATGTTTTTAATATTTGATTTAATATAAACACAATTCGCTTTAGTATAAGATTAGTTTAATAAATTCTCAATATTTATTGTGATACTTGCTTAGCCGAATTAAATCAGAAACAACTAGTGATTGATACGTTTGTCTCTGTGGGATCGACTCTGACTTACCCTGCTACACAGTTAGAAGGATTAGTTAGATATTATAATTTGATAGGCACGCGACAGCCTTGTCACACAATAAGAGATAATTATGAGCTTGCTGATACAGATCTTGATGAAATCTATGGGTTGTTGAAAACTCATGAACTGGAGATAGAACAAAGGAATAGAAGATTGAGTAAAAAGACAAAATCTGTTGCTCTCAAAGTTGAGGAGAAGCCCATCAAGAAGGAATCATCAAGAAAGAAAGCCAAGGGAAAGGCTTTAGTCATTAAATCTGAAAGCGAGTCATCAAACTCTGATGATGACTCAAACTCTGATGAAGCTTCTGACTCTGAGGATGATGAAGAACAGATGATGCAAATGGCTGCACTGATGGTGAAGACCTTCAAGAAGATGGGATTCAAGAACTTTAAGAAAGGAAAGAGATTCTCAAGGAAAGATTCAAACTCTGAAAGGAAAAGTTTTAGAAAGTCTGATGGAAGGGAGACCAAGTCTGGCAAGAAGGATAAATCTGAAATCCAGTGCTACAAGTGTAAGGAGATGGGTCACTATGCTCCAGAGTGCAAGAAAGGCAAATCTGAGAAAGCACTCATCTCTAAAGGCAAAGACTGGGCAGATACTTCAGACTCTGATGATGGAGAAAATTATGCTCTAATGGCAACTGTCAGAGATGAGACTGAATCATCTGAAAATAAGGTACCCCTAACTACTTATGCTTATGATACTGATAATATATCTGAATTGAGAGTATATCTGAAAAGCGTACATGTTAGTTATAGGGATCAGACTTTAGAAAATGAGAGAATTAAATCTGAGAATCTTAGCCTTAAAGATAGAAACAAGTTTCTTGAAGGAGAACTTGAAAATATGAAGCAGATTCAAAAAGAAAGAGATGATGTTGTTTATGTAGAACAGGAGTTGCTGAAAAGATATAAGCAATTAGAATCTGATCTAGAAAAAGAAAGAAAAATAATCAAGACTTGGACAGATTCTGGAAGAGACACTCATTAAGTGTTTCAGACAGATTCTGTAGGTTTAGGCTATTGTGAAAATGATGAACTTAGGTTTAAAGACAAAGTTAAGGTAAAACCACAACTTAAACCTGTGAAATTTGTTCCAGAAGCCAATAAGTTAAAATCTGTTGTAATAAGAGAAGCTGATATGGAATCAGATGAAGCCTGTGAAAGACAGGAAATCTACACAACTTTCAGGATTCACCAAACCTAAAATTCTTGAAGACTTAAAGCTTGAAGCTGTGAAATTCTCAGAAACCAGAACTGTATTGGGAAAAGAAGCTTTTGATAAATCTGGACTGGGATCACACAGAGAGAGAAGAATAAATAACAGATCTCAAGATAACATTTCACTGGCAGAATCTGGTATTGGGGTTACACAAGAAAATCTTGATAAGTTAGAATCTGTTCAGTTGATTTTTCACAGAATATTGAAGAAGCAGTTTTTGTTATACTTCATGAGTGATGGAAGAGTTTATAAAGTTGGAGAATCTGATGTTAATCTCAAATCATGGGAAGAACTGGAGTATGTACTTTATCTTTTAAAAGTCAAAAACAGATATACTCATGATGTTGCTCAAGTGTTGAGAGAAAAGATGCTGAGATCTAAAGCTATGCTTGGAGGAGGAGTATCAAGTGTCTACATTCCAAAGTATAGGGATCATACTGGAAAGTTGGTGGAAATGAAGAAAAATAGTGCTAGATTCAGGACTACACTAAATAATAAAGTTCTAGAGTTCAATCTAGAGTCTGATAAGGCTTTTTATATCAGACTTGGCAATGAAATGAACAAGAATAGCATCTATTCTTTAAGGGCTGCCATTTATCAAATTGGTGAAGATGAACCAGAATTGAAGGAGCTGAAGAAGGATATGATTGCTGAACTAGATCGAGCTGAGAGAAAGCTGCTGATTGATTATCTCAGGACAGTACCTGATATTGAAGAAGTCAAGTAAAGTCTGACTGTAAGTTTTTTATGTTTTCTATTCTAAGTTAAATTTAAATTCTGTTTTAAAATTAAACTCTGACATATTTTAAACACTGCATTTGTTATATGTTTTGACATCATCAATTATCTTTTTAACTTGTACATTTTTATTATGAACAAGTTGGGGGAGATTGTTAGATATAATTGCTGACGTTTGTTCATCAGTGTTTAAGTACCAGGTACATATCAGAGTTTACATGGAAGCCGGTCAGAGTTTGTTAAAGTCTGACAGGGTGATAGTTGACTTAGCTGTCGGTGCAAAGATAAAGATTCTAGAAGCAATATATTCTGAAGATGGAAAGAAGCAGAATATATTGATACAGCTAAGGAGACTGAACAGAAGACTGAAGCAATCCTTAATTGATAATAATTGTATAGCTAATTTATAGGAGTATCAATTAGAGATGGATTGTAAGTAGCTGTGTACTATATAAACACAGATAGGTTATCCCTAGAAGGGACACGCGAACATTGAATATATTATTCTTGTAACCTAGTAGCTCTTTGTGATTCATTAACATCACTAAGAGAGAATTATTTAATATAATTCAGTTTGTTGATTTACAAACCTGTGTTCTTGATTGTTATTCTCATACATACTTGATTATATATTGTGTATTCGGCCTAACACACATTATATATTTTTTCTAACAAAGTCCATCCTTTTCTAAATATATCACGGGAAATTGTCTTTTACAATTTACTTTTTCTATTTTTCTCACTAAAATCCATTCTTTTTCCAAAAATATCACAGGAAACTCTTTACTTATTTATTTTAAAATGTTGATATGGTCAGAAAAGTAATTATAGAAATATAATTGACGGTCCAATGAAAAGGCGTGATATTTAATGCCCAAATCCCTAATTATTCATTAATTTCGTAATTAATGAATAAGGAAAATATACAGCTCATTAAAAGAGCCCAAATTATGGCAAATTGGTCAAAGAAGGATCCAGAATCTCAATTAAAGGCGATTAATGAGTCATATCCTTTATCAACAAGGAAAAGACTTATCCTGCAAGCAATATAATGCTTATCCAATATCAAAAAGGAGACTTATTCGCTAAGACTCCTAAAACATACCATAAATACTAGGCTCCAGACGCCTATATAAGGTCCCTGATCCTACAATCAGAACTACGTCTTTGACTTGATTCTCAGCATTAATTGAGATACGTAGGCATCTTGTGAAGACCAATTTAGTCCGGAAACACGAGTGCAGCCATTAAAGCTCGAAACTCATTAATCCTAGCATTAAATTCACAAAACACGTTTTTTAATCCATAACAAATGTATTTAAATACTTTTAATTATTAAATTTTAAAACCTCATTTTCCAAAAATATCACGGACATTTACCTTTTTAAACTAAATATATGTTACATTTTTTTATTTTTTCTTACTAAAACCCCTCATTTTCCAAAAATATAACGGGCAAACCCATACTTATTTATTTTAAAATCTGTTTTAATGTTTTTAATTAATTAAAAGTGTTTAGCTATTTTAACATGCCTACTTATTTTTTGCACAATTAAAATTAATAAGACATTAAAAAAATAATAATAAAATAACAATTAACAATATGTGCATGTTTTAAGCTAATATTTATAAATAATTGTATTAGAAATGTCTTAATCTCAAATAACTTACTTAAGGTTATCCTCGGCCCATAAAGCCCTAAACTTATATCCATATATGTCATCTTAAAAGTAATAAAATCATTTTTTCCTTTTCAACATAAATGTCAAAGAAAATAATATCCGTATACACCGTAATTTACTCGTAAGCGCCACACATCATCAAACTTGCACGAAAAATAGAAGAACGAAAACCCTATGCACACCTTCATCAATCTATCGTCTTCTTATGCATGTACTCTATTAACCCTGTTCAAATTCAAACGTGAAACGCTTATTACCTCACACAATTTCGAGATAAACTTGAATTGTTTATAGTTATAGCTGTAATTAGGTTGTTTTATTTAAGAAATTTATAAATAATGGCGAAGATAAAGATGGACGAGGAATTTGGGTTCGATCGTGCGATTGAGGTTGGCACAGATGACGAAGAAAATGAAGCTGAGACTTATTGTGTTGCCTCCACGGACGATGATGACGGCGACGACGATACGCATTCTGATGATCTATTCGTCGATTCTAGCCATGCATGGCCCCAAACATTTAGGTACTAAAATGTTCTAATAACTCTACTCTTTTTTTTTGAAATCATTTAGTCTACATTTATACGTATGATTACATTTATATATGTTTGCATGCATTATTAAATTTGTGTGTTTGCGAAGTACAATTTGTTTTTAGAAAGAACTAAATCGAAATTTGACGGGCTTGTGCCAAAATTGAATGAGCTAGGTAACAATTCGATGAATTAGTTGAAACCGAGAAATTATCGTATTCATATAATGTTTATAGGATTCGACTCAAATGAGAACTATGCTCAAAATGAAAATCGTAAGAATTAGATATCATGCAGTTTTTTCAATATTGGCATGTTCTGTCTAGCACTTTGTGTTCAAGTCCAGGGGAGAATATTTGATTTTCAGTGGTGACAAGTTCTCATTTGAACCTGATTAGTCTTAAACGAGAACTATACTCATAACGAAAATTGGAAGAAGCTACTGACAACATGTATTTACAAAAACCAATTTTTAGAATTGAAGGTTAGACCTTTCATAAATCATAACCTCAAATGTAATGTATGAAATCATTTACACCTAACGGATGGGGAAATGCATTTAAGAACGGATTTGTGGATTTTATTCCAGATGACGCAAACTTTTTCAAGATTTTGCAACTTCGTCGATGAATTGGAAATTAAATTTCTCTTGATGCAACTAATTAAAGTACCACCGAAAATTAATTTTTTGGGTATATTTGTTCTAACGGAGCCAAATATGTGACATGTGTGCACATCAATCTGCCATTTTACAAAATGATTCTCCAAAAGTCAAAATAAATCAGGCAATTTTTGTACACTTAAAATGGCATTTCTTCTGAAATGCTTACATAGCAGTAATATAGGAATGACTGTTATCGGCTGTGTGCAGGAAGTCTATGGATATGTTTACAGGCACCCCTCCATCCAAGAGCTTTTTAACAGGCAACTCCGCCCAGTCTTCGCCATACAAGAGATCCCAGCTCTCGATACAAGAGGAGTTTTTCCTGACTCAGCCCCTCATTCCAGAAACAAGCGACAAAGAAGAGGTGCCTACCTCAACGCTCCCTGTGAGGTTATCTGCAACTACAAGCTTAAATTCATCCTTCAGTGAATTGCCACAGCAACAAAAATGCTCTTTTTCTCAGTCAGTCCTTAATGGTACCATTTAAATCCTAATCTTTGAAAAACACCTTCTTTATTTTGGTACTTTAAGCACATCATGCACATTGCTCGGTTCTCTAGTGGACATCTGTCTATCAACTAACTACATAGAACAGTGACTATAGTTCAAAATATAACAGTAGCTTTCTAAGAACTAATTGGAAAATCTGTCCAAGGTCTTACAATCCAAATACTTCAGTGTCGGTTGACATATCGAGTGATAAGATATACCTTCTTATGATGCAGCAATAAATCTGTTATGTGGCATTGGAATACTTTCAACTCCATATGCTCTCAAATCAGGGGGGTGGTTGAGCCTTTCAATCCTTTTAATTCTCGGTGCTATTACTTGCTTCACTGGAGTATTGTTGAAACGCTGTTTAGAAAGCTCTCCAAGCTTAAAATCTTACCCAGATATCGGACAGGCTGCATTTGGCGTGACAGGTCGCATATGCATAGGTGTAAGTTAAAAGACATGACTACTGATCGTGTATTCAGTATTTGTTCATGTGTTCAATTTCATAAGTACAGATTATCCGAATAGCTATAAATCAATGTTAACACTTGGTTTTGGTTGATTGTAGGCGGTCTTATACGTCGAATTGTATGTAAGTACATGCTCTATTGTCGTGGTAGTTTACTGCATTTTAATGCTTGTTGCATTATATGTTTGTTATCGACTGATTTACAAATTCTTCTTCTTGTAGTCTTCTTGTGTGGAGTACTTGATAATGATGTGTGATAACCTGTCCGCCTTATACCCAGATGCCCATGTAGATTTTGCTGGAATGCATCTTGATTCTTATTACATCTGTGCAATTATATCAACTCTCGTTATTCTTCCAACAGTTTGGCTTAGAGATTTGAGCTTGCTTGCATATATTTCAGGTTTATCACAGTTACAGAGTATATATGTAATTGTAAATCATTAAGCTAATAATTAATTAAGCTGCTGTGACTGATTTGAGGTATTTTGACAATTTACTCAGTTGGAGGAATTTTGGCACTGGCTCTGGTGGTTGTTTGTTTATTATGGGTCGGGGTTGTAGATGGAGTTGGGTTTCATCCAGGTGGTTCAGCTCTAAACTTCCCAAACCTCCCTGTTACAGTTGGTCTGTTTGGCTTTTGCTATGGAAGCCATTCTGTTTTTCCGAATGTATATTCTGCCATGAATGAGCCAAATCGATTTTCATCTGTTCTTATAATCAGGTGTTCATTAATATTTGAATTTTGTATAGTATCACTACCTGCTATAGGGTAATTTAAATTGCTTTTCCTGATGTTGGTCAACCGTATTGCAGCTTTGTCACTGCAGGGCTTTTGTATATGGGAGTGGGAATTTGTGGTTACCTTATGTTTGGGGAAGCTATTAAATCTCAATTCACTTTGAACATGCCTGCAAACTTTGTTGCATCCAAAATTGCAAGCTGGACAGTAGTATGAAATGTTTATTAATATAGTTTATAATAAATTCTTCTGTTGTTGCGCTGCTTGCTTAATCCGTGTGCATATCTGTGCGTACTAAGTTTAGTAATTAATAAATATTACCTGTAGGTTATAACGCCGATTACAAAGTATGCGTTGACACTTACCCCTGTGGCATATGGAATTGAGGAATTATTGCCTTCTGCTCAACAAGAATCTCACACTGTGTCGATCTTTATTAGGACTACATTAGTGATTTCAACGCTAGTCATAACTTTGGCAGTTCCATATTTTGGTAGGACTCATTATCCCTTCTTGTTCAGATTAGTTTCCTGTGACTTATGCTCTGTTATATCTTCTCTAAATAAAAAGTATCATATGGCAACATTATGATGTTAGCCTGCTGGGACATTGCATTATGAAAGAATGCTCTGCTAAGCCATATTTTGTATTTTGGGTTGCAGATTCCATGATGGCATTGATCGGATCATTTTTGGTGATGGTTGTCGTAAGTTTTTTCATTTCAATCCAGTTCTAATTTCTTGGGTTTAATGTTCAATACTTCAATTATTTAGCCATTCTAGAAAATGTACTATAACCTATCTGATCATTGTTCTTTCTATATTTGTCTGTAGCATTTTGATTTTTGAATAATGTATAATTATATCTCTACAAAATCTTGCAACAGGCTATAATATTTCCATGCATATGCTATCTCAGTATAAACCAAGGTCGACTAACAAAGTCCCAGGTAAATTTATAGTTTCTGATCATTACGATTCCTGTGTCCCAGAAATGGCCTTTCTCTTTTGTTGTAGTTATTTTTTATTTTTGTGATTATTTTCTTTGTAGTGTAAACTGTCATGTTATCTTTGTGATCATTTTCTGCAGATTGTAGTGATCATCTTTGTAATACTATCCGGAGTGATATGTGCAATTGTTGGCACATATTCAGCAATTTGTGACATAATGCAAAAGAGGGCCTGATAGAAGTCCTGGCAAACGTATACGGTATACCTCTGAATCCAACAATCTTGTTTCCTGTAAATTTATTCAAAATTATGAGTTTAAACACTTCATACCGAAGCAAGGAGAACTAAAAGCTTAGACTGATACGATAGTATTCAGCTGAAGGCTCCAAACGGAAACCTGGCTGGTCACATAACTTTGTAATTGTAGTCTGTATCATTTCTATTTATACGAGCTGCAGAAACAAAAAGATCTTCAATTCTATCAGTCTTTTTCTGATCAAATACGTAACTAGAAAATTATTGTTGCCTAATCATTTGGGTGTAAAATCGTTTCTTGAACTAACTACAACATTTAGCAAGAACAATGATTTTCATTAGTCATTCCCGTTAAGGCTTTTGGTTATTTGTTGCCCGTTGGCCCTGGTAAAAAGTTACAAAAGATTCTTTCCAATTATGAGTTCCTTGTCTGCACATATGAAAATGTTTTTGACAAAAAATGCAAATACTTTTGGGTTTTTTTATTGTGACTTTTGTCCAAGTCACTTTAGATCTCCGCTCTACTTGACTCGACTTGATAAATTCAAAATTTCTTAAAACGTATCTCAAATGTCGAGTATTAATTTTGAAATGTTTTTCGAGAATTCTAACACTTTTGTTCGAGCTCACATGTTCACAGTGTTATACTAGGGGAAGATCTAAAGCAACCAACTTTACTCGAAAACGTTATTCCTAAAATCTTGTGGGATGGAATCAGATTATCCTGCGGACTTCTTTTATGTAACAAAGATAGAAATTGTGATGAGAACATAAATAAGCAACCCTTTAATAATGTTGTCGACTTAGATCCTTCGATGAAGAAGGCAATGATTGTTTGGTTGTCAGTACCTAGTGCCATGCTTTAAAGTGAAGTTACTGTAAAGAATAGTAGCACTAGACCCAAAGCATAAATTGGGTCCAGTTCGGCAACGAGTTGCATCAAAGCAGTAAATTCGAAACTCGTTTTATAATTTATTTATTTTTTCCATTTGAGATCAATTAAAATAACAAAATAAAAATTCAACTTATATTTTCTGTTGTGATTTAGGATGGAAAAGTAAATACTCTAAAACAGAATCTATAGGCACTAATAACGGAAACATGGGTGTCGTTTTCTTTAATAAATATTCCTTGCCCAAGTTTTATTATGTAGTGTAAGAATTTAGACACTATATTTATATTTATGGTAGAAAAAGGGGTCATTTGTCAAATCTGGATCATATTTTCTGAACAATTAAAATTCTGAATGAATCGAATTTTTGAATTGGTTGTAAGATAGTCATTTGACAAATCTCATAATATGAGATGGAGGTAGTAAGAAATAAAAGAAATGAAAAAATACTTGTACGAGGGTCATTCTCATGAATGGTCCAGCCAAAGTTTTGTGGTTGATTCGTCCAAATGATTACAATTTCGTTTAGAAACAAAACATGTTAAACAAACGGTCTTAATAGTTCATTTCCAGTCGTTCAATTCCATCCAGCACCATTCAATGGTTATCAAATGAGGCCTAAGATGTACGAACAACATCAAATTTTACACATACGTCCATATCAATTTTTGTACGTGCTAGTGAACAATGGTGAAACTAGTAAATTATATTATTCGGGATTCATATCTAATTTTAAAATTACTTGGGTTCAAAAAAAAAATTCGTTATTTATAATAAAAATTCAAGATTAAAAAAAATGTTACTAATTTTTTTGAGTCTAGTCGGTGTTCCAGACCCCCTTAGCTCCGGTTCCGCTCCTGCTAGTGAACCAAATAGACAAGGTCTCATTCTCAATTATATATGTGTTTGATGAATTTCAAAATCTAAAATTTATCCAACCTGAAGTTAGAAATGACATAACAATTGAAGTATTAGAAACACACATAAAAAGTTTTTCAGAATGGCATATGCGAAAAAGGCAAAATTCAAGAAATAATAATTAAAAAAATATGATAATTTGGATTATCATAAAATTTTCGGATTAGATTTTTGTAAGTTACATTAAATTATTAAAATCGAGACATTAAAAAATATAAGAAAATATGATACTAATTTGGAGGGAATTAGTTTTGATTGATAAAAACTAAAAAGGAAGAACCACATTGTAAAGTAGAAAAGGGTCCCAAAATAACGATTCTCCCATTCCTAATACAACAAGACATGTGCAACCACCTTCTTCTTAACATGATAAAGATATCTACACGTACTATCAACCTCCCATGTGAAGATTTAAACCTCCTTTTTTTCCCCATCCTTTCTTTTTTGTTTTCTAGCACTCTTTTCAAATTACCATTTTGTTGGAAATAAAAAAAATTAATTAAAATGGCCAAACAGAGTCAATAAAAGTCAACTCCAAGTTGGTTCATAAAACTTGACACATTCTAGAGAGTTTGACCACATGTAAAATTCAAAGAATTTTCAACATAACCCAGTTGGCTAAATTGAACTCCCAAGTCCCAAGTAGTTACATGGAGCTTTCAGTTATTTAATAATATATATAGATGACTAATCTTAGCTTTTTGATGTTAAGTGTGCAATTAATAGTTTTTAAGTATATACTTCTGTTACTATACCAAGATCTCACCTAACTTACTGAACCTCCCCAGCTGTTAAGATGATTGATTTGTCATGTGATAGGAATTAGACCTGATAATGGATCGTGTAGTTTACTTTCGTGTTTTCGTGTACTTGAATGTAAAATTCATATCCGACCCGTTTTGGATTCGTGTACTAAATTTGAAACACATATTCAATTCAAAACGTGTCGTGTACTTTACGTATCGTATTCGTGTACATTAAAAAAAATATTAATTTAATTTAATTAAAATTTATATATTATAAAACTAGTTTAATTATGTAAATTTTTATGAAATGTGTATTAAATATGTATGACATACAATTTTACGAAAATTTGTAAATATAACTTATATATATAAATGTATACTTCTTGTATATAAATGTATAACTTACTGTCAATTAGTCGTGAAACTTTTATTTATTGTTCATATGTAATTGCTTATATATTTTTTAAATATGCAATACTATAAATAATATATATTTTTTAAAATTATTTATTTACTTCATTAATTCGTGTACTTTCGTTCCGTGTCGTGTACCTATTGTGAAAACTCAAACCCGACACTAATTATATTCGTATTTTTTCGTGTTCATGTACTTTCGTGTTCGTAAACCAAATTTTTACACCCAAATACTAATTATTTGTGTCGTGTTCGTGTCATGTTCACGTGTCGTATACCAAATTGTCAGGTCTAATAGTAATGCACTAAAACCCAGCTTAATTGTCTCTGTAAATCTGCATTACTTTCCCGTGAAATACTATTAATTTTCATGTAGGTTTAAGGTCAATTATTAAATGTTTCGAGATTTTGGACTTCAAATCGTAAATATGCTAAAAAGTTACGAAATATTTTTTAAAATTTTTGGATTTGGAAACGGAACGAAAGATAACTCTTTTCAACATTTACGGGAAGCTAATAACTCTTTTAAACATTTACTGGAAGCTCATTTCCCTATTAGACCAGGTCAGAGAGACGAGAAACTTAATAGGAGTATTGTCTAAATGGTCAATTGTCACACAGACCCAAAAGAGAACGAAACTTATTGATATGTTCGAAATATGTAATAGTTAGAGGCTGCAATTGAACACATTGAAAACATAATTCAGTTGTACAAAATGGAGATATAATTTGTTAATTATTACATTTCCATAAGGAGCAACAAAAATAAAATAAAATGAAATGAAAACTCACCGACTGTTTGTTAATACATCATGGTCCTTACCAGAAGACTCAAGTCTCAATCATCTTCTTGCTACTAGTACTTGAACTTGACATTTTCACTATATCTCCAGATTCCTTGCACACACGCATCTGTCTCCACTTCCCATTACACCCCATTTCTTCATTACATACCTAAATATATAAATCGTCCTGCTTAGAGTGGGTTCTGAGTTGGACACCTAACCACCGGATCAACTCGACTCGTTACGTACTTGAATATATGCACACATAGACATCCTACCTTATTTTCTTGTTACATTTATATACTCACACTACTTGCATTTTATTTTGTACAAGAAAAAAACAATGAAACCTCTCTTCTTGTTATTACATTTTCTCTATTTTCAAGCTCAACTCTACTTCACTTCAGCTACAACTAACCAAATGCTGGTTTTACCTTTGAAAACTCAAGAAATGCCAACAGGGTCATTTCCAAGATCTCCAAACAAGCTGCCATTTCATCACAATGTGACTTTAACTGTGTCTTTATCAGTTGGTTCACCTCCACAAAATGTTACTATGGTTCTTGATACAGGCAGTGAGCTATCATGGCTACATTGTAACTCAACATCAGCAAACTCGACATCAACTCGACCCATGTTTAACCCGAATAAGTCCTCATCTTACTCACCTATCACTTGTTCATCACCTACTTGCATGACTCAAACTCAAGATTTTCCAATACCTGCTTCCTGTGATTCGAATCAGCATTGTCATGCTACTTTGTCTTATGCTGATGCTTCGTCGTCTGAGGGGAATTTAGCTAGTGATATTTTCGATATTGGCAGCTCTAATATTCCTGGAACGATTTTCGGGTGTATGGATTCGGGGTATAGTAGTAACTCTGAGGAAGATTTTAAGACAACTGGACTAATGGGTATGAATCGTGGCTCTTTGTCTTTTATTTCTCAAATGAAATTTCCGAAATTTTCGTATTGTATTTCAGGTTCTGATTTTTCTGGTATGTTATTGCTTGGAAATAATAATTTTACTTGGTTAATGCCATTGAATTATACACCTTTGGTTCAATTTTCAATCCCATTGCCTTATTATGATAGAGCAGCATATACTGTTAAGCTACAAGGGATTAAAGTTTCGAATAAAGTATTACCATTGCCTAAATCGATACTTGAACCTGATCATACTGGGGCAGGGCAAACCATGGTTGATTCGGGTACCCAATTTAGCTTTTTACTTGGTCCGGCTTACAATGCGTTAAGAAATGAGTTCTTGAGTCAAACAAGTAGGCTTTTACGTGTTTTGGATGACCCGAATTTTGTTTTCCAAGGAGCTATGGATTTATGTTACTTAATTCCGGTGAATCAGAAAAGTTTACCAAATTTGCCTAGTGTTGGCATTATGTTTGGAGGTGCTGAAATGAGTATTTCGGGTGATAAGTTGTTGTATCGGGTACCTGGTGAGACCCGAGGAAAAGATTCAGTTTGGTGTTTCACATTTGGGAATTCTGAATTATTAGGAATTGAGGCTTATGTGATTGGACATCATCATCAGCAAAATGTGTGGATGGAGTTTGATCTGGAGAAATCAAGAATTGGATTTGCACAAGTCAGGTGTGATTTGGCAAGTCAAAGATTCGGGTTGTATAACTAGTTTAACTAACTAATTACTTCATTATAAGTGTTAATAGTAGGTAAAGTGTAATGTACTAATGACCCTGCTTAGTTACATTTTTTTACTATGTAACATGTATTACCTAGTATCTCACTGCTCTTGAATTCTATAACAGTTGGTTTATGATCTATTTAGCCAGGAGATTCACATAAGCATCATTCATTCTTCAGCGTCAATTCTAAAGCAGGGGTAAGATCTGTGTAACTTATATCCAACTCCTACATGCTTGCGATTAAGATATATTGGGTATGTTTGGTTTGGTTTATAAACCATCGAACCTGCTTTTGAGTGAGATATACCGGGTATATTTGGTTTGGTTTATGATCGGTTTGTGTTAGGTATGGAGAGAGGATGCTCCACAATTGACAGTGATAAGCTATGAATGAATGTATTGGCCGGACAATGATGGTCACAGGTTACATACCATTCAATCTGAATGACCCTCTAGCTCTTTAGTTTTCTACCTACCAGAGGTCCACAAGTTAAGAAGGTCCGTGAATTGAATAACTGTAATCAGAAATTGAATGATGTTTGTTTACTTTGTATTCTTATAGCAGATCATGATTTCACACAATTTTGATTAGTAAAAAGATGTTATTGTGCTTAGAGGTTAAACTGTGGATCTAACATTGTGATAGAGTTGATTATTATAGAAAGTGTCCATCTTTACATGCTAAAAGAACACTTTATGAGTGCTCATTAGTATAATTTTAACTTCTGTTAGCGTTTGTCCCTGGATGTTAAATTATACCTTTTTTTTTAGAAATTAGTCAGTTGACAAATAAATACTCACATTCATTCATCTACTGAGATTTGGACCATTCTCACACAAGAACCTAGGGGTTGATGTCAAATTAAAAATGTCTCAGTGATAATATTAGATCCGACATTGAATATCCTGTACACGGGTAGTTACGTAAGGTAATGGAGAAGAGGAGTGTAAGGAAAACCAATAGTCCTGAAAGGAAATCTGAGATGTATTTATTGTAAAGTGACCACTGACCAGTTTATTCTGCGAGTTTGATGATGCTGGGGGATAGACATTCCGGTCTTGTGTATTGGGAACCATACATTTGTTCCGTATTGCAGAAATTTAAAACTTTTGTTAGTGATGTAAAGCATTTGGAAATTGAGATTGGCCTTTGGTGAACTGGTGGATTGAACAATCAGGTGCATATTGGTGATGCTTGAACTTTATATGTGTTCTTATCTAATTGATGCATATTATTTCGGGTTTTTGTAGATGAATTATGATCTTTCTTAGTTAGGCACTTGCATAGACTCTGTCTTCGTAGTTGGATACTTCGGATCAATTTAATCATTGTTGCATAGTATCTTCTTAGATCAGATCATGTTGCGACTTTTAGAGAACAGTCCTTGTAGAAGTAGCATTCTGATTATGTTGTATGAAAATGAAGAAGCTAATATATGCTTTGGAATAGTAACTTTAAGGAACTCATTACCGGTTGTTGATATTATTAAGTTGAGAAGAAAAGTTGAAAAATGCAGAGGACGGAGAAGAAATCTACAACTAAGACATTCCAGACTAGCATAATTTTAATAGTGTTGCACACCATAACAAACACAAGCATAAAAAAGTTAACTACTAGAATTACAAAATCAGGGTAAGATCCCTAGAAAATTTTGGTTGAAAAAGGTCCATACCAGTTCAATCCACGTACTCAAATCCTAATGCCAACGTCAGAACAAGAAGTAGCTACACCAGACTGGATTCGAAGGCCTACCAGGAAAAGATTAACTAGATACTGATAATATTAGTGATTGATATTTCGGTATGATCAATTTTATCAACCGGTTTAGAATTGAACTTGAGAAGCCTCAGAAGACTTCCAGTAGCCAACATTCCTTTAGGATTAATGTCATGCAAAGACCTTGCATATAGACTCCTGCATGCCACACATGCAGCTTCATACAACTCCTTGTTCTTATTTGAACCCATTAAACAGTGTCCTAGAATTCGTAATACAGGTTGTAGTAGCTCCCAGGGTAATGGAATCCTCCCTGAAGTAGTTGCCTCTCTTTTCTCCCCTTTTCCTTCTGATTCTTCCATCTTTTCTTTAACCTCCTCAACTTTCTCTGGTTTGCTTGTTTCAGCTTTATTTTCTATGCCTTGATCAGTTTCTTTGTAAACTTCCCCGTCTACTCCAGCCCAAATAACACAAAATTCACAAAAGGCAATCTTTGAATCCACGGGCATTTCACTTATCTTACTGTAGTACAACTCTAATGCAACTCCTACTATACGTGCCCTGCACCGTAAGTTAAATAATGTTAAGGACCAACCATGAGTGATTAAGTTCCTGAAAGTGTTTGATATGTTTATAGATAGTATGGATTGCACATAAATTTAGGATAACATATCTGTATCTTATGACACATTTACCTGCGGGTAGATCGAACAGTTCCATGAGGCTCTAAACCAGGAGAAATGACAGCTAAATTCAGCTCAGTGACATTATTTTTAGCACTAGAAGGTTTAGCTTCATGATAAATACTGGAATGAGAAAGATCAGGTATATTAACCGTAACAGCCTGGCCATTTCGAAAAGCAGTTTCATGCGAATAGATTGCCAACAGAACAGCTTCAAAACCAGCCAATGGTTTACGGAGAGGAACTCGAGAAAGATACACACCAGCAATATGAGGAAGAAATTTAAGGACAACTAACTGAAGATTAGGCTTGGCAAACTGAAATGTATCATAAAGCCAACGACAGAGGTTGTTGTCGCCAGCGCCAGAGTCAGGTTGGCGGAGCTGTTGTGTGATTTGGGCGGAGATTTCAGCATTATGGAGGAGGTTCTGAGAAGGGTCTTCGGAGCCAATAATATTGGAGGGGAAAGAAGGAAGGATTTGAGAGAGGACTTTTATGGCTTGTTGGCCTTGGGAAAATGAATCAGACCATGAGATGTGAGGGCTGTTGGGACCTGCTTGTTCTGCCATTGACAAGAATGCAAAATGTCCTGAGTCCTTGTGTGGTTTGGATCATATGTAAGTACAGGGTTTGGTGTTTCAATATGAGAGAATGGAGGAGATAAAAATGGATCACCTTAATTTGTGGGATGAATATAAGTAATGTGTTTTATTTCAAAATCTTTCTTTTTATCTAGAAGAAAGCTATTCATTTATGATCAGGATTTATTTGTAACATTAATCTGGATAACATAAAAGGAAGAATTTAATTAGTAGTAAATCTTCCCTTTTTTTTCTTTGATCTATTGTAAATCTCCTCTTTCATTCAATTTATATTATTTACTTCCTTTTAAATGTGATGACCTCCCTCTTATCATTTTTTAGTATTTTTTTGGGAAGATTAATTGGGGTACAAAATTTAGGTACTGAATAATGTGGCATTACTGATGTGTCAATTTAAAATATTGTAATCGGTCAATCGGTGATATTGACGTACAGGAATCCATTAATTTATAACCAATTAAATAATGACACATATCATTTTGTATATATTTTTGTACCAATTCGGTATCTCTAGCGTTATTCTTTTTAAAACAATGTACGTATAAATTTGAATCTAAAGTCTATGCCAACGATTACCAAACAAGTTCTGAATGTTTAACGGACGTATGATGGAATTAATAGCCTAGCAGCAGCAATAGTTTTGCCCTCTAATCCAAAGGCTATGTGTTCAAATCTTAACTTTCCTCTCCGCGTACTTAAAAAATCTAAACCACGCAAAAGAATTGACTGCAAAATAAAAAAGGAGAGCAGTTTTTGCACAACATTATACATGAATCCATTAATTTATAACCAATTAAATAATGACACATGTCATTTTGTATATATTTTTGTACCAATTCGGTATCTCTAGCGTTATTCTTTTTAAAACAATGTACGTATAAATTTGAATCTAAAGTCTATGCCAACGATTACCAAACAAGTTCTGAATGTTTAACGGACGTATGATGGAATTAATAGCCTAGCAGCAGCAATAGTTTTGCCCTCTAATCCAAAGGCTATGTGTTCAAATCTTTACTTTCCTCTCCGCGTACTTAAAAATCTAAACCACGCAAAAAAATTGACTGCAAAATAAAAAAGGAGAGCAGTTTTTGCACAACATTATACATGAATTTGCAGATCTAAGTATCTAACAATGGTGCAGAGCTTGATTAGGAGCAGTTGGGTCACATTTTAGATTTAATAACAATGCAACTAGCCAACAAATTAAGTTCTCAGCATTCAAAGAACCCCCTGATCGGTTACACAAAATATTCAGATACCGAAACCTTATTGCAGAGCTGACCTACTCCTCTTCATCTTGATGTGTTTTATTAAATATGTACGACATGAAATCATCAACACGAGAAGCTGTCTTAGATGAAATCGGGACTCGAGTTAACTCAACGCTTCTGAAAATCTTATCTCCCTCGAATTCTTCCTTGTCAAAATCTTCTCCGTGAAACTCATCCCCGCAGAAATCTTCTCCTCCAGAAAACACTTCTCCGCAGAAATCTTCACCACAAAAATCTTCGCCACAAAAATCTTCTGGTTGATAACTTGAACAATTCGCTACTTGTTCATTCGTGCAATTCGCTTGTTCATTTGTACAGTTCACTACTTGATCCTTTGCACAATTTTCTGCCAAGTAAGGATGATTGCTGTCAGAGACTAATACTAAAATTCAACACCAACTCATTATAACTTTCCCCGATCACCTCCAGTAATTAACTAGCAAATTAACAGACACATGACTCGCCTGTTACCAGCAACTTAGCTAAAAGTTATAGAACAATGAGGCACCTAATCAGAACTAAGCCCCCTCGTAGAAATTCGTAAAATGCAGCTCTACAGTTCATATATCACTGATCAAACTTTTCAATATACCACAATTCGACATCCTCTAACTAACATTGCGAAAATCAGAGATATTATGAGCACTTGTAGTTTTATCATTAAAGGCATCTATTCTACAATATAAGCTGCAACATTGGTATGAGTTATT
Source organism: Heracleum sosnowskyi (assembly GCA_030848705.1). NCBI lineage: Eukaryota > Viridiplantae > Streptophyta > Magnoliopsida > Apiales > Apiaceae > Heracleum > Heracleum sosnowskyi. Next base: position 11,278,386 of record CM061245.1, read on the forward strand.
TTGATTTCACTTCCTCTGTACTTTCCGAACAAAATCTTTAACTACTAGCAAATTAACATCATTCAACTGATAAAACAAAGTAACCACATACAGATTGTAACATAAATCTACAAAAAAGATCTTACCTTCACTTTTCTCAGGTGTACCGCGAGCCTTGGTGCCCTTAAGATTCGAACCAGCAACTGTAGACGAAAAAGACCGTGAATCAAATTATTATTTATTTCCAAGTCGCTCGTATCAGACATTGAAAATTATCCGGTGCTCAAATAAAATTCCCAATATTTATAGTAAAAACTCTGAAGCTAAAAAAAATTCTAAGAGAATTACAAAACATATCATAAGAAAACACGCATACCATAAGAAAACTACATTACAAAACATATCTTACCATATTTTTTCTTGAGTTTTGCATACCCACGTACGAAAATATATTCATGAGATCCGCTACCAAGAACAGCACTCTGCACATACAATATAAAACAATCTCATGTATTTGTATAAACAAACCAAAACTATACCCCGTTCGAAGAACAAAAGTTATACCTACAAGATTTAAATATCCCGCTCAAAGAACGGATTTGATATATGCACAAACTAAATTTATATCTCGCTCGTAAGACTTACTTTTTGAAATATAGAGCGACACGATTGAGCAAGACCTCGTGATGTTGCGAAGCTCATCATTAGCATGGACGGCGATTGCACATCAACTGATTAAGATTAAACTAAGGCTTGAATAGATGGAAATTAACTTGAAATTATATTGATTGGGGATATAATTTTAGCTCGGAGAAAAAGATAAGTTTAAAAGGTTTAGCTTGGATGGAAAGCTAACGTGATATATATACGTCACAATTCTTTTCTATTTAAATCAAACTCGCAATTTCAAATTAGACTTATAACCTTTTCTCCAAGCTAAGCCTTTCCTTGAATGCGCTAATGAATATGTGTGTAGAATAAAGTATAAACTTTTGCTCAATATTTTTAATTATATAAATTAATTAAGTATTCATAAAATTACTGATGAGTTAAACAATAATGGCATATACAAACAGTTAATTAGAAATTAAAAAAAAAACAATATATTACGAACATTACAAATAAGATAACTTATACAGTGATTTATAGATAAACCAATGACTTCAACACATTAGAGACTAATAGTTATCCTTCAATGTAAATATGTACAGTAATGTCTAATTATCTGCAACGAATAAATCATCAATATCAAAAACTCCCGGAGTTCATATTTATTTAATTTTTTAAAACTCTTTAATTTAAAAAAATTAAAATTAAAACTTTCTTATTTAAAAATTTTAAAATTAAAACTTACTTATTTAAATCCTATTTTTTAGAAAAAAAACGAAACCTTTTAAAAATTGTATAAAAAAACATTTGTATAAAAGGTAAGTCCTCTATGTTAATTCAATAATATTAAATTTTTTTATTTATATTCAAATTTACAAGAAAGATAATAAATATATAAAGTAAATCCTATTTAGAGTATAAATATATAAAAATTAATCATAATTTAATCAAACACATGTTAAACTAAATCGTAATTTAGGGAACTGAAGTTTTATTAATTTCATGTCGGTATATGTAATGAAAAAAGAAGTTACTGGAATTTTTTTTATTACCTTTTTTAAATGAAAAATCTCTTATATATACCCCGATTTTATATTGTAATCCATTATTATTCTCAATGTTTATTACAGCTCTACTTTGCCAAAGGGTTTATCGTCCAATATTTTATGATCATGATTGTGTAATCTGAATTCCTCATCTACATATTTGTGGAGGTTTGTTCATGCATGCATGTGTATCATGTAGTTATGGCAGTAATGCAGGTAAAAGTCTTTATATTTTTCGTCCGTAACTTTTTTTCTGAGATTTGATGTGCACAATTATATAAATATTAAATATTAACTAAAACTTGTAAAAAACATAACAAGTTCATAAAATAACTTTAGAACATAATAAAAACTTAACTGAAAATTGTAAAAAAAATTGTAACAAGTACATAAAAATAATAAAAATTAATCGAAAATTGTTCTTCTACCATTTTTTGAAGCAAACTCGTTAATAATATTTTTGTAATCAACATTTTAAAGCAAACTACTTTTTATAGATAAAAGTACAAATTAATCTAAAGTAAATAAATTATACATGTAAAATATTAATATATTATATTTAAATGAAAGAGTAAAAAGTAATCAATCAATACTATTATATAATAGACGAAACATTAAAAGTTTGGTCGGTCGGTATGGTACATTGTGATTTTACTTAATTGTCATTTCTTAAATTCGTGTTTTTACTTAATTAACCTTACTTATTTATAGAAATATATTATTAAATAATAATATTACCTATTTATAACCAATTACCTTTTTTCACCTAAAATACATTTTTTTTTATTTTTTCTAACAAATTCCCCTACTTTTTCAAATATATTACGGGGAATTACATTTTTTAACTAAAACCTGTTAGTTTTTCTATTTTTTCTTACTAAAACCCCTCATTTTTCAAAAATATCACGGACAAACCTTTAGTTATTTATTTTTAAACCTAATATTATAATTATTTTTTTAAAATTTTACCTATTTTAACATGTCTACTTATTTTTCTTAACAAATGCAATTACTAAAAATATTAAAATATAAATAATTAAATATCTATTTATATAACCAATTACCTTTTCAGCTAAAACACATTATAGATTTTTTCTAACAAAGTCCCTCATTTTCTAAATATATCACGGGAAATTGCCTTTTTCTATTTACTTTTTCAATTTTTCTCACTAAAATCCATTCTTTTTCTAAAAATATCACGGACAAACCCTTTACTTATTTATTTTAAAACGTATTTAAATAATTTAAATTATTAAATTTTAAAACCTCATTTTCCAAAAATATCACGGACATTTACCTTTTTAAACTCAATACATGTTACATTTTTTATTTTTCCATACTAAAATACCTCATTTTCCAAAAATATAACGAGCAATCCTTTACTTATTTATTTTAAAATCTGTTTTAATGTTTTTAATTAATTAAAATTGTTTAGCTATTTTAACATGTCTACTTATTTTTTTAACAAATACAATTAAAAAAATAATAATAAAATAACAATTAACAATCCGTACATCGCACGGGTTTTAAGCTAGTAATAATTAAAAACGAAGATAATAATAGAATAAAAAATCTTATTTAATTTACTTTTAGTTTTAAATTGACTTGATTCATTTAATATGTAAATTAATAAAAATAGATATGATTTCAAATCACTTAATCACTTATATATGATATGAATAATTGATAAACTGAACTGTTATATTGTAATTGTAAAGTTATAGTTATGTGTAAAGCAAAACTGTATGTTAATATAATATTTCTTATTTTGCTCAATATGATTTGTTTTTTTTATTTAACAACACCATTTTAAACCTTTTTCGCATTTACAAACTTTTTTAACCTTAAAATTAACTTAATTTTTTTTCAAAAAGAAATATTCATACACATGTACACCTACATAAAAAAATGTGTCCTACAGTGCCCCCTGTGCTGTGCTAACAGGACACAGGACGGCTTTGTCCTCTCATTTCTTTACACTTTTACCTCTCAATTCTTTACATTCCAATTTTTTTCTAAAATAGTAAAGTTTTATAATATAAAAATTAATTTTTATAATATAAAAATTAACTACATCCACTACTTTCCCCCACTATCTCTACTTTATACATTAAATATTGATTGGTCCACCACTTTACTCAATTTTCTTATTTTTTTTCACTAAATTACACTTTTTCTTAACTTTCGTGTCGACCTCAATATAAAGAATTGAGGGGACGGAGGGAGTATATATTTGCACGCAAATTGTTTTTTCTTTTTAGTTTTAACTTTTAACAATGATAAGTATTATACAGATTTGGGATGTTTAAAATTGCAAAGCATTAAATTTACAATATCTTTTGGATAAATTATTGTGCCTTAATTTTTTATTCTATTTCATATTTGTTCTAGATGAATATGTGATTTCTATCTATTTGCACTTCCTAAAAAGGAATTTAAAAAAATATTGGTATATTCCAAATGAATGTTTTAACTTTTAAGTGACAACCCATTAGTGAAAGATTCTGTTATGCAAAACTATGTCTCTTGCGGCTACATAACGGTGAATATGCAGTTTTGATTTTAATTAGATGTTCTTTGGTTTTAAGTACTTTAGACAGATGCTTTAAGTAAGGAATGAATCTACAGTTTCTATAAGTCTCATCATGTGATGAGTTTTTCTCTCTGTCTCATCAAGTGGTGAGTTTTTCTTTATCATTTTATATATGTTATTTCAATTGAAGTTTTGTTTACGAGGGCATAGTATTCATGGCGAACTCGGTATCTGATGAAAAGTTGGAGGATGCATATTCAAAACTCTCATTGGACAATGAAGATGAGGATTTTGGAGTCGTTTTGGAAGACATTCCGGAGAACAATGTGAAACAAGATCTCGATAGGTGTTTGGTGGGTAGATTCTTAACGAATAGAAAGGTGAATTTCATGGCGATGCAGGATACTTTGGCATCAATTTGGAGACCGGTTAAAGGAGTCTTTATGGAGGAAACGGATCAACCAAACACTTTCCTTTTCAAATTTTTTCATGATCTCGATATGCAGAGAGTTCTAAATGATGGTCCTTGGACGTTTAACCAACAAGTTCTTCTCATTAAAAAACTAAATGTGGACGAGCAGCTAGAGGAGATCAAGTTATTGGAACTTTATATATGGGTCAGGTGTATGACGTCCCTATTGGCTTCAAATCTGAATATGTTTTGAAATCCATAGGTAATTATGTGGGGAGATATCTGGAATCGGATTCTAAAAATTTTCAGGGGATGTACAGAAACTACTTAAGAATTAAGGTGGCCATTGATCTTATGAAGCCTCTAAAAAGCAAGATGCGCATAAAGAAGGCAGTGGGTGATTGGATGTGGTTCCAGTTTAAGTATGAAAGGTTACCATCATTCTGTTTTTTCTGTGGTTTGATAGGACATACTGAGAAGTTCTGTGAGGCTTTGTTCGACAATCCTCAAGGTACGGAGGTCAGAAAATATGATGGGTCCTTGCGTGCAACAATGCGGAAACAGAGTATAAGTGCAGAGAACCAGTGGTTGAGGGGAGCTGACGGAGCTTTAGTAATTCCGGTGAAGCCTAGCGGTAATGACAGTGAGATGGAATCGTACCAGAATGCTGAGCAATCCCATGATCGTAGGAGTACACATCGAGATAATAGGGGGAACGAGGTAATGACTGTTGAATCTACTAAATTTCAGGAGGGAACGGTGGAAAATTTAAATAGTGATGAGGATAATCCCGTTATTGATGGGATAGGTGTTTCCAAACAGAAAAGGTAGCGAGTGGGCAAAGATAATGAAGAGATGGGCCGTATTTCAAATTTAGAAGATGGGCTGGGAGATGGGCTGGATATTGAGATGGGTGAAGATAATCAACAAAAACAACAGAACCAAAAAAACTTGGCATTGGCGGGACCTGGTATCCAGGCCCGCCCGCCACAATGAGTACGTTATTCTGGAACTGTAGAGGTCTGGGCAACCCTCGTACAGTTCAAGTTTTATTGGACCTTGTCCAACTAAAAAGGCCTATGTTTGTTTTCTTAATGGAGACTATGGTGGATGATAAACGGTTAGATGGTATTCGTGCTAAGATGAAATACGAGGGGATGTTTACAGTAGCTGGAACGGGACATGGTGGAGGGTTAGCTCTTATTTGGAGACATGTTGATAGTATTAGTATAAGATCTTCGTCACAGAACTTTATCGATGCTGAAGTTAGGTTGGATAATATCAATCCATGGAGACTAACCCGTTTCTATGGATTTCCGGAGAGGTCCAGAAGACGAGAGTCGTGGGATTTATTAAAGATGTTAGCAGCAGAATCATCTTTGCCATGGGTTATTTTAGGTGATTTTAATGATTTACTTCGAGAGGAAGAGAAGAAGGGCCGTCTTAAACACCCAACTTGGTTGTTGAATGGTTTTAGAGAGGTTGTTTTGGAGTGTGGAATTTCAGATTTGCCAATGGAGGGGTATCCATATACATGGGAAAGAAGTTGTGGTATGGATAGATGGGTGCAAGAAAGACTGGATCGAGTGTTCGTGAACGAAGGGTGGAAATCAATTTTTCCTACAGTTAAGGTTCATAATCTGATAGCACCGACGTCTGATCATTCTGCAATCTTTCTACATGTAAGTGTATGGAGACCTGTTTCTAGAAATTATAGATTCCGCTTTGAGAACTGTTGGCTGAGGGAAGCTAGATGCAGTGATATTGTATCTGAGAGTTGGAAAAAAACAGAAGGCTTAGATATGGAACGGAGAATTGAATTATGTGGAGTGGAGTTAAAGAAGTGGGGAGAGAATTTAGTGAAGGATTTTCAGAAGAGGCTAGGAAAAAGTAGGGAGACGATGGAACGTTTTCGAGGCCTAAATGATGCGTATTCCCTGCAGTGTTTGAGAGATGTGGAGGCGGAGTATTCTAAGATTCTTGCTCAGAAGGAAGATTTCTGGAAGCAGAGGGCTAAACAGTTCTGGTTGAAAGGGGGAGATAGTAATTCAAAGTATTTTCATTCGTATGCGTCCTCGAGAAGAAAGAAAAATCACATCAACCAGCTAAAGAATAAAGAGAGGACTTGGGTCGACTGGTCTACAGGTTTGAGCAATGTTGTAGAGGAATATTACAATGACCTATTCGAAGCTAAAGGGGTGATGGTTGAGAATGTGCTGGAATGTATAGGGGAGCGTATTTCTTCGACTCAGAATGATATGTTGTCTCAAGAATTCAACGAGGAAGAGGTTAAACAAGCAATATTTGCTATGCACCCGGATAAGAGTCCAGGATCGGATGGTATGAATCCCGGTTTTTATCAGAAGTTTTGGAGTATAATTGGTAAGGATGTGGCTAAGGAATGCATTCGTATTTTAAATATGGGCATTATCCCGGGAAAGCTTAATGATACGGTAGTGGTCCTTATCCCTAAGAAGGCAAATCCTAAAACATTGGCTGATCTTAGGCCCATCTCGTTGTGTAACGTTATGATGAAAATAATCACGAAAATGCTGGCAAATCGTTTAAAGATGGTTCTTCCAAGCATTATTTCTGAGACACAGAGTGCCTTTGTCCCTGGGCGATTGATAACGGATAATGTAATTGCAGCATTTGAGGTAAATCACTGGATGCATAGGAAGACAAAAGGAAAATTAGGTTATTCAGCCCTGAAGATCGATATGAGTAAAGCCTACGATAGGGTGGAGTGGGAGTTCGTTCTAGGTGTATCCTAGTCGACAGTTTCTTACAAATTTGTTGTTTCTGGAAATGAGATAGGCCCAGTTTATCCTAGTCGAGGATTGCGACAGGGTGATCCTATATCACCCTACTTGTTTCTTTTGTGCGCTGAAGGTCTGTCTGCGTTGATTCACAGAAAACAAGTTTCTGGAGCTATTCATGGATGTAAGATTGCTAACGGGGCTCCGATTATTACGCACTTATTTTTTGCTGATGACTATTACTTGTTTTTTCGAGCTACTATGAGTGAAGCAGAGAGTGTGAAAGAGTGTCTTGTTCGGTATGAAAGAGCTTCAGGACAGCATATCAACTTTCAGAATTCAGCTATTTCGTTCAGTCGTAATACTGGAAACGAGACTGCATTAGCTATCTGTAAAGTTCTACAAGTGCATACTCGAAATGATGTAATGTATCTGGGTCTTCCGAAAATGGTTTCAAGCAATAGGTGGGAGACATTTCGATATGTGAAGGAGAAGATATGGAATAGGCTTCAAAGTTGGAAATGAACCACTCTTTCTAGAGGAGGGAAAGAAATTTTGATTAAATCAGTGGTGCAGTCAATCCCTTCGTATGTAGCTAGTGTGTTTCTTCTCCCAAAAAAGCTATGTGAGGATATTGAACTGCTGATGAACAGGTTTTGGTGGCTTTCGAGTGTTGAGAAAAACAAGGGGATAAGATGGATGGCTTGGAGTAGAATGTGCTATCCAAAGAAATATGGGGGGATGGGATTTAAACGGATTCAGGAATTTAATGTGGCTATGCTGGGTAAGCAAGCATGGAGGATTTTAACGGAACCAGACTCGTTCATCTCCAGATTGCTAAAGGCTCGATATTTCTCAAGGTGTAGTTTCGAAGAGGCCAAGTTAGACAACAACCCCAGCTACGTGTGGCGTAGTATCATGGCAGCGCATCAACTTGTTTACAATGGCAGTGTGAAGAGAATAGGTAGGGGGAGACAGTGAACATCTGGGGTGATCCCTGGTTGCTGAATGTGAATCAAACAAGGATAACAACTCCGTGTGACCAAGGTTTAAATGATGCTAAGGTGAGTGGGCTTATGAGAGTTGATAATTTGGAGTGGGATGTAGACATTCTTAGAGACTTATTCAATGAAAATGATGTGGCTCAGATTCTAAAGATTCCGTTAAGTCATTCCAGATTAGATGATTCGTGGATGTGGTTAGAGGAGGAGAAAGGAGAGTACTCAGTCAAGAGTGGATATCGTAGGTTGTGTCAGCATGATAATGGGTTTTTTAGTTCGGGGATTGACTTCAATTGGCTTAAGATCTGGAATTTGCCTATCCCGCTGAAGGTGAAAATCTTTGTCTGGAGAATGATGCAGAATTGTCTTCCAACGTTGGAAAATCTCAGAAGTCGGTTTGTCGAAGTATACCCCATATGTTCAGTTTGTCATAACGTTTCGGAGAGTGCTGAGCATGTCCTATTTTTCTGTTCTTTTGCACAGTCATGTTGGAGTTTAGCGAAAGTAGATGGCGTCTCCAACTCAGACACGTCTGTTCAGAGTATTATGAAGAACTGGTTCCAGGTTAAATCTTCAAAGGAGTTGGAGATTATTTGTATGCTAGTATGGCAAATCTGGGAGCACAGAAATAGTGTGGTGTGGAATAAGAAATTTAAACCCCCGTCTATGGTGGTTAATTCAGCTTGTTCTATTCTGTTCCAATGGCAACGAGCTCAGAGTACGCAAGACAGTCACTGAAAGCTAAATGACAGGGAAGGGGTGTTAGTATGGCGAAGGCCAGATCTGGGGTGGCTTGTGTGTAATGTAGATGCTGCGGTTTTTGAGACAAGTGGTCGAAACTCTTTTGGATGCGTTTTGAGGAATGACCAGGGGCATTTTGTAGCTGTCTATGGTGGTTTTTGGACGGGCATAGTGGATCCGAAAGTAGCGGAGGCTTTGGCTTTTAAAGAGGCACTATCTTGGTTAAAAAGGAAGGGGATCTCATGTGTGAATATTGAGCTGGATTCTTTAGCTGTTGTTCAAGATTTTGACAGTAAGTTGAGGGATTCTTCGTATCTAGGGGCTATTATGGATGATTGTCGGTCTATAGTTAAGGACTTAAGGTCCTATTCAGTGTATTTTATTAGACGTTCAGCGAACTCAGTGGCTCATGCTTTGGCTAAAGAGACTGGTTCTAAGTCTGAATGTAAGGAATGGTGTGATGTACCATCCTTTCTCATCGATGTATTGCATTCTGATTTGAAATAAAAGTTTCGTATTGATTTCAAAAAAAAAAAGTACTTTAGACAGATGATTTACCTTTTTAAAAATTAATAATCTTAACGTAAACAAATAATTTCAAGAACATGAGTAAAGTATTTTTTAGATTATTTGTTATGCTACCTCAATTAAACTTTTGTGCAAATAAAAATTTTGGGAAGCAAATTAAGAAAGATAAAAGTGCTGCCCCATAGATATATATAAATCTTTTTACATAAACAATTAGTATATATGTCTAGTTTATAATTAATTTATGCAATATATTCTTTTTACTAACATAATTATTGTTTAAGAAAATGCATTCAACACAATGAAAACAATAATTACAATAAATTCAAACTATATAATATGTGGTAACATTTGAATTTTCTATAAATTAATTTTTTGAAGAATCTCTGTTTAAAATGTTAAAATTTAAACAAAAGTATGACTTTTAATAAAATTTTAGATGTACATAGGAGACAAGATAAGAAAAGGATAGTATTAATTAAAAACAAGTTAACAACTCTTTTTCAAAAATAATTTATCTAATACAAGGTACTGTTAACTAAACAACAAAAAGACCAAAACATGAGAATGTAAAAAAGAAAAATTGTCTATCAGAGACATATTTGGAAAATGAGATATTTTAGTTTAGAAAAATAGAAAAAATACTCTATATAATAATGTTTAGGATTTTATCCAATAGTTCTCATCGATTTGATCAAAAATATCTAACGGTTGTAAATTGAGTGACCAAACTACGAGGACCATACTACAAACTGACTACAAAACTTTTAATATTTCGTCTTTAATATTGAAATATTAAAAATTTTGTAGTCTGGTCCCGAAAGTTTTTGTAGTCTGGTCCTCCAAAAGTCGGGTCACTCAATTCATAGCCGTTAAATATTTCTGATCAAATCGATAAGAACCGTTAGATAAAATATTAAAATTATTATATAGAATATCTTTTCTATTTTTCCTAACTAAAATATCTAATTTTCCAAAAATATCGTAGACAGTTTCATTTAATAAAATAACACAATAAAGTTATTATTGCTAATAACTAACTCATTATGTTTTTTAGCCAAATTGTATATTTTTTTTTATTTTCTAACTAAAATTTCTACTTTTCTATTTTTCCTAACTAAAACCTCCCATTTTCCAAAAATATCACGGATAATTCTATTTAATAAAATAAAATAGTAATATTATAATTAATAATGACTAACCGATTAGTTTTATTTCCAAAACGTATATTTGTTTTTATATTTTCTAACAAAAATTTCTCCAAACTAAAACCTTAAATATATCAGGGGCAATTTCATTTGGTAACATAAAATACTAATAATTAACCAATTAGCTTTATTAGCCAAAACGTATATTCTTTTTTATAACTAAAATTTATATTTTTATATTTATCCTACCTAAAACCTCTAATTTTTTAAAAATATCACGGACAATTCTATTTAATAAAATAAAATTAATAATATTATAATTACTAATGACTAATCAATTAGCCGTTTTTACCAAAATATATAATATTTTTTTAATTTTAAATTATATATTATTTACTTTTGTTATTTTAGGGTTCATATGTTATAATCAATTCAATTCACATATACAATGCATATTCAATGCATATTGTATCTATTAGATCTAAGCTTAGTAGTCGTCAAGCAATGTTTGAGGATATCAGAAGTAACGCCGAAATATCAACAAAAAAGCAGGCTATCATACCATTGGATGTTGCAGGTAGGATATTTTTTTTAATCAAGTCCATATCATATTTTTCTTTAGCTATACCATTATATTTAAGTACCAATGTGTTTGTATTCTTTTGTATAATGTTATTATCTGCAGAATTTTATTTACATGATGCTTTTATCTGTATTAAACTGGCGGAAATAATGCATCACCTAAAAGCGTGGAAGATAATATAGAAGAAGATGCAGACTATTTTGAATTCAGGGAAACTCCGACCTCAACTAATGTGGACAAAAACAGCCATGGAGTGGTAATAATCGTTATTATATTAAGGTATTTCATCTTATTTTAAAATAAGGGAGCTAATACTTGCTAAATTACTTTTTTAGTACATTCCAAAGTGGATAAAACCTCGAGATCGCGGTTGGATAGCAGGAGAAAGACTTATTTTGAATACAGGAACATGTACTTGCACTGTTGGAATAGTTCTGAGTAATGGGAATGCCAAATTCTCGGCAAAATGGAATGAATTCATTAGGATCAATCAGTTGGAAAAAAATGATAAGTTAGTTTTTACTTTGTTCGATTAGGGTGATAACATTAGTTTTTTGGTTGACATTACACGTAACCGTGGTCCACGATTATTATGTTATTTTATTAAATAGAACTGCCCGTGATATTTTTGAAAAATGAGAGATTTTAGTTAGGAAAAATAGAAAAGTCTAAATTTTAGTTAAAAAATAATATAAAATTTGGCTAAAAAAAGGTAACTGCTTATTTATTAGCAATTATAATATTATTATTTTATTTTATTAAATGAAACTGCCCGTTATATATTTGGAAAATGAGATATTTTAGTTTAGAAAAATAGAAAAGATACTATATATAATAATATTTAGGATTTTATCCAACGGTTCTCATCGATTTGATCAAAAAGATCTAACGGTTGTGAATTGAGTGACCAAACTATGAGGACTACAAACTAAATACAAAACTTTCAATATTTCGTCTTTAATAAATTCTATTATATTATTAAAGACGAAACATTAAAAGTTTTGTAGTATGGTCCTGAAAATTTTTGTAGTCTGGTCCTCCAAAATTTGGGTCACTCAATTCATAGCCTTTAAATATTTCTGATCAAATCGATGAAAACCGTTAGATAAAATATTAAAATTATTATATAGAATATCTTTTCTATTTTTCCTAACTAAAACATCTAATTTTCCAAAAATATCGCAGGTAGTTTCATTTAATAAAATAACATAATAAAATTATTATTGCTAATAACTATCCCATTATCTTTTTTAGCCAAAGTGTATATTATTTTTATAATTTCTAACTAAAATTTCTACTTTTCTATTTTTCATAACTAAAACCTCTCATTTTCCAAAAATATCACGAACAGTTCTATTTAATAAAATAAAATAATAATATTATAATTACTAATGACTAACCGATTAGCTTTACTTCCACAACATATATTCGTTTTTATATTTTCTAAAAAAATTCTTCAAACTAAAATCTCAAAGATAATAGGGGCAATTTAATTCAGTAACATGAAATACTAATAATTAACCAATTACCTTTATTAGTCAAAACATATATTCTTTTTTATAACTAAAATTTCTATTTTTATATTCATCCTAACTAAAACCTCAATTTTTTTAAAAATATCACGAACAATTCTATTTAATAAAATAAAATTAATAATATTATAATTACTAATAACTAATCAATTAGCCTTTTTTACCAAAATATATAATATTTTTTTTATTTTAAAGTATATATTATTTACTTTTGTTATTTTAGGGTTCATATGTTTAATCAATTCAATTCAGATATACAATGCATATTGTATCTATCGGACGCACCTCCCTATCTGGTTTTGCATTAAAAAGAGTAAGTCTTTTGTTTTTTTTCATTTCCTGACACTTTCATTTTTATACAAATTAGTAACAATTGTTTGTGGGTTTTTCTATTTGTCTTGACCCAGATGGTTTTTTCAGCAAGATATGGTCTGAAAATTGCATCTTTTAATGCGTGGAGTGAATATTTTAGCAGTGGATTAAGGGGGTTTGTGAGGGAATATATAACTTCAGTTGAGGCTTCTAGTGGCACCAAATCAATCTTACAAACGAACCCTGGTTCTGTTTCGAAAAACATTAAATTTTCGAACCAGTTTTGCAGTGAAGCAAATTGGAAAAAAGGTAAGCATGTTTTATGATAACATTGTCATGGAATATTTGCTAATGTTAGTTGCATATTTTAAGTTTAGATTTGATCCATGTGTTTCGCTGGGGGACTGGGGTTTGTGAGGAGAATCATAAGTATTGTTGGAAGTTGGAATTAATCTGTTCAGGTTATAATTTGATGAAAAAATTTGCTAGTCGTTTGACCTATGCATTTCGATATCAACAGAGAGTATTTCTTTTTCACTCTGATTAAAATTGTTAGTTGCCCCCTGGTAGGTACATTTTTGGTTAGTCTTTTAAGGATAACAAATAATCTAATTTAGACATGTAAATTAACAGAAAACCTTGTGAGTACGATTTACAAAGTAAAGCAGGAAATAAATGGAGGATCTGTATCCAATCCCTTAATGCCAAGGATGAATTATGTTAAAGAGGGGATGCAGGCAGAACCTCGGGACGAGGAAGATCTTAATGTCAGAGAAGGAGATGTTATAAACTTACCGAACCTTCTCTTTACTGAGAACAGGGATTATCTTGTCAAATACAATGATGACCAGAAGGTATGTACTATTTATATGAAAAGTCACTGCACATCTTCAGTTCATGAAATATATTTTATTGAAAATACATTTTCTTACTAAGAATGTCATTTTGTTCTCAAAATGTGACACTTCCAGTTATTGGTTCCACATCCTCGATCATCTTTAAGAATATAGATCATTAACTAAACCAACGACAACCAATTTGTCACATTTGGACTAGGGTCTATGAACATTCTGACCTCTGAGAAATGTTTGAAAAGTTTTTTCAGGAGATATGAACAAGATGAAAAGTACTGGTCTTTTACAGAAACATATATGACGAAGATTTGAAATATTTTAATATGTTTGTAATGTAAAACTTATAAAAATTTATGATAGGAATAGAAATCATGTAAGATAAAAAGGATGCACATTAAATATCCTTTTTATTGTAAATAATATTTATTATTGAGTCAAAATATACTATATTTAGGTATCGCAAGTTGACTTTGAAGACTTAATTGATTTATTTTTTATTGCCATATTTAAGCATTGCAAGTTGACTTTGAAGACTTAATTTATTTTTATTTTGGTTTAAAGGCAAGAGTGGCTCATTTCTTTGCTGGTCATACCAGGTAAGAGCTGCGCAGTTGGTAGGAAAGGCTATTCTTTTATACTTTGTACCAGTATGTCTTGAGCTTTGTATGATGGACAGAGAGTCGACAACATCTTTGATAGACATATACCATGATTTACTGCCAAACAATGATTTTGAAGTCGTCTTTGTCGCAGTTGATGATCTTTGTGCTAATTATAGTTTGCCTGAGCTCCGAAGAGACCCTCAAAAGAATTTTGAATCAATGTTTTCTCGAATGCCATGGACTGCCATACCGTTCTCAGATATAACATCAAGGAAGCATATAGCAAGAAGATTTGGCGTCTCAGGAGGGGATTTATATTGCACTGTTTCATTTTTCCTTGATTCAAAAGGTATCGTTTTGACATGTAATGCTTGTACATATTTTAGAATATATGGTAGTCTAGGTTATCCATTCACCGATGAAAGAATAAGAGACCTGAAGTCTGAAGATGATGAAGCCGCTAAGCAACCCTCTTTGGAGACACTCCTTGCCTCTCCTGTACGCAATTATGTCATCTCAAACAAAGAGGACAAGGTAATGACTTGTAAATTTGAGAGCACATTATGTGATTTTGACAACTTAATATGCGAAATGATATGTATTCTACCCATCAATTTATGTAAATTTATTTGCAGCGGCCAGTGAAGTCAGATTATCAATTTAGATTCTGTTTCTTGTAATTGATAGGTACCTATTCACACCCTTAAAGATAAAGTGGTAGCTCTGTATTTCTATGAAGATGGTTTATGTGATGACGAGCTCACGGAAAAACTTAAGATAGCGTATAAGGAGTTGGCAAAAAATAAGGAAAAATTTGAGGTTGTACTCCTTTATCTTCATGACACTCGCGGTACTTTCCAAACTACAAATGAAGAATCATTCTGGAAAATATTTAAGACCATGCCTTGGTTAGCCCTTCCATTCAAAGACCCAAACCATAAGAAGCTAAGACGGATTTTCGGTTATCCAAATGACTTGAATGGGCCGGAACGAGCTCCTACACTCGTTATTTTTGGGCCTAATGGTAAATTCATTGATCCGTGTGGCGCTGACATCTTGTTGAAATTCGGAATTCCAGCATACCCATTCACTCGGACGAGACTTGCCAAGTTAGAGACTAAAAAAATAAAGGAACTGAAGCGGGAGATGCTCTGGGATCCAAACACTGTTTTTAGAGTAAAAAAATATGGGTCAATGACAACGAAATCGAAGCTGGAGATGCTCTGGGATCCAATCACGTTTGTCATGGTAAAGCGTAGGATTGAGGTGAGTTGTTTTGGTACTCTATTAAATGTTTTAACTCTCGCTTTCTCTTGGAATGTTACTTGTCCTTCACAAACCCAGTAAGCAGCTGTAATTTTGGTTGCAGATGACAATTTTTTAAATTTCCACTTTCAAACCAGCAGTTCAGTACTAATAGGTATAATGTAATGTTGCAGATTCTTCCCAATTTTTATCCGCTTCTCGAACTTATGATTCCCAGTTTAAAGGTTCCATTCTCCCAATTTGCTGGGAAGAGACTCTTAATATATTTTGAGCTGGATAAGTACTACGAACACTTACAGAAACTACAGTTGATAGAAGTTATATATCTGCAAAACAAAGGTACAGATGATGAGTTTGAAGTGATTTACATCAAGAAATCACCATCCTATAATAAGCATGTTCCAGATATGCCATGGTTGGTGCATTATTATGATGAAGGGTACTCACTTCCAAAGGAGTTGGAACATAGTTTTTTTAATTTTAATAATTATTGTAATCCAAAGGTGAGTCGAAGTTGTTTGCTTCTTGCTTTTGAACGAGATGGAAGTATTGTCAGGAAAACATTCTATCCTACTTTGGATAATGTGGCATTTCCGTTTTATGCCGGTGGTTTAGAGAAGGAGTTCTTGGACCAGTTAAATTCCGCTTTTGGGTGGTATTACTGGGAGTTTTCTAGCCAGAAGAAGCAGATATACAAGAGGAAGCATAAAGTGAAGAGTTCAGCTGACTGACTCCAGACAGAGAGGTTCGTTATATTAGTAAATTTGTATATTGAATTTGGTCCCATGTCATAAATCCGGGTGAAAGTAGGCAATTTAGTGTAGGACCGAACTGTAGATTTATAAACTGGAACAATGTTTTAGAGTGTTATCTGCACTTGTATAATTTTCAGTTAATAAACAGATAATGTAATATATTTAAACTACTTTGTATTACATTCATTAAACTTGTTTATGTTGTGCAAATAATGATGCACCATTTCTGCTTTGCATCCGGATCTGGTAAAACATCTCTGGCAATGTCGTGCTACTTCGCTTGACCCTGAGTGGCAAGAACAATGTTACGTACTTGTATGAGATCCTCGTCAAGAATTGTTATGAAGTTTATTTTCAAGGCGGTTACTGATTCAAGATTGGCTTCTATAATTTAGTGCATGAATGAATATTCTCTCTTTCAAGGACTGAATTTAGCGAGGGCGTTGGATCATTAAAACAAGAAGTCCAGTGCTGTGACTTTGAATTGCGGTGTGGTTTCTTGTCATTGTACTTTGTTTCCTTTTGTTACCTTGGCATTCCTAAATTTGTCTCAACTCTCGCAGCTGGTAAACTACATTTTGTTAACTTAATATTACAACTTGCAAAATAAATAAAGAATTTAATATAAGATTTGTTTTATTTGAAACTTATTCATTATAAAAAAACTAAATATACAAATGCACTAGGTATGCGAGAATCATTAATATAGTAAGATTCCAATTATTCGATCGTCAGTTCAAAGTGTGGAGCTGGGTTAATTCTTTCCAGCCCGGATGGGTTTGAAATATGCCAGGCGATAAGGTTCACTTTTCCTCTGACAAACAATGAGGCAAAGTACGAAGCATTACTGGCTGGACTGAATCTGGTCAAGAATCTAGAAGTGAGACATCTCAGGGCATTCGGTGATTCTATGCTGGTAGTTAAACACTTCTCCGGGGAATACGAGCAAAGAGAGCTCCAAATTAAAGCTTAAGCCATAAAGGTACGTGATGCTTCGAATTTGTTTGAATCATTTGAGTTAAGTCAAATTGGCAGGGAGGACAACAGCCGAGCCGATTCAAATTGGCAAGCTACACCCTCAGAGAAGGAAATTTGTACAGGAGATCGGCGATCGAACCCCTCCTTAGATGTTTGAATGTCGAAGAGCAGCTGCTAGCATTAAAAACTGTACATGAAGGAATATGTGGAGAACATCTAGTCGGTTGGTCACTTGCCTTTAAAATCCTCAGACAAGGATTCTATTGGTTGACTTTGCGAGCAGATGCAGCTGAATACGCGAAGAAATGTCGACAATGCCAACTGTTCAGCACCATACCGAAACAGCCTCCCGAACATATGGCATTAGCCCTAAGCCCGATACCCTTCGTCATGTAGGCGGTCGACATTGTAGGGATCCTGTCCACGAGCACAAAACAAGCCAAGTATTGTATTATGGCGATCGATTATATGACCAAATGGGTAGAAGCAAGACCATTGGCTACCATAACCGAAGAGGCGGCAAAGAAGTTCATGCTAGAGCAAGTAATACTTAGGTTTTGAATTCCGAAAGTGTGTGTCTCGGATAATGGGACTCAATTCATCGAGAACAAGTTCAGAAAGTTCATAACCCACTTCGGAGTACAACAGAAGTTCAGTTCAGTCGGCCATCCCCAAGGAAATGGATCAATTGAAGCTGCGAACAAGATCATTTTTTATGGGTTAAAGAAGCGCCTGGGAGATGCCAAGGGACTCTGGGCCGATGAATTACCTTGAATCAACCGAAGAAACCCCCTTCAGGTTAGCATTTGGGACAGATGTCCTGGTCCCAGTGGAGGTTGGCCTCGACTCTTACCGAACAAAGGTGTTCAACATCGAAACAAATGAGTACGGCCTCAAGGCGAATGTAGATCTATTCGAAGAAGATATAGTGGCTCCCCACCAAAGGAATCTGAAATACCAGTTTCAGGCCGCCTAATATTATGATTCGGGAGTGAAGAAAAGAACTTTCATGGTTGGAGACTTGGTATTGCGGGAGCTGGCCACCTCTATGCCGACAAAGCGAGGAAAGCTAATGCCCAACTGGGAAGGACCTTACAAAGTGATCGAAGTTATCCGGCCGGGAACCTACAAGTTGGCGAATTTGGAGGGCAATGCAATCAAGAACACTTGGCATGCCTCGCGCTTACGCAGGTACTACCAATGAGTCCTAATTCGTTTTTAGAATTGGTTTCAACGACAAGGATTTTTTATCATTTCATTTCAAATTCTTTATTCAGTATGGTATTTGAATTCCCTAAAACAAAAAAAGAGCATGTGTAGTTAACTATGAAATGTTATCAAGGAAAGCACATGCTTATGGTTGTTTCGAATCTTAATTCTATTGCGATGATTTAACATTACTGCGTTATAATACTGTTTAATCATGCAAATTAGATTAAATAAAGTAGACACTTATCTAGGGGCGACCGAAAAAGATAAGTGTCATACTTTTTCCTTTTGCTAAATATTTTGTAAAGACGGCGATCGATTATAAAATGGCGCCCGATTCCTTAAATATTTGGGGGCAAGATCCGTGCCAAGGAAAAAAAAAGGCCGAAGAAGCATAAACCCCCAATAAAGAAATAAAATTATGCCAAGGCAAAAGGTTTTAAGTCGAAGAAGTATAAAGAAATAAAAATATGCTAAGGCAAAATAATAAGCTGAAGACGCACAAAGCAATTAAAATTATGCTAAGGCAAAATATTAAGCCGAAGAAGCATAAAGAAATGAAATTATGCTAAGGCATAAGGTTTTAAGCCGAAGAAGCATAAAGAAATAAAAATATGCTAAGGCAAAATAATAAGCCGAAGACGCACAAAACAAATAAAATTACGCTAAGGTAAAATATTAAGCCGAAGAAGCATAAAGAAATGAAATTATGCTAATCAAGCCGAAGAAGCATAAAAAATATTAACTTACGCTAAAGCAAAAACTAGACCGAAGACACGTCAAATAAAACGGTTAAAAAGCCCGAAGGCTACAGAGTTAGAGCCCGAAAGCCACAAAGTCATTGCCCGAAGGCATCAACACCTAATTAAATAAATTACAAAGTCCTAGTCGGACAGGGGTTCATCTTCGCCCGAAGAAACAACTGGAGGCTCATCGGGCTCATCTTCGCAACCAACTGGATCGGGGAAACCATCCTCAACGAGCTGCTTGTAATCGAAGCCCAAGCTGTGAGCTTGCAATACGCAAGCATCGTAGCCCATCTGGTAGCAACGATCTTCGGCCAACACCCTGAGTTTCTTCTCCTTCCGAGCCATCTTTCGAGAACCTTGGAGCTGCAGGTTCCGACGGGTCAGTCGGGCTTGAAGGCCGCTGATATCCTTCATAAACTTCTCCCTATCGGCCTGGAATGCCGAAGCCTGGCCCTCCATTCTCTCAATCTCCAACTGTGCACGCCGAAGCTCTTCGTCTGCCTTGGTCGCCCTAACCTCTAGTTCCCACACTTGGGTCATGCGGGATTGCAAATCCCTTATCTTGTCGGCCACTACGGTTGCCATGGGAGTAGCCTAAAAAGGAATGTTAGAAGGCGGTTAGACATGTCAACAGTTTAAAAGTTGGCAAGAAAATTGAAGTACGATCAAATGACACTTACCAAAAAAAGGAGCCCCATCATATCCAAGCAAGCATCCATCGGGCTCAGTTGATCCTAAGTGGCCTGATCACCTGAGAGTATCAAACCCCTGCACAGGTCAGGGCCAACGTCTTTGGCAGCAAGGGGAGTGGGCATCGCGATGCTGTCATTCTCAAGCATGCCCCATTGAGGGACGTAGGTTTTGATCGCATCACAGCTTCGGCGCACCCGCTTCCTGACAACCTTGTAGGATGGAAGCTGCTCGCCCCTTGATTGTTCGGCCTCAGGGGGAGGGGTTGGAGCCTTCTGTTGTTCGCCCCTGCATTCAGCCTCAAGGGAAGGGGTCTCCTAGCGTGGAGCGGACGCCCCATCCTGTTTGGCAAGAATCTTCTGCTTTTGGCGATCGACGAGGTCCTGGCGAGTCGACACTGCACACATAGCGAAATAACTCAAACGAAGAAATTAAATAGCCGAATCGGCTTGATCAAGTAAAAATTTAAAGGGGAGCAAAATACGAAATGACAATACCAGTATCCCATAGGGCGAATATCCAGTCGTTGTCCCAACTATCGGCTAGCAATATTTTACCCCCTCGTACCCAGTAAGGAGGTCGTATTCAACCTTTTCGGCATCAGTGAGGTCGGGTAGGGTAATTTGTTTGGCAGGGTCGACCATTTGACATTTTTAAAATTGAGCAATCTTCGGGCCGACGATGAAACACCACTTGTCGTGGCTCCCTTTATTGTTGGAATTGGTTTGTACCCAGTCCGCCCTGCCGGTCCTTCGACTTATAATGTAAAACCCCTTACTCTTATCGTTTCTTTTAAAGTCATAATGGTTCCAGAATAAACGGGTTGTGGGGGTTACCTCCATGGCCAGGCATCGACGCTGGAAACAATTGATGTAAAGGAAGCTATTCGGGTCCAGTTGGCCCACGACGATTCCCATCTCCCTGAACAGTTTCTTCGCTAGTGGAAGCATGGGGACCCGGAAAACACAATTAAAAGCATGTTCGGACACACCCGTGGCGACTCCCCCCCCCCCCACAACTTTCGGGGACTGAAGGCGTCTGCCAAATACGATCATCCTTTTTTTCCGGGTAAACATGCCACACTCCGGTGGGAATGCCGTATTCATCGGCAAACTTTGCCACATCCTCTTTGGACAGTTGAGAGGGGAGATTGGCAACATGGTAATCTTTGAGGTTACCGAAGATAGACCTATCTGAAGAAGGTCCCGCCTCTGGATTTAACCGATCCATAATCCCTACATTTGGAAATGAAGAGATGTCAGTCATGTACTCGGGAAAAATCTCGAAAACAAATAGAAGAAAGTGGAAAAAAGCCAAGTACAAAGGTCGGGATCGGTCGGGGGCATCCTAGCAACTAAGTCAAGGTAAACTTAGGGACACACGTCCCGAAAGTTCTACTAACCCGAAGAGTGTTCTAGGGAATGAAGGTGTCCGAAGAGGATTCTGGGCCCAGAAACTTGATCATTACCCCTGGGATCCAGGATGTCTAGGGACAAAACCTATGTTTGAAGTACCTACAACCCCCCGGAGGAACCTAAAGATACGCAAACTACACATGTTTATACTAACATTCTTATTTATAGACAGTATAATGTTCTTACATCGCCAAACAATAATGAAAGTGTATGCAATTGAAAATACAAGAAGAAAAATGCAGAGGAAAACTTACTAGTGACAGAAGATTTGAAATGCAAGAGTGGAGTGCTGGGATCGTTCCTGAGACCACTTGAAACTGAACTTGCTTGATGGTGTTTAGAGAGAATGTTGGATATAATGTGCGAGCATAAAAGTTAAAAAGGGGGGGAAATCTGTGTCTTATAAAGCAGTTGAGTGACGTTTGGACAAGGGATGTGCAACATTTTGGATTCAACGGTCCAGATGGAAACGTTCTAAATTCAACGGTCGAGATGGGGCGCGAATCTCGGAGACCGACAGTTGTCATCATTAAGATGACACATTTCCCCACGTGACGTATCATTGGAATAAAGCACAGAACTCCAAGAGTTATCCCGAAGAAAGGCATGGTTTTGGGACGCCGATCGAATGAGGCATCCGACCGAAGCCCATAGACATGTTGGAGGCCCTAATATAATTGGGTCGGATGATCAACCAAGCCCATTAAAGTGAGGCCCGTTATTCGGGGGTCCAATTAATCACAGGTGATCGTTAGTCCATTGAGACTTGGTCTTATTCACTTCAGAGACGTGTGGAAGCACGTCCACCACGTTCGGAATAGTTCTGAAGTCCTCGGAAGCTGACAACCCGTGAAGCATATATTATCATCAATCAGGTTCTGCTTAAACACACACATTTTACACATACGCAAGCTCTTGTACGTTCATTTATTCACTGAAACCTATTAACTTATTCTCACACCGGAGGTGAATCGGGGGGAACATCCCTCGCATTCTTCTCTTTGCAGGTTGATTCGAAGAACCTCACGAGAGGCCGACCCAACAAAAATTTGGTTCCAACAGTTGGTTCCCTAATGAAGCCATGCCAAATGACCTGGTAGCGAATACAGGTGACAATATCAGCAAAAGAACGTTTCCCATGTTCATGTTGAGCTCCACATATTCTTGTACACTAAGGGGTCATTTGACAAATCTGAATTGTATTATCTAAATGATTAAAATTTCTAAATAAATTAAGATATGAACCATTACTATTGTTAGGATTTATGGGTGATAGCTTAGAAGACAACTTAACTTTGTGCTTATTCATACTTAATTTTATTAAGTAGAACATACTGTCACGGTCAGAGTATGTTCTTGTAGCCATTTCATTTGCTGTAATAAAATTGTTTATATATCTTGGAAGAAGTTCATTCATTTGTTCAAGCCTCAAGAAGTACATCAGGATGACAGTAAGAATAAAAGTTATTGTCATATCATTGACAGTAAGGTTACAAGAAGACATCATGTTGCAAGTCATGACAACATATTCACTCTGACAGCAACATTGGCGGAAGCCTCGAGACAACAACTCTCTATTCTCCTTACAGCAAGTTTGGAACTCTTGACAGCATCTATTGCGGGGATTTTATACTGTCACCAAAAGCGTATTCTTGTTACAGCAAACTTGGAAGTACATGATACTATCTCAAAGGGATAAACTTTGAATTTGGGATCTACCCAGTCAAACATGTGAGAGTTTGGATGTTCAAGAAACAGGAGTGTTGCAATATCCCAACACTGCATCAGGTCTGCAAAGACTACGACATAAGCTTAAGAGACAACAAGACAAAGCTTACCAATTCGAGAGTATGACAAATCAACATCTACTGGAATTGTGTTAGCTAAATATAGATTGTATTTAGATTGCTTTTTATGTTTTGATAACTCTGATTGTATATCAATTTATGTAAGTCAAATGGGTGTGCAAATTGTAAGGAGCTGCCATAAGATTATGACAACAGCTCCACAAACACGTGATGATAGAGATAGGAATAGTATACTTAGTTTATCTCTCATTCTATGTTGTGAATCTTGAGAAGATTTGAAGCTTGAGAAAGACACATTTTTCTCAAGGTTGTAGCAACGCTTTGCAAAATAAATAAAATATTTATTTTGTGATTAAACTACTTGTGTTTGCATTTGTTCTACTGATAAACATTAATCTTAGTTTTAGTTGTTGAAACATAGATTGAAATTTATCAGTATTGCATTCAACCCCCCTTATGCAATACTCAAGGACCAACAAGTATGAACACTAGATACTTTGTTTGGCAAATCTGAATCAGATTATCTGAAGAACTAGAATATCATTAAAAAAAAGTTAAACGAAAAATTCAAAACTAGGAGATATAATTTAATTATTTTACATATGTAATACTATTTTATAATTTATATATTCAAGTTGTCCTAAATTTTTTAATATTACTATAATATAAATAGTTATACCAAAGGTGACCAAAAAAATTCTAGGCAACAAACGAAAAATTAGATTTTAGGAATACCATGCATATTCACAAGAAAATATATTAAAGAATAATAATCGATAATAAGACATTATCATATAATTTTTTCTAAAAATAAAATGTTACTACTAGACCTTTAATATTAACCTTACAAAAAAGAGCTTTTATATTAATTATGAAATCCTAAAATAAATCGAGGATCATAAACAGTCATTCAAGTTAAAGAAATAACACGATAATGACAAGCATCCAATAATTATTTATTTTATTTAATATATATTTAATTAATATATTACCAATAAAAGAACAAGAAATTCATTTGCAATAAAAAACATACCACCTTGCAGACGGAAGCTCACGTCCTTCTCTCTTAATGGTTTGGCCCAGAATATTTTACTTAAGCGCTAAGCTGATCTTAACATATTAAGCAATAAAAAATACTACACAAACGGTCTTAATCGTGTAAAACTCTATCATTAAGTTAAGTTAAGTATATTAAGAAGGTAACAAATGACCCCTAAGAGGGATTGATTCAGAGATTCAGTAAAAAGATTATATTAAAATTCTTTTTTTTCTTTGAACCCATCCAACCAAATTTTTTATATTCTCGAACGAAACAGAATATAAGAAATAATACTTTCAAATTAATTGAACCAATTGAGAAATCAATTTATTAGAGCATCTTTATTGTGGAAAAACCCTTAACTAAAATATATAGGTGGCACATGTATAGATAATATATATAATATGTAGCATTTCAACCCGCAATTCCCCTTAGCAAAAGAATTACATAAACATCTTTCTTTGGCTAAATTTATACAACCAATATTCACATTGAATGTAATTTTGCCTAACTAGTATAATAGCTAAAATCGTTGAAGCAAGTACCATTTTCTTTAGATATATTTTTAATTTTTATAATAATCAATCAATTTTGTTATTGCTCTTAAAAAGAAAGAATAACAATATTAACGACAATTCCGATTATTCTTACCAAAATAACAATTGTGAGAGTTGTGGATCATTAATACCCGTCTAATACCTTTTAAGTAGGGCTGTTCACGAACCGAGCTGTTCGCGAACAAGCTCGAGCTCGGTTCGTTAAGGGCTCGACTCGGCTCGGTTCGTGAACAGCTCGAGCTCGAACATAAAAACGAGCTCGTTAAGAAAACGAGCTCGAGCCGAGCTATTAGTGAGCTCGACTCGAACTCGACTCGAACTCGGCTCGAACTTGTTCGGCTCGAGATCGGCTCGGTTAAGCTCGAAAAAAATGAGATATCCTGTAAATTTTTATAGTACTTGCAGTTGCATACTTTCTAACAAATATTTACTACCACTGCAGGTTTGCAGCACTGCCAACATACAATACCAATACCATTAGGTTCATTATGAGGCTACCATCAGTCCAACATAAGTTCTTTATGTCTTTCAATATTACATCTCAAATATTTAAAAACAAAATACATTGGAGAATCTAGAATTAATTTCAAAATCAAGAACCAAAAATCTAAAAAAAGAAAGTTTCCCAGATTCTCATGGCATGTGGCAGCATTTCATAGAGCCAAGAAATGACAAACCAAAGCATTTCACAAAATATATTCCCAATGCGTCATTTCAGCAATTCCACATAAGCTTGTATACATGCTCCGATGCTCGCCTGTTAACCTCTGATTGAAAGAGAAAGAATCCTGATCACCAACAATGCACCTAGACAATGTGAATATTCTGCAACATCACGAAAACCTCAGACAATATACAGCTTAAAATTTTCTTGTTACTAACTGGTTTTTGTCGGCTTATAACCAAAAACCTGGCTCCTCTGATCAAACTCTTCGGCCAATCTACTTATAACACTAAGACCAGCACTCATTGGCCTCACCCCATTGTCATTGGTAATGACAGTTGAGATAAAAACAAGAGACTAGGTATAGTCTAAATTCTAAGAGAAACGATTTTTAACAGAAACTTTTTCATACAATAAAAAGACCCTGCAATTCAAGTATTTGCATTTTATGGTGTAGCATACATTAAATAAGAATAAATTGACATTACACATCAAAGATTAGGCACTTGAGAGAGTAGGACATAACTACCTATAGATTCTTAAAATCAAGTTCTAAATCAGATTAATTAGGAAAAATTGGTTCTAAATTGAATTTCTAGCCTCAAATTAATACAAACATCACATATATAATACGATTGTTCTAAATTAAGTAATTAAGAACTTACAAGAAACACAAACATCACAACACAAATTTACAAGAAACGAAGAAGTGAAGTGAACTTACAAGTGTGTTTCGTGTAATTGAAGTGTATTGCAATTTGCCGGGTAATTGTAATTGAAGTGTGTTTAGGGATTTAGGTCGCCGGGTCGATTTGAATTTAGGTCGCCGACTGCGAAGAAAAAGTTTAGGGATTTAGCATTTAGGGAGAACTGAGAAGGAGAACGGGCGGAGAAAGATAATTTAGGAATTTAGGGTTGTTTAGATTAGCGGGGTGGGTTAAGTTTTTTACTTTTTTTTAGTTGGGCCAAGAAAATTGGGCCAAGAGAATTGGGGGTCCGTAATTTTTTTAATCTTAACGAGCTGTTCGATAAAAGTTCGGGTGCGATTCGGCTCGTTAGTGTTCGATAAAAGCTCGTGTTCGACTCGTTAGTTAACGAGCTCGAGCTCGAACACGTATTTTTGTGCGATAAGAAAGCTCGGCTCGGCTCGGTTCGTCAGAAAAAAATGAAACTCGACTCGTTAACTTCAAAGCTCGACTCGGCTCGGTTCGTGAACATCCCTACTTTTAAGTAAAGGTGTATTACACTAACCCTGCAAAACTTATACTCTCCCCGTAACAAACTCAATTAACCCTAACAAACTCAATTAACGACCTCTCCGCAACTCCACTCTTTCAGTTTCGGTTATTATGCCTTTACTTGCGCTTCCACTATTTTGATGCTAAAGTTTTCATACTTTTCTGTAGATTAAATGGTTAGCTAAATTTTGTTACGGTGTAGATATAAACACGTACATGTATTTTAGCTGAAAATGAAAATTAATTATAAATAGGTAATATTGCTATTTAATAAAAAAAAATTATTGATAAGTAAGGATAATTAAGTAAAACATGAATTACCAAAAAATTGTACCGACCGACCAAACTTTTAATGGTTCGTCTAGTCTATCATAAGATAGTATAGATTTTATTTTATTAAAAGAAATTGTCCGTTATATTTTTGGAAAATGAGAGTTTTTAGTTGGGAGAAATTTTAGTTAGAGAATATAAAAAAGTATATATGATATGGCTAAAAAAACTAATCGGTTAGTTATTAGTAATTATAAGATTATTATGTTATTTTATTAAATGGAATTGCCCGTGATATTTTTGAAAAATGAGAGATTTTAGTTAGGAAAAATAGAAAAGTCTAAATTTTAGTTAAAAAATATAAAAAATAATATACAATTTGGCTAAAAAAGGTAACTGGTTAGTTATTAACAATTATAATATTATTATTTTATTAAATGAAACTACTAGTTATATATTTGGAAAATGAGATATTTTAGTTTAGAAAAATAGAAAAAATACTCTATATAACAATGTTTAGGATTTTATCCAACGGTTCTCATCGATTTGATCAAAAAGATCTAACGGTTGTGAATTGAGTGACCAAACTATGAGGACCATACTACAAACTGACTACAAAATTTTCAATATTTCATCTTTAATAGACACTAGTATATTAAATACGAAACATTGAAAGTTTTGTAGTATGGTCTTGAAACTTTTTGTAGTGTGGTCCTCTAAAAGTTGGGTCACTCAATTCATAGCCGTTAAATATTTCTGATCAAATCGATGAGAACTGTTAGATAAAATATTAAAATTATTATATAAAATATCTTTTCTATTTTTCCTAACTAAAACATATAATTTTCCAAAAATATCGCAGACAGTTTCATTTAATAAAATAACATAATAAAGTTATTATTGCTAATAACTAACCCATTATGTTTTTTAGACAAAGTGTATATTTTTTATAATATTTTCTAACTAAAATTTCTACTTTTCTATTTTTTCTAACTAAAACCTCCCATTTTCCAAAAATATCACGGACAATTCTATTTAATAAAATAAAACAATAATATTATAATTACTAATGACTAACCGATTAACTTTATTTCCACAACATATATTCGTTTTTATATTTTCTAACAAAAATTTCTCCAAACTAAAACCTCAAAGATATGAGGGCAATTTTATTTAGTAACATAAAATACTAATAATTAACAAATTATCTTTATTAGCCAAAACATATATATTCTTTTTTATAACTAAATTTTTTATTTTTATATTTATTCTAACTAAACCTCTCATTTTTTAAAAATATCACGGATAATTATATTTAATAAAATAAAATTAATAATATTATAATTACTAATAACTAATCAATTAGTTTTTTTTGCCAAAATATATAAATTTTTTTATATTAAAGTATATACTATTTACTTTTGTTATTTTAGGGTTCATATGTAATTCAATTCAGATATACAATGCATATTGTATCTATCGGACGCACCTCCCTATCTGGTTTTGCATTAAAAAGAGTAAGTCTTTTGTTTTTTTTCATTTCCTGACACTTTCATTTTTATACAAATTAGTAACAATTGTTTGTGGGTTTTTCTATTTGTCTTGACCCAGATGGGTTTTTCAGCAAGATATGGTCTGAAAATTGCATGTTTTAATGCGTGGAGTGAATATTTTAGCAGTGGATTAAGGGGGTTTGTGAGGGAATATATAACTTCAGTTGAGGCTTCTAGTGGCACCAAATCAATCTTACAAACGAACCCTGGTTCTGTTTCGAAAAACATTAAATTTTCGAACCAGTTTTGCAGTGAAGCAAATTGGAAAAAAGGTAAGCCTTGTGTGATCTTGTTATTAGCATGTTTTTTGATAACATTGTCATGGAATAGTTGCTAATGTTAGTTGCATATTTTAAAGTTTAGATTTGATCCATGTGTTTCGCTGGGGGACCGGGGTTTGTGAGGAGAATCATAAGTATTCTTGGAAGTATTAACTTTTGTGAGATGCAATGGAGCCAGGGAGAAGAGAGAATAGAAAGCAAATCTGATAATTATTTCATTCAAGTTGGTTCTGCAATACTGGTATACTCAGTTTATATAGTACAATTGAATGTAACAAACTTAGTACACATACTTAATCTATTCTATTACAATAATACCCCTAAAGTATGCCTTTATTCTCCAATACTCCCCCTCAAGCTGAGAGGGAGGCTTTGCTGACCTCTAAGCTTGCTAAGTAGAGTAGCCAGGTAGGAACCATGGACAACAAACCTCATTTCTCTGCTGGTAGTGACCGACAAATAGACAACGTTTCCTCTTTCTCTACTATTTTCTTTTCAATCGGGTCTTCCCCGGCTGCGGAGCCACGACTTCATGGTCTACCACGCAACAGATAGTTTCCACAACAATTTTTCCAATTACAAACCTTGAATCTTTTACATTGCGTTTTTGAAGCATGTCATAATCTATATCGAAACTCGTGTCCCTGCATATTGCCTTTCATAAGTCTGTCAATCCCACCAAAAGCATTGGCAATGTATGTAGCTCCTCAAACTTTTTGGTACAAAAAGTCAAAAACCAAACCAGAGCAAGTGCAGCCCGAACGTTTCCATCATTTCATGCAAACTGTTTGCATCAGTCATAACATGGACAGATTCTTGTATCAAATTAGCCAGCTGGATAACTCTTTCAGAAATTATACGATCTGATATAAAGGGTGTTGCTTCCAGAAGTTTAGGTTCAGGAACTTCAGTCTGCGATCTTGTATAATAAATTGCTTCCTTCCAACTTCCATAATACAGAAGTGAAGCTAGAGACAAAACTACAAGGAAATACTGAGGCTTTTCTATCAACGCCATATGAAAAGCAAAAAGTTCAATGCACAAACCGGAATCAGAAGGATGTTCACAAGAGGACGCACGATCTAAATTATATGCTAATTTCATCAACATTGTGGAATTTTCACCATATTTATTTCTTGAGCCAGCAATCAGTGTCTGCAGCCTTGTCTCCACCACATCAAAAAGAGTTGTTAAAAGAGCAGTGGTAGATCCAGCTAATCCTCCACAGATGAGCATTTGTAGCATTTCTCTTTGTCCATTTGATTGAAGTGAGGATGGCATTAATTGCTTTAGCCTTTCATAGGTGTAGAACTTGATGACTGAGTGTGTAACATTCTTGCATAGTACAACTCCCCACCCAACATACAACGAAGAGAAACCACCTTTTCCAACAATTCCAAGTAATGCATTCCAGCTGCTTCTATAGTGAGAACTGACTTGTATCTGCTGCTTTATACGTTCACTTGGAGTGAAGATAACAGAAGTTGTACTAATACTCGCAGAACCTCCTGCTGTGCAATGTGCCAAAGAATGGCATCCCTTAGAAAAATAAGGAAGCAAGACCCCTTTTACTGATTCAGAAGTGAAAGTATAGACAGCAGAAATTAGTGCTGAAGCAGCAATATTGCTAGCAATAATACGATAGAGGCCCGTTACACCTCTGGAATAAATAATGGATCGGCTTATATCAGGAATACTAATTGGATCACTACGACATGACTGAGTGATAGTCTTAACTGTATCCACAGGATGTAGACAAAGGCTGACAAAAATACCAGCAAATGCTCCAGCAAAAACATGCTCCTGCCAAGTAAAACCTTCGAGCACATGAGTGTCTGTGGGATTGTGCTGGCTTTCATTGTGAGCACCTGTATCGGTAGCTAAAGGATTGGCACCGCAATCCACATGAAGTCGCGACTTCGAGGTTAAACTACCAATTGCTTTTGTATCTTCAATAGCCCAAAGAAGGTGAAATGAGAATAGATACGTAACTAATGCTTGTATATCCATAATAGATTTCGAACTTGGACCTGACAATGAATTTATTATTTCGGCCATTTCTGAGAGGCAATCAGCATTTACGATACACATGTTCTTGGTGAGTAGACTGGCATCATCACTAAAAATAGAACTTGAGTTTCTTTGTCCAGTGTTGCAACAATCTTGATTCTTCATTTCATCTGAAACATTAGAGTTGACAATATGCTTCAATCCAGAGATTCTAATTTCACTCAACTGCGGTGCATATTTTGAGTTATGTAACTTTCCCACTCTTGCATGCCCTGTATCCTTGAAAGACTCAGTAAGACTACTGGAACCACTTTTCATGAGTTCCCAAATAAGAGAATTTACATAAACGCTACTATCTCTATCAGGTTCAAAGAATGAGACTTTCTGGGTCACCTTTAGGCATTCTTCGCTTTCCTGCGATGCGGGTGAGGAATGACTAGCAGGTAGTACATCAACTGAGAAATCTTGACCCTCTGTAGAAGTTGATGCACCAACACGACCTTCCTCTAAACTTGCACAACCCCTGTTAGCCTTTGACTCCCACACATGTTCACAAAACAAATGCAATACCATTTTTACATCTTCAACAATGTCATCGCAGTAATATGTAGTGGATCCTGAAAGGAAACTAATATGCCACAGCCACGCAAAGAATATGGTCTGAAAATTGCATCTTTTGATGCGTGGAGTGAATATTTTAGCAGTGGATTAAGGGGGTTTGTGAGGGAATATATAACTTCAGTTGAGGCTTGTAGTAGCACCAAATCAATCTTACAAACGAACCCTGGTTCTGTTTCGAATAACATAAAATCTTCGAAGCAGTTTTGCAGTGAAGCAAATTGGAAAAAAGGTAAGCCTTGTGTGATCTTGTTATCAGCATGTTTTATGATAACATTGTCATGGAATATTTGCTAATGTTAGTTGCATATTTTAAGTTTAGATTTGATCCATGTGTTTCGCTGGGGGACTGGGGTTTGTGAGGAGAATCATAAGTATTCTTGGAAGTTGGAATTAATCTGTTCAGGTTATAATTTGATGAAAAAATTTGCTAGTCATTTGACCTATGCATTTCGATATCAACAGAGAGTATTTCTTTTTCACTCTGATTAAAATTGTTAGTTGCCCCTGTTAGGTACATTTTTGGTTAGTCCTGACAAGTGTCAAGTTAATTTATAGTATTGGCAAGTCTTTTACGGATAACAAATAATCTAATTTAGACATGTAAATTAACAGAAAACCTTGTGAGTACGATTTACAAAGTAAAGCAGGAAATAAATGGAGGATCTGTATCCAATCCCTTAACGCCAAGGATGAATTATGTTAAAGAGGGGATGCAGGCAGAGCCTCGGGACGAGGAAGATCTTAATGTCAGAGAAGGAGATGTTATAAACTTACCGAACCTTCTCTTTACTGAGAACAGGGATTATCTTGTCAAGTACAACGATGA
Source organism: Heracleum sosnowskyi (assembly GCA_030848705.1). Taxonomy (NCBI): domain Eukaryota; kingdom Viridiplantae; phylum Streptophyta; class Magnoliopsida; order Apiales; family Apiaceae; genus Heracleum; species Heracleum sosnowskyi. The sequence goes on from CM061245.1 coordinate 11,310,954, forward strand.
CCAAAAGGTATGTACTACTTATATGGAATGTCACTGCACATCTTCAGTTCACGAAATATATTTTATTGAAAATACATTTTCTTACTAAGAATGCCATTTTGTTCTCAAAATGTGACACTTCCAGTTATTGGTTCCACATCCTCGATCATCTTTAAGAATATAGATCTTTGACTAAACCAACGACAACCAATTTGTCACATTTGGACTAGGGTCTATGAACATTCTGACCTCTGAGAAATGTTTGAAAAGTTTTTTCAGGAGATATGAACAAGATGAAAAGTCCTGGTCTTTCACAGAAACATACATGACGTAGATTTGAAATATTTTAATATGTTTGTAATGTAAAACTTATAAAAATTTATGATAGGAATAGAAATCATGTAAGATAAAAAGGATGCACATTAAATATCCTTTTTATTATAAATAATATTTATTATTGAGTGTAGACTAGACAAATATATCTATTAATTTAAGAGGAATATGCAAATTGTAGGATTAAAATCTGTTGGTCTTTAAAATATCGTACCCTTTGATCATGTTTGATCATGAGAACAAAACAAATTATCCTATTTGATGAATTCAGCATCTCTAGTGTCAATTATCATTCCAAGTTTCACTTACATGCCACTTAAGTAAAATTATCTTGATAAAAAGTGCACATTTTCCCTAAACCCATCATCCAACTTGATTTATTTGCTTATGTTATATTTTTAGTAATATAACAATTCAAATGTAATTTTGTCCTCATTTGATGATGTTTTAATTATCATGATGAAACTTTAATAGAAATAATTATATACATATGATAAAGTAAAGAGAATAAAGATCCTGAGGTGAGGTTAACATTATGATACTTTTCCTTAGATCACAACAAAAACATGTAAATAAATAAATCTAGTCATTTATTGTTAAATATTCGTTAACCATTTATTTTGCTGTGTTTATAAATTAGGATAGTGAGTAATTAGGACATTTAAGTCAATCACTACCTCAGAAATAAGTTCCTAAGGTCTACCTCAGGATCCTTATTCTCTAATGTAAAAACATTATGTAATTGTACAAGAATTAAAAGGTAGTAGCTTTTACGATAGTGGTAATTAGATTGTTAAGGCGTTAAATACTAATTACTATATAATAATATATGGATGGTATGAAAAATTGATATGTATATTGGATTGTGTTCAACTACAAATTTTCGTAGGCTACAAACTCTACAAAAGTGTAAGTAGTATTCACCAAACATCTTGAAAATAAAAAGTTAAAAATTATGTTTATGAAGTAAGAACATTAGGCAAATGTATAAGGATTAAAAGGTAACTTTTGTACCATGATTGCTCTTGCCTCTTCCCATCCCACCATGTAATTAGGCCGAAGAATTTTTGAGTACCTTGTCAATTATCTTGCTAGGATGTAATTTGAATACAAGGCATTCTCTCCAAAACTTGAGTCAAAATATACTATATTTAGGTATTGCAATTTGACTTTGAAGACTTAATTGATTTGTTTTTTATTGCCATATTTAAGCATTGCAAGTTGACTTTGAAGACTTATTTATTTTTATTTTGGTTTAAAGGCAAGAGTGGCTCATTTCTTTGCTGGTCATACCAGGTAAAAGCTGCGCAGTTGGTAGGAAAAGCTATACTTTTATACTTTGTACCAGTATGTATTGAGCTTTGTATGATGGACAGAGAGTCGACAACATCTTTGATAGACATATACCATGATTTACTGCCAAACAATGATTTTGAAGTCGTCTTTGTCGCAGTTGATGATCTTTGTGCTAATTATAGTTTCCCTGAGCTCCGAAGAGACCCTCAAAAGAATTTTGAATCAATGTTTTCTCGAATGCCATGGACTGCCATACCGTTCTCAGATATAGCATCAAGGAAGCGTATAGCAAGAAGATTTGGCGTCTCAGGAGGGGATTTATATTGCACTGTTTCATTTTTCCTTGATTCAAAAGGTATCGTTTTGACACGTAAAGCTTGTACATATTTTGGAATATATGGTAGTCTAGGTTATCCATTCACCGATGAAAGAATAAGTGACCTGAAGTCTGAAGATGATGAAGCCGCTAAGCAACCGTCTTTGGAAACACTCCTTGCCTCTCCTGTACGCAATTATGTCATCTCAAACAAAGAGGACAAGGTAATGACTTATAAATTTGAGAGCACATTATGTGATTTTGACAACTTAATATGTGAAATGATATGTATTCTACCCATCAATTTATGTAAATTTATTGGCAGCGGCTGGTGAAGTCAGATTATCAATTTAGATTCTGTTTCTTGTAATTGACAGGTACCTATTCACACCCTTAAAGATAAAGTGGTAGCTCTGTATTTCTATGAAGATGGTTTATGTGATGACGAGCTCACGGAAAAACTTAAGATGGCGTATAAGGAGTTGGCAAAAAATAAGGGAAAATTTGAGGTTGTACTCCTTTATCTTCATGACACTCGTGGTACTTTCCAAACTACAAATGAAGAATCATTCTGGAAAATATTTAAGACCATGCCTTGGTTAGCCCTTCCATTCAAAGACCCAAACCATAAGAAGCTAAAACGGATTTTCGGTTATCCAGATGACTTGAATGGGCCGGAGCGAGCTCCTACACTCATTATTTTTGGGCCTAACGGTAAATTCATTGATCCGTGTGGCGCTGACATCTTGTTGAAATTCGGAATTCCAGCATACCCATTCACTCGGACGAGACTTGCCAAGTTAGAGACTAAAAAAATAAAGGAACTGAGGCGGGAGATGCTCTGGGATCCAAACACTGTTTTTAGAGTAAAAAAAGATGGGTCAATGACAACGAAATCGAAGCTGGAGATGCTCTGGGATCCAATCACGTTTGTCATGTTAAAGCGTAGGATTGAGGTGAGTTGTTTTGGTACTCTATTGTAAATGTTTTAACTCTCGCTTTCTCTAAGGAATGTTTGTCCTTTACTACTGTGCAGAGTAAATACTTGTCCTTCACAAACCCAGTAAGCAGCTGTAATTTTGGTTGCAGATGACAATTTTTTAAAATTCTGACTTTCAAACCAGCAGTTCAGTACTAATAGGTATAATGTAATGTTGCAGATTCTTCCCAACTTTTATCCGCTTCTCGAACTTATGGTCCCCAGTTTAAAGGTTCCATTCTCCCAATTTGCTGGGAAGAGACTCTTAATATATTTTGAGATGGATAAGTACTACGAACACTTACAGAAACTACAGTTGATAGAAGATATATATCTGCGAAACAAAGGTACAGATGATGAGTTTGAAGTGATTTACATCAAGAAATCACCATCCTATAATAAGCATGTTCCAGATATGCCATGGTTGGTGCATTATTATGATGAAGGGTACTCACTTCCAAAGGAGTTGGAACGTAGTTTTTTTAATTTTAATAATTGTTGTAGTCCAAAGCTGATTCGAAATTGTTTGCTTCTTGCTTTTGAACGAGATGGAAGTATTGTCAGGAAAACATTCTATCCTACTTTTGATAATATGGCATTTCCCTTTTATGCCGGTGGTTTAGAGAAGGAGTTCTTGGACCAGTTAAATTCCGCTTTTGGGTGGTATTACTGGGAGTTTTCTAGCCAGAAGAAGCAGATATACAAGAGGAAGCATAAAGTGAAGAGTTCAGCTGACTGACTCCAGACAGAGAGGTTCGTTATATTAGTAAATTTGTATATTGAATTTGGTCCCATGTCATAAATCCGGGTGAAAGTAGGCAATTTAGTGTAGGACCGAACTGTAGATTTATAAACTGGAACAATGTTTTAGAGTGTTATTTGCACTTGTATAATTTTCAGTTAATAAACAGATAATGTAATATATTTAAACTACTTTGTATTACATTCATTAAACTTGTTTATGTTGTGCAAATAATGATGCACCATTTCTGCTTTGCATCCGGATCTGGTAAAAACATTTCTGGCAATGTCGTGCTACTTCGCTTGACCCTGAGTGGCAAGAACAATGTTACGTACTTGTATGAGATCCTCGTCAAGAATTGTTATGAAGTTTATTTTCAAGGCGGTTACTGATTCAAGATTGGCTTCTATAATTTAGTGCATGAATGAATATTCTCTCTTTCAAGGACTGAATTTAGCGAGGGCGTTGGATCATTAAAACAAGAAGTCCAGTGCTGTGACTTTGAATTGCGGTGTGGTTTCTTGTCATTGTACTTTGTTTCCTTTTGTTACCTTGGCATTCCTAAATTTGTCTCAACTCTCGCAGCTGGTAAACTACATTTTGTTAACTTAATATTACAACTTGCAAAATAAATAAAGAATTTAATATAAGATTTGTTTTATTTGAAACTTATTCATTATAAAAAAACTTAATATACAAATGCACTAGGTACGCGAGAATCGCTAATATAGTAAGATTCCAATTTATTCATTCTTTTATGGAGTACAAAGGACAAAGATTTATTGTACGTCCCCTTTTCACTCTCTCTTTTTTGATTTTGGTGTATATATATCTCCTTTTCGCTTTGGATCATGTTCCTTGTACAACCCTTAATCTAATTAATATTTGATTAACGATAATAATCGTACATCGATATCGATCACAAAATTCTCCCAATTATTTTTATCATTTTTTGTGAAAATATTCAAGTTATGGTATAAACACAATATTAAATAACAGTGTTCAACAGCTAAACATTTAAATATAAGTAAGTTCAGTTGTAGAACTTTAAAATTTATGTGTTTGATTTCAAATTTGATTGCATGACTTTTATGTTCAGCGGTAGAACACAAAAGTTATGGTATGAAAATAATGTGAATACTATTGTTCTAACAGCTGAACATTATAAAAATAATCAAGTTCACTTGTAGAACTTCATGGTAAAAAATAAGTTCAATTGTAGAACTTTGAAGTTCATATGCATAACTTTTAAAATTCAGTTGCAGAACACTGTATTTATACTATGAAACAAAATAGGTTCGGCACTAGAATCATTTTACTCCAACAATACCTTATAAGATTTTGTATATAAAAACGAGTTGAATTAAAACAGTTGATCTACTAATAATCTAACGGTTTATAACAGTTATAAGTTTTTTTTAATGATTGATTCTCTCTTGAGCCTAACCCTTCTGATTGGGTTGAAACTTTTATTTTCACAAATCACTACTCGGGTTTTATGTTTTTGTTCAGCACCGGATGGGTTTTTCTGCTAAAAAGGTCTAAAAATCGCATCTTTAAATTTATGGAACGAAATTAGGGTTGATGAAGACACATATAAAGTTTGCATCTTTATTGGACCCCAGTGGTTCTGTTAGTAAGAGCATTAAATTTACCAAACAGTTTTGCAGTAAAGAAAATCAAAGAAAAGGTACCATTTTTATGATATCTTGTTTATTTCTTGTTTTTTTTTTGGATTGAAATTTATATTGTGTTAGTGCCATAGCTTTTTGTTAGATCGGATGTTCGGGTCAACTTCCGTACACCTTGACCCTCTTCCTTGTGCATTTATTGAGCAATGCAGGTGTGCAAGTCATGTAGCAAGGCCATATTATTGATTTAGAGCAACTCCAACGGTTTCTTAGCATGTTCCTTAAAAATATTATAAAAAATATGACTCTTAGTAATTTAGGATATTACAGGGTATTTCAACTCCAACAATACTCCTTATATTTACTCCTTATAAATATAAAAATATTAAATTTAAACTCCACTAAGAAAAATTTGTAGAAAAGACATATAAAAAATGGAGGGAAATGAATATTTTATTGATGAAAATAAGATAAGGGATGACTATAGCTTCCTTAAAAATAAGGCATGAGAGTTGTATCTTAACTTTTAAGGAATCATTTAGGAGATTGTTGGAGTGCAATTTTTTGTCAAATTCCTTAAATTTGAACTTAGGAGTTGAGATAGCTAGTCTGTTGGAGTTGCTCTTAGAGTTTTGATCTTTTTAGTCATGTAGCAATGCATACATCGATGTAAAGTTAAATATCAAAGTGGTCATTGAAGTGAAGATCATATATCATTTTCATCACTGATCTCAACGGGGTATCGTTTCAATCACTAAAGTCATCATAAACATTAAACATATAACTCTAAATATGTGTTCGAAAAGTAAAAATAATTTTTCTCGAGTTCTACACATATTTCTTCAATACTACTGTAACCAAATGAAAAATTATGAATTCTAGTATTTCAGATAATTTATTTATATTTTAAAAAATTCATTTACTATTTATTTTTAATTAAATCAAAGTAAATAACTATAAAATTAAAAATAAATAGTAAATAATTTTTTTAAAATCTAAATATAATATCATAAATACTAGAGTTCATAACTTTTCATTTGGTTGCGGTAGCATTCAAGAAATATGTGTAGAACTCGATATAAATTATTTTTACTTTTCGAACACATATTTAGAGGTATCCGTTTGATATTTATGTTGACTTTAGTGATTAAAGTGATACCTCGTTGAGATTAGTGACGAAAGTGATATCTGATCTTCACTTCAGTGATCACTTTGATATTTAACCCAAAGTTTTAATCTTTTTAGGAGATGGTTGATAATCTGTTTTTCTTGATTGATGCATAATGTTGTTGTACAGAGCATGAAAATTACTCTTCCAGAAGTAAGAAAGATGGACCAAAAGGAAACAATCAGAAGTCGGAGTTTAAAGGTATGATTTTACTTGCCAAGTTGCATTATTATAATAGTATGCAGTATTAACTTGTACTAAAACCACTTGGAGTCTTTTCACTTTGCTTAATGTGCTTCAGCAGTATGTCATGCATTTTAATTGGGTTGCTAGAAAAGGAGGAGCAGAGATTTAGTTTTGACGAAACAATTAAAACTGGATGACAGATTTTGATAATTCCGTTTATAGGTTTATTACAATGTGCGACTTAATTAGTGATGATATAATAGATTTATCATTTCTTTGTGTTCCGTGCATTTTTGAAGGCAGGAGGCAGGGGGTTAGAAGACCGTATGATCGAAATATATTAAATAAGTGTCGTAATAAGAAATAATTATAATAACACAAATAGCACAACACTAGGAACTTTGTCTGCGCTTTGTGTGCGATTAAAAAAATTATTTTAAAATTATTTTCTTTTATTAAAGAATAAAATACCGTTTAATTTATGTATTGATTTTATGAAATTTGAAAGTTATAAATGATACTAATAAATTGTAATATGCTATTTAATTAGAAATGTAATAAATTAAAAATATAATTCATATACGGATCATGAATCATATTCGGGTATGATTATTTATGAGACTTAACTAATTAGGTGGATGAGTGCTCATATTCAGGATTGTATTTTATCCGAATTTAATTTTTTCGTCAAATTTGGATCGTTTATAAAACGAATCTGAGACGTTTATCATATTTTTGAGTCGAATATAAGTCGAGATACCGAATAATCCAGATCGCTTTACATCAATGTACAGTATACTTAGTTCTATAAATACATAAATGGAGAGTTGGTCCTATATTTAGGACTACAAATAGGTGTAGTCATCTTTACCACATCATCTATTATATATATATATAATACAACAACAGGGGGGTTTGTTGAAGCAATTTAAATCGAACTGACCATTTTAACCTTCTTTCCATTACATCATGTCAGGGTTATTTTGGTCTTTTAGTATCATTATATTAATTATATATTATTAATTGTAGCAAAATTAATATACATACATACGTACATATCCACATACATACATACATAGATACATATACATACATACATACATACATACATACATGCATATGTATTCATACATACATACATGCATCATTTTATCCTTTTTTTTCATTAAATCATGTCAGGGTTATTTTGATCTTTTAGTATCACTATATTAATTACATATTATTAATTGTAGCAAAAATAATATACATACATACATATATACATACATGCATGCATGCATACATTTATGTATGCATGTATACATACATACATACATGCATGCATATGCATACATACATGCATGCATATGCATACATATATACATACATACATATGTATGATATTATCTGACCATATTCGATAACATATACCAAATCTAATTATTCTATTATTTAGTTTCACTATAAATATTTTCAAATTAAAAATTGGGAAAAAATTATTTGAATGAAATTTATATATTAAGCATGCATGTGCATTGCAATTATTTATACCTCTAATAAATCAAACTATAAATAACCTCTCATTTTTTTAAGTATTATAGTTGTATGGCACAAATATGTCCAAATCAATACAAAGATAACAAAAAAAACCATTTTATGTATATAAGTGTAATATAAATTTTTATTAACAATACTTATCCTATAACTCGTAAATTATTACACTAATAGATAAACGTAAAAAAAAATTCCGAACAAATTAGTAATTTACTCATATTTAAAGTATGCCCGTGCATTGCACGGGCTAAAGAGCTAGTTATTCATTATTCAAGAACAAGATGAAACTATATGTATTGAGTTTGTATGCAATTTGAACAATGCATTGGAGCGTTAGTTTTATTTCAAGATCAACTCAAGTTAATTTTAGCACTGAACTTGCTCTAACAAACTCTAAATAGCTTTTGACTTTTTTAGCCTAATTGTTTCTAAGTTAAGAAATATTATAGAAGTAGATATTTCCATGCTTCAGCAAGCACTCGTAGACGGACAAATCAGATTCAAAAATTGAAAGACTCTGAAGGAGTTTGGCAGGATTGGGATAGTGGATTGGAGGGATTGATAACTAGTTATTACACAGAGTTATTCACAGGGTCGCAGTCGGAATGGCATGACATAATTCAGTATGTGGATAAGTCTATTACAAATGAACAGAATGAGAGTCTGTTGTTACCAGTCACAGAGATGGAGGTAAAATCAGCTTTGTTTCAGATGCATCCTGATAAGGCCCCGGGTCCAGATGGTATGACTCCCGCTTTCTTTCAGAGACATTGGTCGATCGTGGGGAGGGACATAGTGAAAATGGTGCAGCGTTTTCTAAGGGAAGGAGTGCTACCGCAAGGATTGAATAAAACAAATGTCATTCTTATTCCTAAGAAGAAATGCCCAACTGAGTTAGGTGTTCTGAGACCAATTTCCCTCTGTAATGTACTAGTTAAAGTAATTACAAAGGTAATGGCAAACAGAATGAAGGATTTTTTGATAAATGTGGTGGCAGAAAATCAAAGTGCCTTCATACCGGGGAGGCTGATAACGGATAATATTTTGGTGAGTTATGAGGTGATGCATTATCTAAAAAGAAGAAAACGAGGGAGGGATGGTTTTATGGCATTGAAATTGGACATGAGCAAGGCGTATGATAGGGTTGACTGGGCCTATCTGAGAGCTATTTTGCAAAAGATGGGATTTCATAACGGGTGGGTTGATTTGGTAATGCAGTGTGTTTGTTCAGTGGAGTATAAGGTGGTTCATGGTAAGAAGGAAATGGGGCCAATTTTGCCAAGTAGAGGAATTCGTCAAGGAGACCCCTTGTCACCATATTTGTTTATTCTTTGTGCGGAGGGTTTATCAGCTTTGCTTCGTAGATATGAGGCTCAGAAACGAATTCATGGAATAAAAATATGCAGAAATGCTCCGGTAGTCACTCACATGTTATTTGCGGATGATAGCTATATCTATTGTAAAGCAAATGTTGAGGAGGCAACGAATGTGATGAATCTGTTGAATGTGTTCGAAAATGCAACGGGTCAGAAGGTAAATCTTACAAAATCTGATATATTTTTTAGCTCGAATACATCCAGCTTAAATAAAAATGGGATATGTGAGGTGACACAGATGCAAGTAGCGGGAGAAAGGAGTACTTATTTGGGCTTACCAAATGTTTTGGGTAAGAATAAATCAGTGATTCTTGGATATCTGAAGGGGAGGGTTGAAGCTAGAGTTAGAAGTTGGGATGGTAGGTCAATTGCGAGATCAGGCAAGGAGGTGTTAATCAGAAATGTAGCACAAACTTTACCGAGTTTTGCCATGAGTGTTTTCCTTTTACCTATGGGAGTTATAAGGGATATAGAGAAAATTCTAGTGAAGTACTGGTGGAGAACAAGGTCAAACCAAAGCTCGGGTATTCACTGGATGGGTTGGGAGCGGATGAGTAAACATAAGTCAGTTGGTGGTTTGAGTTTTCGAGATTTCCGGGATTTCAACTTGGCTATGCTTGGCAAACAGGGGTGGAGGTTTCTTACGAATCCAAGCAGTTTGGTGAGTAAATTATTTAAAGCTAAATATTTCCCGGATGGTAACTTCTTAGGTGCTCCATTGGGAGACAATCCTAGTTACGTATGGAAAAGTATATGGGAGTCTAAATTTCTGTTAAAGCTTGGTGCAAGATGGATGATTGGTTCTGGTCAGTCTATTCAGATTAGTAATCAGCCATGGTTAAATGATGAGGCCAACCCTTATATAACTTCGGATTCACAGGCGTTAGAACAGAATAAAGTTGCAGGTCTAATGCGAGTTGATGGTCGTGAATGGGACGTGGATGTTATCAGGGACTTATTCAACGAAAGAGATCAGCTGTGTATTCTCAGAACGAAGCTTAGTGACAGAGTTGCAGATGATAGTGTGTACTGGTGTAAGGAAAATTCAGGATTGTACTCGGTCCGGAGTGCATATCGTCTACTGCAGTATCAGAAGGGTCAATGGAGGCAGGATGATATGAGTAGTTTATGGAATAAATTGTGGAAGATTAAGGCCCCTCCAAAGGTTCTTAATCTTATTTGGAGGGCTTTATCTTGGTGCTTGCCAACGATGGTGATGCTTGCTCAGAAACATGTACCTGTTCTAAAGACATGCCCTGTTTGTAACGGAGAGGAAGAAACGATTTTGCATGCTTTAGTAACTTGTCCTTTTGCAATTCAGTGTTGGCAACGCATAATACCAAACGTTCAGCAGGAGGTAGGGAGTGAGTTTTATGGGTGGTTAGAGAAGGTAGTGTGGAGTATAGGCAAGGAGCGAAGTGCAGAAGTGGTCACAGTTTGTTGGGCTTTATGGAAGGCTCGTAATGATAGTTACTGGAATAAAAAGCAGATTTCGTTAAATAGTGTGATTGCAATGGCAAAGCAGTACCTTGGACAATGGAAGGAGGCCCAAAGTAGGTCAACGGAGGCTCTAACTCAGTCGTTTTTCGTAGGAGATGGAGCTAGTTCTTGGGTCAAGCCACAGATTGGAACTATCAAGGTAACAGTCGATGCAGCATTATTTGAGGAACAATCAGCTTATGGAGTAGGATTGGTGGCCAGGGATGCAGAGGGAGAGTTGGTACAGGCTACAGCAAATTATTGTGAGGGTATGATTTCTCCTGTACTAGCAGAAGCTTTGGCCATTAAGGAAGCCCTTAGTTGGATCAAAGGGAAGGAGTGGGAGAAGGTGCAGTTGGAGTCAGACTGCTTGGTAGCTGTCCAAGCAATCAGATCTAAGGTGTTGATGACCTCTCCTTTTGGCCTGGTTATTGAGGAGTGTAGACGTATGCTTCTCGAGTCAAACAAAGTTTCTTTGTTCTTCATTAGACGATCTGCTAACATGGTTGCCCATTACTTAGCTAAGGAGTCATGTTACTACTCTGGTCGTGTCATTGATAGGAGTGTTGTTCCTGTCGATTTCCAAAATGTTTTGTTGGGCGATTTGCCATAAGTAATAAAATCACCTTTTTGTCAAAAAAAAAAAAGAAATATTATAGAATGATTTTTATTTTTTATTTTTTGTTAAGCTAGAAGTTGGTATGGGGTAATTTTTTGAACAACTTATTTTATTTTTGTGATTTTATTTAATAAAGTTAATAATATCATTCTAATGTACTATTTATCAAATTAATTTTTATTTTAGTATTTTTAATAACTCATAAGTCAGTAATAATTCAAAATTATCTAAACAAATAATTTTTACTTTTCACTTATTATTTTAAGCCACCTTAAAACAAATAATTTTCCCGTTCATTTTTAAAATTTAATGTTAGTGTTAAAAATTGGAGTTTCACTTGTATAGTTATATAAATATTGGTATTTAAAAATTATATATGTATATTTATACATATGTTAGTGTTTTTAATTCAAGAAAAAACATATAAATTATTTTTAGTTATTTTTCATGCCAGTGTTGATACTTGAAACTTGGCTCTAAAAAAAGTTAAAAGCAAGAAACAAAAATAACAATTAAAATCACTGTAACATTTTAAGAATGCAACTTAGGGCCTGTTTGGCTACTGCTTATTTTATAAGCTTATGACTTATAAATCAATTTTGACTTATGGAGGGTGTTTGTGTACTCAACTTATTTCATTAACTTATAAATTATAACTTATTTTTTTAGCTTATGACTTATGGGGGGTGTTTGTCTACCCAACTTATAATCTAACTTATAACTTATAAATTGATAAGTTGAATGTTAGAAAATACTAACATTTTGCTCAACTTATTTCATTTTTCATGATTTCTTTATCTATTTAGTAGTTTATATTTTTATATTTATACTTTTAAATGTTTTTTAATCTAAATGTATTTATCGAGATCATTATATTAATTAATTATTTTTTCAATTTAATTTTATATTTATACTTTTAAATGTTTTTTAATCTAAAATGTATTTATCGAGATCATTATATTAATTAATTATTTTTTCAATTTAATTTAACAAAAAAATTATTAACTTATAAGTAAATTTATCCAAACCCTTACGTAACTTATAAGTTTGCATAAACTTATCACTTATAAAGCACTTACTCATTATAATACATAAGTTCACTTTTTTAAGTTCTCCCAAACACTTATAACAATCCATCAACTTATCACTTATAAAGCACTTACTCATTTTAAGCTATAAGTCAACTTTTGCTTGATACCCAAAACGCCCATTTAATATCATACCTGTATGTACGATTATTTGAGCTGAACACATATTTTATGTACTAAGTGACAAAGGGTAAGCATACAAGCGTAGTTAGTCAAATCAATAATAAATTTAGGGTATGAGGCTTGTTCTGGCCAAGCAGTGAACTACCAAAAGTCAGCCATCTTCTTCAGTTCAAACGTTCGACGAGATAAGCAACTTGAAATCAAAAATGTTCTTGAAGTTCAAAATGATATTGGTGCTAGTAAGTATTTTGGTATGCCGTCTCTCATAGGTAAATCAAAGAAGTCAGTCTTCAATTATCTGAAAGAAAAGGTGAATTCGAAGATAAAGGGATGGAGCACAAAAATTCTATCTAGAGCAGGGAAAGCGGTATTACTTCGAAATGTTGCTCAGACCATTCCTGCTTACACCATGTCGTGTTTCTTAATCCCCAAATCTCTGTGTCAAGAAATTGAAAGAATGATGAATGCATTCTGGTGGAGTTCTAGTTCTTCTAATAGCAAGAGTATCAAATGGCTCTCTTGGTCTCGAATGAGTATGACTAAGAAGGCAGGAGGGTTAGGATTCTGCGATCTTCATGGTTTTAACCTGGCGATGCTTGGTAAACAGTGCTGGAACCTTCTAAACAACCCGAATGCCTTAGTCTCACGGTTGCTAAAGGCTAGGTACTATCCGAATTGTAGCTTGATCCAGGCCAGCAGAACAGGGGGATCGAGTTATACGTGGTCAGGGCTATGGGAAGCCAAAGAAGACATGAAATTGGGACTAAGGTGGGTGGTGGGAGATGGCAGTTCAATCAAAATTCACTCAGACAGATGGTTGCGTGGTAAAGAGAATTTCTGCGTAGGAAATACCAATGGAGGAGATGAAAGGGTTTGTGACTATTTTATGAGGAATAGGAAAGCTTGGGATGAAATGAAGATCAGAAGTACTTTCAACAATATAGATGCTGAAGCCATTTTAGCAGTTCGAATTCCACAGAACAGTACAACTGACAGGATAGCCTGGGTTCATTCTAAGGATGGACAGTACTCTGTGAAATCGGCTTATCATGATTGGCATTCACGGTATATGAGGGATGTATCTCTGCAACAATCAGATGGATGGGGAAAGATATGGCGACTGGGAATTCCTCACAAAATCAAGGTCCTGCTTTGGAGAATTTGCCGTAACAATGTCCCTGTTCGTAACATTTTAAGAGGCAAAGGCATTCGTGTGTCTATTTCTTGTGTGATGTGTGTTGGAGACGTAGAGCATCTAATGCACCTGTTTTTGGACTGTGAGTTTGCTAAACTTTGTTGGCAACGAGTGGGTCTTCCATACGACACGAGGGAGGTTGAAAATGCGTCAGAATGGCTGCTGGATAAGTTGAGCATAGAGTCGACTGACAATCTTGTGAAAATAGCGACGGTAGCTTGGGGTGTGTGGTGGGCCAGAAATCAACGAGTGTGGGAAGGGAAGGTTTTAACTCCTCAGGTGGCTATGGACTGGAGTTCTAAACAGATTACGGAGTGGAGAGAAGCCCAAAAACGCAGGAATGGCATTCTGAATCAGTTGACAGTACCCACTTTGAAACATGTTAACAGGTGGGTGGCTCCAGCTACTGAAACCCTTAAGATAAATGTAGATGCCTCAGTTTTTGATGGTGCTGACTCGTTCTCCATTGGTATGGTTGTGCGCAACCATCAAGGCCTGTTTGTTCGAGGTAAGACGACGAGGTTTGCAGGTAGGGTTACGGTTTTGGAGGCAGAGATGGTGGGTATCCTAGAGGCTCTATCATGGACTAATGAGTTTAGAGGGCAAGACATTGTTGTAGAAAGCGATTCCTTGGCAAGTGTTCAGGCGATCAATAAGGCTAAGCAGAATCAGCTGGAGATGGGTGACTTGATAGCTCAATGTCGTGTGATTCTTAGTAGGAGACGTGATGTCTCAGTTGTTTTTGGTAAGAAGCAAGCAAACAGGGTAGCGCATAAGCTAGCTAGATTACCTTGTACGCTTAATAGCTTCATTGTTCTTACGTCTCCTCCATCATGTGTGTTGGAGACACTTGTGTCGGATGCTTTGATTTAATGAAAATTTCCCGTTTGTTTCAAAAAAAAATAAAATAATAAATTTAGGGTGTTGGCCCTCTTTATTATAAATTGAAATCAAAATGCCTAAAATATCACAACCCACTTAAATGGCCTTTTCTATCAAGTAAAACCGTATTTTCGTCATGCATTTCTTGAAAACGCATTTTTATCATGTGTTTACCCAATTGAAATAATTATTTCGACAGAAAACGCATGTTGAATTGACTTTTCTTCAAAATTTAAAAACTGTGGAAACGTCATTTGTATTTGCGTTTTTGGAAAGTTAGAATTTGACAGCCAGCCCATAAGGCCCAATGGCTGGAGGTCCAGGAAGAAAGCATGGGTTTTCAATTTTTCCCAGAAACGTGTTATAAATATGCGTTTTGTTGTGATACATTGAGCCATATTTTCGAATAGTGATATTTTGAGCATTTTAACTCTAAACTGTGATTAAAAGGGTCATTTCTCTAAATTTAGGGTATGTATATATCATCATCCAAGGTCCAACCAGAACTCCGTAGATAGGCCCCTTGTCTGCATTATAGACTTCTCTCTGTCGGCTGGTCACATCACTTGTGGTCCAGAGATCATATCCCGTACATGACCTTGTAAAGTGGTACGTGTCTTCTCTTTTTTTGGGATATTCCATTTGATACCATTGTACAATTGGTTTTTTCATTTGGTACTACTCGAAGTTTTTGGCTTTCAAGTGGAGCCATCATACTTTTGACTTCATCCATATGATACCACTCCGTTAACCAAACGTTAGTCGGCCGTTACAAAATTATGAGATTGTCCATTTGGTACCACTCAAAGTTTTCAACTTCCAAGTAGTACCCTTTTACTTTGTGTTTCAACTCCAAAATACCACTATGTTAATAAATTTGATGAATGGTATTTTGGAATTGAAGTCGAAAGTAGAATGGTGCCACTTGGAAGTCGAAAACTTTGAGTGGTACCAAATGGACAATCTCATAATTTTGTAACAGCCAACTAACGTTTGGTTAACGGAGTGGTATCACGTGGATGAAGCCAAAAGTATGATGACGCCACTTGGAAGTCAAAAATTTTGTGTGATACCAAATGGAAAAGCCAATTGTACAATGGTACCAAATGGAATATCCCCTTTTAACCTTTTCTTTTTAAACCTGTGTCTTCCCTTCTCCATCTAAATGTACGAGTCAAATTAAAAATGTATTTCATTAAACATCTTTATCATCATTCCATTTGTAATTGCTCAATGTATTCCCACAGATAATCTTGATCAATGAAATTACCCTATCGTATTCTATATATTAAAAGTTATGCCAATTAAATGGCTGTGAAATTATATTTTTATCCATATTTATTAAAAAATTACAAAAGTGTCATCTATATATAACTTATACAAAAATTTATTAATTTGTGTTGCTTGTAGGAATCGAACCTGTGTCCCCCACTTACAAAGAAAGTATAATAACCATTGTGTTACATTAATTTTTGAGCATACTTTAAAAATCTTATTAGATCAATCACATGTTCTATTATAATGCTATTTTTTCTTTTTTACATCTTTTGAGCAAACAAATTGTTGGTTTATATTATTTGCTAATAAATGAATGCGATGAACAAAATGTATAAGCATTATCATTGCATAATTTTGATGCTAATTTTCTTGATTTTAAATTATAAAAATAGCAAATAATGAGATACATAACATATACAATATTCCTTATATTATATCAAATTTCAACATTATATTTTATGTATAAATAATTAATTAATTCTAATAAAGTATAATAGAGATATATAATATGATATAAAATTATGAATTATCAGCAACATAACTAACATATACTTAATCGAAAATATACAATTGTGATAAAAATTCATATCGATAATTGATATATAGATATATAAAATTACATAAATAAAAAAATATATTTATATAAATAATATATACCAATATTTCATTTACTCAAAGGTTTAAAACAAAAAAAAGAATATAAGATAAGAGGAAATGAGGTGAGTTATCTAATAAAATCTTTAAAGTAAACCTACAAAATCAAAAAACAATGTAGAATAGTGGTTATACATACTTGGGTTCTCTTAGAAGGAGGTTGGAGGTTCAATCCTCTATTTTAACAAATATTCATGTATTTTTGAATAAAAATGTAGTAGTGGTATTTCTGTAATTTTTCAAAAAAATAGGGGTAAAATTATAAATTCACAAGTATTAAAGTGGTAATTTTTACCTTTGTGTTGAGATTTAATATCAATACTATTATATAATAGACGGAACATTAAAAGTTTGGTTGGTCGGTATGGTACGTTATGATTTTACTTAATTGCCCTTAAGTTTGGTTGGTCGGTATGGTACTTTGTGATTTTACTTAATTGTCCTTAACTGTATTTCGTGTTTTTACTTAATTAACCTTACTTATTTATAGAAATATATTATTAAATAATAGCATTACCTATTTATAACCGATTACCTTTTTTCCCTAAAATACATTATGTTTAACATTAGTTTTGAAACTTATTGTTAATTATCTTGAGATTTTAATTTTTTTTTAAATGCTATAATTTTTCGGAAAAGTTAGTAATTAGTACTTTAATATTACAAATCTCAAAAGAACTTATATGTTTTAGGAAATATCATTATTTTAATAAATTTGTCATTTTAAGTTAACCGTTTTTTTTTTTTAACAAATTCTCCTACTTTTTCAAATATATCACGGACAATTATCTTTTTTAACTAAAACATGTTTGTTTTTCTATTTTTCTTTATTAAAAACCCTCATTTTCCAAAAATATCACGGACAAACCTTTAGTTATTTATTTTTAAACCAATTTTAATATTATAATTATTTTTTTAAAAGTTTACCTATTTTAACATGTCTGCTTATTTTTCTTAGCAAATGCAATTACTAAAAATATTAAAATATAAATAATCAAATACCTATTTATAACCAATTATCTTTTCAGCTAAAACACATTATATATTTTTTATAACAAAGTTCATCCTTTTCTAAATATATCACGGGAAATTGTCTTTTACAATTTATTTTTTCTATTTTTCTCACTAAAATCCATTCTTTTTCCAAAAATATCAGAGAAAACCCTTTACTTATTTATTTTAAAACGTATTTAAATACTTTTTATTTATTAAATTTTAAAACCTCATTTTCCAAAAATATCACGGACATTTACCTTTTTAAACTAAAAATATGTTACATTTTTTATTTTTTCTTACTAAAACCCCTCATTTTCCAAAAATATAACGGACAAATCCATACTTATTTATTTTAAAATCTGTTTTAATATTTTTAATTAATTAAAAGTGTTTAGCTATTTTAACATGCTTACTTATTTTTTACACAATTACAATTAAAAAAATAATAATAAAATAATAATAAAATAACAATTAACAATCCGTGCATCGCACGGGTTTTAAGCTAGTATAGTATAAGTAAGTAATAGATAATAGATAGATTGTTTTTATGTAGCATTATTATAACTCATCAGTAATTTATGATTAATTAATATGTATTTCATAAAATAAATTTGGCGAAAATTTTAGTTTATCCCATAAGTATTCATTTCCGCGTATATTCGTAAGGCTTATAACTTGGAGAAAAAGTTATAAATAGCTAATTTGTAATTCCGAGTACATTTGAAAATAGAAAAGAAGTGTGTCGGATAAATCATCACGTAAGCTTTCCATCCAAGCTAAACCTTATAAAAATGAAATTTTATCTTTTTCTCCAAAAGTCATATTACTTCAAGTTTCCATCTATTTTCCATCTATTCAACCCTCAGTTTAAATCTTAATCTGTTCATGCCCGATCCCCGTCCATGCAAATGATGAACTTCGCAACATTACGAGGTCTCTCTCAATCCCCCCACTTTCAATATTTCCAAAAGTAAGTAGGTCAATCACAAATCACTTAATTAATAATATTCATTATTCAGAATTAAATAAAGATTCAGAAGTTACGAGCGAGATATAAATTTAATTTGAGCATATATCAAATCCATTCTTAGAGCGGGATATTTAAGTTGTATAGGTATAACTTTTATTCTTCAAACGGGATATAGTTTTGGTTTATTTATATAAATATATGAGATTGTTTTATATTATATGTGCAGGGTGCTGTTCCTGGTAGCGGATCTCATGTCACTCTCAAAGTGAATTTGAAATTATCATCCCATGCGTTGATAGATAGAAAATTAATCCAACTACATATCAGAAATGGTTTCGATTTCAAATAATTTTCCCTTCAATGGCTTACTCCAACTATTATCTGATGGCTTATTGCAAGTTGTTTTGCCCCAGTAAGACAAATTTAAGAATGCTCAAGGTAACAAAAAGAAACAAGAGTAAAGTGATTCCCTCCTGAGAATATGGGCAAGCATTACGTGTCAGAACAATACCTTTTGAATCAAGGAAAAATGAGACGGCGCAAAAGTGATTCCCTCCTGAGAAGCCAAATCTTCTGGCTAAACGTTTCCTGGATGCATATCTGAGAATGTTATGGCAGTCCATGGCATTTTATTAAAATTTAAAAAACTATGTTCCAACTCCTTTGGAAGTGAGTAACCTTCACCATAATAATGCACCAACCATGGCATATCTGCAATATGCTTATTGCTCATCATCTGTACCTCTGTTTCGCAGATACATATGTTTCATCAACTGTAGTTTCTGTAAGTGGTTGTAGTACTTACCCATCTCAAAATAAATTAATTATCGTGTCGTAAGAAAACTGGGAAAATGGAACCTTCATATCGGGAATCATAAGTTCGAGAAGGGAATAAAAGTTGGGAAGAAACTGCAACATATATTACACTTATTAGTACAGAACCGCTGGTTTGAAAGTAAATTTTTTAAAAACAAAGTTATTTGAGAGAGAGAGAGAGAGAGAGAGAGTTGAGACATTTATTACTGACAAAAGAACTCACCTCCAGCTTGTTTTATTATGCCAAACATGATTGGATCACAGAGAATCTCCAGTTTCGATTTCATTATCATTGACCCATCAGTTTTTACTCTGAAAACAGTGTTTGGATCCCAGAATCTCGGGCTTCAGTTCCTTTACTTTTTTAGTCTCCTACTTACCATTAGGCCCAAAAATAACGAGCATAGGAACTGGTTCCGGCCCCATTAAGTCATTTGGATAACCGAAAATCCGTTCCAACTTCTTATGATTTGGGTCTTTAAACGGAAGGGATAACCAAGGTATAGTCTTAAATATTTTCCAGAATGATTCTTCATTTGTACTATGCAAAGTACCAAGAGTGTCATAAAGATAAAGGAGTAGAACCTCAAAAATTTTATTATTTTTCGCCAACTCCTTATATTAAGTTTTACAGTGAGCTCGTCATCAGTTAAACCATCTTCATAGTAATACAGAGCTACCACTTTATCTTTAAGGGTGTGAATAAGTACCTACCAAATACAAGCATCAGAACGTCGATATATAATAATCTGACTTCAAATTACATATATTCATGGGTGGAATAAATAATCATCTCACGTTTAGAGTTATCATAAATACATAATGTGCTCTAAATTTCTAGGTCATTACCCTATCCTCTTTGTTTGAGATGACATAATCACGTAGAGGAGAGCCAAGGAGTGTTTCCAAAGTGGGTTTCTTAGCAGCTTCATCATCTCCAGACTTCAGGTCTCTTATTCTTTTTGCGGTGAATGGATAACCTTGAGTACCATATATTGTGAAATATGGACAAGCATTGCATGTCAAAACAATACCTTTTGAATCAAGGAGAAATGAATGAAACAGTGCAATAAAAAACCCATTCTAAGATGCTAAATCTTCTTGCTATAAATTTGCATGATGCTATATCTGAGAATGGTATGGCAGTCCATGGCATTCCAGAGAAGATTTCTTCGAAATTCTTTTGAGGGTCGCTTTGGAGATGACGCCAACTATAGTTAGCACAAAGATTATTAACTGCGACAAAGATGACTTCAAAATCATTGTTTGGCAGTAAATCACTGCATATGTCTACCAAAGATGTTATCGACTCTCTATTGCACTAAGCTCAAAACATACTGGCACAAAATATAAAAGTATAGCCTTTCCTACCAACTGCTCAGCTTTTACCTACATAAACAGTATTTGACGAGATAATCCCTGTTCTCGGTTAAGAAAAGGTCCATTAAGTTAATAATATCTCCTTCTTTGACATTAAGCTCTTCCTCGTCTCGTGTCTCCACCTGAATCCCCTTTTTAACATAATTCATCCTTGGCATTAAGGGATTGGATACAGATCCTCCATTTGTTTCCTGCTTTGCTTTGTAGATCGTACTTAAAGGGTTTTTCTGTTAATTTACATGTAAATTAGATTATTTATCGTTAAAAGACTTGCCAAGACTATAATTTAACTAAACACCTTTTAGGATTAAGTGTATAAAAAAATAGGCCAAAGTGGGCAACTTTTAATTATAATCCGAGTTAAAAAATGAAAAAAATGAAAAAATGACGTAAATACCACATTTGCAGTTTCAGTTTCCATGTTTTAAGTTTTCTAAATAGTTGGCCCTTTTTACCCCTTGCATACGTCTTCTAAGTGTACATGAATCTCTTACCAACCTCATTTTCTAAGTGTACATGAAAATAAAGCCATTGCTCTTTAAAATTTTGAATGACCTGTATCACCTACATATACTTCAATAGAGCATTCGTACTACACATATCAACCCGGCTTATCTAAAACAAATGGAATGAGTTTCCTTCTCAAGATATGCTCCTCTGAAATGCGTGAAGCAGATGTGCATCCCCAAGAAAAATAATGGTGAGGCTAAAGGGACCCGAACATTCACAAGAGGTATTCAAGTTGCTTCAATTTTAAAAAGTGTAAAAAGAGCTAAGACCCGTAGGTGTAGGTGTCCCAAATGAAATAATCATATTTTAAGTCGACCAGGTCTTACTATTATATAGTTGCATTAACACTCAAGGGAAATAATATATTACACTCAGTAATATTTTGAACATGGTGATTAAACTAATAAACACTTGTCCACACGTAAGAAAAAATCACCGAGGATATTACTCAAATAGTCAACAACATTGTACACAAGAAAAAAAAATAAATCGATTGAAACGAAAAGTAACACGTAACCAATATAGTCAGTGGACAACAATTACCAAATTGATCTCAAAAAGAAAATTTTAAGACATTATCTAAATTAACAACTTTGGTTCATCGTTTGTAACCATGATTATCGGATTAAACGTGTGGTCCTGTGTTCATGTCCAACATATATATACACTTGTCGTGTATATACTTTGGTCCTTCGTTACACCTTATTTACGTCAAAACCAAAAAACATATGTTGAGCAATATAGCTGACTCTCACGCATTTGATGAAATTAATGAAAAAGACAGCTAATAACGTGTATATTACAGATACAACATATAAAATTAAGACAACTGATGCAAATCAACTCAATTTCTTCTTAATCCATTAACTATCTCTTCCAAAACAATGAACGTCCATAATTAATCACGACTACTGCAAAATTCAAAAAATCAAAATTCTTCCATTTTACATTTTTTTTATGAACAAGGGTAGGTCCTATTATAAATCGAAAGCAAAAAAAAAAAAAAAATCTAAAATGACAAATAATTCATTTTTTAAACGTGTAAAAGTCCAACAAAATATAAATTTAGATCATACCCGTGCCTCGGAGCAAAACTGAGTGTTCTTCGATCGAAATTCACACTCGCATATTGTACGTTGCTCGAATCATATCAGGTGAAATTTCATCACGCTCAATTTCAGTTTCTAGTGTATGTGTGTGTATTTGTACATGTATACGTTAATACTCACTCATATTTTCTCCATTACTAGTGAATCAGCTTCGTTGCTTGCTCTCTCATGTTCGTGTTGTAATTCGGTATGTTTTGATTTTCGGTTTTTTAATTTGTTTCGTATTGTCTCTGTTTCGTGTTGTTTTTTGTTTTGATTTGATTTGAATAGTCTCTTATTTGTTATTATTTCTGTTTTGATTGATTCGGTTCGTAAGTCTCTGTTCCGTAACATTTTTGTGATGCTCGTAATAGCGCAGAGTATCGACATGCAGTTAATAGTTGTTTCGATTCTATGAAGATGAGTCCTGATTGTAGTGTGTCTATATGCGTGTGTGTGTTTTTTTTTTGCTAAGTATGTTTTTTGCATATATATATGTTAAGACCGAGTCATAATTTTTCATTATTAGTAGATCAGCTTCTTTGCTTACTCTCTCATGTTCGTGCGGTAATTCGTTTTGATTTGATCTGTATCGTCGCTGTTTCATGTTGTATTTATGTTATGATTTGAATTCGTTTTGATACTATTTTGTGATGTTTGTGATATTGCATAGTACCTTCGGAAATAGTCAAGTTGATAGTTGTTTCGATTGTATTAAGTCTCTCATGTTTATGTTTGTGCAGTAATTCAGTTAAATTTGATCCGTATTGTCTCTGTTTCCTGTAATTTTCGTTTTTGATTTGTTTCATGTTGTACTTCAGTCTTCATTTAATTAAAGTATTGTTTCTATCTCATATTGTACTAATGTTATGATTTGGTTTCTTTCGTGTCTCTTCGTTTTGATACATTTTTGTGATGTTCGTAGTAGTCCATAGTATCTACAGAAATAGTGTAGTTGATAGTTGTTTTGGCCCTAAGTCCTGATTGTAGTGTGTGCCGGTGTATTTGTACATAAATGTCATAAGACTGAGTCATAATTTCTTCTAGATCAGCTTCTCTGCTTACTATCTCATGTTCGTGCGGTAATTTGGTTTGCTTTGATCTGTATTGTCTCTTTTCATGTCATATTTTTGTTCCATTTCGTACTTCAATTTTGATTTGATTCTTGTCCCTGTTTCGTGTTGTAATTCCGTGTTCTTACGAACTCGGTTTGTATGAATCCGGTTTTATATGTTTTTGTGGTGCAAAGTAGCTACGGGAAAAGTGCAGTTGAAGAGTTGTGTTTCTGATCATGTTTAGTTTGATTTGCAACTGTTAATTGTGATTTTTTTATAAAGATTGAGTTCCAATTGGGTGTATAATTTCTTCAATTGTTGACACTAGATAATTAGTTCTATGTTGAGTTTTGTCAAATAATTTATTGTTCAAATCGAACTTAAATTGATTGTTTCTTGACTTCACTGACTAGGTACTTGAGTAATGGCTTATAGAGTACTTGCACGGAGGAGCAAAGTTGTATCAGATCACTTCATTGGTCGCCATGTTCTTGCATTACGGAATATGGATCGTGCACGATCTACAAATATTTTGGGAACCTTCACAAATTACCGTGATGAAAAGGACAAGTTTATTGATGTTTCCCCACCTAAGGAGGACTTGGGAATTTCAGCACTGAAAATTTTCAGGAGTAGTTGCTACAAAGAGAAGCTGGACAATTTGAAGGAAAGATTTTCGTCCAAAATGGAAGAAGTGAAGCTTATGAATGCTGCTTTGAGGATAAATGCGAGGTTGCTTGGAAAAATCTCTGGTGGGACAAGTCTATCCAGCAGAGAGAGGATTCAACTCTTACGTACCACGGCAGATATATTCACTATTGTTCCTCTTGCTACTCGGATGGTGCTTCCTGTCTTGAATTGTGCGTTGCCACTACTGCTAAAGCTTTTTCCCAATATGTTATCAACGTCGACAATAAGAAAGATGAGGGAACATGTCCTCTTTTTAGTAATTTCCATGTCAATTAATTAATAAGCTACTTTTATAAATTTATATTTACTGTCTTTCAATGCAATATATATCAATGCATGCAGGAAACAACTAAAAGAAAAGAGAGGCAACACTACAAGAATTCCCTGTTTTAACAACGGAATTTGCCAATGGAAATATGTCTGTTAGTGATTGCTAACAGATTCACAACGAAAAACTAGTCCTCAAGACATCAGCTCCCTAACTACGAATACCCAACAGAATATTAACGAATATTTTAGTAACGTCCAATTCCGTTAGGAAAAATGAGCGCTAAAAATACCCGCCTAGTTAGAACAATTAAAAAACGGGCACAAAAAATGACCGGTAAGTTAGAATAAGCGAAAGTTGGGCGGTAAAAATGTCCGCCCAATTTTAGCAACGGAATTAACAACGGACTACCGACAGAACTAGTACTTATAGAATAACAATAGTTTACCAAGGAATTACCAACGGGAAATGTTACCGTTGGTAATTTTAGATCGGTCATATACATTCCGTTACGAATCTGTTACAATTTATAACCTTGTTAGGCCGAATACACAATATAATCAAGTATGTATAAGAATAACAATAATTAATAACACTGTTTATGAATCAATAAAACTGTAATCGTATTAACAGCTTCTCTCTTTATGATGTTAATGAATCACAAAGAGCTTCTAGGTTACAAGAATAATAATTCAATGAACGCATCCCTTCTAGGGATAACCTATCTGTGTTTATATAGTACACAGCTACATACAATCCTTCTCTAATTGATATTCCTAAAAGTTAGCTATACAATTCATATCAATTAAGGATTGCTTCTTATCTTCTATTCCGTTTCCTTAGCTGTATCAATATATTCTGCTTCTTTCCATCTTCAGAATATATTGCTTCTAGAATCTTCAATTCAGCACCGACAGCTAATTCAACCTTCACCTTGTCAGACTTTAACTAAACTCTGACCGGCTTCCTTTAAACTCTTCACCCTATCAGAGTTTAACTAAACTCTGATCGGCTTCTGATAAACTCTGACCAGTACCTGTTGCTTAAACACTGATAAACAAACATTAGCAATTATATCTAACAATCTCCCCCAACTTGTTCATAATAAAATGTACAAGTTAAACATATAATTGATGATGTCAAAACATATAACAAATGCAGTGTTTAACATATAACAGAGTTTAATTTAAAAACAGAGTTTAAATTTGACTTAGAATAGAAAATATTAAAAACTTACAGTCAGACTTTATTTGATTTCTTGAATATCAGGCACTGTCCTGAGATAATCAATTAGAAGTCTTCTTTCAGCCTTTTCCAGCTCTTCAATCATGATTTCTTTCAGTTCCTTGAGTTCTGGATCAGATTCACCAGTCTGATAAATAGCAGCTCTCAGAGAATAGATGGAATTCTTCCTCATCTCATTCCCTAGCCTAATAAAATGTGCTTTATCAGATTCTAGATTGAATTCTAAGACTTTAACTCCCAGATCAGTCCTTAGTCTTGCACTGTTTCTCTTCATTTCTATAACATTTCCATAAGCATCTCTATACTTAGGAATGTATACCTTTGAAATTCCTCCTCCAAGCATCACCTTAGATCTTTGCATCTTTTGTCTGATAAATGTAGCAGCATTGTGAGTGTTTCTGTTTTTGACTTTTAACAAGTACAGAACATACTCCAATTCTTGATAAGATTTGAGATCTATATCAGACTCTGCAACTCTGTAAACTCTTCCATCATTCATAAAATACAACAGAAAATCTTTCTTCAAACCCTTGTGAAATATCAACTGAACAGAGTCTAGCATATCAAGATTCTCTTGAGTAATAATGCCAGATACTGCCAATGATGATTGATCTCCAGATCTGTTGTTTATTCTCTTCTCCCTATGTGAACCTAAACCAGCTTTATCAAAAGTTTCTTTTCCAAGTACAGTCCTGGTTTGAGAGAAATCCACAGGTTGAAGTGTCAGAGCTTCAGATAGTACAGGTCTTCTAAAAATACCTTGGAGTTGTGGAGCTAGCTGAGTTTGCACAGCTTGAGCCTTGTCAGAGGCTGGCTTAACTTCAATAGTATCATCAACTTGAGCAGCGTCAGAGGTTGATTTTGGTAATCTTGTTTCAACTTGAGCAATGTCAGAGGTTGAATATTCTTTCTCCTTCAGGTTAGGCTCTTCAATCATTTTGCCTTTACCCTTATCAGAGTTTCTAATCATAGGCCTCCTGGTGTATTGTATACTCTGTTGAGTATTTTCTTTAATAATAATTCCAGTTTCTTTCTTTCTAGGAGCCTTGATTTCTTTCTTTTTGTATATCCCAGCTTCAAGATTCTTCCTGTGTTCTTCAGCAAGCATTTGCTCTTCAGCTTGGATATCTTCAATTGTAACATTTTTTCCATGTTCTGCTATAAATAATTTAGCAGCAACTTCTTCATCAGTGCTAGGCTTATCAGTGTTTACCAAACTTTTGAGCCTTGAACCACTGGCAGAAATTACTTTTCCTTTACCAGAGTTTGATCTTCTCTCAGAGTTTGATCTCGATCTTGATGATCTTAAGCCTAAACTCTTTTCAGATTCACCTCCCTTGCTTCCACCATCATTACCATCATCCCTCCGTCTCAGAGCTTGAGTGTCTTTGCATTTGTCACTTGGTACACTCTCCCCCTTTTTGACATCATCAGAAAGTAGTACTGATGTCAGCAACTCCAGAGCATTAGAAATTGAAGTTAGTTGAGCAGACATAGCAGTCTGATTCTCCTCAACTTTCGACAATCTAGAATTTAAAGTCTTTTGCTCTTTACACAAAGAGATGTATAGAGATTTGTCCTTCTGCTGTGTAAGCTCTCTTGTAGCTATATCATTCCTTAACCCTTCAATCACCTTATCAGAAGCATCAAAACGATTGTTTAATGATTTGATTTGAACAACAGTTGCTTTGAAATGACTGAGAAGTTCAGGATTTTTAATCTCTTTAACAGAGTTAGCAGTTAAATCAGCAGCCCTTTGTGAAGTGAAAATACAATCTGCTTCTGTCCAGTTCTTGAAGTACATATCTTGAAAATGTTTTTCAGTAGCCCGATTGAACTCTCTTTCTTCATCAGAGTTGGCTTGAATGTCAGATATGTGTGAAGGTGAATGAGCAGGACTAGCATTAACATTGTCATCCTCTCTTGCAATCTCTTCAGGAACATGTTCAGCAGTGATTTCATGTTCTAACTGTGCAGCTTCATCATTGACTTTCTCTGCAACAGTTTCAGGAATATCAGAGTTTGCTTTAGCAATTACCTCTGCTTCTCGCTGAACAATCTCAACAACTGATTGTTGTAGAGCTTCAAGAACAAGAGCATCTTCAGAGTTTGCAACAAACTCTGCTGCTACAGGAACATTCTCTGTTGCATCAGCAGGTACAGCAACAGCTTCTGTAGGATGATCAATTCTAATCTGATCAACTTCCTCACCTTTCTCAAAATCAAGAAAAATGATTTCTGTGTGGGAAGCAATAGTTTCTACCAATTCTGTAGTAGCTTGATCAGCTTCTCTTACATTTTCTTCAAGATCAAAAATTCTGCTGTCTGAATGAGCAGCAGCTTCCTCAACTACATCATTAGCCTTTGATGTAGGAGCTTCTCTATCAAAATCCATTTCAATATCATCAGTATTTAGCCTGTCTTGATTGACAGCTTCTGGATTTGCAGCTTCCTCCTGAACAAAAGCTTCAGGAGCTTCAGTTTCCTCAGGAACTTTGTCCATATTGGCAATGATATCAGCAAAAAGATATTCAGCAACTTGTCTTCTCTTTCTCTGATGAGGATTTTCTTCATCAGTTTCAGTTTCTGATTCTGCATCAGAAATAGCCGAAGGGCCTTTCTCCAACCCTCATGTATACATCTTCCGTCCAGGACCATATGATGCACCAATCCTCGCAGATGAAGATGCCATGGAGATCTGCTTTATGCTTTTTCAACTGAGTTTCTTGTCGGGGTCAAAAGAAAACCTCTTCCCGAGAAGATGATGATGATGATTCATCATTAGGAGGATTTCAAGCTATCCCAAATGGTATAATGACCAGATGAGCAACTGGGTAGCTATCATCAGAAGTAGTAGAGCACAATAGCTTCTGGCTCTAGCTCTTCTGCTTCGATGTTGGATAGCATTCAAGTACTTGTCCTGGTTAAATAGATCTTCTCTTTTGTAACCATAGTGATTAGTATGTACCAGAAAGATTAGCTAAGCATGAGTATGTAATTGACTGAATGTAACAGAGTTTGAATCAATTAATGAAAAAGACTCATTTTATTGCTTTACTTTCAGTATTATCAATTTTACCTAGTAATTGTAAAGTGAAAGACATGATATCACTTAAAACAATAAACTAACATACTCATCAGTACTACTGATCACTATCAGTACTTATCAAACAAACTCTTTCTTTTCTCTGTTCAATCATACTTTGCCTAAGAACAAATGACTAAACCCAAAATCATAAACTGTCTGAGACAAGAAAATTATTTTAACCATCAGAGATTAAAATAAAGTAACCTCGGCGTATTTCACACAAAACATCAGTGTTTACCATTTGTCCTTCTTTGTCAATAAACTCTTTTCTCAATCTGTACAGTTGTGAAAATATGTGTGTGTAGTAGCAGAGTTTACCGAAATCAGTATTGAGACCATCTCAAGGTGCATAAAATCCACAATCTAAAGTAGTAAAAACTGGTTGCCTAAACTCTCATGTATAACATAAAATCTGATTTTATATCTAAACTCTGTATTACTGATATCCTTTCATTTGGATATGTCTTTTATTTTTCACCCCCTTTATTAATTTTTTTTTTATTTTTTTTATTTTTTATTTTTTTTTTTTTTTTTATTTTTCCAGTAATCAGTGGTTGGCACTAGTCACCAAAAATCAAAGATTTTAGCCCTTATTTCATACAATAAGTTCCTGGATCGTCCTAGGCACAACATGATCTCAAAGGAATTTGTGCTCTGTTTGGCATCTTTTGATTTGAGGGTGAATTATTTGAAATTAATAATCAGAGTTTAGACTTTTCATCAGTACTTATAATTAACTTATGAGAGAAAATGCAAACAGCTAATACAGACTCAGTGTATAGGATCAATAAACTAAGAGATGCTATAAATATAGAGACAGTATCATGCTGTGTTAGCTTACTGCACATATTTGAGATCAGAATCTATCAACTCTTAAGGATTCACAATTACTTACTGAGAATTATGCTTCATACAAATTTCTTCATTGGTCCATATGTCTCAGACAGAATTACCAGAGAATAGCATTAAACTATAATTACCAGAGTATGACCAACAGAGTTTATCTTCAGAGTATGCTTTCAGAGTATGACTAACACTTCACAGAGTTTATCATCAGAGTTTAACATGCTGGTTCACATAACAGTTAACATATGTAAGAAATCATGAACATAAAAAGTGAGTCTAACCCGTATCTCTAGTCAGAACCAGAGATCATTCCAAGTTCATTTACCAATCTTGTAAAAGTAGCTTCACTCAAAGGTTTGGTGAAGATATCTGCAAGTTGTTGGTCTGTAGACACAAAATGAAGCTCAATGTTTCCTTCTTCCACATGTTCTCTGATAAAATGATACCGTATGCTGATGTGCTTTGTCATGGAATGCTGTACTGGATTTCCTGTCATAGCAATAGCACTTTGGTTATCACAGAAGATAGGAATTTTAGAGTACCTTAACCCATAATCCAGCAATTGATTCTTCATCCATAAAATCTGTGCACAACAGCTACCAGCTGCTATATACTCTGCTTCAGCTGTGGATGTGGAAATTGACTTCTGTTTCTTGCTATACCAAGAAACTAATCTGTCACCTAAAAATTGACAGCTTCCACTTGTACTTTTTCTGTCTATCTTACAGCCTGCAAAATCTGCATCAGAGTAACCAATCAACTTAAACTCTGATTCTCTAGGATACCACAAACCCAAGGTTATGGTGCCTTTGAGATATTTGAAAATCCTTTTTACAGCTGTTAGATGAGGCTCTCTAGGATCTGCTTGAAATCTTGCACAAAGACATGTTGCATACATGATATCAGGTCTACTTGCTGTAAGATACAGTAAAGACCCTATCATTCCTCTGTAGTTTGTCATATCTACTGAGGCTCCTGTGTCTTTGTCTAGCTTTGTTGCAGTAGCCATGGGAGTAGTAGCAGATGAACTATCAAGCATACCAAATTTCTTGAGAAGATTTCTGGTATATTTTGCTTGATTTATGAAAATACCATCATCTGTTTGCTTGACCTGTAAGCCTAGAAAATAACTAAGCTCTCCCATCATGCTCATTTGATACCTGGATTGCATAAGCTTTGCAAACTTCTTACAAAGTTTGTCATTAGTAGATCCAAAAATAATATCATCTACATAAATTTGAACTAACAGCAAATTATCACCAGAATTGAAATAAAACAAAGTTTTATCAATTGTACCTCTTGTGAACCCACTTTCTAAAAGAAATTGAGCAAGAGTTTCATACCATGCTCTTGGTGCTTGCTTTAGTCCATATAATGCCTTGTCAAGCCTGTAGACATAATCTGGATGCTTGGGATCTACAAATCCTGGTGGTTGTTCAACAAATACCTCTTCTTCAAGCTTCCCATTGAGAAAAGCACTTTTCACATCCATCTGAAAGACTTTAAACTTCTTGTGTGCAGCATAGGCCAGAAACATCCTTATGGCCTCCAGTCTTGCAACTGGAGCAAAGGTTTCATCATAGTCAATTCCTTCCTGTTGTGAATAACCTTTTGCCACAAGTCTAGCCTTATTCCTTGTAATCACACCATCACTGTCAGTCTTGTTTCTGAAAACCCACTTTGTACCTACAATTGATCTGTTCTTTGGTCTAGGTACAAGTGTCCAGACTTCATTTCTTTCAAATTCATTTAACTCTTCTTGCATTGCTGTAATCCAATTAGCATCTTGAAGAGCTTCCTCCACTTTCTTTGGTTCAGTTTGAGACAAGAAAGCATGATACAGACACTCATTATTTGTTGCACTTCTGGTTCTTACACCAGCATCAGGATCTCCAATTATGAGATCAGGTGTGTGTGCCTGTGTCCACTTTCTTGCTGATGGTAAGTGGTTTCTTGCATCATTGTTGGATCCTCCCCCTTGATCCATGCTCTCCTGATTCATATGTTGACTTTCTACATTCTCTGAGGCTCCCCCTGAATTT
Organism: Heracleum sosnowskyi; assembly: GCA_030848705.1. Classification (NCBI taxonomy): domain Eukaryota; kingdom Viridiplantae; phylum Streptophyta; class Magnoliopsida; order Apiales; family Apiaceae; genus Heracleum; species Heracleum sosnowskyi. Next base: position 11,342,805 of record CM061245.1, read on the forward strand.
GATGACTCAGAGTTTGAATTGTCAGAGTTTGAATCAGTTTCCTCAACTGACTCACTTGCTGTGTCATGTTGAGCTTCTTCACGCTCCCCCTCAACTGGTTCTCTATTTTGTTCAATTTGAGAATTATCAGTTTCTCCAGTATTTACCAGTAGAGGTTCAGAGTATGCTTCGTCAGAGTTTGTCAACCCTGCTTCATCAGAGTTTATATCATCAGAGAGTAGATCTTCATTTTCAAAACGTAGTTGATCATATCCATCCTTGTCTTCAAGTCCAATTATTTTCTTGTCATCAAATGACACATGTATGGATTCCATGATCACTTTAGTTCTTAGATTGTAAACTCTGAATGCTTTTGTTGACAGTGGATAGCCAACAAAAATTCCTTCATCAGCTTTTAACTCGAACTTTGTCAACTGTTCAGGATGAGTCTTCAACACAAAGCATTTGCATCCAAATATATGAAAATATTTCAAATTTGGCTTCTTATTTTTCACCATCTCATATGGTGTTTTCCCATGCTTGTTGATCAATGTAGCATTTTGAGTAAAACAAGCAGTTTGAACAGCTTCTGCCCAGAAATAAGTTGGTAATTTTGCTTCTTCAAGCATAGTTCTGGCTGCTTCAATTAAAGTTCTGTTCTTTCTTTCAACTACACCATTTTGCTGTGGAGTGCCAGGTGCAGAAAATTCTTGTTTCACCCCTCTTTCCTTGCAGAAAGCTTCCATGAATGAATTTCTGAATTCAGTTCCATTATCACTCCTTATTATTTTGACTTTGTGCTGTGATCCTTTGTCCAGTAGATTTACATGATCCATTAGAATTTGAGCAGTTTCATCCTTCTTTGACAAGAAATACACCCATGTATATCTAGTATATTCATCAACAATTACTAGAGCATATTTCTTTCTGCCCATTGACATTATATTCACTGGTCCAAAAAGATCAACATGTAGAAGATGATAAGGTTCCACTACTGAAGATTCAGTTTTGCTCTTGAAAGATGACTTCCTTTGTTTGGCCTTTTGACAGGAATCACATAGGCCATTTAGACTGAGTGTTGATTTTGGGAGTCCTCTTACAAGATCCTTTCTTATCAGCTCATTAATGTTGTTCAAATTGAGATGAGAGAGCTTTTTATGCCAATTCCAACTCTCTTCATTTGACATTCTTGCAGTCAGACACACTGTTTTTCCATCAGAGTTTGTTACCAAACTTGCTTCATAAATATTGTTGCGCCTGTGTCCAACTAGAACAACTTTTCCAGTAGATTTACTGATAACTTCACAGTATTCACTATGAAAATCTACATGGTTTCCTCTGTCACAGATTTGACTCACAGATAACAGATTGTGCTTGAGTCCTGAGACTAGAGCTACATTAGTGATGATGACACCTCCAAGATTAATGTTGCCATATCCCAGAGTGTGTCCTATGTTGCCATCTCCATAGGAAACTTTTGGGCCAGCTTTCTCCTCAAAGTTTGATAGCAGGGCTTTGTTTCCAGTCATATGTCCTGAGCATCCACTGTCCAAGATAAGTGTGCTCTCTATTATACCCTGCAATCACAAACAAACACTAAGTGTTAGTTTTAAGGATCCAGACTTGCTTGGACCCTTTGCCTTTCTTAACAGTGTTAGCTTTTGCAGCGGAATCAACTTTCTCAGAGTTTAAACTAACATTGTCAGATTTTACACTAGCAGAGTTTGCTCTAACCCACTTCAAGTTGGGTTTTAGCTCATAGTAATTATGATAAATTGCATGATAACTCTTACATGTGTAAATAGAATGCCAAGTGCTCCCACATTGTTTGCATAAGGTCTGTGGTTTTACTCTAACATAATCATTCTTTACTTCTGAAGTAGAAGGTAAAGAATTAATATGCTTGTTCTTAGTGCAAAATCTAGCAAGATGATTAGAACTACCACAACTGAAACATGTTTTCCTTAAAGCACCAGCATTAGGCAAATGATTATTTCTATTGTTTATGCCTATTTTTCCATTCCTATTTCTCTTGGACCCTTTAGGTTTCATGGCAGACTTAACCTCTTTGAGCTTATGTTTAAACTGTTTTCCTGTCATTAAACCAACATTAACCTGTTTCTCACAGACTCTTATTGGTTCTTTAACAGCTTCTATCTCAACAGGCTTCTCTGTTTTAGATTCAGTATCTACTTGTTCAACACAAGTTTCAACTGGCTCCATAACAGTTTCTTTCACAACTGCAGATTTTAACTTTCCAGATTCAGGAACAAATGTTACAGGAGTTGAATATGAACTTGTGAAAGCTCTAAACTTAATTTTATCTTGAAACCTAAGTTCATCTTCCTCACTGTATCCTAAACCTACAGCATCTGTTTGAAAAACTTGATGTGTATCTCTGCCAGAATTAGTCCAAGTTCTAATTATTTTTCTTTCCTTCTCTAAATCAGATTCTAGTTGCCTATACCTTTTAAGCAACTCCTGTTCCACATAAACAGCATCATCTCTTTCTTTTTGAGTCTTCTTCATATTCTCAAGTTCTCTTTCAAGAAACTTGTTTCTTTCTTTAAGACTAAGATTCTCAGATTTAATCCTTTCATTCTCTAAAGTCTGATCCCTATAACTAACATGTATGTTCTTAAGATAAATTCTTAATTCAGAAATATTATCAGTATCATACGCATAAGTAGTTAGGGGTACCTTATTTTCTGATGATTCAGTCTCATCTTTGACAGTTGCCATAAGAGCATAATTTTCTCCATCATCAGAATCTGAAGTATCTGCCCAGTCTTTGCCTTTAGAGACGAGTGCTTTTCCAGTTTTTCCTTTCTTGCACTCTGGAGCATAGTGACCCATCTCTTTGCACTTGTAGCACTGGATCTCAGATTTGTCCTTCTTTCCAGACTTGGTATCTTTTCCATCAGACTTTCTGAAATTCTTCTTCTCAGAATTTGAATCTCTCCTTGAGAATCTCTTTCCTTTCTTGGAGTTCTTGAATCCCATCTTCTTGAAGGTCTTCACCATCAATGCCGCCATTTGCATCAACCGTTCTTCATCATCCTCAGAGTCAGAAGCTTCATCAGAGTTTGAGTCATCATCAGAGTTTGATGACTCACTTTCAGATTTAATGACTAAAGCCTTTCCCTTGGCTTTCTTCTTTGATGATTCCTTCTTTTCAATGGGCTTCTCCTCAACTTTGAGAGCAACAGATTTTGTCTTCTTGCTTGATCTTCTGTTTCTTTGATCTATCTCAAGTTCGTGAGTCTTTAACAAGCCATAAATCTCATCAAGATCTGTATCATCAAGATCATAATTATCTCTGATTGAGGTCGTCTTCAGATCCCATTTTTCAGGTAGAGATAAGAGAAACTTGAGATTTGACTCTTCAAGATTATATTCTTTGTCAACCAGAGACAGATCATTCAGTAATTTACAAAACCTGTCATAAGTCTCAGTCAAGGTTTCATTAGATCTTGAATCAAAGTGCTCATACTCCTGTGTGAGTATTGTCTTTCTGTTCTTCTTTATAGCAGTGGTTCCTTGACACCTTACTTCCAAAGCATCCCAGATTTCCTTTGCCGTTTTGCAGCCAATTACTCTGTTAGACATAACATTATCTAAAGCACTGTGGAGTAGATGTCTAACCTTTGCATCCTTTGCAATTGATGAGATGTCTTCAGGAGTATAATCTTTCTTTTCCTTTGGAATCAGTGTCTGTTCTTTATCACCAACAGCAGGAGATAATTTAGTTGGCTTATGAGGACCATTATTGATTCTGTCAAGATATTCTGGATCTGTAGCCTCCAGAAACATGGTCATCTTCACCTTCCATATCGGATACTCTATTGGCCTGAGCATTGGAACCCTGATAGTTTCATATCGACTCACAGAATTTGGCTTAACCTGTTCAGCCGCAGGAGGAACTTGATTTTGATTTTCTTCAGACATGATTATTACTGTGTTTTAATCGTAAAACTGTATATATTAAACAGCCTTGGCTCTGATACCAATTGTTAGGCCGAATACACAATATAATCAAGTATGTATAAGAATAACAATAATTAATAACACTGTTTATGAATCAATAAAACTGTAATCGTATTAACAGCTTCTCTCTTTATGATGTTAATGAATCACAAAGAGCTTCTAGGTTACAAGAATAATAATTCAATGAACGCATCCCTTCTAGGGATAACCTATCTGTGTTTATATAGTACACAGCTACATACAATCCTTCTCTAATTGATATTCCTAAAAGTTAGCTATACAATTCATATCAATTAAGGATTGCTTCTTATCTTCTATTCCGTTTCCTTAGCTGTATCAATATATTCTGCTTCTTTCCATCTTCAGAATATATTGCTTCTAGAATCTTCAATTCAGCACCGACAGCTAATTCAACCTTCACCTTGTCAGACTTTAACTAAACTCTGACCGGCTTCCTTTAAACTCTTCACCCTATCAGAGTTTAACTAAACTCTGATCGGCTTCTGATAAACTCTGACCAGTACCTGTTGCTTAAACACTGATAAACAAACATTAGCAATTATATCTAACAAACCTTTCCGTTACTATTCCGTTGTAAATTAGTTGTTGCAATTAATATCACACCTACCTTCATTAACTCTTCCAACTCCTTACCAGAACGACAGAACTCTAACTTCTTTCATTTCTTCGACTGAAAATTCTGAAACAGACTGCGGTTTCTCCTCCAACATACTAGCAAATCATTTTATCAAAATTTTGAAGCTATTCAATTCGCCTAAAGGTAATTAACATCAATGTCTTGTACCTAGTTTTTGTTTATAATTATGAATATTGTGTATATCTTTTGGGTCAATTATATTGTTTTTTATCAAACATATATATGTGCTGATTTTTTTGGATCTTATCATAGAAGTGTCAAATATATTTGTTGGGTTGATTTTGTGGGCCTTGCTTGTAATTAATTGTCTAAATCTCATATTATAGTTTTCTAATTTTAATAAATGTCTTTCTTTGAAAAATTAATTGGTTTATATAATTTTATCTTTCATTATAGTAGTGTTGTACATGTTGCTTAGTTATATTTTTATATGCATTGTTAGGTAATTTAACATGTAATTTATTTTTATACAAAAAATATGATTAAGCATATTTATATATCTCCATCATGTTAGTTAGTCCATTTAGAGGTAGATATACTATATTTCGTTGTTGTGAATGTTTTTTTGTAGGTAACTAAAAAGTTCAATATGAATAATGATCGAGCTTGGATGTATCAAAGGAAAGATAAAAGAGGAAGCTTAAATCCGGTTTTTCTAAAGGGATTGGACAATTTTATGCAATATGTTATATCTCGACCTTCATCCTATAATGGGACAAACATTCAATGTCCATGTTCGAAGTGTAGGAATTTCGGCGGATTTTGGAATGCAGAGACAGTTAAATTGCACTTAATGAAGAATGGGTTTGTAAGTGATTATTATGTGTGGAGTCGACATGGAGAGCCATATATTGCTGGACAAAGTGGTGAACAATCCTCTGCACATTACTCCAACACCCAAGATAGAACAAATGAAGACAACACAATGTATAACATGGTGATGAATGTTGTTGGTCCAAGTTTTGATCCAGAGATGCCAAATGCAGAAGCGCAGAAGTTGTATGATATTTTAAAATCATCTGAGAGAGAGTTATATGAAGGTTGTGAAACTTCTCAGTTGTCTACCATGGCTCAGATGTTGAGTTTGAAATCGGACCATCATTGGTCAGAGGCATGTTATGATCAGACATCACAGTTCGTCAAAGGCATCTTGCCTCCAGATAATTCATTTTTGACAACTTTTATAGTACGAAGCAATATATGGAAGAATTGGGGCTTCCTTCCGAGCAAATTGATTGTTGTGTTAATGGATGTATGTTATATTGGGGGGAAGACATCAACCTAAGGAGTGTAAATTTTGTTCACATGGGAGATACAAAGTAAGAAATGGCAGATCCAAAAGAGAGAAAAAGAAAGTGCATGTAAAAAGGATGATCTACTTTCCATTGGCATCGAGATTACAAAGATTGTATGCTTCACCGACTACGGCAGCCCATATGAGATGGCATGCTGAACATTATCAAGAAGAAGATGTTATGCGTCATTGTTCAGACTCAGAGGAGTGGAAGCAATTTGATAGAGCACACCCGTCATTTTCCTCAGAGATAAGAAATGTTAGACTTGGACTTTCGGCTGATGGGTTTCAACCATTTAGTGAAACAGGCAGACAATATTCTTCTTGGCCAATTATAGTGACTCCATATAATTTGCCTCCATGGATGTGTTCAAAAGAACAATACTTGTTTTTGTCTGTACTTGTGCCTGGGCCAAAAAATCCAAAACAGAAAATAGATGTTTTCCTCCAGCCATTAATTGTTGAGTTAAAAACGTTGTGGGAAGATGGGGTGGAGACATGGGATAGTTCTTTGAAAGAAAATTTTCGTATGCAAGCTGCGTTGATGTGGACTATTAATGACTTCCCTGCTTACTCAATGTTGTTTGGATGGAAAACTGCTGGTCATTTAGCTTGTCCTCATTGTGCTCATGATCATGATGCTTATAATCTTTCACATGGTGGAAAGACTACATGGTTTGATAATCATCGAAAATTTCTACCTACCAATCATCCATTTCAAAAGAATAAAAATTGGTTCACCAAAGGAAAGACAGTGACAGAATTGGCTCCACCAGTGAGAACATGTGAAGATGTATTACAAGAAATTGAGATGTTTGGATTGATGAAAATTACTGAATTGGGAAGTGAAGAGCACATTGCTAAAGTCATCAAAACTTACAACTGTGGATGGAAAAAAAGAAGTATCTTTTGGGATTTTCCATATTGGAGAACATTGAATATTAGACATAATCTTGATGTTATGCATGTTGAGAAAAATGTCTTTGAGAATATTTTCAACATTATTATGGCTATTGAAGGAAAAACCAAAGATAATTCTAAGGCAAGAGAAGATATTGCAATGATTTGTCGAAGGGCGGAGTTAGCATATGATGAGTCGACAGGAAAGTATCCAAAAGCATGTTATAGCTTGGACAAGAAAGGTAAAGCAAAAGTGTGTGAGTGGTTGAAAGATCTAAAATTTCCAGATGGATATGTGTCAAATATGGGGCGTTGCATCAACATGAAAAAATACAAGTTATTTGGAATGAAGAGTCATGATTGTCACGTGTTTATGCAACGACTTCTTCCGATTGCTTTTCGGGAATTTCTTCCAAGTAATGTTTGGGAGGCTGTGACAGAATTAAGCCTTTTCTTCAGAGATCTCACTTCAGCTACTTTAAAGATAAGTGACATGCGTAGACTTGAAGAACAAATTCCTGTGATACTTTGCAAGTTAGAGCGCATATTCCCACCATCATTGTTCGACTCAATGGAACATCTTTTAGTGCACTTGACATATGAGGCACGCATTGCAAGTCCTGTACAGTATCGTTGGATGTATCCTTTCGAGAAAAAATTGCGCCACTTGAAGAATAATGTGAAAAATAAAGCTCGGGTAGAAGGATCAATATGCAATGCTTTTTTGGTTGAAGAAGCTTCCACTTTTTGCTCACATTACTTTCAGCAACATGTTCAAACAAAGCATAGAAAAGTTCCCAGAAATGCTTCTACTGTATGTGAGGAGAGTTTTGGAGGAAACATTTCTATATTTTCTCATCCTGGACGTTCACATGGGAGTGTTAGTACTCGTTATCTTGATGATCGAGAATATATGGCAGCTCACAACTATATCTTATTTAATTGTCCAGAGGTTGCACCATATACTGGGTAAGTTTATTTCGTTATATTCATATCCTTAGTTGTTCATATTAATGAGTTTTCATGTTATCTGACTTTTTTTTAATTAGGATTTTCATAAATCAGCTTCGGGAACACAATCCACATATGACTAGTGTTGAAGTTGATCAGTGCTTAGAAAGTGAATTTGCCTTGTGGTTTAAAAACTATGTGAGTTATTTAATACTTTTATAATTAATATTAGCTAACTATCACCTATTTATTCGCATATCCTAATAGCCACCAATGATAATTTCAGGCTCAAAATCCATCACTGGTTCCAAATGAATATATTCGGGATCTTTCATTTAGACCTCTTCGTTCGGTTAAGTCTGTACCAATCTACTATGTGAATGGGTACAAATTTCATACTCGGGAATATGGAGCTGACAAGTCAACATTCAATAGTGGAGTATGTATCAAGGGATCGAATTATAGCGAGACATCTAATGATTACTTTGGAATAATTGAAGAGATTTTGATTGTCGAGTATCCTCGTCGTCCAATTAAGAGAACAATATTGTTTAAGTGTGAATGGTTCGATCCTACACTTAATATTGGAACAAGAGTTCATCCACGTTATAATTTAGTTGAGGTCAATAAAAGAAAAAGACTGAGGGTGTACGATCCATTTATACTAGCAATGCAGGCCATGCAGGTTTATTATTGCAAGTACCCAAGTCTTAGACGAGACAAGATTGATTGGTTAGTTGTATGCAAAGTAAAAGCTCGGCCACTTGTTGAACTTCCTCAAATCCCTTTATCAAATAAAGAACCTTTCCAAGATGATATTCCTACACATCTAAGTGATATTAGTACAAATGATATTCATATGCATTTAAATGATAAAAGTGGAGCTGTAGTAGATTTAGATGATGGTGACGGTACTCCGGAGGAAGAAATTGAATATGCAACCGAAGATGAAGATGGATCTTCGCAAACTGAAGATAGTAATAATTATGATGAAGATGATTACAACGATACCTCCGATTAGTACGTATTTTATATGTATGTAAATTTAACTTATTAAATTTGAACTATAAATAATACAACTAATATATAGTCATATACATATTTTATTTTATTTTTGAAAATAGATATACATATATTTATTAATAAGTATGTATTATAATTTAATTATAGATCAATTTACTTGTAGCAAACTATTCGATATTGTTTTTTTTTACTTATTTTGTGAAAAATATAAATACAGAGTCTCACATGCTAGTGGAGGGCTCAAGACTTAAATTAGGGTTCGTTTCTCTCTCAAGCGGCGACTAAGTAAAGCTAAGTCGAGTAGTGAAGACTGGTGACGACCAAATCGAACAGAGATGAGAAAACTTGCATCTCCTGTAAATGTATGTTCAATTCTCCTTTTGTGTCGGTGTGTGTTCAAATTCCCCTTTTGTGTCTCTGTGTGTTCAATTCCCCTTTTGTGTGTTCAATTCCCCTTTTGGCTTATTTTGATGTTTAATTTCAATTTAACGGGTGATGTATTGATGTTTACATGGCGTGTGTTGTTCGATTAAGGTAATAATTTTTTCATTTATGTGAGTTATAGTGTATATTATTTGGGTCTTGAATGCAAATAATCCATTCATTTATGTGAGTTAAAGTGTATACTTATTGTACCTTTTTGTGGGTTTTGATGCTACTGTTTGCAAGCCTGTCTTTTTCACCAAGATCTGTTGAGGGTAGGAAAAATAATCAATTCATATGTTTGTGAAATGATGTGTTTGCAGATTATGAATGACCCAAAATCCCTTGAACCTGCAAGTCTTGATGCTGAGGGTGTTGCTGATAAGGGTGCAGGCTTTGCTCTGTTTGAGAGTCCAAAGAAACGCAACGGGGGTGCAAGTTTTGGGAGTGATGGCTTTGCTGAGGTAAAATGTATACTTTTAATTAAAAATTTTAATTTATCAAGTTGTTGTTTGTATGTATAGTTGTACATTACTAAGTATGTAGTATTCTTTTTAATTCTAGATCGTGTGATGTTATTAATTTTTATTTCAGATTGCAAATAAAAAAAAACGCAGTCAGGGTGCAAATGTAGGCAAAGTGAATGACTTTGCTCCTAATAGTCAAGTCAGAAGTAATGAGGGATTTGGGTCGACTAAGACAATTAAGGAAACCAGTTTTCCCAACCAAGTATGCTATATTTTTTTGCAGATATTATTGCTCTATTTTGTTGTGTTTTTCTTCTCTTTCAGTTAAAAAGATCTGTTAAGATCCCAAAAGATATGTTAAGATCCCCTGTATTATTTTGGCACATTTGGTAGGAAAAATAATCAATTCTTATGTTTTTGAAATGACGTGTTTGCAGATTATGAATGACCCAAAATCCCTTGAACCTGCAAGACTTTTTACTGTGGGTGTTGCTTTTAAGGGTGCAAGTTGTGCTCAGTTTGCGAGTCCAAAGAAACGCAACGGGGGTGCAAGTTTGGGGAATGATGGCCTTGCTGAGGTGGTGAAATTTATACTTTTAACTAAAATTTATAATCTATCCATCTGTTGTTTGTATGTATGGTTGTACATTACTAAGTATGTAGTATTGTATTTAGTTAATAGCAAATTTCTGCTCTCATTCAGTTTAATTTTTGTTATCATGTTTATTACAGGCAAAAATGAGGAGGTTTAGGAATCATGCTGAGAATCATCAGACAAAATCCAGACGTAGCGTACAAGCTCAATCTGGAAAGACAGTAGCTCAATTAAAGACAGTAGCTCAATCTGGAAAGACATTAGCTCAATTAAAGACAGTAGCTCAATCTGGACAGCAAGTACCTACTCAATCTGGACAATCTGGACAACGAGTACCTGCTCAATCTGGAGAATGCGTTCCCGCTCAATCTGGACAGCGCTTTCTCGTTCAATATGCACAACGTGTTCCCGATCAACATGCGTACGTTCGCACTCAATCTGCACAAAGTTTTCCTACTCAATCTCAGTCAAGACCAGATCAACTGTGAATACATGTACCATCTCAGTCTAGACTTCACTCACCGGCACAATCAAGACAATACACGTCACAATATGGACAGAACTCACCAAATCAATCACGGCAACTTACTGCTCAATCTCGCCAACACACACCTGAATCTCATTCCCAACAACGTGCAACTGCTGCTCAATCAGAACCAATTGGACACACACCACCTCAATCACATCCAAGCACGCTTAATGTATCTTCTACAGCTGCTAATGATAATATATGTTGGAATCTTGGCTCCATACATAGCGATGGAAGGGAGGTAGTAGAAGGCATTAAAAAAATGTAAGTTTCGAGTTCTTAAACAAAAAGTATTTGCATAGTCATTTTTTTTCCTATTTTTGTAAATCGTGTAGTGACTAGTGATATTAAATTGTCTTATGTTAATTTTGTATATTTATTAGATTGGAACCTTCAAATAAAGTCTCTGCGAAAAATCGGGAAATCATGTTTGAGCAACTTGAGCCTACTGGATATAATTGGAAATCAGTTTCAAAGTCAACTCAAGATTTTTATTGGGAAGAATTCAAGGTAATTACTGCATAATTGCAATTAGATCATTAAAGTTTCAAATTTGTTTTTGATCGCTAATGGTAAATTTAAAACCCCTATTAGTTCTATTGAATTGTGATGAATTTAAAACCTCTGTTATTGTTAGTGTCCAATAAAAATAACATGTTGGGGTTTTCCGATTGTTTTTTTTTGTATGGGGGCTGGTTCGTGTCTGATGGGACAACTTCCTTTAAACAACACATCGTGTAGGGGTGTTAAAATTAATATCATGCCCCAATCGTTATTGTATCTCGTTGTTCTCATATCTCAACACATCCATCTACACTTAGTCAATTTGTTAAAAGAGCTTAGTTAGTTGGGGGGACCATTTTGGCAACCCATTATGGACAATGTATCAGTTGAAACCAATGTACTGTAGCTGAGTTGTGTTCTGCAGCTAATTGCTTTTGAAATCTCTAGTTGCAGGATTCATTCCTTAACTTTTGTCTGATTTCTAGTCTCTACTCCTGGCCTCTGCAAATAAATTATAGTCTTATAGATCTATTTTCTACTTATTATACATCTGTAGTTCCACACATTCGGCATTTAGGGATTAAAATACTACTAAAATAGCAAATAATCATCTCGTAAAGCCTAACACTTAGGTCGAATTTAAATTTGAACACGCGTAATACACATCTGTTCGAAGATCATGAACCTTTAGAGATGCAAGCATGTGACAAAAAAAACCGTTGGTGCACTAATCGCTGCTACCCATACATAATACAAACAATTTAAAGTCACTATCAAATTGTAAATGTATGTAGTGAAGCTAGAAGATGAACAAATGAAGACACAGTAACTAAATACATAAATAAGACAAATATTTGCATTGCTTGGTCCCGGGCCTGTAGTGTGGGGAAAAATAGACCAGACTCGATAGTCGATATGCTCTGAGGTTTAAATGTTATGCCTAGCTAGACGGGGGACCAATTGAGGTTTAAAATCCTCAGGCACAGAAAGAGAATATAACAAGGCCCTGTTAATTGTAATACAAACCCTTCTTACAAAAAGCAGAGTAGAATACCATAACATTTCAAAGTTTACATAATCAAGAGGATTAGGGAAAGTCAAGTAGTTAACCAACAATATTTAATCATAACTAGTGTCCGGTGAAGATTAAACGTACACTTACATCGTATGTTGCAAGTAAAGGTTTTCGCAAAAAAAAAAAGAGAAGAAAAATAACAGATTCCAGAAAAAATATCAAAAATTACGGAACAAGACAGAATCACAATTCAATGGAATAAACTGGAAGTCCATAAGGATGTGGCGGTTGAGCTTTCTGGGATTTTGTTTTGATTCCAAGCAGTCTAAACACAAACATGGCCAGCTCTCCGTTTAGCATGCCTGAGCGGTCAAACAACTGCAACAACTTAGAATAAACTGGATAAAGGAAGTTGTTTTCATATTAACGCAAATCGGCTGCCTATTGTGATTAAGCGTTGTATATTTTAATGGTTGCATTGTCTTATTTATTTATGTAATTGCTGCCTAAATTCTTTGTAATTATTTTTTTTTTATTAAAGAAATACTATGTGTGGAGGCAATCAGATGCCATAGTATATAAAGGTTGGCTAGATTATGCAAGGAGAAAGTATTCTTAACTTGTTTCCACTGCTCGTTCTGATTGGGAAAATTACAACAAACGAGATAATAGAGTTGGTATGAATGTCCATTTAAGCTGGGTTGAGTTTTGGAAAACGACGGCATTTAATCAGAAGTCTGCAATTCAGAAAAGCAATCGTCGTAGCGGGGTCGGTGGCCAACCTTCATCACATACGAGTGGTTCTGCTTCTCATAGGACAGTTGCAGCTCGTATGGTAAGTTTGTCAATAAAATTTTCAGTTAATTTGCATTTGATTTGCGATTAATCATTTTTTTACAGAAAATACAGTATAAGTGTGAGCCCACTGCGGATCAGCTGTTTAAGCTGACGCACACTAGACGCGTGAAGAAAAAGAAAAATCTGATTGGTGTGGATGGCGAGGATTGTGAGGATGTGGAGGAGGTCGAAACTACATGGATTGACAAAAAAAGTCAACAAATATATGTAAGTATTTTATAATTTTCAGAATAATTTATGAATCTTTAGGCCAAAATATATGTACATATATAATGCAGATTAATACAAACAGTTAGTTTTTGACCTATTTTCAATTTGGTAACCTTTGTTAATTGTTGTCTATAGGAGACTTTTTTAGCTCTTTGTGAACAACATAAGGAAGCTGGGCTGCCTGTGGACAAAAATGCTTTGTTTCTTGAAGCAACTAGAGGGCCAGACAAGAAAAAAAGAGTATATGGAGTTGGGTCATCTCAAAACCTCTTCTATCCATCTGAGTTTATGCCATGCACTTCATCCTTTGCGACTGATGAAAATCAAAAGTTGCAGCAAGAATTGAAAGAGATGAAGGATCGGATGAACGCTATGGAAAATCAGCTAGCCATGTTTATCGAGGCAAATTCAGCCCAACATCCTCAATCCCCTACTTATTTAGATAATAAAAATGATGACAATGATATGTAATTTAGGATTTCTGCGATGCTCTTTTAACTTGAAACAACATATGTTGCTTATGACACTTGTGCAAGAACTTGTTATGTTGGTTTAGCAGTAGTTCAAGTTGCCTTGGTTAAGCTAATTTTGGATATGGTACTACATCCAAGTATTGAATAGGGCTAGAGTGATGCAACTCTGTAAGCTCCATTTTGGATTCCTATTATGTAATGAAATGCCAGTATTATGTGAAAAAAAAGACTTTTACATTATTTTGATCTTTTGTGTAGTGAATATGTAAATTTTACAGGTCCAGAAAATCGAAAAAGCATAATATGTATATATATATATCCATTGGTATTGTTAGTAATTCTGTTGGCATAATGTTATCTGCTACTTCTGTTGGTATAGTGTTACCTAGAGTTGTAGAGTATTGGTAGGGTCTTTCGTTGGCAAAGAGTTGGGAGTTTGTTATTATACTAACAACGGAATTTCATTGGCATGGTGTTGTTATATATACCAACAGAATAGTCTGTTGTCAATTTGTTGTAACATGGTTGTTACTTGAATAAAAATTATGTTATTATTGTATTGATCTTCCGTTGGTAAGTTTAGTAACGAAAACAAATGCGTTGTTAGAGACTTCCCAACGAGGTTTCCTCCAACAGACCATTTCGGTGGTTATTCCGTTGGCACACTGTCTTCCCAACGGATTTCCTTAACATGCCAACGGAATTTTCTGTTATTAAATTTGGGTTTTCTTGTAGTGAACAACGTACAAGAGAGTGTAAAGCATAATGTAACATAAGATGTAAAAGAGATAACTGCAACTCAACAAAGGACATGACAGACAATAATATTAACAGAAGCACAGGAATCCAGAATCAAAGAAGAAAAGGTAAACTCAAAAACTTAAAATATGGTATGTATTCTTGAAGTCCGTAAACAGGTCACGGAAAGAAGTTCATGAAAATGTTCAAGCCTCAGTGACAGCAAAAGAAACAAGACTTTCAAAACTACAGAAATATGTGAATGATTTAGGGTTAGTACCACAGGATTCCAGTGATTTATTTGAAGCAACCAGATCGACAAAGGACTTATCAACAACATTGAATTGAAGACATAGAAGAATTGATCAAGTGTTATTCATCTGTGAACCAGACCAATTGCACTAGTTGACGGCACTTAAAAAGATCAAGTTGTTTTATCGTCTCAGAAGAAATTGATACAGTTTAAAACTTAAACGCCCTGGAGCACAGAAGCTTTTCTAAAAGGACAAGGATAAGAAAAGTATTCGATGGTTTTTCTATTTAGAAAACCATCGAATGTGAGTTATTGAAAACTAATATTGAAAACTAATATTAGTTTTTATTAAAAACCATCGAATGGAATATTAACTTTAACCATTCGATAGTTTTCAATTTAGAGGAGCAGGTGGAAAGTATTTGTTTTGTCAGGTTGATTGAAAATTGGACGGCCAAGATTAATTCTTTTGATTTTGGTTCGATAGTTTTCAAAAACAAAAGACTACAATTACTAAGAGAGAAGTTGTGTCTTTTTCAGTCAGGTTATTTCACAGAGACATTACGAAGAGAGAGATTGAGCCAGAGAAAATTATCAGAGAAATTGATAGTGCTCAGAATTTTATCATTGTAGTGAATTTGTGTAACCTTGAACTCATTGAAGCTAATCTACGGATTAGAAATTGTAGCACCCCTCGAGGTTTATATTTATAAAACGATATATTCCCCGACTCTTGGTTTGATTTGGTGTATTTGATTTCGTAGTTGAACTGAATGATTTATCCGCGAACGAAACTGAATTATTTGTGAGTATCGTATTCAACCCCCATTCTACGATACTTTGGACCTAACAATTGGTATCAGAGCTATTTGATTGACGTACAAATCAGATCCGATGAATGAGACCAAAATCAAACGTAGCTTGAAAATTCGAAGCAAATTTTTTAACTTTCAAAATTTTTCATTTAATTGGAATTTCTTGATTTTTAAACAATTTGAAATTTTCAGAAACCCTGAGTGCTCCAAAGACAACTGCTGGTATTAAAGTTCCCCCGTTTACAAGAGATGATTTCGGTTTGTGGAAGATGAAGATGCTGTTATTTATCAAGGCATCTAATCCGTTGTATATTGGCATATTATAGAACGGACTGTTTGTACCAATGAAACAAGTTAGTGAATCTACAGCTCCTGATGGTACTAGAATTCCTCAAGGCACCCAACCTAAGGATATCACTGAGTACACAGATTCTGACAAAGAACTGATTCGATTGGATACAGGTTTGATGTTGATATTGGCAGACTCCGTAGACAAGGAAATGAGCTATTAGTTAATGAACTGTACAAGCGGGAAACATATGTGGGATACCATAAACTTAATAATGGAAGGAACTGAAGACGTGCAGGAAAACAGATTGGACATCCTGACTTCTCAGTACAAAGCTTTTAGGTCTCTTCCAGGAGAAAGTATAACTCAGGTCTTTGAGAAATATACTAAGCTTCTAAATGAATTGGCAATGAAAGGGAAGACCTATCCACTGAGAGAAAAAAACAGGAAGTTCATGATGACACTGCCCCATCATGTAGAACACAAGTCATCATCCATAAGGGAAAGAATAGATTTTACAAAGATGTCATTAGAGATGATCTATGGCAAGTTGAAGACTTATGAGATGGAACAGGAACAGAGAGTGATAATCTACGGACAAGGGACAGTGGATAACAAGCACAATGCACTTGTGAGATCAGCAGCACTTGTAGTGGATGAACCATCAACTTCTGATATTCAGGTTCAAACCCCTAGAGAAGGAAAGGAGGTGATTATAGAAGCTGAAATGGATTCTGTGAATCTGGGTGTTGATGAAAGTGATTACTACACCCTAGAAGAGCTTGAGCAAATGGAAGACAAAACCATGGCGTACTTAGCTGCAAAGTTTAGTCATATTTGTTTCAAGCAAACCCTAAGTACAAGTTCAAGGGCTCAACCAACAGATTCCAGAAGAGCAAGTATGCACCTAGTACAGGCTTTAAGGGAGGCTACAAGACTGGCTCGATTGACAGAAGCAAATCAAGATGCTACAACTGCAATGAGTTAGGGCATTTCGCCACTGAATGCCGGAAGCCTCGTCAAGCAGGAGACAAGAAAGATGTCTATGAGAAGAAGGATTCTTATGATGAGTTGAAGAAAGAGAATGCCAAGCTTAAACAGCAACTGGAGGCATTTTCTGGAAAGTAGAAAGGGAAATCTTACATATCAGAGGGAAAACACTGGGATGATACTGATTCGGATGAAGAGGAAGAGTATGTAAATGTTGCCCTAATGGCTGACTCTTCAGAGGAATCACCGCAATTATCTCAGGTACCTATCTTAACAACAATTGACATGTCTAATTCTGAGTACAAGAAAACTGTGCAAGATCTTAGTGTAGAATTGTTTAATGTACACACAAGCATGCTAGCATCAGAAATGGAAAATGCTAAACTAGTTCTTAAGATTAAAAATCTAGAATCTAAGAATGAAGAACTAGAGCTTGTAGCTGTCACATTAGAAGATCTTAAGCAAAAGAATGCGTACTTAGAGAACAAGGTCAAGTGTAATGATGAGATAGAGACTATCCTCAGGAAGCAGATTTCAGAGTTAGATTTAAAACTGAATGCTTTTAAGAATTCCGCCCTAATTTCTAAGGATATCATTGATACTCAGACCATAGGGAATAAAACTGCTATAGGATTTGACTACAACAAGAAAGCTGGTAAGAAGATATTGGAATTCCCTGTGACACCTCCAAATGTCAAAAGGAATACTCCACATGTTCTTAAGAATGTTGATTGTCCAGTTTTTGTTAAGCCATTTCCACCACTTTTTAATGAGGATGATCTTTTCATAAGACAAGAATTGCTTGAGGAGGATTTATTGAAGGAAAAAGAGGTAAAGACTAAGTTGCCTATGAATTTAGTAAAAACTGTAATACCTAAAACTGAAGTAGGTGACTTAGTTATCAAGGCTAAAAAGAACAGGAATGGGAAAAAGAAAATTGTTAATCAGGAAATTTTTCCATTTTCTCCCATTGCATCTAGGAAGTTGTGCACTATCTGTAATTCTGATAGACACCTTACACATGCATGTAAAAAGGTTAAAGTAGTAACTGCTAATACTTCTGAAATGCATAACATGTCTGACATGCCTGATCTTCATGAACCCTGTGGAAAGAAAGATTTTTTGCTATGTACATACAACATCATGCATGCTTATTTTAAGTTGATGAATGATAGTAGCAAAAACACTATTAATGTTAAATCCACAGATACTATGAATATCAAACATGGTAAGACTAAATTGAATGTTACTCCTGTTAAAGTATCTAAACCTTCAGGACCCGAACAATTTTGGGTACCAAAGTTCGCTTAATCGATCTGTGATTGCAGGGTAAGGTTAAAATCTCAAAGGTTGTGTGGATTCTGGATAGTGGATGGTGGATGACTACTCCAAGTACACGTGGGTGTTGTTCTTACAGTCAAAGGATGAAGCAACACAACTAATCATTGATCACATCAAGAAGATAGAAGTGGAAGCTAAGCTACCTGTGCGGACAATCAGATCAGACAATGGAACTGAATTCAAGAATGCAGTTCTTAATGATTTCTGCTCAGAGAAAGGAATATCAAGACAGTATTCAGCACCAAGAACTCCTCAACAGAATGGAGTAGTGGAAAGGAAGAACATGACCTTGGTTGAAGCATCAAGGACCATGTTGAATGAATCAAAACTTCCCACTTACTTTTGGGCTGAAGCAGTGAATACAGCTTGCTACACTCAGAATCGAACCCTGATCAACAAAAATCATGAAAAGACTCCGTATGAGTTAATGGCCAACAAGAAACCAACACTGAAGTACTTTCATGTGTTTGGTGCAAAGTGTTTTGTACTTAAAGATGGAGAACATCTTGGCAAGTTTGATGCCAAAGTAGATGAAGGCATTTTTCTGGTCTATTCTCTGGAATCTAAGGCTTACAGGGTATATGTGATTGAAGATAAGAAGGTGTTGGAAAGCTTTAATGTAACATTTGACGACACCAAAAGATCAGGCCTGCAAACAAGAGAGAACTCTGAATCCTTGGTATTTGAAAATATATCAGGAGATCTCTCTGACAATGAAGAAGAACCTAAAGTTGTTACAGTTATTAATAATAATGCTAATGATAATGATTCTAGACCGAGTGGTGATAGTGGTGGACATACTCAAACTACTACTGGATCCACTAGTCAATCAACAGGGTCAACAGATCATACCGTGAACAACTCAGGGGGAGCAGGAGAAGGATCAACTAGTCACACTCCACAACATCTAGAACAAGAAGAATCATCAAGATCGCATCTGCCAAGACAAATGGTATGGAATAAAGATCATCCCTTTCACTTGATCATTGGTGATCCGGACACATAAGTGAGAACTATGAGAACATCACAAAATGAATGTCACTATTCTGGGTTTCTTTCAGAAACAGAACCTAAGAAAGTTGAAGATGCTCTAGATGATCCAGATTGGGTGATTGCAATGCAAGAGGAACTCAATCAGTTTGAAAGGCAGAAAGTTTGGAAACTGGTACCCAGGCCTAAAGGGAAATCTGTTATTGGAACAAGATGGGTATTCAGAAATAAGCTGGATGAAGATGGCATTGTAACGAGAAACAAAGCCAGACTAGTTGCCAAAGGTTACTCTCAAGAAGAGGTTATAGATTATGATAAAACCTATGCACCAGTAGCAAGACTTGAGGCCATCAGAATGTTTCTGGCATTCGCAGCACATTCCAATTACAAGATATATCAAATGGATGTGAAGAGTGCTTTTCTGAACGGGGAGTTAGAAGAAGAAGTGTATGTGGAACAACCTCCAGGTTTTGA
This sequence comes from Heracleum sosnowskyi, assembly GCA_030848705.1. Taxonomy (NCBI): domain Eukaryota; kingdom Viridiplantae; phylum Streptophyta; class Magnoliopsida; order Apiales; family Apiaceae; genus Heracleum; species Heracleum sosnowskyi. The sequence goes on from CM061245.1 coordinate 11,362,561, forward strand.
GGATTCAAAACTGACAGACTTTGTGTACTTTCTATTCAAAGCTCTCTATGTACTCAAACAAGCTCCAAGGACATGGTATGACACTCTCTCTGAATTCTTACTTGAAAATGATTTTACAAGAGGTGTTGTAGACAAAACTCTCTTTTACAAAAAGCATAAAAATGATTTGATATTGGTGCAAGTTGTTGATGACATAATATTTGGTTCTACTAATGATGATCTATGTAAGAGATTTGCTAAGTTAATGCAGAGTCGTTATGAAATGAGCATGATGGGTGAATTGTCATTCTTTCTTGGACTACAAGTGTATCAAAGGCAAGATGGTATATTCATTTGTCAGTCCAAGTACATCAAAGATCTTCTTAAGAAGTATCAAATGGAAGACTCATCTACAACAAAGACTCCTATGCCAACTGCCACTAAGCTTGATAAGGATGAAACTGGTAAGAAGGTTGACATCACAGGCTACAGAGTTATGATAGGCTCATTACTTTATCTCACTGCAAGTAGACCAGATATAATGTTTGCAACATGCTTGTGTGCTAGGTTTCAGTCCGATCCTAAAGAATCTCATCTAATAGCTGTTAAGCGAATATTTAGATATCTTAAGGGGACCCCAAATCTTGGAATTTGGTACCCTAAAGATACAGGATTTGATCATATTGGATATACAGACTCAGATTTTGCAGGTTGTAAGATTGATCGGAAGAGTACTTCAGGAAGCTGTCAGTTTCTTGGAAGAAGGTTAGTTTCCTGGTATAGCAAGAAGCAGCATTCAGTGTCCACATCAACAGCTGAGGCTGAATACATTGCTGCTGGTAGCTGCTGTGCTCAGATCTTGTGGATGAGAAACCAACTCCGTGATTATGGGCTTTTGTTGACAAAGATTCCAATATTTTGTGACAACACAAGTGCCATAGCAATCTCTAACAACCCAGTGCAACACTCGAGGACGAAGCACATCGACATCAGGTATCATTTTATCTGAGAGCATGTCATGAATGGAACTGTGGAGTTACATTTTGTACCCACAGAGGAACAAATTGCAGACATCTTTACTAAACCGCTTGATGAATCCACTTTTTCAAAGCTGGTTGGTGAACTTGGGATGTTAAATCTTTCTAATTGATTTTGATTAGAAGTCAGTAACTGCAGATAGTCCTAGTGAATACATGAGTTTAAGAATTTCTATATCCTTAGGACTCGTGAATTTATTTTCTGGAGCAATTCTCGTAGTTAGGATTATTGTACTAATTTAATGTCATAATTATGGATGATATATCTTCTGGAATTTAATTGGTTATTAATTCTAAAATTATTTAGGTGCTAATATTTGTTCTAAATATTTAAGCATCTATTTAATTTGAATTAATTTACTTTGTTTTTAACATTGTAGATTAATGCAACATAATTTAGTCAATTTTATTCTAAGAAAATTGTGAATTTTCTAGTTAACAATTGATTTTGGTAAATTTGAAAAAGTTTATTCAAATTAAAACTTGACAGAAAATTAAAAAGTTTGATTTTTTAAAATAGAACAGGTTTTAAGAGTTGGACAGAAGCAAAAACTAGCGAATTTAGAAAATTCGATAGTTTTTCTAAGTACGAAATGAAAACAATCGAAGGAAAATTCGATAGTTTTTAAGCAGGAAAAGAAAAACCATCGAAATAAACCTTTCGATAGTTTTTGAGGTTAATTTGAAAATATATCGAATGGAATTTACTTTATTTCATATTTAAATTCTCGATACATTTTTGGCAAAAGGTCTGTTTGAATTCTATATCAAAATACTTCGATAGTTTTTGGAAAAACTATCGAAGTAAAATTGACCATTTTACCCCCTCAAAAAAACCATCGATAGTTCTTTATAAAACTATCGAACGAAAAAGGACAAAAACACCCCTGAAATGATCAGTAAGTATTTATATAGCCCTTAGACGTTTTTTTTTATTTCTCACTTTACAGATCTAAGAAGCTATACATATACTTACATATTTTTCTTCAAGTAGAACAATAAGAACTCGATAGTTTTGTTTGTTTTTCAAGAAATTACCCATTGTAAATCCAGTTTCACCACAGTAACTTCATTCTAAACAGTGAAACCCCATTACTGTGTTTTTGATTCTGGTATCCGTGAGTTTGGTTGTGGTTAAACAAAAAATATTCTATCGAAATCGAGTCTTTGAACCTTACCTAAGAATAGTGTTCTTGAATAGTGAATTTTAGTTGAAATTCATCTCTTTAGAAGTGTATTTTAATTAAAACTACTTTTCTTGAGTTAGAAAAATTTAGGGTTCTTAAGTTGGGAGTTTTAATTGTTCGAATTTGATAAAGTGATAAAAAGGGTATTTTGTTAAAAGTTTGGTTAATTAGTAATAATTAATTAAATTTAATTGGTTTTAGTTTTGGTTTAAATTTAATTTTCTGGATATTTGAATTAAAAAGGCCGGAGAATTTATCGTAACCAAAACTAATCATGTCTCGTTTCAGAACTTGCAATCCATAACGAACTTACAGTTTCGTGCATGGGCAGAGTTTCTGAACACACGTTCATTAGTGGCATATTCTTTGAGTACTCCCGTAGTCCTTTGTATCGATCAATTGACTGCGTTGTACACATCCGCCACGGATACAACTGAGAATAATGTAAGGTCATTCAGTTTTGTTGTGCCAGGGGGCAGAACAATAAGGGTAACAGAACATGACTTTAATAGGATTCTACATTTTCCAACAGAAAACCATGTTTCGGATCCCACAACTGAGGAGATACATGCTTTCTTCACTCTCATAAGAAGTCAACAACCAAACTTCTTTGTGGGAGAGTTCCGTAAGCATTACCTGACAAAGCCGTGGAATTTCTTCTTTCACACACTTATCCATGTTTTTACTACAAAGCTGACAAATCTACATGGTATTCCCTTATTTCTTCAGAAAATAGGGTTTGTCATTGCTAACAATAGGCATATAAACATAGGAAAGTTAGTGATTGATCAAGTCATTCTATGCATGGGACCACTGGATGACAGAACAGGCATGGACGATGTGCTTTGTTTCTATCCTAGGTTCCTACAGCTAATTCTCAATGATGTCTTAACAGATAATGAACGGGAGACATTCGAAGGCGAGGAGACCATGGAGTGCATGAGGATGAAGAGCAATGCAATAACCGCTCTGATAAGAAAGAATCATCTTCCAGGGGTACCCACTGTTCTAACTGAATATCTAAGAACGGTGCCCCTAACACTTCTACCCCCAAGGGAACAGGTAAACGAAGGTAATATCCCTCAACCTGAACTGGCTCCTGAATCACAAAAAATGGATGTAGATCCAGAGCCCTCAACGGCCATTTCTGACCATGAGATTGCAAACCCACAATCTCTAACCACGGTCACAGAGCCTTTGGAAGAGCCAAATGAAACCATAAACGAACCTCCTTCCCCTCCTATACCCAATATACAAACATCTATGAGTGTAGAGGGAGATAGTGCCATAGCAGCACCACATAAGGAGATACACCCTTCATCAGCAGTTCTGCCTTCCTCTAAAAGGAGAAGAATAGAAACCGAGGCAACTATTGAATCTTCATTTCAATCATCCAAAGCGCCCTTCATTGATTTTTCTGATGCTGATTGGGCTACATTAACTAAAGCTATATGTGAACCAATAGCTCAATCAAATGAGGAAGAATTGACGGAAGCAACTAGTGTTCCGACCATATTACGGTCAGGTTCACTGGTTGAAGGTTCTAAGAACCAAGAGTCTTCACAGACGTCGAGAGAAGGTTTTGACCTAAATGCACAATCTAAAGGGTCATTTCCTAGCTCCCCGGATGGAACATATCTGGATCTTACGGGTAAAGGGTCTGACGTAGGTGCAGATCGGCAACTCGGTGACAATGAATCAATTCACATTAAGGAGTTAACTGAGGTAAAGTCTTCACAGACTATTGGGGAAGTTTCAGGATCTCTGCTGTTAATAGAGCCTGATTCTAGCCTCCTAGAGATACAAACTCTAGATCCTACAAAGGATACATCATCTACGGATGATCAGCAACTTGGTTTAAACAAGGACGGGGACTTACGAAGCCCCATTGCACCACCGGTGACCTCCTTAAGGATGGCTACGGTGTTTTCTGATGCAGGTACAACTAGCACTAAGGGATTGAGTGAAACACAAACACTTACACCTGGCCTGAGTGAGAAAGGAAAGATGAGTGAAACACCAACAGAAACGTTGAGTGAACACCCAGAGCCAAACGTGAGGAGTGACACCCTAACCCTTGTAAACATTGATGATTTGCTACTACCTACAGAGAGAGTTACATGTTCAATCCACACTCAAGGAGATGACGGTTCATGATAAACAAGGAAATCCATTATTCAAGGTGCCACTGAGACCTTCCTTTGACCAAGGGATCTCCTCTAGTCAAGCCAATGCTTCTTTAAAGTCTATTCAAGAGAAGGTTGACTTGGCTGCAACTAATTTTAGAAGAACGTACAGGGTCTTAGGCAGTGCATCTGGCACTATAACAGGTACTAAGCAAGCAGTGGACTCCTTGAAGAAGGAAGCAATGGAGGAACTAGTCGACTTGAGGACTGATGTCAAAGAGCTAAAAGATGGTTTCATGAATGAGGTGAATGCTCTACAACAAGGACAGGAAGCCTTGAGAGAAGACGTTTTGATTATCCGGGATGGTCAAGCTAGGGTAAAAGATGCAATGAACACCCTTTCTAGAGTGGAGTCTAAGCTGAACCAGAGATTGGACAAAATTGAAAAGACTACCAAGCTGAGATTGGATGACATTGACATGAAGCTAGCTTCTGTGCATGAAATGAACAAGGAGATGACTGAGTTCATGGAGAACCAAAGTGATGGCATACAGTCTATATGGACTATGTTGAGGAACCAACAACCCGGACCTTCAAATCAACAACCTGATCCTGCTACTACCTTTTACAATGAGGATAACTTCATCGAGGATTCCTCAACTAAAGGGGAGAAAGCTGGAGAATGGAATACAACTGGATGGGGAGTTTGGGAAACCAATGAAACTATTCCGGTTAGACAGTATTGGATTGAGGACATGGTGCAAGAAGATGAGAGTGAGAAGGAATTTGAAATCATGCATGAGCAACCACTACAAGAGGAGCATGAGCCATATTATCCGGAGCCAATAGAACATCCTATCTTGGATGATGATATGGAAGAATAAGCAAATTCTCTGTCACAGGAAGAAGAAGCTGCCTTGGAGATATTAAAAGCTGAAAGAGATGCCAGGCAAACTGAGAGGGAAAAACAACAAGCAGTTCTAAGGAGTGAGAAGCTGAAAAGATTCAAGGTGTATGCTGAAGTGAGGAAGAAGAAGATGATGGATTTAGCAAAGAAGCAAGGTATTGACTGGGAGATGGCTTACAAAACCTTCTATGGAGTTGAAGACGGATTAGAAGTCAACGACAATGCGGAGGTGGAAGTTATCATTCAGGATATCAGAAGTGCAAATCCTGAAAATCAGACTTACTTCACTGCACTAAGAAATAATGTGATCTTTCTGAAAGCTGGGGTTAAAGCAAACGGTGCCTGGAACATAGTGATCAACTTTCTTGAGAAAGGTACTGTAACACCCCAATCCCACATCGAGGAGATTTGGGACTTCTGTTCAGTTTATAAGGCAAAGTACTACTACTAATTAGCACCAACAAAATCATGATATTTTGGGGGCCTGTGGTGGGCTTGTTGTTACCCAAGTTGGCTGCAGTTGGGCCAGTGTGCTTCGGCTTATTTTCGGACTCGTGATCGGGACTTGACCCGATTTTCGAAAAAGGCTCGGGATTTGACCCGGGTTGTCACAGGTACCTTTGTGATTTCCACTAAGTTTTTTGAACAGAGAACATACACAGAACTGCAGGTGATGCTTATCAAGATTCAAAGGACTACAAGGCTGAATGAACTGCTCTGTGAGCATGTTAAAGAGATCTTGATGAAAGTCAGTCCAGAGATTACTGAAGATCCTCCAATGGTTAGATTCATGACGAATGACTTGTTCAGAATCTGCTATTTGAGTGAGGGCAAGCTGAAGGATTATCCAAATAACTATCTCATATCAGTGGAGAAGTATCTCAGATCCAATGGATTCACTTCAACGGAGAAGGACAAAGCAGCAGACACTCTGAGAAGATATCTAATGGAGAATGTTCCTTACTATAGGAAGAGAGTGGAAAGAGGATTGGAAGTGCGTACCAGACTACCAAACATGCCAAAGCTAAACAAGAAAGATGTTAACATTGCATGGTTGTGGGCTGGAGTGGGTCAAGAGGTTGAATATATTGGAAGACACATCCAAGGAGCAATCCTTAAACCTGGAGATTCATTGCACTATCCATCAATGATTGATTATCAAGCTGCTAACTCCGATCCAATGATTGAAGAAGGTGAGATCGAAATGGACTGAAGAACAGAAGCAAAGAACAAAAGAACTATCAGCTCAGACTAGAGGAGCAACTTCTATGTATAAAGTTTTATTGTTTTTTGAATTATGAAATCTAGAAATGTATATATATATCTGATCCAGAATGCAATTAATATTATTCAGCTGTCTTAATTTAATTAGTTTCATGTTTCCTTAGTTAGTTGAGTTATCCTCGAAGTATTTGCTTGTCAAACTCTATCCAATCAAATAGGGGGAGATTGTAAAGCATAATGTAACATAAGATGTAAAAGAGATAACTGCAACTCAACAAAGGACAAGACAGACAATAATATTAACAGAACCACAGTAATCCAGAATCAAATAAGAAAAGATAAACTCAAAAACTCAAAATATGGTATGTATTCTTGAAGTCCGTAAACAGGTCACGGAAAGAAGTTCATGAAAATGTTCAAGCCTCAGTGACAGCAAAAGAAACAAGACTTTCAAGACTACAGAAATATGTGAATGATTTAGGGTTAGTACCACAGGATTCTAGTGATTTATTTGAAGCAACCAGATCGACAAAGGACTTATCAACAACATTGAATTGAAGACATAGAAGAATTGATCAAGTGCTATTCATCTGTGAACCAGACCAGTTGCACTAGTTGACGGTACTTTAAAAGATCAAGTTGTTTTATCGTCTCAGAAGAAATTGATACAGTCTAAAACTTAAACACCCTGAAGCACAGAAGCTTTTCAAAAAGGACAAGGACATGAAAAGTATTCGATGGTTTTTCTATTTAGAAAACCATCGAATGTGAGTTATTGAAAACTAATATAAGTTAATGTTTCATTCGATAGTTTTTATTAAAAACCATCGAATGGAATATTAACTTTAACCATTCGATAGTTTTTAATTTAGAGGAGCAGGTGGAAAGTATTTGTTTTGTCAGGTTGATTGAAAATTGGACGGCCAAGATTAATTCTTTTGATTTTGGTTCGATAGTTTTCAAAAACAAAAGACTACAATTACTAAGAGAGAAGTTGTGTCTTCTTCAGTCAGGTTATTTCACAGAGACATTACGAAGAGAGAGATTGAGCTAGAGAAAATTATCAGAGAAATTAATAGTGCTCAGAATTTTATCATTGTAGTGAATTTGTGTAACCTTGAACTCATTGAAGCTAATCTATGGATTAGAAATTGTAGCACCCCTCGAGGTTTATATTTATAAAACGATATATTCCCCGACTCTTGGTTTGATTTGGTGTATTTGATTTCGTAGTTGAACTGAATGATTTATCCGCGAACAAAATTGAATTATTTGTGAGTATCGTATTCAACCCCCTTTCTGCGATACTTTGGACCTAATAGAGAGGAATTATTTTGGCTTGTTGCTGTTGTTGCTCTTTTTGCTATGTCGCTGATGGAATTCATGTTGCCCAAAATGGTACCATCTACCATTCAAGACAAACTCAAAGAACAGGTACAGTTTGTTCTTTATATTCAGTTATATCTAGCTTTTCATATTTTACATATGTTTTCTTGTTTTGTGTGTTTTTGTCGAATGAACAATCCACCTTAAATCTCTCTTTCAGGAAACAATGAGAAAGAACATAAAAGCAAAACTAGAGTATGTGAGATTTCTTCAGGATACTACCATAGAAATGGTTAAGCAAATATTGAACCAGAGCGGAGACATTAAACAAACTGCTGAAGAGCTTGATGTATTCATGGACAAGGTTACTTCCAAATTTAAGTGTTATTCCATCAGCTTCGTAAGCTTAGTTTGCCCATACCAAGTTACCAACCAATTCTATTGTTATGTAGATCAAGAGAGGTGCAACTATTTCCAGTGAGGAAATTATGGATTTCACCAAGTTGTTCAATAATGAGGTTACATTGGATAACATTAGCAGGTACACTTAAATATCAGTCGTTAATGTTTGCTTGATCATGAATAATCCTTCTGACTTTTACTCATATATAACAGGTCTCGGTTGGTAAATATTTGCAAATATCTGGGGATCACAGCACATGGAGCAGATACATATTTGTGTTTTATGGTGCAAGAAAGATTGAAATGGTAAGAAAAAAAATCTTTATATTTAGCTGAATGATTTAAGAAATCTGTTTTGAGTCCAAGTTCATGAATTCTTAACAAGGCATAATATCCTTCGGCTTAGTTTATCTTTAATCTTCTAATTTCAAACATCATAAGACCCCAGAGTCCTAATGTCATCATCTGGTTCTGATCTGTATATATAAAGTGAGAATATTAGAGATTTAGACATTAGAAAGCTATATAAAGTGAGAAGTACAGAAGTAGGAGACTTAGTTGAACATGTGTTCTAAGAGGGCATGTCCCGGTATGGTTAGTTATACTCTTTTTTTTTGTTAACTAGCTAATTATACTTCTTCCTCTATGCTTCAACAAGATGACATACTAATTATAGCGTTTGGAGTGGAGTCTCTCTCAGAAGCTCAGATCCGTGAAGACTGTAGAGAACGAGGGATGATTGAATCTCATTCTGTGGAAGATATGCGTCTTCAGGTTTTTAATCTTCTACATTTCTTCATTTAAAACAGCAAAAATATTGAATTCTACTACATCACCCAAGGTGTCACTTTACCATTACCCATGAAATCTTCACATGTTCAATATTGATCCCAAACCAGTTAACTTCATACAACTTATTTGATGTCGATCTATCAGGTTTGCAAAAGTGTAAATATGCACATCATGTATCAAATAAATAAAGTCAAAAGGTCATTATTTAAAATATACGTTCTTTCTTCCTGAGCAATTTCATGAAATAAAAAAATATATATATAATATCAACATGTCCCCGAGAACACTCATTGGAAATTCATTCATTACGAGTTGAAATGAGTTGATATGATTGAAACTCTGTTAATTATGTGCCAAGGAAATCTATCAAAATATACTGTTCGTTTGTGCAGCTTTCTGACTGGTTGAACTTGTCAGTTAATCACTCTATCCTTTCTGCCATACTCATCCTCTCCAGGTATAAATTTAAAATTAGGATCAGGCATGATCTTATATTCTATCTTTCTTAAATCATAATCTTGTTATATTATGTCATGCAGGCCCTTCGCAGTGACCAGGAGGCTAAAGAGTGAAGTAATTGTTCTGGCTACTTTGTGTTCACTCCCACAGGAAGTAGTGAACTCTCTCGGCACCTCCTTGCCATTTAAAGACCATGTTAAGCAAAGGCGAAGAGAACTCCAACATTTGGAAATGCAAGATGCATTGATCAAGGTTAACACTAAAATTGACTTCTTCTGTTTTTTTATATTTTTGGAAAAGAATGATTTCTACAACTCAAAAAGAAAGAATACAAGTCAAGCTAGATCTTCATACCAAGTCCAAGGTGATGTTCAAAACGAAGATCTCTAAATAAGAATATTCAGTTTTGACTGATCTTAGGGAAAATTTGGAAACCAATAAGAACATGTAGTTCCTCCAAGACATGTAGTCTTACAAAGCTGACATCAATAAAAACATATACTGCCAAGAGTCATACATACCTTAGTATCTAGGTTCAGCCTTAAAAAAATCTTCATGTCCAATAGGAGAAATAGATCATTTCTCCTTTAAGACATGTGCTTTGGCCTGGAAAGTATTGCCGGTTACATTTAACAGACTTAATATGACGTTACGGAATGAGTGAAATACAAGAAGTTAAATGATATATAAGTTACAAAATTGGTGAACCAAAGAAATGTAATAGCCATCATCGAAAGTAGTCTAAAACCAAAAGCCTCCACCGAAATTTATATTTCCCGCATTGTCCTTGTGAACCAATCCCAAGCATCAGTCTACTGTTGCCCAAATCACAGGGGCATACAGACAATAATTCTCATTCTTATTTGACAAAGTCCTCTGCCTTTATGTTCCGACCCTTTCCCCAGGTAAGAACCAATAGAATAAAGACTCGTTTTCATAATCACTATCCTTCATTCACTGCACTGGAATTTGTTCTTCCTCGTCTGTTTTTTCATATTAAGTACTCTGAGTTTACGCTGTGTTCCGGAACTTAGTAAAGAAAAGAAAAGAATAGAAAATTAACAATCTTCTCTTCTCTTCAAATCTTTCCAAAAGTGGAAAGAAGATTTTGGAGACAAATATAAAGGGAACTTCATTCCTAATCATTAGGCTTCTTTTCTTTTCTTTCCAAAAAAATTGTTCTGGAACAAGCTGTGGAAATATTTTTTTACCTTTCTTTTCTTTTCTTTCCAAAATATGTTTCTGGAACACAGTGTTATAGTTTGTACTTTTGTTTCTAACTAGTTTACTGAGCGGCGCTTAGCAGCGGCCTTTTAATAATTTCTCTAAATTTTAGAAAAAAACATTCTACGAAAATATGTTTTTTAAAATGAAATAAATAATTATATTTTTAACATAAGGTTTTTTTGTAATTTTCATGTCGTCTTTATCACTCACGGAATTTCTGAATGAATATTGAAAAAGGTAATTGTTTAATATTTATATTATTTTAATATTATGTTGAATATTATTATATTGATTACTATTTATATTTTTCTTAAAACTTAAATTTCAACTTCTATTTTAAAATACATAATATAATATTAATATTTAATTTTATCATATAATACGTTCCTCCTAATGAACCGCTCTCCCTTTAAATATGTTTTCTCCCAATAAATCAATCTATCGTTATTATCAAATTTAACAAATAACACATTAATGTACTAAACAAATTACATGATTTTTAATTTTGTTTAATATTCTTGACATATAATACTTAAAAAACTTACATTTATAGTCTTGAAGATAAATTTTTAGAATTTTCTCTTTGAGAAATTTTGGATAAGAACATATATTCAATAAAAATGAGATGAGATGTAGTACATTAAAGAACCAGAGTAAATCTGGAAAAAAGACACAAAAAGAGAGAATGGATATACCAAAACTTTTTCAGAATTGATATGTGCGCATGTCATCATGCATCCGTCCACTACTTTGATAATACAACTAATATCATCAATTCCGCTACTTCGTAGTACAACAAAATTTGGCCCGTTTTTTCCTAAAAACAAAAATAATCAAAATCAATAGTAAGAGAGAGAGAAAAAGTTCGGGTATAAAAATATAAATATTCTAAAAACAACACAAATATGAGTTCGATGAAATAGAGAGCATAAACTTTTGGACATTTAAAATTTGTTTATATAATCGTTTGGTTTCTTAATTAAAGAGAGTTGACATTATAATTTCTTTATACATATTATAGAATTTAATTAAGTTTATTATTATAGGATTATAGATATAGGCAATTGATTGTAAAATTTGATTAGATAAATTTTGAGTACTTGTCTTTTATAAATATAATATTAGAAATTAAAAAAAAAAAGAAATTTCAATTTTTAATATTTAAAATGGAGCTGCTCTACAAAAATAAATAAATAAGATTCGGGTGATCTGAAAGCTTACGCGTATCCCACCTTATATAATAATAATAATAATAATAATAATAATAATACTAATAATAATAATAATAATAATAATAATAATAATAATAATAATAATAATAACAACAACAACAACAACAACATAATAACAACAACAATAATAATAATAGTAATACAACATTTATAAAGATATTAAAATAATAGCAAAAATGTTGATATTGATTAGCAAGTATATTGATAAAAATAATTGAGGAGAATATTAACATTGTACATTTCCCTCCATTTGTAAAGATTTTAAAGACAAAAAAAATACTAAAATTGAATATATAGTTTCCTCCATTAAGAAAGATTTAAAAGATAATTGAGATATTTTCTAATAAAAAATTTAACTGGATATTTAAATTAAATATTTACTTTTTCCATTGGTAAATATTTTAATTTAAATAGTATATTTACTTTTCTTCATTAGTAAAGGTATTAAAGGTAAGAATATTCAAATTGTATATTTAATTTACTCCATTAAAAGAGACTTAAAAGGTAGTTGAGATATTTTCTAATAAAAAATTTAGATGGGTATTTAAATTGTATATTTACTTTCCTTCATCAGTAAAGATTCAGATTTAAATAGTATATTTATTTTCTTTCATTAGTAAAGATTTTATAGGCAATAATATTAAAATTGTATATTTAGTTTCCTCTATTATTAAATATTTAAAAGGTAAATGAGATTTTTTCGAATATTTAATATTATTAATTAAAAATTTGAGAAAATTAGAAAATAAATCCAAGTGATTGGCCACCTCACCGCCCCGTCTTCTCCTTTATATCTCCTTTATATAATAGTAAATATTGATTTTAAAGGCAATTGAGATATTTTCGAGTTTTTAATATTAATAATTCAAAATTTTGAGAAAATTAGAAAAATAGACCAAAAACATTTGTGAGGCGCCCCTCGTCTTCAATTTTTTAAATATTTATTTCTAATTTCTAATCTAATCTTATATGTTAATTTTTTAAATAAATCACATCATGAAATAATCAATTTTATGATATCGTAAAGGGTATAAGTATACTGATTATATTTTTTATAAGTTAAAAGGTAAAATTTAATTAGTTGTTAATATATAAAACATATAGATAAATTAAATGCAAGATTTTTTTACCAAAAAACTTATAAAAACACAATTTCTAATAGTTAACATGAGAGTCGTTCTCTCTCTCGAGTGAACCGTAAATTAGTTGAACATATTATTTTAATAATATTGAAATGATATGTTTGTTTTTCTCTATTCATAAATATTCTAATGATAGAAAAAAAAATTATTTTAAAATTTTGTCTTGAAAAGAAATAGAATTTTCTTTATTTGGTGGTATTTAAAAGACAATTAATTTTATTTTATTATTAAATTTAACTTTAAAAGAATGTCTAGAACATTATTAAGATGGTAAGTTTAACTTGAAAAAATATTTATAAAAATATTAAAATGATAATATGACTTTGAGTGAAATTTTAGAACTTTGAGAGAAAATTAGGTGTATATTAAGATACTAAAATTTAGGAGAAAAATTAGAAAATTAAAGCTTACTATAGATTTATTGAAATTTTAAAGAGACAAAATTAAAGACTATATCATCCTCTTACTTTTAAATTTAAATTTGACTATGTCAATAGAGCGAAATCCTAATATTTTATTTATTTTTGACAAACAAAACAACAGACTTGAAAAAAGTTTATCTTAAAAAAAAAAAAAATTAAGCCCTTAATGATGGTAGTTCCACTGGACTCCATCTAACAATCTGAGTCTGAATACATGTACTATGACCAACGTTCTATTAAATCGCCATATGTATACTACTCCTGTCATTTTAGCAAATTTGGTTTTCTCTCTGAGATGCTATGTTATTGAAATAGGGTTACTTTTTTAAAACAATGACTAAATATTTTCGGTACAAAACATCTCTATCCCGTGTTACCTCTTAACCCGAAAATACAAGTATGCATAAACCAACAAAATATAGAACACTTCAGTTTTAGACTCCCTTTTCCATTTTCTTTTTCCCTCCATTCTCTCTTTCCGATTTCCGTGTTAGTGGTAATCCACATTGTATTTTACATAATTAAAATTTGAAAAATATTAAAACACCCAACAAAAATTCTTAAAAAATCTCCCAAATCTTATTTACTTTGTAAGATTCCTAATAAAAATATGAGATCCCTATATATATATATGAAGTAGTGTTACGTACCTCAAAATCGTTCCTGAATGACATGACATGACACATGAGTGTTTTTAATTCGTGGATTCATATATATGTACGTGGGGTCTCATATTATTAATAGGAAAATTATCAATTACGGAAACGATACATCAACATTTGGAAATCGTTTTGAAAACGAATTTGGGAGCTCTAGCATTTTTCATATATATGCACCGACGAATTAAAAAAGTCATATGTCTGCCACATCATTATATACAATATTTGATAGATTTTATTGGGTGTTCTAGCATCACAATCAAAATTGCATATTTTAAAAGTGTAGATTTGCGTATTCAAATATCACATGACTATATATACTTGGATTTACTAATACAATTAGTAATAATAAATTCTAACACATAATTCAATCGAATATTATGTAAAAGTGAGCATATATTTGATGAGATGACTGATAAATATTGGTGTAAAATCAAAAAGAACATTTGCAAAGTTTAAAAAGAAAATTAAATAAGAAATTAGTAACCCAAAAGTAAAATTGTCAATGAACATATTTACCGTACAAATATATCGAATTGTTTGTACCTCTCATTGCATCGTACAAATCGAAAAACATGAGATCTGTGAAGACATGTAACATTAAAATAGGGTGTCTACAAACACAACTACATAATATAAATTTACGCACAAAAGTCAAGCAATCAATATAAAAAAAGGAATAATCGCTTCGTGCAATCCTGCAACAATTCAAAACATATAAAAAAAACATGAAAAAAATTACTCATATATACGATCATCACGTACATAAAAAAACTGTTAAAAGAAAAAGTACACTGCTGCCTATGCCATGGTAAGATAATAATGAAGACAACAAAAAAGAATAGAATAATAAAGATAATGTAGAGAATAGGTCTACATCGATCGCAAATCAAAGAACGGTTTGATGATATAAAATTTTCTCTTGTGCATTTGATGCATTTTATAGACTCATTAGAGTAATTTTGACTTGGTGGACAAGTAAATTAATGTTTAATATGTAAATTTTTTCTAGACTAAAATATTGGAAACTTAGCGCCACCTCACCGCCCCCGTCTTCTCCTTTATATAAGTATATTGATTTATTAAATGGCAATTTAGGCCAATTAATTTCTAAAAGGCAGTATTTTAAAAATTGTCCAATACAACTTTTTAAATCCAATTTATGGCTATAAATTATTTTTTAAGTGATATATTATGTTATATATAAAATTAAATATTAAATATATTTAAAATATTAAAATTGATCTGATTTAATCATTTCGATAAATCCTGCAGATAAATTGCTATACATTGCCACTCAACTGTTCCGATTTTCGAAATCTCAGCCAGGCTAAAAGGTCAATTAAATCATATTCGCACTAATCTAACAGAGACATACAATGACTTGTGTAAGTATCGGCTGAATCTTTATCTTTTAGTTTCACACAGATACAAATTAGTGAACACTTTGGTGGGTTTTAATTTTTGTTATGGCCCAGATAATTTTTTCTACTAAGAAAATTGTAACTCAAAATCATCAATTGAGGGGAAACATAAGATTTGCTTCTTTGTTGGAACTGGGTTTCTTTTGCAACTATCCCAAGCAATTTTGCAGTGAAGATAATCAAACAAAAGATAATATTTGTATTTTGAATTGATTTCTTGTTTATTGTGGAATTAAAATTGTAAAGTTTCAATCTTTTTATGTTATGGTTGATTATTTGTTTTTCTTGGTTTTTTCTTGTTTATTGTGGAATAAAGATTTTAAAGTTTCAATCTTTTTATGAGATGGTTGATTATTTGTTTTTCTTGGTTGATTTCTTGTGGAATTAAAATTGTAAAGGTTCAATCTTTTTAGGAGATGGTTGATTTTCTGTTTCTCTTGGTTGATTTCTTGTTTATTGTGGAAGTTTAAAATTGTACAAGTGCCATAGAATTTTCACTTTTGGACTTATTGAGCAATTTATACTAGTGCAAATCAGGTAGCAATGTTACATTGATGTAAAGTTTCAATCTTTTTATGAGTTGGTTGATTATTTGTTTTTCTTGGTTGATAAAGTTTTGCCACAGTGTAATGTTGGACTAAGTTAACGAATACTGCATATTACATATTCTTTGATGCGATTATGCAGAGATAAGTGATTTATAGCTATTGTACAAACATACTCTATAGAAATGAAAAAGATGGCATGTGAATTCTTGGCACAATTTTAAGGATCTTCAGTGTAGGCTGATAGCATTTCTCATGTAATACAAAGTTAATGTCTCTCTCTCTATTTGGGTGTTTTGACTACAATTTCTATTTTTTTTACGGTAAAGATGGCATAAGAAATGAATCCATGAGTCTGTTCACTGGGCAAGTTCATAATGGATCAGGGCTTTTGAGGAGATATTTGACTTCAATTAGGGCAGGAAGTGGAAGGAAGTTCGTCTCGAAATCATGTACAACAGAAGTTGATTCAGTTTTCAAGAATAACTTGTTTCGGAGGCTTTTTTACAGTGAAGCACTGCATAAAAGAAGTAAGATTTATTTGAGAATGTTGACGACATAGTATATTTGTGAGTATTTCTTTTTAAAGCTTACCTTACTGCCAAACGTACAGAAGATGAGAATTACTATTCCAGAAATATGAAAGATGTACCAAAAGGGAACAATAGAAAGTTGGAGATTAGAGGTACAATGCACTTGCTAATTTGACATTAGTAATAATAGTATGCAGTGTAAGCTTGTACTAGAAAACAACTTGAGGGTTCTAAGTTAATATAATTTAATAAAGTTTGTTTGTTGATGTTGAATGCTAGCTTTGAAATGTTTCGCTTATGAAATCATGCAACTTTCAAGTTGCGTACACGAGTACCTTTGCTTACATTATTTGAAATGGAAATTTGGATTCGATTTGCATAATGTGCTTGACAAGTATACCATGTATTTTAGTGGACTTACTAGAATAAGAGGCAGGAGAGATGTAGTTCTGACTTTGTAAAATTATTTATAGGTTTATTGTTGTGCAGCTTAGAAACGATGTAATGATGTGTAAAAAATATATGAGTTTTTTGTGGTCCGTGGTTTTTTTTGGTGGGGGGGGGGGGTGCATAAAACTTATATGATTAAAAATTATTTTAACAAGTAAAAGTATTCTTATAAGAAATCATGTCATTACTTTCTTAAAGAGAGGATAAAATCATGTCATTACTTTGTTAGAGTAAGCATTGGGGATCATTTTTGTCTTTCATTATATATGACTGTTATAATATCTGTTTTATGGCCAGCCCAATAGTAAACGAAGTTCATGGAGTGAGTATGGTCCAATTTAAAAAAATCACTTGGTTAATTCTTGTTGAAGTTGAGGGAGTATGGCCTGTGGCAACTGCAAACCTAGTTTCTAAGATATTAGCCTTGCCTAGGTTTATCCGAGGACGAGTAGGATGATGTTGATACTCGATAACAATGTCTATTTAGTTATAGATACTGGCTGAAGTAATTGTTTACATGTCTGCGTTTGTTCAATTTATAATCAACAGTACCCACTTTGAGTATATTTGCAAAGTGCGTACTTGATTAATATTTTCGGGAAGTCTTGTAAAGTTCAAAATAATCTGATTGAAGCATATAAAATAACAGAAAACCCTACAAGTACGATCTACAAAGTAAAGGAGGAAATAAATGGAGGATCCATATCCAATCCATCAATGTCAAGTATGAGTAGTGCCAAAAAGGGGATGCAGGTAGAGACACAGGACAAGGACGAGCTTACAGACATTAAAGAAGGAGATGTTATTAACTTAAGGGACCTTCTATTTACTGAAAACAGGGATTATCTCATCAAATACAATGACCAAAAGGTATGTACTATTAGTATGGGGTGTTACTGCCCATATATATATATATATATATGGTACTGCATTGTCTTACTAGAATACCACAGTTCTATTTTGTTCTAATATTGTAATGCGTCTAATTATTGGTTCAGCATCCCACCAAGTGCAGTCGAGGAATGTAGAATATTACTAGGAGGAAGAATGTAAGCGAACCAGACCAAACATGCCCAATATGTTCCTCTTGGAAATAGGGTACATGAAGACCGCCTACTTTTGTGAAATATTTGGAAAGTTATTGGTAGATAAAAGGGTATTGAACATAATGAGAAGTCATTTTTTGGCCAGTGTCAACATTAGTATGAAAATCTATTCGGTCAGCTAAGGAACACAAAAAGACAGTGTAAAACAATACAACAATAAAATACAGGTAGTTGAAGTACAAGCTATCACCCATTTGACGCACTCCTAACTCTTAAGTAGAGGGCCTGCAATCCACTCCAGTCCTTTGTTTGTCCTAAAAGCACTACAGAACTATTCTATTTGTCGGTTTGTTAGCCCTCCCCAACCCACTGTATGCCCCACATTACACCCTATAACTAGGCGGGACTTTTATCAACTACTATTTTAATTTCCTCTTTCGAATTTGATTGATAACTATACACTTAGGGCTAAAGTGCCCCACACACTGTGTGTGTGTGTCAGTGTGTGTGCACAAGTTATGTGGGATAAAAATAAGAGTAATGTATGACACCTAATGCCAGTTACCTTGTACGCATCCACATTTAAAAAAATTAAATCACAATACCAGAGGAGCGTATATTCTCGAGATTTGTGGTTCAACTCGTTATTTTATTGCTTGGATCTACTATACTACATCAGGATACAAGAAGTTATCTAGGAAACTTAAGTCAAATTGTATCTACTGAAATTTAAGAATTGCAAGTTCTCTTTGATGGTCAATCTGATGTTTTATTTATGGTTCAAAGGTAAGACTGGCTTTTTCTCGATTGCTCATTATACACACCTTATATCCTGTAGGTGAGAGCTGAGCAGTTGGAAGGAAAGGCCATGCTTATATATTTTGTACCAGTATATCTTGACCTTAGTTTTGCGATGGAGAGAGAATTGACAACAGAGTTGATAGACATATACAATGATTTACTGCCTACCAATGATTTTGAAGTCATCGTTGTTGCAGTTGACGAACTTTGTGCTAACTTCTGTTTTCCTAGGCTCCAAAGAGACCCTGAAAAAAATTTTGAATCAATGTTTTCTCGAATGCCATGGACTGCCATACCATTCTCAGATATAGCATCCAGGAAACGTTTAGCCAGAAGATTTGGCTTCTCAGGAGGGATCGCTGTCTCGTTTTTCCTTGATTCAAACGGTATTGTTGTGACATGTAATGCTTGCCCATATTTTGGATATTATGGTACTCTAGGTTATCCATTCACTGATGAAAGGCTAAGATACCTGGACTCTGAAGATGATGAAGCCGCTAAGCAACTCTCTTTGGAAACACTCCTTGGCTCTCCTTTACGTGATTATGTCATCTCAAACAAAGGGGACAGGGTAATGACTTACAAATTTGAGAGCACATTATGTGATTATGATAACTTCATATGTGAAATGATAATTTATTCTACCCATCTAATTATATTATGTCATTTGCACAGCCTGGTGAAGTCAGATTATCATATCTATATGTTCTGTAACTTGTAATTGACAGGTACCTATTCACACTCTAAAAGATAAAGTGGTAGCTCTGTATTTCTATGAAGATGGTTTAACTGATGACAAGCTCACGATAAAACTTAAGATGGCTTATATGGGATGTGCAAAAACTAAGGAAAATTTTGAGGTTGTACTCCTTTATCTTTATGACACTCATGGTACTTTGCATAGCACAAATGAAGAATTTTTCTGGAAAAAATTTAAGAATATGCCTTGGTTAGCTCTGCCATTCAAAGACCCTAATCATAAGAAGTTGAAACGGATTTTCGATTATCCAGATGACTTGGCTGGGCCGGAAAGACCTCCTACACTTGTTATTTTTGGGCCCAATGGTGAATTCGTTGATCCGTGTGGCGGTGACATCTTGATGAAATTCGGAGCTCCAGCATGCCCATTCACTCGGGAGAGACTAGCCAAATTAGAGACTGAAAAAGTTAAGGACGTGAAGCTGGGGATGCTCTGGGATCCAAACACTGTTTTCAGAGTAGTAAAAGATGGGTTGGAGGTGAGTTCTTCTGGCAATCTTCTTAGTTTTGAATATGCATTGTCAAAGATAAGATCGAAGCTGGAGATGCTCCGGGATCCAATCACGGTTGCCAGAGTAAAACATAGGCTGGAGGTAAGTGTTGAAATCAGAACCTGAATTCTTAAATACTGATATAAGAAAACTGCAATATATCATTCAACCAAAGCACAGCTATATATATATAGCCTTACAGATGACAAAGATAACAAACAACTAACAGACTCTACTGGATATAGTTTCACAAACTATATCTTGAAAACTAATTCTATCACTATTAAAACAAATCCTATTCAAAAGCTATCTCTATCCTAAAGGATAGGTCTTATTAAACAACTTAGCTAAAATCAGAAATACTAAAATGATACCTAACATTCCCTCCCTTAAGCTAAACTTCTTGATTTAGCTTACTTCTGATGCATTCACCATTCCCAGCATATTACGAAGTTTCTCAAACTGTTCAACCTTTAGTGGTTTTGTCATCAAGTCTGCAATTTGTTCTTGAGAACTACAGTAGCTCAATTCCACGATTCCATCATTCACCAAATCTCTCAAGAAATGAAATCTCACGTCATTGTGTTTGCTTTTCCCATGAAAGACAGGATTTTCAGACAACTGAATAGCAGAATACTATCACATTGAATTAAAGTAGCTCCATTTTCTACCACTCCAGTTTCTCCCAGAATTCTCTGCAGCCATATACATTGGCACGCGCAAAGAGCTGCTGCGATATACTCCGCTTCAGTAGTAGATAATGTCACCACTGGTTGCTTCTTTGAAGACCAAGAAACAGCTCCATATCCTATCGTGAACACATAACCAGAAGTGCTTCTTCTATCATCAAGATCATCAGCGTATCCACTATCTGTGTATGCTAAGAGTCTTGGGTTGCCTTCTCCTCTCTTGTACAAAATGCCCAACTCAGTTGTTCCCTTCAAATACCTCAGAATCCTCTTCACTGCCAATTAGTGAGACATAGTTGGTGTGGACACGTACCTGCTAATAAGACTTAAACCATACATCAAGTCAGGACGAGTTACTTTTAAATACATGAGACTCCCTACTACTTGTTTGAACAGAGTTGTATCAAATTTGCTTCCTTCTTCATCCTTTGACAACTTTGTACATATCCACATCATTTCCAGTAAAAATTAAATCATCTACATAAAGACTTACAATCAAAATTTTACCTCCAACTGATTTTGTGAACAGCGTATGCTCACTGGCACATTTCACAAAGCCTTTACGCAAGAAATAAGCTTCAATTTTCATGTACCACGCCCTTGGTGCTTGCTTGAGACCATATAGGGCTTTCTTTAATTTGTATACCTTTCCTTCTTCTCCTTTCTTAATAAATCCATCAGGCTGTTGTACGGAAACTTCTTCTTTGAGCTCACCGTGAAGAAAAGCACTCTTCACATCAAGTTGAAAAACTTCCTAACCATAATGTGCAGCTATAGCAAGAATTACTCGAATTGTGTCAAGCCTCGCAACTGGTGCAAACACTTCAGTGTAGTCTATACCATAACGTTGTGCATATCCCTTAGCTACCAACAGTGCTTTGTATTTCTCGACATCACCACTTTCATTGACTTTGGTCTTAAACACCCACTTAACTCCAATAGATTTAGCACCTTTAGGCAGGTTTGTCAATTCCCAAGTCTGGTTATTTTCTATGGATTGTATTTCTGCTGCCATTGCCTCTCTCCACTTCTTGCTTTTAACTGCCTCTTCGAATAAAATGGGATCATCTTCTGTTATCATCATTGCAAGAATATCTTCCTCATCAAGAGTTCCATCACCAGGTACATAATCTGCCATCCAAACTGGTTCTTTTCTGATTCTTTTATCTCTCCCTTCAGCTGCAACTTTTTGCGTGCTTACTTCCTTCAATTCTGTAATATTGTCAACCTCAGTAAGATCTTTATTGTACTCTTCACCAGCATCAAGTACATCCAAGTATTTACTTTCTTCAATTTTGGCCCAATCCCAACACTCTTCCTCTTCAAATACAACATCTTTACTGATGATAATATCTTTCGCAACTGGATCATATAATCTATATGCTTTGGTTCCCTCTTTAACACCCAAGAATACACACTTCTTACTTTTAGGATCCAGCTTACTTCTGTTCTGGTCAGGAATGTGGGCATGAGCAATGCATCCAAAAATTCGGAAATAATCAACACTTGGTTTCTCGGTACTCCATGATTCTTCTGGAGTTTTATCCTTCACTGCTGTAGTCAGACTCCTATTCTGAATGTGTACACACCAGTTTACAGCTTCAGGCCAGAACATTTTTGGAACTTTCTTCTCAGCTAACATTGAACGTACTGTATTCATAATTGTTCTATTCTTCTGCTCAGCAACTCTGTTCTGCTGTGGAGTGTAAGCTGCTGTCAATTGTCTCCGTACACCATGAGCTTTGCAAAATTCCTTAAATTCATTTGAGTTAAATTCACCCCCTCTATCTGTTCTCAAGCAAGTAATATATGCACCAGACTCCTTTTCAACTTCAGCTTTAAAATTTTTAAATGTAACAAAGGCTTCTGACTTTTCACTTAAGAAATATACCCAAGTTTTACGTGAGAAATCATCAATAAAGCTTATAAAGTACCTTTTATCACTGTTTGAAACTGGCTTTATCGGTCCACATAGGTCAGAATACACAAGTTGAAGTTGCTTCGATGCTCTCCAAGAACTCTGCTTCGGAAAAGATTCCCTGTGTTGCTTCCCAACCAAGCACACTTCACATAGCTTTTCCGGAACTTTAAGTAATGGCACCTCATGTACCATTTTTCTGTATGCAAGCGTTCTCCTTCCTTGATAATTCAAATGCCCAAAGCGACGATGCCACAAATGTGATTCCTTTTCAGAAATAACTTCAGTTTGAAGACAAAGAGAACTTTCTGGTGTCATAGATGCTGACAGATAGAACATTCTATTTCCGCTCATCCTGGTCTGCATAATTACTCCCTTTTCAGGATGATAAACTTTACATGCTCCATGCTGAATTAAGACAACTAAACCTTTTTCCTGAAGTTGTCCAATACTCAACAAATTACTCTTCAATTCAGGAATGTAATAAACATCTGAAATCACCTGAGTAATTCCATTCATTTGAAGTCGTACACTTCCTTTAGCCACTACTGCCATTCGGATGTCATTACCAAGTTTCACCTTCTGTTGATATCCTTCATCCATCTCCAAGAACCAGCCTTTGTTTCCAGTCATGTGATTAGAGCATCCAGAATCAAGATACCAGGCTTCTTCTGCTTTGTTTTCATGAATTTCGACATTGGCCATCAGCAAAAGCTCTTCTTCTTCTCCAAATTCAGCATAATTTGCCTTCTTTTCCCAGTCCGGACATTCATACTCATAGTGGCCTAACTGATGACATTTAAAGCATTCAATAGTAGATTTGTTCAGAGGCATCCTCCCTCTTCCTCTACCGCGTCCTCCACGAAATGACGTTCTTCACCTTCCTCTCCATGGCTTATCGTTGTAAGAAATTCTTAGTACTTGTTCTTCCTCATGGTTTCCCTGCATCCTTTGTTCTTGAACAAGCAAACTTCCATGAAGCTCATCAATTGTCATGTTGTCCAAGTCATTTGACTCTTCAATTGAACAAACAACATAATTAAATTTGGGACTTAAAGATCTTAAGACCTTGCTTACCACCGTGCTCGACTTCATATCTTCACCAGTCACCTTCATCTTGTTTACAATAGTCAAAGTTCGTGCAAGAAAGCTATCAATCTTTTCTCCTTCTTTCATATTCAACATTTCAAATTCCTTTCTCAATGTTTGCAGCTGTGCTCTCTTTACCTTGGTAGATCCTTGATATTTTTGTTTCAATGAATCCCATATTGTCTTTGACGTCCCTTTGTCCAAAATAGTTTCAATGATTCCTCTTTCAATCGCCTGAAAAAGGTAATTCTTTACCTTCAAATCCTTGAGTTTAGCTTCTTCCAAACTCTTTTTCTGTGCCTCGCTTGTTGATGATGTACCAGACGATGGTGACGAAATCTCCTTTTCCTTACCTGTTGGTGAAACACTAGATGCAGGTAACGGAATTCCTTCTTCCACAAGATTCCACATCTCTTTACTCCTCAAGAAATTTTCCATCAACATTGACCAATGGTCGTAATGACCATCGAATTTCGGTACCATAAAATTTTCTGAATTTGACATACCCGATGTTGTCATACTTCACTCACTCCTGCCCTCCAGATTTAATCACTCAGTCTCACTCTCCTATTTTATCAGACCCTCTCAAAGCTCTGATACCATTTGTTGAAATCAGAACCTGAATTCTTAAATACTGATATAAGAAAACTGCAAACTATCGTTCAACCAAAGCACAACTATATATATATAGCCTTACAGATGACAAAGATAACAAACAACTAACGGACTCTACTGGATATAGTTTCACAAACTATATCTTGAAAACTAATTCTATCACTACTAAAACAAATCCTATTCAAAAGCTATCTCTATCCTAAAGGATAGATCTTATTAAACAACCTAGCTAAAATCAGAAATACTAAAATGATACCTAACAGTAAGTTCTTCTTGTCTGGGAAAGAATTTCCTCTAGGACCTCTACCACTATCTTGCAAAGTAAAATACTTGTTCCTCTAAAATCAACAATACTTTTTGTTGCAATATATATTTTTTGCCAGCTTTGAACAACAGCTTTTCAGTACTAACAAGTGTAATATTTGTTGCAGTTTCTGCCCAACTTTCATCCGCTTCTCGAACTTATGATTCCGAATAGAAAGATTCCATTCTCTCAGTATGCTGGAAAAAGACTATTAATATATTTTGAGATGGACAAGTGGTACGAACACACATTGAAACTCTCCATGTTGAAGGAAATATATCTGCAAAAGAAGGGTACAGATGATGAGTTTGAAGTGATTCACATCAAGAAATCACCATCCGACAATGAGTTCGTTGCATGTCTGCCATGGTTGGTGCATTACTATGGTGAAGGTTACTCACTTCCAACCGAGTTGGAGGATAGTTTATTTAGTTTTCAGTACGATGATCATCCAAAGTGGATGGAAGATTGTTTACTTCTTGCTTTCGAACGAGATGGAAGTATTGTCAGGAAATCATTTGATCCCACCTTTGGTAATAATATGTTTCCCTTTTATGCTGGTGGTCTGGAGAAGGAGTTCTTGGATGGGAGTAATGGTATTTTGCGTTGGCACTATTGGGAATATCAAAGCCGGGCGAAGCAGATTTACAAAGCAGGCAAAGATAAACGGGTAAATTGTCCAACTGATTAGGTTTGAGCTATAGCAGTCGGGTTCATGCATAAATACGGATTGAGGTTATGCGATTCTAGTATTTAGACTGGAACTAAGGTTTTAACTGTCATATGTATTATTTTTATCAAATAGTTATTTTTTATTATTCTTCCAAATTTAAATTAGTTTGTATTACATCATTGAACATGTTCTTGTTGTATCATATTCATCAAGTTGTTGAAACGCACTTAATGTGTCTGAATGTGTCCGTGTGTGTTTGTGCGGTGGTTTGTGACTTCGTGAATGTGTTTGTGTGTGTGTGTATGTGGTGGTTTGTGACTTTGTGTGTGCGTGTGTGTTTGTGTGTATGTGTGCGTGTGTGTAAATGTAGCTATGGCTATCATTTGCTATTAATTTGTGTTTTTGTAGTACACTTTGATGTTCGAAATGTTATTTGTGCGATGTGTTAATTTGATGATGTGTTAATTTGATGTTATTATGTGTTAATTTGATGTTATATGTTCGTAATGTTATTTGTGTTTTGTTATTTGTGTTATTTGAAAAGTTCCTCAAATGTTATTTAAAGTAAGGTTTTTGAAAATATATTACATTGCCAATTTTAATAATTTGAAATTTATTTAAAAACAATTCTTGATCTTCATTTTTGGTGTAGTTTTTTCGAAAATATATTATATCACTTATAATATATTATTTTACTTATTTCATATTTTTCTTATCATATCAAATTTTGGATCAATATTTTTTTTTCAACAAATTTATAATCAGTAAAAGGTCTCGGAATGAATCTTTCATGCATTGACAAGTAGGCTTCTAACTTTTTTTTGGAAGTAGCCTACTTTTTCTGAAAATGTATTACATTGTCTACTATAATTTGAAAATATTCTCAAAACAATTCTTGATCTTCATTTCTAGTGTTAGTTTTTTCCAAAAATATATTATATTACTCATAATAAAATTAAAGGATAGTAAAGTTTTCACTCCAAACATCGGTGATAATTTTAACTTAAGATTTTGACATCAAAATTTTGTAATAGAAAGAAGAACAAGTTCACATTTCCCAATAAACTCAAACCATGACTTGTAATTGTTTCAACTCGGTGCATTTCAACTGATTTTTGCAATTAGTTATAAACATCACTTCGCATAAAGCATCCACAATTCCCTCCCTCTCCCTCTCCCTCCTCTCTCTCCTCTCTCTATCCCTATGTCTCTCTTTGTTTCTCGGTAACATTACTCTCTGTCTCTCTCTGTTTCTCGGTAACATTACTCTCTCTCTCGGTAACATTACATAAACTTATATATATATAATTGTGTTGCTTCTAGCTTGTGTATTTGTGCTTACTATCTGTTCGTAGGTTAGGGTTTGTATAAAATGTTCCATTGAAACACACTTAATGTGTCTGTGTATGTTTGTGCGGTGGTTTGTGACTTCGTGTGTGTGTGTATGTGGTGGTTTGTGACTTTGTGTGTGTGTGTTTGTGTGTGTGTGTGTGTGCGTGTGTGTAAATGTAGCTATGACTATCATTTGCTATTAATTTGTGTTTTCGTAGTACACTTGGATGTTCGAAATGTTATTTGTGTGATGTGTTAATTTGATGAATGCGTTAATTTGATTTTATTCTGTGTTAATTTGATGTTATATGTTCGAAATGTTATTTGTGTTTTGTTATTTGTGTTTTTGAAAAGTTCCCCAAATGTTATTTAAAGTAAGTTTTTTGAAAATATATTACATTGTCTATTTTAATAATTTGAAATTTGTTAAAAAAAATTCTTGATCTTCATTTTTGGTGTAGCTATATACGTGGTCTCCGAATGAATCATTCATGCATCGATAAGTCGACTTCCAACTTTTTTTTGGAAGTAGCCTACTTTTTCTGAAAATGTATTACATTGTCTACTATAATTTGAAAATATTCTCAAAACAATTCTTGATCTTCATTTTTAGTGTTAGTTTTTTCAAAAAAATATATTATATTACTTATAATAAAATTAAAAAATAGTAAAGTTTTCACTCCAAACATCGGTGATAATTAAAAAATAGCTACTTGCACAGCTTGACATATGCTTCCCTAACGTAACAGAAAAAATGGGCAAATACTGGATTAGTAGTACCTTTCATACTTTAAAACCAGAGGACTTGTGGGCAAGGGAAATGTGTGAGCGTGGACCAATGGATTACTTTTACTGGATCAGAGCAATTCAAGTGGCTACCCCATTATTTTATGATGATGGAAAATGCTTGCTAATGGATTACATGGAGTGGAAGAACTATGTTGAAGGAAGGTTTCGTTGTATAGACTTTGAGGATGACATGAGCAGTTTGTTGGGCAAAAGGGTACGGGAAGATAGGCCAGAAGACATGTCTCTTTGAAATCGGTATGTTGTTTGATGCCTCTTTCAATATGCTGGATTATCCCACTGAAGAAGTTGCCTTTGAAGAATTTATCATGGAACAGCATGAGCCCTCGGGAAGATATTTTGACTATGAAGAAGCCGAATGGAAAACATACTTGTCCGAAACAACAGACTCTGAATCTGAAGAACTGGGAATGGAACAACAGAAGACTGAGGCGAGAAAATTTTGATATATTCAAAATCATGAATTTTCTTTTAATACCTTGCAAATTTGTTTAACACATGAACTATGAAATACGACTGATTCTTACAATTTAACATTTACATATTACAGGGTAAAGATCTACCTATCACAAAACAACATGAGCCCGAGGCAACAAAATCTGACTTTGAAGAACTAGGAATGGTTCAACAGAAGCCCGAGGTAAGAAAATCATGAATGTCCTGTTATTACCAAATGTACACTACCTCACAGTTCTGTTAAATGCATGAAAGTATGACCCATGCTCACAGTTTCACATTTACATTTTACAGGTTGAAAACCTCATGGAAAAACATGAGCCCGAGGAAACAGATTATGCCTCTAAAGAATTTGTAACAAAGCTCGAGGTAAGAGAATTTGTATGCATTCAAAATACAGTACCTTCCATTCTCTTCGATGGATAAACTATAAAGTATGACCCATGCTCACAGTTTCACATTTACAAAACAGGCTAAAAACCTCCTTGTAGTGGAAAAACATGAGCCCGAGGAAACAGATTATGCCTCCAAAGAATTTGTAACAAAGCTCGAGGTAAAAGAATTTATATGCATTCAAAATACAGTACCTTCCACTCTGTTCGATGGATAAACTATAAAGTATGACCCATGCTTACAGTTTCATATTTAAATTTTACAGGGTAAAGATCTAGAACAGCTGGTCTCTCTCTCTCTCTCTCTCTCTCTCCAAGCTTTTCCATTCTGTTTGTATGTGTTTGTGATATAGATTTGCACAAAACATTAACCAAGCTATTCACTTGTGACTTAACCAAGTAAGAATAGTCACTTATTCACTTATGACTTCCAGGTAAGAAACTTATGCTTATTGGCTTTTAATGTTTAAGGAACATATTTCAGCATCCATAAAAAGATAATAACTTAAGTAAAAATTAAACCTTGCATAATTAGGACCGCTTGAATGTTTTGGTGCTAATGTTGCAACATCTCTCCACCATTCAGCATCTTGTAGCAAAAGACAAAAAAGATAAATTAATTAACAGGAGTAACATCAGCAGATCAGCTAGGTTTGTCAGTTATATGTAATCAAAGGTAAGACATCAATACCAATGTTTAGTTGTGACTAATTAAAATAAGAACTTGCAACTAGCTGCATCTATAATATGTTTATTGTCAGAATATAAAACCCACCCATATAAGAAGAAGCCTTGGAATAAAATTCAGATCCAAAATTTATTGAATGATTCCAAATAGTTGACCACATATATAGCTAGTTGCAAAATCCCCAAAGACTGTATCCAGTGACCTTTTGGCACTTGACATATGCATTCAACTGTTTTTAAAGTAGGGCCCATGCTTAGATCATTTGAAAATCTCCTTCAATCCATGTTATTTTCATTCCCAACATTATATTTTTATTCCCTTTTGGTTTCTTGATTTAACAGAGAAGCAGCATCATGTCCCTTCACAGACATCAGCGCAAAGGTCAGTTTGGTTCATTCCTTTACCCAAAATTGTACCTCCTTTTTCCTACTAACCACTCAAAGGAGGATGTGCTGATGATGTGTGAAGTTCATTCTATTTCTTTGAGCTTGGAAAGATGCTAGAACAATTTGTGATGCATAAATAGACAGGTCACTGTGAATCAAGGATCATTCTATCCAAATGTTTCAAAAGTTGTCGCATTTATTCTATACATATTGGGGTCCAACTTACTGTCCATGTATAAAAATATTAAGTAACACTGAAGATTTAAGCATATATGCAACAAAACTATTACTTATTATTTTATGACGGAAGGGGGGTCTAGTCTAATTGAAACCATATATTCTATGTTCCACGTTGAAATGGCTTGGAGAATTTGATATAGTAAAAAAAACCAAAAAGTACTTAGTCCCACAGTGAAATGTCAAGGTGGAAGGTGCTACAGTTAAAAAAAAACTAAGCTTGGCTCAATGCTCATTGTCTGCCTCTAAAGCTTTATTCTTGACTTTTGGTCAGTCTAAGCCTTTCGGCTGATTAATGAATGGCTTGCTAATGAACTCGTGAACAAGTTTGTGAACATGATTGACGAGTTGCTCTAAATTGTATGCAAACTTAGCAATTTCTAATGATTCATGAGTTGTGCTTTAAACATTTGACCTAATTTTCAGCCTTATGAATTCATAACTTTTTTTCTTGTATGACAAAGCATTATAGGGGTGATTTGAACTTGGGCATAGTAGCCATGTGATTTCAATGACCAGTATGACAGACAACAATTTCTATACTTTTCTACTCTTTTATAACCCTTTCCTTATTATCAACATTACATTTTCACTCTCCTTGATTAATTTGAAGTGTTTTACATTTTCACCAAATTACTTTAAAATATTAAAAATACTACTCCCTATGTCCCTCTCATTTTTTTACACTTTCTTTTTTGGTACGTCCCTCTCATTTCTTTACATACCAAAAATAGTAATATTTTATAATATAAAATCCAATCACATTCACTACTTTCCTCCACTATACATACTTTATACCCACTTTATACATTAAATATTGATTGGTCCCACCACTTTACTCATTTTTCTTACTTTTTCTTAACCTTCGTGTCGTGCTAAAATATATGGAGCTATTGCTATAATTTAACACCAAAAATTGATTTTTGGTGCTAAAATAACACCATGTCTCCAATGGTTTGTTCTAAATATGGTTTCAAATTTCACTAACTATCATAATACAACACTTTTGAATTTCACTTTTGGAAGTAATTAGTTAAATTTATATTCAAAAGTGTGTTGTATTTTGGAAGTTAGTGAAATTTGAAACAAGATTTAGAACAAACCATTGGAGACATGGTGCTATTTTAGCATCAAAAATCACTTTTTGGTGTTAAATTATAGAAATAGCTCCATCTATTTTAGCACAACCATTGAACATGCTCTAAAGCATGTACTAGGTTATACCCTACTTTTACACTTATTAAAATTTCTAATATTGAACGTAATTATGTTTATAAATATAATGGGGAACATATCTATGCGAGTTACGATTAAATCCAAATCGGGTTTCAATTCGGGTTTTTTGGGTCACACCGAGCTTTTTTGGATTGGATTTTTCGTGATTTTTTTGGGAATGGATGGCCTTTTGAATTCCAATTTTTTGTGCATCTCCAGATTGCACCTATTCCACGATTTTCTGTTAAATGTGATTGTTAGGGTTAGTCAACCTGAGGGCATTTCATTCATACATGAAATGTTTAAAAATGAAAATAATAAATTTTTAGATTTTCCATTTCTTTGGTTTTTTTACTGATTATCTAAATTACTTATTATAAATTTTAGATTTACCGAAATTTTATTTATAATTTACTAATAATCCAAAATGTATTGGTAATTTAGATTTCCAAAAAATAATATAATATATATTTTGTCAAAATTTTCGTAAAGTAATATGTAAAAACATAAACTCATTGTAGTTGACAATGCAGAAGGAAGGAGAACCCATCTCAATGGGCAGGACACCTTCAGTGCCATAGCATAATTTGAAAGGAGACTCCTCGGTGGAAGTCCGGGGGGTGGTTCTGTAAGACCACAAGACATTGGGTAACTCTTCCGCCCACTTCCCCTTAGCATCTTGGAGTATTTTCTCAAGTCTGCGAAGCAAGCTTCGATTGGTCACTTCAACTTGGTCATTGGTTTGAGGATGAACGACGGAAGACCACTTGTGGACAATGCAAAAGTCATCAAGAAACTCCACAAAATCATTGATCACAAATTGAGTCCCATGGTGTGTGGGATTCCAAACTTAAGAATGACTTGGTTGTGGAAGAACTTAATGCATTCTTTGTCTGTAATGTGTGCAAGTGCTTTGGCTTTTGCCCACTTTGTCATGTAGTCCACAGCCACGATGGCATACTTGAGTCGTCCTGGGGCAAGTGGGAAAGGTCCCATGAGATCAATGCCCTAAGTGGCAAAGGGAACGGATGAGAGAATTGAGGATGGGGGGGGGCCGGGGCTTGTTTTGGCACATTGTTGTAGAACTGGCATTGCTTGCATTTTTGCACATAGGTAAGGGAGTCCTTGAAGAGAGTAGGCCAATAATAACCTTGCCTTAAAATTTTATACGCTAGAGCCTTGCCCCCCATGTGGTCACCGCACATGCCTTCGTGCACTTCTTTCATGCAATACTCAGCCTCGGATGGGGCAAGGCATTTAAGTAAAGGGTCATGAAATTCTTTGCGATACAAGACTCCATCAATCCAGCTGAAACGAGTGGACTTTGTCTTCACAGATCTAGCTTCTTTGGAGTCGGATGGCAAAGCTCCATGCTCAAGGTAGTTGATGAAAGGGATTGCCCAACTTGACTCCGTGTTAATGTTGGAAACCAAAGGACCTTCTTCTATACTTGGTTTCTCGAGGTACTCAAGGTAGACCGCTCCCTCTAACTTCTCCAAGTCGGAGGTTGCTAACTTGGAGAGGGCGTCAGCTACTGCATTGTCACTTCGTTCAACTTGTTGAAGCTGGAAGTGTTCAAAAGTTTCAATGACCTCTTAGGCAAGACGTTGGTATTTGATCATGATGGGGTCTTTGGCCAGGTAATCCCCCTTAATTTGGCGTACCACTAGTTGAGAGTCACTATGAACGAGCACCCTTGAAGCTTTTAGGTGTTGAGCCAACCTGAGACCCGCGAGAAGGGCCTCGTATTCAGATTGGTTGTTGGTGGCCTTAAATTTGAAACGTAGGGCTTGCTGGATTTGAAAACCATTGGGGCTTGATAAAATGATTCCCGCACCGCTTCTCTCTAAGGTAGCGGACCCGTCCACGTAAAGCACCCATGCATCAAGCATGGGCTCGACTATGTCTTGGTCTGAACCGGGTGCATTGTCAGATTTAGGGGATTGTCCTTCGGGAGGCGCAACTTGGTCAGGGAATGTGCATTCCATGATGAAATCGGCGAGGGCTTGACCCTTGATGGTTGTGTGAGGAATGAAATCAAGTTGAAATTGGCTTAACTCCATAGCCCAATTTACAACGCGGCCAGAGATTTCGGGTTTGTGAAGAATCTTCTTGAGTGGTTGGTCCGTGACAACTTTGATCTCGCGCCCTTGAAAGTAATGTCTGAGCTTTCGACTAGCCGTGACAATGGCGAATGTAAATTTCTCCAAGTTAGGATACCTCGTTTTTGTATCTTTGAGAACTTGACTTACATAGTATATGGGCTTTTGGACTTCATCTTCCTCTCGAACAAGAGCCGCGCTAACTGTGAGGGGTCCTGCGGACAAGTATAGGTAGAGAGGTTCTTCTGGAAGTTCTTTGGTTAGGATTGGGGCTGATACCAAGTAATGCTTGATTCCTTCAAATGTTTCTTGACACTCCGACGTCCAAGTTAGGCACTTAGAATTTTTTGCTCCCTTTAAAACTTCAAAGAATGGTAGACAGCGCTCAACAAGTTTGAAGATGAATCTTCTAAGAGTGGCAAGGCGCCCTGTAAGTTTTTGGACCTCCTTTTGAGTTCTAGGAGCCCTCATTTCTAGGACTGCCTTGATTTTATCTGGGTTGGCTTCAATTACCCTACTGCTAACAAGGAAACCAAGGAACTTTCACGCGCTAAGTCCAAATTGACTGGGAAGAGACTCTTAATATATTTTGAGATGGATAAGTACTACGAACACTTACAGAAACTACAATTGATAGAAGATATATATCTGCGAAACAAAGGTACAGATGATTTGTTTGAAGTGATTTACATCAAGAAATCACCATCCTATAATAAGCATGTTCCAGATATGCCATGGTTGGTGCATTATTATGATGAAGGGTACTCACTTCCAAAGGAGTTGGAACATAATTTTTTTTAATTTTAATAATTGTTGTAGTCCAAAGGAGATTTGAAGTTGTTTGCTTCTTGCTTTTGAACGAGATGGAAGTATTGTCAGGAAAACATTTTATCCTACTTTTGATAATTTGGCATTTCCCTTTTATGTCGGTGGTTTAGAGAAGGAGTTCTTGGACCAGTTAAATTCCGCTTTTGGGTGGTACTACTGGGAGTTTCCTAGCCGGAAGAACCAGATATACAAGTGGAGGCTTAAACGGGTAAAGAGTCCAACTGATTGACTCCAACCAAAGGGGTTTATTTTATTTTGACTTAATTGCAGGAAAATGGCCTGAGTTATAATTTTTTTGCACGAAAATGGCCAACCTATAATAATAGGCACCCGCATGACTCAAGTTTAATTTTTTTAACACCTAATTGCATTCCGTTAGTTCTCTCTAACAGATGTTAATATTTCAGGGGTATTTTTGGAAAACAGTGTTGAACCCGCAAAGATAAGTTAATCACAATTATAAACTTGGGATAAAAAGTTGCTTTACTGGTGGCTCACGATCTTTCCGGACGAGCCTATCCATATTATCAAATGGAAACACCAAATTCTGCAAGCTAGCCGCTTTAATCCACTTAGGTTGATATCTATTCCTAATCAAAACATAAACTCGTGTGTGATGGTTTGAAAGTGGCTTGAATGATGAAGACAGCTCCATTGAAGTAGTCAAATATTAAACAAGAAATGATGGTACAGGGGGTTTGTGTCTAATAGTTTGGCGGATCTTAATGCTTCTAAGGGAAGGTGAAACAGTGGCGGTTAATCCGGTGTTTGAGTTGCATCAGCTTTTGGCTAGGCCTGGTGCGATTGAGAAGGTGATGTCTGTTGTGGCACAAATGAAACCGGAGATTGTAACTGTTGTTGAACAAGAAGCAAATCACAATGGGCCAGTTTTCTTGGACCGGTTTACTGAATCATTGCATTATTATTCCACGCTTTTTGATTCGTTGGAGAGTTGTGGGGGTGGGGTTGATGGTGGTGTATCCGTGAGTACTCAAGATAAGGTGATGTCAGAGGTGTTTTTGGGTAGACAGATCTGCAATTTGGTGGCTTGCGAAGGAGTTGATCGAATTGAAAGACATGAGCCATTGACTCAGTGGAGAGATCGGTTTAACTTGGCCCGGTTTGAACCGGTTCACTTGGGGTCTAATGCGTTTAAACAAGCTAATATGTTGTTGGCTTTGTTTGCTGGTGGGGATGGGTACAGGGTGGAGGAGCATGAAGGTTGTTTGATGT
The DNA here is from genome assembly GCA_030848705.1 of Heracleum sosnowskyi. Lineage (NCBI taxonomy): Eukaryota > Viridiplantae > Streptophyta > Magnoliopsida > Apiales > Apiaceae > Heracleum > Heracleum sosnowskyi. The sequence continues at coordinate 11,397,695 of CM061245.1, forward strand.
TGGGTTGGCATAGTAGACCGCTCATCACTACCTTGGCTTGGAAACTCAGTGATTAAGAGTTGACGCAACTGAGTTTATAGCCACCTTTTCTGATGTAGTTTCCTGGGCAACACTGTTTTTCAAAAATACCCCTGAAATATTAACGTCCGTTAGAGAGAATTAACGGAATGCAATTAGGTGTTAAAAAAATTAAACTTGAGCCATGCGGGTGCCTATTATTATAGGTTGGCCATTTTCGTGCAAAAAAATTATAACTCAGGCCATTTTCCTGCAATTAAGTCTTTATTTTATTAGTCAATTTTTATATTTCAAATTAGGTTCCATGTCATAAATCTGGGTGAAAATAGGTGTAGGACCCTAGTGTAGATTTTAAAAACTAGAACAAGGTTTTGAGTGTTATCTGTACTTGTTTAATTTTTAGTTAATAAACAGATAATGTATTATATCTAAACTACTTTGTATTACTATTACAGTCATTAAACTTGTGTATGTTCTGCTAATAATGATGCACCATGTCTGCTTAGCATCCGGATCTGGTAAAACATCTCTGGCAATGTCGTGCTGCTTCACTTGACCCTGCGTGGCAAGAACTATGTTGCGTCCTTGTATGAGATCCTCGTCAAGACTTGTTATGCAATTTATTTTTGAGGCGGTTAGTGATTCAAGATTAGTTTCTATAATTTAGTACATGAATGAATATTCTCTCCTTCATGGACCGACTGAATTTAGCGAGGGCACATGAAGTCCAGTGCTGAAGGTATCTGACTTTGAATAGCGTTGTGGCGGTCATTGTTCAGGATTACCTTTTTTTTCATTTAGTACATTAATCTTCTCTGTTTCATGGACTGAATGCATTGAAGGTACTAAATCATTAAAACATAATATTGAGTGCTCAAGGAGTCAAGGTATTGTATTAGGCTGACTTTGGATTGCAGTGTGGTCAGAGACGGACGCAGAAATTTTATTCAAGGGAGGCCAAAATAAATTACATAATTCATAACACATAAAAATAGAGATTGTTTTAGTACATTAAAATTGAGACTGTCGCTCTTTTAAGTCACGGAAATCATCTATAATAACATCTAAACTAATACGACGAGCAATTTCTTTCTCAATATACAACATCAAACAATCTAACAATACAAGAGGATATACGTCTGCTTTTCTAGTCTTTACCAGCCATTCACATAAATCAGAAATGGTAGACAATGATTCAAACATTGGATGTTGACGTTCATGACTAAAATGCAGAATCAAAAGGCAGAATCAAATTCTATAACAAATTCTAAAATATAACAGCGCAGCAATTCATGAAAACACACTTCAATCAAAATAACAAATCAAAAAATTAATCACTAATCCAAGTCCAACCCTAGAAATTACTGTACAAAATTCCCAAATTTTCAAAATCAAATTACTAGTTCAAGTAATACATGTTAAAGATGCAAATATAATGATGTGAAAGTACATAAGAGACTTGAGATAGTTGGGTAATTCCACGAAATTTTTATTTTGGTTTGGGCTGTCCAACACCTATTGAACTAATAAGTAATTGTTAAGTTATTTTTTAAGTTGTGGGCTTATACAATTGGGCCAATAATCTGACAAAATTCAAAATATAGCAGGGGCTAAGTGACTTATATTACCTAAAATTGAAATATAGCAGATTTCAGAATCTGCAAGCAGTGTTGAACATCTAAAATTGAAATGGTATCGTCATTAATGCATGCTGTTCCTCTTCATACGAGCCAATGACCTGAAAGAGTTTCCTGCTGTTTTGCGAATATCCGAACCATATTACGTGTGTTTGATAAAAAAAATTAAGGAAATTATTTCCCTATTAAGAACAACTTAAGACAGTAATTAAAAACTACAGATTGCATTAAGACTTTAATTTTTTTGAACCACTAGTTACATTGTGGATCATGGGGTGTCGCACACCACATTCTGTTAGATGTTCTAATCTTGCTAAAGTTAAGTTAATTGGTGTTTCTTTTCAATTTAATGAAATAATAGTGCAATTTTCATTTCAAGATCATATTAAATTTAATATTCTTCATTTCATTTCCAATGCTATAAAAAACACACTCACATATTCGGTATTTATCACTCGAAAGTACACCCGTAAAACTTAAATGTACTTAAGACATTATCGCTACCGTTTAATAGATTTTTCGGGAGATTGTTTCCGCGAATACCGGATCTTAGGCAATTCTTAATGATTTTACAATATTCTCCACTTGGTAAGATATTGCACCAAGATCATCATCTGGTTGGACTTCCAAAAGAAAACCCAATACTGAAGTCAGAGGGGCCTTTTTGTAGTGGAACGAGTGTTGTACATATCCACATTCCGGGCTTTGTTGAAATAGAATGTAAGTGGGCTAAGTTAATGGGCAGAGAAGACCCAATGGACACACTCTCCAACATTAGAAAACTCACACTTTGTTGCTTTTGTAGCATAAAAGGCACCACGACAATGGCTTCCAAGGTGGAAAAGCAAAGAAAACAATGCACACAATTATTTCACAGTCCAACTATTATTACAAAATAATACACACATCACCAATCATTATTTGATGAGTGACTAGTTGCTTAGGCCATCAGCACTTAACAAATATTTTTAATTCAAAAATTAATAAATTATATGCAAGGTTGATTTGGACAGGAAAGAAAATAATGTTAGCACACGTATGAGCCGAAGCAATTTGATCCATTACCAAAACAGTGTAGTAGTCAAAACAATTACATTATTCTTGTCGTCTTAGATTTTGGGTTCTCCGAAATTTGTTAAAACTGATACTCACATGTAAAGTATATACGTTAATTAGTCAAAAAAAAATAGGAGTACACATTTAATCAATGTCTTCCTTCTCTTCCGAGTTTGTCGATTAATCCTTGCGGAACTCGAGTTCGATTACCTCCTACTCGAAAGTTTAGTTGTTTAAGTTCCGGTTTTATAGAAAAATAAAACATGGTGAAAAAGAAGAATTAAATAAGATCGAGTGGGTCATTTTCATTATAATGTCACGACAGATACCCAAAATAATCTAAGAAGCCATTGCTTTCCATTTGCCTTTACAACATACTAAATGTGATATGATGCAAGTGATAGAGAATAAGGGCTTCTCATTTGCCAAATTCTAAAGCAAAGCAAAACTCTTTAAAAAATCTGCACGAACATATGTTTCTATTGCCCCAACATTTTACAATCTTCACCTTCTCTAAAGTAAGCAATTGCAACTTGCAGGTACAATGATATGTGGATTAAATTAAGTTTGCGAAGATTAGTGTGAGTAACCAGCTCACTTGAGAGTCCATTTTTTTGTCGAATGGTGGATTACGGGCATCCATCTTTGGAGCATAATTTTTGTCTTTCGTACTCATAATAAATTGTGAGAATATTGGGGGTGACAGAGAGTCGAACCTTGGACCTTCCGCCACACTTTACAGGATCTTATATTGTATTCTAACAATTAATAATAATATAAGAAATCTTAAGAGCATCTCCAACGGTATTGCCCAAAATTGTTGGCTAAAATCATATAAAATACTGATTATGTAAAATTTACTGAATCTGTAAGGTGTTGTGTTCCTATGAAGTTGGCTAAACGAGTTGACTATATTTTTAAAAATATAATGTTATTATTATTTGAATTTGTTAAAAATAGAACATTTTGTTTAAATATGAAAATAGATGACATGGCTTTTTACTACAGGTCTCTACAGGTTCGACAAATTTAGCTGATATGTATAAGTTGGCTAAAATTTTAGAATGCATGAACGACCCATTGTAGTGAATTTTTTTTTACATATTCTCTATAATTATTATTTATGATAACTTTTATTCAATTTTAGTCAAAGGCTCTCTATGGTTGGAGATGCTCTAATGATCTAATTTACTTTAGAGCAATGCTAGGATCCCGAAATAGTTCTCGAATAACAAGTGTCATAATTTAATTTGTGGAGTATATAAGAATATACGTGAATCCTCTTTACGTTTAAGATACATAACCAATTAACTCATGTCAATTAAATATTTGGGAATTATTTTAAAAATATTTTTGAAAACTCTAGCATTTTTTTTTACTTTATAAGATTAAAAGTTGACGATAAACAAAGTACTTACAGGCTGTGCATTTACTGAACAATGCCAACAAAGTAATATTACTTTCCACTTCATTCCAAAAGAAAAGAGTAAAAAAGAACTTCAACTTAGTCATGTTGATAGAGAGTCACACGTCTTTTCTGACTCGGATTTTATCTCTCTTTCCACCCAGATTTTTATTTAGTTCTATAAAAAGAAACTTCTGAATTATAGTGAGATTGAATAACCTGTTCACAATTATTTGTGGTGAAAATTGCGTTACGAAACATTTTCGATATTTTAAAGATTTTTGTATCGCATTTATTATGAAATTATTAGTTTTCTTTATCCGATTCAATCCGAAACCTCGTGGATAAACACGCACTTGGGATGTGAATGAATGAACTGGAGATTGGCTAAGGAATATGAAGCTCAAAAGCATTAGACAATACTTGTGGGTCGTATGTCTACAATAATTATAGATTTTCTTAATTGAGCTTTATCATTTACAATAAGAAAGTTTCCAATAAATATACAACTTTATATGCTTTCCATAGAATTATTGGTCATATAGCCCCAAAGTTCCAATGTATATAATTTGGGCAAATTATTCTCCTCCTCTATCATAGGATCTAGGAGCCCACGGGCACTTGACATGACATGCATCACCACAAGAAGTCTCAAATACAATCATACCACAATAATTGTTCTTCTACAAATCCATATCAATACTATACTATTATATAATAGATAAAATATTAAAAATTTGGTTGGTACATTGTGATTTTACTTAATTGTCATTACTTAACTATACTTTATGTTTTTACTTAATTAACCTTACTTATTTATAGAAATATATTATTAAATAATAATATTACATATTTATAACCAATTACCTTTTTCACCTAAAATATATTATTTTTTTCTAACAAATTCCTCTACTTTTCCAAATATATCACGGACAATTACCTTTTTTAACTAAAACATGTTAGTTTTTCTATTTTTCCTTACTAAAACCTTTAGTTATTTATTTTTAAACCTATTTTAATATTATAATTATTTTTTAAAAAATTTACCTAATTCAACATGCATACTTATTTTTCTTAACAAATGCAATTACTAAAAATATTGAAATATAAATAATCAAATACTTATTTATAACCAATTACCTTTTTAGCTAAAACACATTATAGATTTTTTCTAACAAAATCTCTCCTTTTCTAAATATATCACAGGAAATTACATTTTTGAACTTACTTTTTCTATTTTTTTTCACTAAAATTCATTTTTTCTAAAAAATTCACTGTCAAACTCTTTACTTATTTATTTTAAAACGTATTTAAATACTTTTAATTATTAAATTTTAAACCCCCATTTTCCAAAAATATCACGGGCATTTACCTTTTTAAAACTAAATATATATGTTACATTTTTTATATTTCCTTACTAAAACCCCTCATTTTTCAAAAATATAACGGACAAACCTTTATGTTTTTTTTAAAAAATTTGTTTTAATGTTTTTAATTAATTAAAAGTGTTTAGCTATTTTAACATGTCTACTTGTTTTTTTAACAAATAAAATTAGAGCTTTTTTCATAAATACCCACCCCTAAATGTTTTTTTTCAAAAATACTATTATTTTTTGAACTTTTTGCAAAAATACTATCTTTTTTAAATTATTTTCAAAAATACGGTCTGCAACTAGATGCAACCATGTGCAACTTTTGCAATCAGAATCAGATGCAACCATCTGCAACTTTTGCAACCAGATGCAACTTGTTAGTAATGATGTTTTTCCGGTGTCCTAATTTTAGGGTTGTAAACAACCCTAAACCCTAAGTCCGTATACGAATTATTCGTCATTCTTAATATTTCTAAAATCCAAAATAGAAATATTGAACCTCAAAAGTTAACTATTGAACCCCCAGGTTAAACCAAGACCACAAGTTTACCCCTTTTATTAATAATTTTTTTTGAATTCTTAGCTGTTTTTTCAATTATTTTTATGAAAAGTTGCATGTAGTTGCATCTGGTTGCTTTGGTTGCATCTGGTTGCGTTGGTTGCAGACCGTATTTTTTGAAAATATTTTTTGGTTGCATCTAGTTGCAGACCGTATATTTGAAAATAATTTCAGAAGATAGTAAAATTGAAAAAAAAACTTAGAAAAAGTAGTATTTTTGACAATTTCTCATAAAATTAATACAATATTAAAAAAATAATAATAAAATAACAATTAATAATCTGTGTATCGTACATGTTTTAAGCTAGTATAAAATTATAGTTAGAGTGATAGATATTATATATTACGGTTTACAATTAAGACCTTCACATATTTTTTCATATACTATTTATATAGTAAGCGAGAAGTCTGACTTACGATAAACATATATCACAACATCTTGTATTACGATATGTTTTCATGATATATGGAAAATAGAATTTTTGACATAAATGCATGCAAGGCAGTTAATGGAGCGAAAATCCGATCCAATCATATTCGAAGTTTTATGGAGCGGATATGGATCACTAAAATAGAAATCCGATCTGTCAAAAATTTGATTCGTTAACGATCTAATCCGATAAATACCGGATATGGATGATCAGATATGAATTTAATACGATATGATCCGTTAACGATCCGATCCGAATTTTTATATAAATATAAGATATATTTTTAATTTATATATTATATATTATGTATTAAAGAGCTTGACTGGACCTATCATCTCACATTTTTGTATGCATAAGTATATTTCTCTAATTTGCCTTTTCGTATAAATACATTTTCTAACTTTTTTAGCGATGGTCCTGTTGGGTTGTTCTTGTGAATTTTGATCAGTGTAGCTGCTAGTTTGTTGAATTTAGGTGTAATAGAAAGTAATAGTATGTTTTTGAACCTTCGCTTAGATGAACTTATTCTGGCAATCTGGCTTAATAATTGTAATGTGTGTAAATGACCTTGTAATAATCTTGTAGTCTATGAATATGTAACCTACTAACAAAAAATTATCTTGCTTTATGATTGTCGCAAAGACTAGTGATTTTTAGAATGATTAGATATACCAATTATGATGATTTACAAGTTTAACATGTAGGTGAATTACTGACATGTTTGTTTAGCATTTCAAAATTTTGTTCAAATATTTAGTACATTGCTGAAATTTGAATGTAATAAAATATCTTTTTAATATAAACGGATTGAAGCTCCGATCCGTTAACTGTGATTCTAACGGATCCGGATATGGATCGAATTGTAAAAAATTCGACTATGATCTGATTCAAATTCAAATCCGATAAAATTATTGGATCAGAATATGAATCAAAATCAGTCTGATCCATTGACAACCCTAAATACACGAAAGTCCATATTTATATGTATCACATTTGTCCTGAACCATTTTCATTACTTCCCTTGCAAACAAGTAGAGCCTAATGTAGTAGATGACTCAAAGATGTACACGCAATGACGCAATTGCCAACTCAACTGTAGTACAAAAATAGAAAATAGGTGGCACGATAAATATGTTTTTTGTTTTTGTGCTACAAATTAATTACATGATTTTCAATATAATAGTTAGTGTACACGCATTGAAGCTTTTGATCTCCGCTGCTGTTGCTTTCGGTACCAATGATCTTACCTACTCAAAAACAATATTAATTTATTTTCATATTATTTAATTATCCGTTAATTACTTTTATATATCGAATAAACCAATGACGGGGCTTATATTCACAAGGCAGCCGGGTTGGGTGGGAATTATTTGATGAAGCATACAAAAATATAGAAATGCTCCTTTCAGTTAAAGAAAATTATACATAATTATATTTCCTTTGTTATAATATTATAATAATTTTCGAAATGAAACTAAAAATCTAATAGAAGAATGAATGCGTATGTTAAGTGATGGAAAAGAGAGATGCTAGTATTACTCCCTCCGTCCCTCTCATTTTTTTACAGTTTTTTTTAAACTGTTTGGCACGCATTTTAAAACTCATATAAAATATAGCTCTACAACTTATTTTTAAAACTTTTTTTTTCTAAATAAAAATTTAAACATTATATTTTTATTCAGAAGAAGAAAAAATTTAAAATAATTTATCGAAGTATATATTAAAGGAGCCTTAAAATGCGTGACGAGCCCCCGTCCCCCAATGTAAAGAATTGAGGGGGACGGAGGGAGTATTATTTTTCTGTAGTCACATCAATCAACACCAATGCCACTATTTATAGGGTATATTAGATAACCACTTACATATGAATGCATGCTATAAATCTTGATTTGCATGGTTCATCGTTTATGAATTAACAGTATTTTCTTCCTCCGTGTATTGGTAAGTGTAGCACAGCTTTTCTTCATCTAGATGCACAAAGATTTGTGCCAATTTGACAATCACTTTAAGTTCATATTACAACACTCCCCCTTGATTGTCAAATTTGAGTTATATCAAAAATTAACTGCCTCGTTAAAACCTTGCAAGAAAAAATTCAGTGGGATAAAAACTTTGATGAAGGAAAAAGAGTACAGCCTCTTCCTGAATATGCGATTTTACAATATGTCTAGAATCATTAAAAACATCTGGCATTTGATTAACAATATTTTGCATATGAATAATTATTAGAACCTCAGATTCACATTGTTTAGTATGTGGATCAATAGCATTTAATCCTGATGTAATCCATGATAGTTCAGTATTTAACTTATGCAAAACATTATCTCCCCCTAATTGAGGGAACACAGACTCATCAAAATGACAATCAACATATCGAGCCGTAAAAACATCACCAGTTAATAGTTCAAGATATCTAACGATAGATGGTGATTCAAAACCAACATATAGGACTATTCTTCTTTGCGGTCCCATTTTAGATCTCTGTGGATGTGC